>JANDEH010000004.1:13017528-14235056 GCA_024610705.1 Tetragnatha versicolor | reverse complement strand
CTTTTTTGAGCAGTTGTATCTCTGATGATAAGCTATAGATATTGTAGAGTTCAGGTCTTTAATTAGCTCGCTATTGTGATCTAAGCTTTTTTCATAATCTTTAAATTGAGCTTGAATGTATTCTTTAAGGCCTTTAATTTCACCTCTAAGAAAATTTTCCAGGTCTAGGTTGCTGCTTGAGATACCGGAAGAAACTTGTAATTCGTTGTTATCAACTGATCGAAATTACGTATTTAAGTTTCTTTTTAGCTGTAAAAAATTGATTTAACAATCACAGGTGCTATTACTACCACTAATTATTCAACTCTTAAACAAACAACTAATTAAATTATTTAACTTCCATAAAAATATTTTGGCTGCAAACCATATTAGTTTAACTATTTAATTACTGCTCATTACACTTTAATAATACCATATAACTGCTTAAAATGTTTTAAAGAATTTGAAAGTTTTTGAAACTAGTTTGGAATTCATTTTTATATAAATAGGCAGTTACTAATTACCCTATCTTGAAAAATAAATGGATGTTCTGAATTGTCTGATATTTTTAAATTTCATTAATTTGTCTCATTTCCCGATTTTAGTAAAACCATAAAAAGAGTTGTTTTTACCTCTTCTTCAGTTTTAGGCTAAATACATACTGATTTTTCATGGTACGTATTTTCTTAGTTATTAAAATTATATTTACTTATTAATCGATTTGGATGTTTGAGGTTCTAAAAAGGTATCGCATAAATTCCACATTTTCAAAGATAAAATAATGTCTTAATTTATAAATTTTCTTGAGGATTTCAGTAAAATTATCTACAGCTACCTAAAAAATTACAACAGTACTTTTTATTCAAAAGGAGCTGACAAAGTCCACAAAGCTTTTACTTCATACTTAAACTTAAGAAAAATCCAAAGGTACTCAAAAAGATGCATACAATTCTGATGTTTGAATAACAGTATAAAAATGCATATATTTGCAGAGCTGACGAATATACTCTACTTACATTGTGCCTTGAATCAGACTTCTAGAAAAGTGAGAGAAAAAGGTCAAAGGTTTAGCAATGCATCTTCATCAACGTCACTGGAATTTGAGATGTAGAGAGATATTTGGGAGAATAAATATATAGCCTTCTTTTTTGGATATATTTATTATGAAGTAGAACAATAGCATGTGGATTTTAATAAATAAATAATATGAGGTCTGTTTTTGGATATTAATTGAATGTAGCATGAAAACCTGCAATATTTACTTGAATGTTAGTTTAGAAATAAAACAAAAATGAATGAAATATGATGAGGGAATTTAAACAAAAAGGAAATAAATAAGAAGATTTTTTTTTCAAATTTAATTCAATTGTAAAATGAAGAGTGATAATAATTTAATAATTACGGATTTAATATGAAGTTAGTTAAAATTTACTTTTTTTTTTGCTTATACTGGATTTGAATGGCAGAAAATTTGAAAATTTGATTAAGTGAGGCGTTTGCTGTCACAACCAGCTCATTCCATATTTTTCTGAAATCCACTTTTTTGCATATTTTGAAAGTTTAGAGGGTCCTTCATAACCTGACGAAGGGATATATTGGGTTGTCCCATAAGTTCTGTTACTTTTTACAAAGTTTCGTGTTTGAAATTATTTTTTCAAACAAAAAGGATTTCGATTTAGGTATATTTATGAACATAATGTATGATTTTAGCAGTTTTGGTGATATTATTTCTTTTCAAAATGGCGGTTTGAAAAAGAGACCACAAACGACGATTTTCGCTTTTTTTCTTTTGTTTAAAAAACTAGGAAGAACACATAATTCATGGCAAAAAAAGTTTTACTGTATATTTGAAATGTTTAGATTAAGATGCCATAGTTTCAAAGTGATTCGATAAGTTTAAGGTAGCAAATTTTAGTCTCAGACATAACATCAATTACAAAAAACATACCTCAGTAATGTTAGTCATTTCAAAGACATTTTCACGAAAAAAAAGCATCAAAATCAATAAAAAAGCTTACAAATAGACCCAAGTATTCAAAATATGCAGTATATTAAATTATCTCTGTAATTAAGTTTAGAAAGCATAGCGCACAATTCAAGCGCGCAACGTTTTAGCTTATCAGAATTACACTCGCTGAACTTAAGTTAAGCGAACAAAGCAATTCTTTGCTTCATACGAAAACGCTACAATAAAAATAACTCCTTGAAATTTAGAAATAAATCAATTCAACGATATTATGAAATATTACTTTCAATGTTTAAACAAGCATTATGGTTCAAAAAACATCTGCCTTTAATTTGCTTCATACCAGCTGCTTAGAAAAACAATAGGTGTGCTTTAAAAAACACACGTGTAATTACTGAAATTACCAATAAATGAAGTTTTAAAACCAATTTTCTACCTTAAACTTATCGAATCATCTTGAAACTATGACATCTTAATATAAACATTTCTAATATACAGTAAAACTTTTTTTAGCCATGAATTATGCGTTCTTCCTAGTTTTTTAAACAAAAGAAAAAAAATTGAACGAAAATCGTCGTTTGCGGTCTTTTTTTCAAACCGCCATCGCCATTTTGAAAAGAAATAATATCACCAAAACTGCCAAAATCATACAATGTGTTCATAAATATACCTAAATCAAAATCCCTTTTGTTTGAAATCTCCACCTATTACCAGTTTTTCATAACAAATTTTCAAACACGAAACTTTGTAAAAAGTAATAGAACTTATGGGACAACCCAATAGCTCAACTCCAGCTCATTCCAACTCAAAATTAGATGAAAAGGGGAAAACTGTGATCTCAAGTGTGAAATTTCAGATCATTTGAAAAAGCTAAGTGGATGTCATTTATTTAAAACTCGTAAAGACATAAATATTAACTGATAAACTGGGAAAACCTATTTCCCACAACTTAATTGAACAAAAAAACTTAAAAAAAGCTTGAAAAATCGTGTTTTTGCATCAAAATCAGCTCATTCCAACCTAATTAGTGTAATTACGCTCAAGGTAATGCACCTGGAATGAAAATGAAAAACTAATCAAATTCTAGGCTGTTATACGTACAATTAAAAATAAAAAAAATTAGATTTAGAACTGTGGACTTGAGAAGTTTTTTGTCTCTCCTGTAAAATTTCCAAAAATGGAATGAGCTGGTTTTGATATCAAAGTAATAACTATTTTAAAGGATTTTCATTCGTAAATTTACAGTTGCGGTTGCAAGAAAAGTAAGCGTCTGATTTAATAAACAGTTTCACATTTCCTATCATCCTGATTTTTATAAGTGGTGTGGAATTATCAAGATTAATAGTAGATTATCTTTTAGAATATTGATGTTTTTAGTTTTTAACACAATTTTTATTTTTAAATAATCATAATTTTTTTTATCTTGGACCTGTTTTATAAAAACTTCTTTGGTAATCAGCCATTATATACCAAACCAAGTGCAAAATACCCCTAAACATTTATTATTTAACTACAAGAGAGTCTGAGGTCCATGATTAAACTTTTAACAAACTTGAAGTAAAGGCAAGAAATATGAGAGTTTTATGCTTACACTTAATTCTAGATTCTATACCTATAGTTTAATAATTTTATCAGCCATTTAAAGTTTTTTAATTAAATTCTGCGGTCCCGGATCACATTAGACTTTTATTTCAAAGCTCTATAAAATCCCTCACAACGTTTAGCGTTATTTTACCAAGAATTTGAGAAAAATAAACTTTGCTGCCAAACGTCTTTAACTATTTTAAAAGATTACTATTTATCCTAAAAGATTTACTAATTTTTGCTATATTTGATACTGAAAAGTATACGGGGTTCGAAAATAAAGTTTGAAAATGACCTTTGGGAAAAAGAAAAGTACTATGCTATTCATTGCTATTTTTTTATTTGAAACAAACAAAAAGCTCCCCGTGCACCACAATGTATTACACAGGGCTTACAGAAGTAATTAAAAAATGACACTATGAAAAACACTACAATGCATATAATGATATTAATTGCTATTGATCTTTTCAACAAAAAAAGTGCATTGGCTATGTATTTCCCATAACTGTAAATTTTCCTGTTAGTTTAGCTGCCAGAGACTGGGAACAAAAGGTTGATATGAAAAAAGGCTTCATTTCTATAGAAACGCATTGTAACCGAATGTTGTCTATCAAAACATTTCCCAGGTGCCCTACATCACCTGGCACCATGCATCAGTTGCAGTATGACACACACTCATGCACTACATCACGATTTCAATTACACAAGACCCGCCATACAGTTGTAATCGGCGGCCGAATCATCAGACCCATCCGTGATTAGAAAATTTATGTCACATATACCCCATCCCAATTGAATTCCGACCCCCTATCGCGCACTCATTCGATGCATAAATGGGGGTCCTCCAGGCCTCCCCTTAACTCACTTAGCCTCGATGAGCTTTTGTGATGGTAATGTCGATTGGGGTTCATTATTCAAGCGGGCCAAGCGCAGTTCATTTCTCAGTCAGATGCTTGGAATCGCAAATTATACGATAAATTCCCTTTAATTATGCCTCGTGCCGATCTTCGCAATAAAGTTGGGTCTGCGTTTGACGGATGGTCAGGGATGTGGTTGAAATTTTCGGATTTGCGACTGGATTGGAGCAGGGAGTGGGGATGGGGTGGCCAGAGGTCTCGTTTTGCCTGTTGGGAACTGTATTCTTATGGTCAATTGGCTCATTACTAGTCCGCATTGATAGTTGTGATTGTCGTTCACTTGTACATAAAGTTACCCATTCATAAATTACTAACAGGGTTTCAAGGGCAGGGGTGGATTGAGGATAGACTTTTGTGGGGACACCTAGATTTTTAGAACATCCTTTGCGGTAAAATCTGGAGTATTTTTGAAAATATAAAAGGAGAATACACTGCAAAAAATAATAAAAAAATACCAGAAAAGCTATATGTACATATAGGTACTAAAGGTACATGCATATAGTATTTTACGCACTTAGTATTTTATGATTATGGTGCGAAGCGTCACAACATAATCATTAAGTTACACATTGTAGCATATTTTACAGTTACAAAGTTCTGATTTATAAAGAAATTAAACACTTTCCTTCCCTATGTCAGAAACATGCATTTTAAAATCCTTCCCACACTTTCATTTCTAAATTGTTTCTAGTCGAAACTCACCCATAAGCCATTCACATCGGTAAATAATTGGCGTACATTATACGTCTAATATTTGTGATAATCATTTACATGTGTTTAATTCAACGTCTGTTTGACGTCTCATTTCTGAAGAAAAGTGGCTTTAAAAATGCATTTAAAATGCAACTGGAGTCATACGCTGGCCTGTGCGTATTTATTTCTTTTATATGTACTTGTTTTCCTGTCAATCCGCATATATGCCATAAGCAGAGTGTCCCAAGATAAATGTTCCCCTCTTTAACTGTTGAACGCCTATAGGTATAGTCATAAAAGGTGTGTCTAGGTATAGTTAAGTGACCATTCACTATCTAATGCAAGAACTTTCAACGTCCCCCTAATGGCAATGTAAGAAAATTAATTTTTATTTCAAAACTTTTGGATATTTGCTAAACTATTCAATTACAAAGCAGCACCGATTTAGTTAGGAAAGAAGACACCTTGTGCAGAGAAATGCCTTGAATAGAGAACCCCTAAAAAGCGAAAATGAGACATTTTTATTTTTATGACTTAGGTAAATGGTTCAATGTATTTTTAGATCATAAAAAAGGAAAATTCCTTATTTTCGCATTAGGAGGAGCACTTTAAGAGGTAAAAAAGGGAAATTCTACCTAATTGAGCTTGAGTTTTAGGGGTTCTATTAAAAGGCATTTCTATGCACTAAGTGATGTCCTTTCGTGCTAAATCGATGTTGCTCTAAAACTTAGTAATTGACTAACTAAGCAAATATCTAAATTTAAAAAATGAAAATTACAACTCCTAACATTGTCGCTACGTGGGTCGTTGAAATTTGTGGCATCGGATAGCCCATGGTCACTCTACAGTACCTAGACCTCACTTTTATGACTATATCAACAGACATTAAAAAGTTAAAGGGGATGGATATAAATTGTGTACACTATCAGAGTTTGAGAAAATGTATTAAACTAAGGTTAATGTCCATGTTAAAGAATTATAATGTAAATCTTAATGAATGATAAGACTCGATTGTGTGTGTTCTACTTTTGCCTTGCATAATTTTGTTTTCAGGTCCTAAATGCGTAAATAAAAGTTTAAAAAAGAAACACTGTTGAAAAATTTCATTTACACATGACAGAGTGCTGTGCTTAAATTTTTAAAAGTAGAAATTTTATTACTCTTTTTTTAAAGCTTTGTTTTTATACATTTTATACCCCTTTAATTTTCACTGAAAAGTAATAAGCGCCTTTGAGTTATTCCGTCTTTGAAGCACGAGACCAGTTTCTTTCCCATGTTTTAAGCTTCCAAAAATATTAAATCATAAAAAAGGACATGTTTGTCAGGGAAAAATATGAGAGTGGTAGCGCTGAATAATATGACGAGAAAAAAATTATTCTTAAGTTAACTTAGTAATTACTTTTCTAAGCTTAGTGCAGAAATCTTATTCCGAGATTTTGTTAAAAAACAAAAGGAGAATGAATAATGGAGTTATGTATGGGAGTTCCTATATTAAAATACTGAGTACATTGAAGTCAGTCATGTATGCATTAACGTCAGTCATTAAGGACAGATACATTAAAAAAATAAAATCTGGTGAAAATAAGTCATAGAAAGCAAAATATGAGAAATGATTTAAAGATGATATATAAACATAAAATATATGTATTTTTTGCGTATTGTATTTTTGGGCACGGATTTGGTAAAAAAAGGAAAGATCCATTGCTGATACACCAAGGCTGAAATTTTGTAACACGTGATGTACTATTTAGTAACATTTTATTATTTGGCTACCACAGCTCTTCAATCTCAAAATTAAACATCCTCTTTCAGTCATTTTAACCCCCTGGATCTTCAAATGCTTTACTGAGTGACCTTTAAAGACCTGTCTACTTTACTGCAAACACCGTGCTTTGCAACTCTATACCAGTGGACATTTCCAAACTCCTTCAAATAGCGTTTTGTCTCCCACTCCCAGTATCTCTTTTCAAGGAAACCGATCACTCCAGCAATCCCTAATCATTGCTCGTTCTCCATGCAGAATGGAAAGAAAAGTGCGTCGTTTTTTCCCTCCCTTCTTTTCCGGTTTTAGAATACTTTAAGAGTCGAAATCCCTCCATTTCGGTTTTTCCCTCGAGTTAAATAAGAAAATTCTCGTTTTCGCGGGTGAACGAAGGAGGATAAGGGAGTTCTTTTTCATCATCTTCCTCTGGAGTTGGGAAATTTTTCATAAAGATGGACGAGAGGTTCTGCGCTGTAACGGAAAATATACAACGCTGAAAGTTCCGCCATTTTGTAGCGAGCAGTGATTCGGGAAATGCATATGTGTTTTGGTTTATGGAAATAGTCAATGGGAACGTTTGACGTTGGGGGTATGTATCTAGATCTCAATGCTCGATGATCTCAATAAAAATGCATGTCGCTCGTTGAGGGAGAATGTCAGGGGATTTTCGACCTCGAATTTTACGAGTTTTCTTGAATTTTGATGGATAGATATATGAAAAAGTATGTTTAGATAAAGTCTTGTCGTTTTCGACTTCGGTAGATATTTTTTCATTTATAGGGATGGTTTCTATGTAGAATCAGAAACTAAACTAAATATTTATCTTGGGGAATTTGATAAAGTTGTCCCAGCTTAGTCATGATTCAATTAAAACTTGTTTATTACTTATTGTTTATTGTTTGCAATAAAGCTTTTATTATTTTGTTTTTTAAGATTGATAATTCTCTTTTCAAAATGATAGTATAACGAAATTTCAATATTACTTTTTAAAACTGCATGCCTTAGAATGATATTTCTCTTGAACTTGATGTAGTTGTTAACGAAACTTTTTTGTTAATTACAGAAAATATTTCTACCATTCTTTACTTATTGCGAATTTTAGATAAAGAAAGTTGTACCGAATATAGGGGTGGGTTCACAGAATTTGTTAGACATTGAGCTTTAAGTCTATATTTTCTTACTACAAAATTTGAGTACATCGATTGAGAAGTTAAACCTTTAAAATAAAAAGGAAAACACAAATTATAATTAAATTTACTTATACTATAAAATCAAACTCAATTCACTTATAAAATGTTCAAATTTAACTTCATGGGATGATACAACTTTATGCATTTATATCTTTAATATACACAAGAGTGATTTTTCAACAATTGTTTATAACCATTTTTTCTTTTTCTCTCTTATACATTTTGAACTAATATTCTGTAACTTTTCAACCATCCTTCCTTGCCGAAAATGTTAGAAACTACTTTCATACACTCAAACATGAAGTAAGCCAAAAGAGAATTTTTCTTCTAGTTTTGAAGAAGTTAGAATACTTTAAAACCTTCCAGAAAAAGAGTGTTATATCCTGATAAAAAGAACAAAAAGTAGATTAAAAAAGAAGGTATATTAATACTTTTTCTCCACTCAAAAAACCCTACTGTTTAACTCTCAACCGTGGAGTCGCATATAGATTAAAAGTTCGATGCGAAATTATTTAAGAGGTAACCATTAAAGGGAAAATGTATAGTTCTACCTGACAACTTATTTCTCAGTTTTATAAGAGTATCGTCAAGAGTATTACTTCAAATTATACGAGACTTTTTCCACTTCTCCTGCCCTGCAAGTCGAAAGTTTTATTAAATTTGAAACCTATTTTTATTTTGGGGAAAGCATGAAGTGGTTTTCGCCTCCTTTTAACGTTAAGTTCCCAGAAAAGGTGCGTTTTTTCATACCTGACCGGAATCCCGAAATTTTCGTCCTTTTAAATAGGATTTTTCTGGGTTCTTAGAACGGGAGTGTCGAAATGAACTGTTTTAAGCCCTTCTTGAAGTGTATTTTCTCGAAATGCTTCATAAAAAATGTCATTTTGATGATTCTATTCCCTTTTAAGGTTGCACAATATTTTAATTATTATCATCCCAAGACGATCCTTACGAAGATATTCGATACGTTATTACTACCTTCAAAATTTTTAATGCATTCAATTTTGGTTTAAATACTTTGAATTAAATGCGTTTAATTCATTCGGACTTCAATGCAGTTTTAAGGTAAAAGTTTACTTTCTCTTTCTAACTTTAATTAACTTATATTTTAGAGAATGAAATTTATTCATTTGACATGGTAATAATACTGAAGGACAGGGATTTTTATGTATAGGAACAGGGCTCGATTTCTAAAAAAAGAGGTACCGGACGGTGAATTTATTTATCTAAAAACTAAAGAAGCGAATACTTTTTCATGCAAAAACTTAAGTATTTATTTTCAAATTTAAATTTACAAAATAAATTCAAATGTGTTGTACTAGATCAGAAAGAGTGTTCTAACTTAAATTATTTTATAAAAGGTGAACTTTTTATACAATTTTTTGTAAATCACCTTTTTTTTGTTCAGTGGGTTGTATTTTTTTCCAATAGGGTGCTTCTTGTAGGAGGCGGGATCGCTTATCATCAATGAAGCAATAGTATTGTATGTTTTGTCAAATTTAAGGAATATTATTCGCAGTTAAGGTATCCGACTGGTCTAGGAGACATTTTTTAAAAATATTGCTTAAATAAATTTTAAAAGGTTATTTTACATTTATTATTACATTATTATTACATTTATTATTACATTATTACCTTTTATGCAACTGGCATCACGTTTTTGTTTGTTTCTTTGTGTCTCTAAGCATAAAGTTAAGTTTTTTTTTGGGTTGGAAGTATCGAATAAAGAAGTTGCATGTGTCAGATTTTCAAAAACAAACAAGTGTTCCGTATGGTTTTTTGTATGGTAAAATGAAATATCTAGTCAGTTTTTCAAAAAAATTTACAGGTAATTAAATATTTTAATTTAAAAGTCAAGAAAAAACACGTGACTGAAAACGTTTATTGTTTACACTATAAGATGACGTCAACAATAATACCATCAACTCCATTGCTTTACAACAATGTTTAGTATAAGATGACGTCACATCCAAACTCTTGGCGTTTTCGCGCGCTTTTAAAAAGGGGATTTTTGTTAATTTTTTGACAGTCAAAAAATTTCTCGATCGGCCTCAAATGTTGGGTAGTTGCTTATTTTTGCAAGAGGAATCGATTAAAAAAATAAAAAAAAATCATACAACTTCCTCATTGGATTTTGAGTTACGGCTTTGGTCTAGTAGACTGAGCTATAGGTTTTCTGATTTCATTTGAGTTATTCCGAAGACAGGTTGTCTCAATTTTCTTTTGAAAGAAAGGAAAGAGTGGAGGATGAGGATATGCAGGCAGAGACCAGAAAAGGAAGTACGAAAAGGTCATTAGAATGCACGGAAGAAGAGAACTCAGGAAAAACTTAAGAAAAGAAAGCTAGAGAAGAAAGAATATATGTGAATGAGAAAGAAATAGCGGACCAAATCGAAGAAGCGTTCAATAAAGGTCTAGTAGAGGTCAAGATAGGTATTAGAGGTTCAGAATCCAAGGAAGTAAATATTAAGCAAGTGGAAGCAAGAAGCATATTTAAAAATATACTCAAATCAGAGAATGAATTGTTCCTGACTAGAAACAAGAGTATTGTCATCAGAGTTAAAAGTGCGGAATCGGCTAGGAAAGTTAGTCAGATATCCAAGATTAAAGTAAGTAGAAGTAACTTTCTTTGAAAACACATTCACCTCGGCTTATATAGCAAGTGGGGTTGACCCAACAATAGGATTAGAAGAAATAGTTGGAAATCTTGAAGATCAGGGAATAAAGGTTCACAAAGTCATAAGATTCAATAGGAAAGGTAGCGAAGAACTGACATCAACGATTTTAATTAAAGAATAAGGACGAGTTGTAAAAAGGAAGGAAATCAAAATTGGTTTCCTAATATACGAAGTACGTGAATTTATAGAGAAACCAAAGATCTGTTATAAGTGTCTAGGATTTGGTCTTTTCTTGGCTAACTGCAAAGAAAAAGACTCAAAATGTATGAGATGCGGAAAGGTTCACGAATCCATTGATTGCGAGGAGGACAAACAAGCATGTTTCAGATGTGGTGACTCAAGTCATACGGCGTTTGATTTGAAGTGTCCTGTCATCAAGAAAGAAAGTGGTTTGATAAGAAAAGAGAGAAGGAACACGGCGAGGGAAACACCCAGCAACGTGCCAAGAGAAAAAATTTCATACGCCGAAGCCACTAAAGTCATAGAAAAAGATAGTCTACACAGAAGAATTGATCGCCTAGAAAAGGCTGTTTAAAACCTAGGGAAGATCATAACAGAACAGCTGTCTAATCAGACATCAAACGTAGAGAAGAGCAGAAATCCTAAAGAAGTATATGAAGTGAACTAAATTCCCAAATAACTCAAACAATTAAATCAAGGATCGAAGATCCATTGAGTCGGATAACAGACTCGACCTATAATCTTGTTCAATCCATAGAAAAATCCCTTGAAGAAGGCGGTAAAAAAGAAAAGAAAAATCAAGAATTCTTAGATAGGATTAATGAAGAAAGAAAGAACGATCTTCTGTTTATAAAAAACGATTTCAAAACACAGTTTGATCAATTGATAGTTGGAATCTGCGATGTCCTGAAAAGCTTCAACAAATACCTCCAAGATTTCAAACTATCTTTAAGAAAGAAAAATACTGACGAAACTGATTCAGAAGACGAAAGGAGTCATTGTATGTTAAACAGGAACATTATCATTGCTGAAAGATCTCACTTCAACCAAAAAAAATAATCTATTAGTGCTTTTTAGAAGATTATAAGAAGAAGAAGGTTAAGCGGCTCAAAAGAGCAAGCAAATACCTCCAACACCCTTCAATTTCAATTTCAAGTTAAGCTATTTATTACGAATTCTTTAATTTTTTGGCACTGAGAAAAATAATTTTTTTTTATCCGGCGTTCTAACACTTGTGTTTCTGCACATAGGTACTAAACAACCTTTATAGTACTTTTTTACTGGTTTAGGATCTTCCACAGCTGCCGAAATAAGACTACGGGCTACCAAAAAAATAACAAGATAAATGCAAACACCATTGCTGATCAATGGATGTTTTTCGCGTAATTTGAACTCCTGAAGTATGACGTCATAAGTCGAAATCGTCAAGTACTGAAGTTTTTGTTGATAGTGACGTCAGAACAACTTTAAATGCGATTTAAATCGAATTAATTTGATCGAATTGCAGTTTAATTAGCATATTTCAACGTAATTTTTCATGATCTTTCATTTTAAAATGAATTTGAAAATCATGCATATTGTCTATTGTTTGGTTTGGTGATTTCACATCGTTTAACAGAACAAAATTAAATTTTCTACGCTTTACAGCCAATGCGTTGCTTTAACGAGTTACTTTAACCACATAATCCAAATCTCAATATAAATTTCAAATATTAATATATTTCTTTTGCTTTTAATATTGTCCTCTTTAATTTATAATAATAAATACTTCTTAGAAAGTGATATAGAACACACGGCTGATAGTAATGCGTATTACCTTTTAAGTATCAACCTATAAAAATCTATCATACCATGCCTCAGAATAAATAAACATTTCATAATCACATTAAATTTAAAACCCTTACAAACACAACGAAATTTTTTCACGATCCCTTCTCATACGAAAAAGAAAGAAAACATAGATCTAGTCATAAATATTTAGACTGCTTTGTCTGTCGAGTACTTAGCATCTCATCAAACAGTTCAGCGTTAAATATCAGAGTCCTCATTAATAGGAAAACGAAGCTGTAAATCAGTTTTTAATTGGATCTGCTAGACTCATTCGGATATTGTCAGTTTTTTAAAGCTGACCTGCAATCTTCCTCTAATGGGAACACTTTTTCTCGAGGCATGACGACTGATGTATCTCAGTTTCCAATTCCTATAATTTGCCCGTTCCATTCCCAACTCGCAAAAAATAGGAAAAAGGAATTATGTTTCTTTTATTTCATTCGTTTCATCGAGAAGTCAGTTAATTTCGCCACTTCTTCGCTACCTGTTTTATTAATGCGCCAATTACTGGAGGAAATTAAACTTATTTTTAGCACAGCTTTTTCGGCGAATGAATTGCTTTTTTTGCCCCCCACTTCTTTGATCCGCCAAATATCCATTTTTTTGAGGGAATATTTGACTTTTAAGCGATCTTTGTGTTTTTTTGTACGCAAAAACCTTTTTATGTGTGCGTACGAATTTATTCTCATAAATGTTTTGCTACTTGGTAGTAAAGACCGCCATAAAATGCCATCAGAAGGTCAAAAATGATCTAAGTCAAGACTATAAAACTCGTTAGTTCCACAAGTCTGGGATTTTTCTTTTGAATATAAATAAATTGGATTGTTTTTCCCTTTTAGTTTTTTACCCTCATAATTTACTTACGGTTTCTTTACTGTGTGTAATTTTGAAGCGTTGCCGATTTCTTTTCTTTTTGTTTGCTTTAGCTAATGCATCATAATTTGCGAAGTAGTAAGTTTTTTTTTTCAAAATTAAGAGTCCTGGGGAGCATTTATCAGGTAAAATAGAGAAATTTGGAAAAATTTTGTAAAACCATCTTAGGGGTGATATATTATGCTTTGCGATGAAATACCTTTGAAGCCCCCAACAATGATTCATCTAGCTAAAAACTTTCATTTATTTTAACAGAATCTCGTTAAAATAAGTAGGAACATGTCAGGCAAAATGGAAAAGTTGAACAGATATTTGAGGTTTTTATGTGTTTTTCACTTAATTTTCATTACATACATGGAGATTCCTAAATTCGTAATACAAAATTCTAAGTAGAAGTTATAAACCACTCTAAGATGATTTGTAATCACAGGGAAAAGTGGGATAGCTAGACCCCCTTGAGAAGCTAGTGTAGATAAAGTTGACACAGTTACAATAAAAAATATGCATGTAATTAAGCAAAAAAAACTTATCTTGTACAAGAAAACATCGTTTTGAATTCAACATGAAGACAGACCATTCAGGACCGATGATGTGAAGAGTATCTCTATTCTAAAAAAGTTTTTGGTGAACGGTTTCCAAAGAAAGACTTTTTAATTACTGATCCTTATGACACATTTTTGTATCAAACGGTTCGGATTCTTTCGAGGATGTGCAATATGCCCATTAGAATTTCAAAAAAAATTCTCAGTTTTAAAATATTTCCATTTTTTAGATTACGGATAGAGTCACAGTTACAAAAAAAATAACTGTCAAACAACTTATTATGCATCACAACAACCAATTGACGCCATATTTTATGATGAAACAAGTTTTTTCATGTTTCAAAATATACTTTATTTTCCAAATTAAATATCATTTAAAGACAAGAAAAGTATTCTAAAAACTTACAGATATGCTAATTTATACGAAAATTTTACACATTTTGTCTGATATTAGAAATTCATTGTAAGAAACATTGAGTGTCATGTAGGTTTGTCTTCTATTATTTTCAATGACTTGAAAGGAATTGTTTAAGGCTAATGGTGGACACCAAAAACTAAAACTTAAACTTTTTTTGTAATTCTTAACCTACATTCTTAAAATTTTAAGTGTTTGTTTATAAGCATGATCAAACACCCCTCACAAATTTTCAAATAAAAAACTTGGTTAGTTTTTTTAAATTTAAATTTTAAACAAAAATTAACTAAATTTCAAAATGTTCCATGCGGCTTCAGTTTCACCCGATAATTTCAAAACTTCCCTAAAACATCCTTCTTTAATGTAAAATTAGGTTCTTGTAAAAATCATTTGGTTAGTACTACTTGTGTGAAAAAATATCCGTCAAAATAAATGAAATTTTTACAATTCTTACGATATTTTCAACAAAAAAGTGCGTAAATGGCCATACTTTTTAAAATATATTTTATGTCATTCCCAATTATACAAGAACTTATAAACCATTAACTATTTATATCAAATCAAGTAAAATTTTGAACATTTTTTAAAAACCAAGAACATTTTGAAATTTAGTTAATTTTTTTCTTTAAATTTAAATTTAAAAAAATTTAACCAATTTTTTTATTTGAAAATTTGTGAGTGGTGTTTGATCATGCTTATAAACAAACTCTGAAAATTTTAAGAATGTAGGTTAAGAATTACAAAAAAAATTTATTTTAGTTTTAGTTTTTGGTGTCCACCATAGCCTTAACAAGTCTGGGTTGAAACAAAAATACGAATGATAAAACACGGTATACTAACCAGTTACAAGGTACAATATTGAATTTAAAAGATTCATTAGTGTACGTTTTTTTCAGAATGTTGACTAATAATAGTTATAAATATACGTGCTGGATATTAGTAATTAAGCAGGATTAAGGTAAACCTTTTGATTAAATTATTGATAAATTCGATTTAAAAATATTCAAACTCTTAAGAGAGTGTTAATAATGGAGATGACCTTGGACGTTTGTTTGGAAAGTTGGTTGACGTTTCTTCTGCTAATTTTTTATTAATATGTTTTATAAAGTGAGTTAAGTTCATTGCTGAGTAGTGTTTTGTAAGGATTGCGAAGTGATCCCAAAGTTCCTGCGAAAGCAGTTTAAGGAGGTTGGTGAGCGATAGTGATCCTAGTTTTTTTTTATAAAAATACAAGAGATCTTTAGAATAGACATTTGAATTACATTTTTACACTTATAATTTTAACTAAAATGTCATCTCTGTCATTGATTTTTAAAATGTTTTCACTCTAACGCCTCAGGAGTGCATTGTGTTTAATAACCATGAACCATAACTATGGAACTCATAACCATGGGAATCGTCTGCCATACTGTTTTTGAGTACATTTTGACATGTCAAAACGGCAGCCTTCCTAAAATACTTTTTTAGTTCACCAAATTAACACACGTGACACACCTGCGCAAAGCTGAACCTACCGCGACTGGGCTTAACTAACCCCCACCTCATATACGATAGGTGCACCTGACTCACAGAGAAAATTTAAGGCTTTCCTAAAATATGTGTCATCAGCCGTTTACTGGATCTTAGATTATTATGTAACTAAATAAAAATTGTTTATTATTTTTAAATACAAGCAAAAACAAGAAAAAATACGTATGTATCCCCAAGAGGAAAGAACAGAACCAGTATTGTCTATTATTAACACCGCTATTATATTTCATTAGTAATTAAAATTTAATTCAATAATAGTTTTTATTCAAGATTTAAAATTAAACCGTTTCCTTATAAAATAATGTATAAAATTATTATTATTTGATTACTTATACTTTTTGATAAAAGCATATTTAAGATACGAGATATACTTAAGATTTTATTCATAAATATGACAGTGAGGCCATATTTATGAAGACATTTTTGCATTATGAAATAATTTTCAGAAGTTCTTTCTAAGATAGTGAATCATATTGCTTTACACATATTGTAAAAGGAAGCCATTATTAAAATTATATACATAGAGATATCTTTATATTCCATATCTTAAAACCTATTCAGCTTGTATCCTATCATATTATTTACTATTTTAGTAGTTCTTTTACTACTTTAATAACTCAATAGTTTGTATTATATTGGTTTAGGGATGCAAATTGTCAAAGAAAATTCCAGTCTAGAATGTGGAACAAGTGTTTTACATGCCTCGATAAATGCATACGACTTGCATATGTTATTTAATAAGATAATCATTACTTCAAATTTATTTCTCTAGTACTTTCTGAAGAACAGGGATGAGTGGTAAACTGGATATATGAACAGTTGAAGTAATTATGTAAGTATTACAGGAAAATAATCTATCTGGACTTATAAGATAATAAAAGTTCTGTCCTTTTTCAATCAATAATGTCTGCGTATGGATAAATAATATTCAACTAGATTTTCGGTTATCTATTATGGAATATAAATGCCTAATGCTAAAGAAAATTGGGTTTAACACGTTAATAATCAAACAGTTAACTTAATTATTAGAAAATAATAACATTAATGATGATACATTTACCAAAATAATTGAAGATACAACAAATACACTCAAGCTCAAAAGGTTAAAGCTTGGTTACCTTTGAGCTTGTGTGTATTTGTTAACAAAGTATGTACCTTCAATTATTTTGGTAAATTTATCATCATTAATATTCGAGTCTGAGTAAAAACATTTAATAAATTTGATATAATATTTAACAATTGTTTTGTTTTCACAAATATGTTTTTTATGTCCCCATAAAATAGAGGAGAGGAGGGTATTATGGAATAGTCGGGTAATATGGAACACCTGAGTTTCTGCTCCCTCTCGTGCTGCTATCACGTGTCAATGCCACGAAAGTCTTAAGAAATCCCCCATGCTGCAGTGCGCAAAGAGTTTAGCTTCTTATAGTTGTCTGATCAGTGGCAGCAAAGCAAAGTGTGTTTTTGGATTTTCTAAAGTTTTTGACGGTAAATGTTCAAACCTTTTAACCTACCAGTAACTATGAGACTTTGATTATGTTGTTAAGCATAATGTACACTAAAAGATCAGTAGTTTCTTATACTACAGTCGTTTTTAGCTATCCATGTTTTATCGGTCAGAAAAGGGTTCATAGTACAAGCTGAAGTGTCGGGTATTATGGAACACTAGGTCCATTCTGATGTGTCATAGGAATTTTACTTCCTGCCATCAACAGAAAAACAAAGATGTGCTGAAGCATCTTAAACTAAGATATTTTGTAATGAAAAATTTTCCGAAGATCATCAACGAGGAGAAATTTGGATCCCATGTATTAGCTGTTTTCTATGGGCTCATCTTGACTGTACTGGAGCAGAAAAAGACGATGATGTTTGTGACTATTGCAAATGGACTCATGAACAAAACTATTTGAACATTAATTGTTAAATATATTTTTCTAAGTAAGATTAACTATGTTCTCTAAGGTTTAATTAGTTGTTTGGTGGTATTGTGTAATGTGTAAATAGTGTATATAGTTGCGGGCACTAAGTCATCCGATTTAGCTGCCTCTGGACTCTGAGCTTTCCCCTTTATGCGACCCCATTGTTAGCCGTAAATTTATTCTAAATTTATTCCAAATTCTATTTCAAGGGCATTCACTAGAACCATAATAAATCAGTCGGTCGTCGGTGGCACGTCGTTGTCTTGCTTCCCACTTTAATGATAGGCTTCAGAAAGTATTGACAAAGAGATCAGATTGCGACTACGCCCAAAAATAAGAGAACCCGGAGATTATTCTCCTAAACCAATCCTACATACTGGACACGCACCCTAAACCGCCCAATATGGCAATGATAGAGGACCAACAAACTGCAGATCAACCGGTACAGAATGAGGAGGCCGATACTGTCGAGGAGATAGTGGACGAAAGGCAAGTCCTCGACCTCCAAGCGGACATCTTCAATACTCTAACGATAATACAAGACAAGAGAAAACTAAAAAAGATCAAGAACGCCGTTACCCAACTCTGCGGCATGGTCATCACGCAAGGCAAACAAATTGCGAGACTTGAAGCTGAAAGAACAACCATGAAGCCCGTCGACTACAATCAAAATAGAGTGGAAACATACGCAGAAGCAGTGAAGAAACCGCAAGGAAAGCCGTCAGAGCCGAAGAAAAAGAAGGAAAAGCATGTTGTGCTCATATACCCCAAGGATGGGACACAAAACCTGCCGCGGGAAATACTAAAGGAGCAAAATGTCAGAACTGACACCATCCATATAACAAACATTAAAAATGTTCGTAACGGACTGCTCGTCACGACAAGACAGAAGGATGACATAGACCAACTCAAAAAAGTGATTAGCGAAAACGCCCAAGCTAACAAGCAACTGGAAGTAGTCATTCCTCAAAAGAGGAAACCACAAGTAATCATCTACGGGGTGGAAAAGGAGACAACGAATGAGGAAGTCGTTGAAGCAGTATTAAAAGAGCACACTGACTTTGAAGAGAGCGACATCAAAGTAGCCTACAGAAGAATCACCAAAAAAGGAGGGGATCATGTAATCATTGAGACCCATCCTGAGCTGTTCAAAAACTTAAATCAAAAACGAAAAACAAAAATAGGATGGCATATACTGCAACTCAAAGAATATCTAAGACCACTGCAATGCTATAAATGCGGGAGGTTCGGCCACAACAGTAAATTATGCAGAGAAGAAAAACAACACTGCACAAATTGCGGCAGCACAGACCACGGCTGGACTGATTGCAAAAGTAGGCCTAAATGCATGAATTGCAAGGCTTTCAACGACCGCAACCCGCGGGAAAAGCTTTCAATGGCGCACAGCTGTACAGACTTTAACAAGTGCAAATTATACGAAATTGAAATCAAACGAGCCAAAGCTAGAATCGACTACACCTCGCTAAAACATGGCCAAGAATAGCACATTCTGGCACATAAATGTTGGAAAAGGCAGAGTAGCAGAGCTGCAACTGGAACAGGACATTACTAGAGATAGGCCGGACCTGGTTGGAGTAAATGAACCTTACACCCTTAAAGATGGATCAATTCCCTTTGTTCCAAAAGGCTATGCTGTTGTAAATAGTGTAAATACTGACTACAGATCTAGGAGCTGTATAATAATCAAGAGAGAAATTATTCATGAAATTGTGACTGCAGAGCGAGACTTGGTCTCCATTCGCATTGGCGATTTGCTCTGCATCTCATGCTACGTGGCTCCAACCGACGACTTAGAGGACTCACTGGTAAAAATTTCCACTCTACTAAATAGACTCCCGAGTCTAAAAACTGTCATCATCGGAGACTTCAATGCCAAATCCGAGGTCTGGGGCAACAGGGCGCAGGATAAACGAGGTGAAATCATGCTGGGATTCTGTGTGGCTGAAGGACTATACATCTGCAACCAGTCCGACTCGTGTCCCACCTTTCAATCTAGCAGAGGAGTAAGCTGGATTGACCTAGCAATAACTAGAAATCTAGATCTAGAATTGACCATCAACGATGACTTTGTAGCCAGTGAACACAACCGTCTAGTTTTAAAAATCGGAGTGCAGCTAGAGAAGACTCATACCAAAAATATCCCTAGCCAACGAATCAACTGGCAACTTTTTGAAACGGAGGCTGAAGAATTCATCGAAACTAGGACTGAAGAACTGACCAGAATTGACAGCAGAGATAGCCTGGATGACTGGGTGAGGGTGACCCAAGAAGGAATATGGAAAGCCCTCAAACATACACTAAAGTCGAAGAAGGCGAAGCGCCAAAGCCACTGGTGGAGTCCTGAGATACGAAGCGCACGCTCTGCCGTCAGAGCGTTGAGAAGAAGATTCCAGAAGGAAGACGGAACGACCAGGGATTATTTCAAGTCTTTGTACAGAAGAGAGCTTGCTAATTACAAAAAACTGATCTCAAATGAAAAAAGAAAAAGCTTCAAAGACTATGTGGATAGAATCACCACGTCCACTATTTTTGGAAGAAACTACAAGGTTATCACGAACGACCAGAGAGCGACGCAGAGGATTTCAGGAATCCAGAAACCAGACGGCACAGTGGCAACAAATCACCAGGAATCGACGGAGATGATTACCAACTACCACTTCCCCCTGAGGTCAAGTGGACAAAATTGGACCTATGGGAATCACACCTTGCATTTAAGCAATAATGAAATAAAGCTGGCAATCGATGCAGCGTGTAAAGGAAAAACCCCAGGAATAGATGGCATACCAGCTGAGGTGTTTCAACACATATATAGATGGAAACCGGGACTGATCACGGGAGCAGTCAACGCTTGCCTGAAACTAAATGCATTTCCCAAAGAATGGAAGAAAGCGAGGGTAGTACTCATCCCCAAGAAAGGGAAACCGAAGGAACAGCCCTCCTCTTACAGGCCAATTTGCTTGCTGCCTACATGGGGCAAACTGCTCGACAAGATCGTAACTAACCGACTGGTCTACCACTTGGAAAGCAGGAACTTGATCAGTACCAGACAATACGGATTTAGGCAATTCAGAGGTACCTCGGAGGCACTGAAAGCTCTGACGGAAAGAATAGCAGCTACCAAGGAACGAAAACAACTAAGTACGCTAATCTCTATAGACTTGAAAAACGCTTTCAACTCAGTGGATTGGTCTACCCTGGCAAACAAGATCGTAAATTTGAACCTTGAAACTGGGATAACTAATCTAATCTTGGACTTCCTCAGGGACCGCACCGTAAACATTGAAGAAGACGAATATGCTTATGATGTGGGAGTTCCTCAAGGAAGTAGCCTGGGGCCAATCCTCTGGCTGATAATAATAAATGATCTATTGGAAATCGATCTTGGGGATCAAATCACTCTACAAGCTTTCGCGGACGATGTGCTAGTTCACATCAGCAGCGCCAAAGCATACCTCATTACAGAGCAAGCCAAACCAGCCCTGAAGAAGATTCAGGACTGGGTGAAAGAAAACAAGCTCGAAATCAACACCAGTAAGACGTGCTACACGATAATAGGAAAAATATCACGAAAACCCACTATAAAGATGGGAGAAGAGAACATCAAGTATACAAGTACCTTAAAGTACCTAGGACTGACAATCGACCCACTTTTGACCTGGCGAGCACATCTAGACGAGATCCACAGCAAGGTCAGCAAAATACAATACCTGATCGGAAACAAGGCCAAGGTGGAATGGGGCCTCAGACCATCAGTCCGGAAAAGTATTTACCTATTCGCGACAGAAAAGATGATAACATATGCAGGAGAAATATGGTTTAACAAAACGAAGAAAATGAAGCAAAAGCTCCTGAAAACGCAGAGAGTAGCACTCAAATGCATCACTTCAGCCTATGCAACGGCCCCAACGAGTGCGCTGCAGGTATTAGCTGGAGTCATGCCCATCGACTTAAAGCTGGGGATCCAGAAAAGTTTGTACGACATCAAAAATGGAAACGAAGGCCTTACCGAAGGAGGAAGGAACATCTCCAGAGAAGAGATAGAAGATCCATACAAGATCTTTACCGAACCATGGAAAAGAGAGCAACTTGCATGGGATGTCTTTGATCCAAGCAGAGCCGAAGACAACGAATTATCGGTGTATACCGATGGCTCGAAACTGAAAGGACAAGTAGGCTATGCAATCATAGTGCTAAAACAAGGAGAAATCATCGAAAAGGTGGAACGCAGACTGCCGGACCACTCATCAGTTGGAACTGCAGAACTACTCGCCATTGACGAAGCTCTAGGATTGCCTGTGATTAGAGGACATAACCGAGTCAGAGTCATCTCGGACTCTATGTCCTCAATCAAACTCATTTGTGGTAACAGCATTACTAGAAATAAAGACCAGATACGGGAAAAGATCAAGAGGCTACAGGAAGAAGGAACGGAAATTGCCTTTTACTGGGTAAAAGCACATGTCGGAATACATGGAAATGAATTAGCGGACCAAGGAGCAAAAGCAGCTACCCGACATATGACAGTGGATAGAGAGGTGAAATACACCTTCAGCCATGTAAAGAAGGTGCTGCGAGATGATGCACTTTCGAAATGGCAAGAAAGATGGAATAACGAAGAAACTGGAAGGAAGACGTACGAATATTACCCTCGGGTAAGGCTGAAAAGAATACTCGGAAACCATTACGTAAACCAAATACTAACGGGACACGGATGCGAGGGACCGTACCAACAAAGATTCCATAGGAAAGAAGCTATATGTGACCTCTGCAGGGTTGATAATTCTTTTGCCCATATCCTACAAGAATGCCCAAGATATGAAATCAACTGGAAAGACATGCCAGAATGGAGATTCCGAACACTGAAGGAACAAATTGGGAATCCAAGGACTCTCCGATGCGTCATCGGGATAGTAAGGGAAGAACAGGCAAGAGTAATGGACCAAAACCAAACAGAAGAATAGATTGAAGAAAAATGATAGCGACCTTTGTACATATATTCACTGATAAAAGTGGGACGCAACACATAGAGCAGAGCAGAGGTGGACCACAGTCTTCCTAGCCGAAGGGTGACGTTCCAAATTCAAGTATGAAGGGGAAGGGACGACCCCGACAGGTGGCCAATACGTCTACTACGGTAAACGCAAATGTGAAATGATTTTAAGAGGCACCAAACCTCAACGAAAATGTGATTCCTCTCGTGGTGGCTGGATTGGCATCGTAGCGTCCAACGTTCCATCTCCCGCTACCATCGGGTCCTGTACGGCGCCAGGAGGCGCCAGGTCAGAAGACGGGAAGACTTATTATTAGGTTTAATTAGTTTTCAATAGTTGTAAATCCAACTATTCCATATTACCCGACTGTTCCATATTACCCTCCATTTGTAACTTTTCTTAAAATACATTTTTTATTAAATAAAATAAATTCTCGAAATATTTCCAGATTTCAGAAGTTAATAGTTTTGAAGAAATCCTGATTTAAGTGAAGAAGTGCGATATACCCAGTAAATGAACAAAGTTTGTCCTAAATATGAACACCGTCCTCCCAGTAAATGAATACAGAATATAATCACTAGTTATAGTATTTTGGAAAAGTTTATAATATTTCAATCCATATAAAGTGCTCCAGAGGTGGTCACTTGATCTTTTTTATCTATCGAATTCAGTATCTTTAAATTTTTATTTTTTTTCTGAATTACAAACTATGTTAACTGTAATACTCTCTCTCTCTCTCTCTAACTGTAATACAAACTATGTTATAATTCTTGCGTTTGTAAGGGTTTATGTTAACACCCATTACTATAGTCTGTGTAAATAAAATAGGCGGTTGGACGTCACAGCTTAAAAATCGTTGCCTTGGCAACTACGAAGAAAGTATAATCAAACACCTTTTATTTTTACACACCAGTTAAGGTAGAGCACGAAATTTCCGCTCGCCAACTTGATATTGGCGAGTAAATTTAGTCACTTAATTCGTTTGCTGTAAGCATTATTCTCTCAATTATAGATTAATTTATTTTTACTAAATACTTCTTTCTTAATGGTTTATGATCTTAAAGATCTGCTAGAACGATCTTTAGTCTGTTATAACGATCTTTAAGATCTGCTATATTATAATCAGTCTGATTATAGTTTTATGAGTTTGATCAATTTTTTCAGCTCCCATAGAAATTTAAAAGTTAAAATCTAAATAGTTTTTTAAAACCTTATTTCCACAACGAAAACAGATGTACGCAAAGATTTATAAATCAAGATCACAAGAAATTATTTTTATGTTATACGTATTATTTTATGATCATCAATACCACCTCTTATTTCTCATTTTGATTCCTTCTGAAGCGTTCTGACTTGGCGCAAAACATGTCGTGGGAAAAAATTAAGATTTGCCGAAACCATGGTAACGTAGTGGGGAAGGTGCGGCGGGTAGAAAAATCACGTGACATTTCAACCGCCTATTTAAATTACACAGACTATACAAAACTTGTTTAACTTAAATTCATACAACAAAAGTCATTCCACTCAAAAAGATACTTTCTCATTTTGTATGGTATGAATTTAAGGATAACTGTGCTTTAAGTATTGAAAATCAGCATAACAGAGGAACTAAATAAGATTATTTTTCAATTTTCAAAGGCATAATATTCCCAAATGTTTTTGTAATACCTTGCTGGACCTTTGATGGCTTCTTTGAAAGTTCAGAAAAAGATAAAAAAGTAAAGATAATGTTTTTGGACTTTATAGTGCTGTAAGAATCATCCCTCAAAAAATCCTTTGATTTTAAAATGGTAGAGTGACCATTTCTATGTTTTTCTGGATCACTTGATTTAGATTGACCCTATTATTTGGTTTACAGATGGTTGAATAAAGTAAACCTTTATTATATTTTTTCAAAATGCAAAAACTAGAAACTAATTTCTGTAAAAATTTTTTAAAAATGGAATTTTTACTATCTACTTTAATTTTTTGATTAAATTTTAAATTCAGCCACTAAGAGCAATGTCAGCCATCCCATTGTATTCACCATGTTCACTTTTTAATAGGAAAACCTGATGTCCGTGATTCTACGTGGTGTTGTTGTTTAAAACTAAAGCTATGAAGCAAAATTTCGAAACACCATGTACTAACATATACTTTTTGATCAATCCCGTTCTACTGAAAGGATACAATTTAAAGTCTCGGGCATTAAACCTAGTTTAGATTACATCATTCTAAATCAAATTAAACTATAATCATGAGGTTTTTCGAGATATGCATTTTCCCCAGTGAATGAACACCCGTTCATTTACCGGGAAATCTCAGCTTACACTTCCAGTAAGTGAACACCCCTTTATCGATATAAATTTCAAAAATACAGCTTTCTGCAATATGATATATCAAATAATAAGTCTTTAACAGTTGATAAAAAACAAATATCATAATAAACGCAATTGTATGTTAGAAAAATATGAGTGAATTAAGTCAAATCTTAACGCACCGGTGTCTTTTTCGTAGACCTGAAGCTCGAGTATCAATAAATAAATTTTCGCAGTCTGAAATCGGAATATATGGTTAAACCAACGATTGCCTGTCCTCTAGGAGGTCTTCCTGCAACTACTGAATTTCAGTGATAGTCTATAGAGAGTTCAAATATCTTAAAATTCGAGACTAGCGCTGACGCGCTAGACCAGGGCTTCACCCGGGTTTCCTCTGGTGCGTTACAGATGGGCTTCGCCAGTCCCTTTTTAAAGATTATTTTGGTGTGTTACAGATGGGCTTCGCCAGTCCATTAAAAAAATTCCTCTGGAGTGTTACATATGGGCTTCGCCAGTCCAAATGTGGAAATAGTTAAATAAAGGAGTCACTTTTATGTTTATGCTACAACAATGGATTTTAAACTGCAACAATCGAGAATATGCCAACAACAATTAATGTTACATCTTATCTTGTTATATTTACAACAATGTGGTTTTGCCCTGAAGTTAGGCAAGAAATATGGGTTTTTAAGCATAAAATTGACAAAAAAAGGTGTTGGAACGCTTCGATCTTAAATTATTTTTATTCAGAAATCTTCCCTGGAGCAAGTAGATCAAAGTGGTATAGTTTAATAGTTAATGTAGGTTCGAAAAGTTTAAAACTATAATGGAAAGACAGACAGACAGACATCAGACATTGATTTATATATATAGATTATACGACCATGTGTTCATTTACTGGGAGTGTTTATTCATTGGTCAACCCACCCAATACACTTGCTTTCTGTTTAAATTAGGATTTACTTCTTACCCTATTTTACAAGATTAAACACTTTTTATTTTGACTAAAGAGGATTAAATTATTTTAATAAAAAATAAATTTTCCTTTAATAGCTTGTGGCGTCGCACTCTGTGACTCTGTTATCTTGGTTTATTTATGTTATGTTCTGTAAGCTGTAACTGTAAAGGTAGGCGAACCGCAATCATATAAATGCAAGCTTGTGGCTGGTTATAAACACACCTGTATTATAATGCTGTGGAGCCGCGGCCCACTCTCTGTAATATTTTCTTTTTATTCTTGTTGATGTTTTGTTTGTGTTATGTTTAATAAATATGCTGTTAATCGTTAGCATTAGTATCTATTTCTCAGGTGTCCCACAAGTGGTGACCCGGACTATTTTGAATGCTTCTTATAACCATGTTTTGTTGTATTTCTAGTAGCTTCCCATGATTCTCCCTGAGGATTTTGGTGTTTGTAACTGCGCACTCGTGATTCGAAACTGTTGGGTATGATCACTGCGAGTCAATCGGTTTGGTAAGTTTTGCCTTTTTGTCAACTGCTGCTCTCTGCAATCGTAATTGTTTCTGATTGGGTGTGTCAGGTTTTGTGATTTGTATTATGAGTAAACCTGAAGTTGATACTGGGGTTTCTGCTTCCCCCCCAATTGCTTCCCCCGTAATGGATACAAATATTTCTGCCGCCACTAGTGAAGTTGGCAAGATCGCATTGCGATTGCCTAGTTTCTGGACTTCCAACCCTAAGTTGTATTTTACCCAAATTGAGGCTAACTTTTCGTTATCCAATATAACTACTGAGAAAACTAAGTTTTGCTGTCTTATCTCTGCTTTAGATGAGCAAGTTATGTTAGCTATTGCTGATTTGATCGATAAGCCCAATCTGGAGAATCCTTATACTACTGTTAAAAATCGCTTAATTGAGGAGTATTCTGTTTCGGAAAGTAAGCGTATTAAGACTCTTTTGCAAGATTTAACTTTGGGTGATTCTAAACCTTCTGGTTTGCTTAGAAGGATGCGGGATTTGGCTGGAGTAAATTTTTCAGATCAGGCACTTAAATCGATGTGGTTATCCCTTTTGCCTCCCTCAATTCAATCAATACTTAGTGTAAGTAAGGACAACTTGGATGATTTGGCCGGTACGGCTGATTGTGTTTTTGAGGTTACAAATGTGGCACCTAGTTGTAGTGCGGTAAACGTTACTCAAGACGTTTCCCTTAGATCGGAGATTCAGTCTTTAAAAGACGAAATTTCTTCTTTAAAGTCCCAAATTCGTCAGCTCAACAGAGTGAGAAGTGTTTCGCGAGGACGTTCTGGCAAACAGGCAGAAAGGGAGTCGCAGGTTACTGAGAAGGTTGAGTCTGATACTGAGTCTACCAAATTGTGCTGGTATCATAAGAAATATGCTACCAAAGCCCTTAAGTGTATCAAACCCTGTGAATTTGATTTAAACTAAGAAGCCCAGCATTAGAGTCGGTGATCAATGCTGATAAGGGCGTAGTTTACAATCGCCGCCTCTTTATTACGGATCGTAAAACTAAATTACAATTTCTTGTTGATTCTGGGTCTGATCTCAGCCTTTTGCCAGCTTCATTTAAGGGCTGTAGAGTGGCCTCAAGAAATATCTTGTATGCGGCCAATGGTTCAACGATAAAAACTTACGGATCAAAATTTCTGTCATTAGATTTTGGTTTGCGTCGAAGTTTCAACTTTACCTTTGTGATCGCAAATGTTTCTAAACCAATATTAGGCGTTGATTTTTTGGAACATTTCAATTTATTGGTCGATATTAAAAATAGAAAGTTAATTGACCCTACCACTAATATTGGCAATCGTGGTGTTGTAATGCCGACTCGGCTGCCTAGTGTAAAAACTATTGTTAATACTAGTGTATATGATGATTTGATTCTTGAATTCCCTGAAATAACCAAGCCTAGACTTGAGCATTTTAGAGTTAAGCATGATACTGTCCACTATATTGAGACTTTTGGTCCGCCCATTGCGGCTAAGGTCCGCAGATTAAGTCCTGATAAACTCAAAGCAGCTAAAGCTGAGTTTGATTTCATGCTAAAATGTGGAATTTGCCGCCCTTCTAAGAGCCCTTGGGCGAGTGCGTTACATATGGTCCCAAAAAACAATTCTGATTGGCGCCCCACGGGTGATTACAGAGGTTTAAATTCATGTACTCAGAAGGATAAATATCCACTTCCTAACTTGCAAGATTTTGGTCATAATTTATATGGTTCTCAAAGTTTTAGCAAAATTGATTTGGTTAGAGCCTTTAATCAAATTCCTGTACATGAAGATCATGTTAAAAAAACCGCTGTGATCACACCGTTTGGGTTGTTTGAGTTTCTTTACTTGCCATATGGCCTATGTAACGCAGCTCAAACTTTTCAGAGGTTCATTAATGAAGTTCTCTTTGATTTTGACTTTGTATTTGCTTATATTGATGACATATTGATTGCGAGTAGAGACTCAGAAGAGCATTTAAAACATTTACGTCTTGTTTTTGAAAAACTTAAAGAGTATGGTTTAACTGTGAATGTTTCGAAATGTGAATTTGGTAAAACTGAGGTCTCTTTTCTAGGACATTTGGTTAATTCTAATGGTATCAAGCCATTGCCTCATAAAGCTGGTGTAATCGCTAACTATCCCCGGCCTAAAACTGTTAAAGAGCTTAGAAGGTTTCTTGGATGTTTAAATTTTTACCGGAGATTTATTCCTAAGGCGGCTGAGGTGCATGCCCCTCTTAATGCCTTATTATCTGGTTGTAAAAAGAATGATAACAGACAAATTGTTTGGACAGATTTGTTGGTAGATGCTTTTAACAATTGTAAGCTAAGCATAACTAACATAGTTCAATTGTCTCATCCAGAACCAGACTGTGAGCTTGCTCTATTTACAGACGCTAGTGATGTTGCTGTGGGTGGTGCTTTACATAAGGTAACTCCAAGAGGTTATTTACCATTGTCATTTTATTCTGTCAAGTTAAATAATGCTCAGAAAAAGTATTGTGCTTTTGATAAAGAGTTGTTAGCAATATACCTTTCAATTGTGCATTTTAGGTATATGTTGGAGGGAAAGAACTTCTATGTAGTTACTGATCATCGTCCCTTGACACATGCATTCGCTCAGAAATTTGAAAAATGTTCACCTAGGCGTTTACGCCATTTAGAGTTCATTTCCCAATTTACCACTGACCTGCGTTATTTACAGGGGTCTCAAAATTTGGTAGCCGATGCCCTGTCAAGGGTTGATGAAATTGTTTTGCCAGTTAAAATTGATTACACTGAGATTGCAGAGCAGCAGTTGAAAGACTCTCAGTTGAGGGATATTTTGGATAAAATTTCGGAGACTAGTTTAAAACTGAAACTTATAAAGCTTCCTAATCCTGCTGTTGAGCTTTATTTTGATGTTTCGCAGGAAAATGCGCGTCTCTACGTCCCTTTTTCCCACAGGAGAGTAATTTTTGACTCTGTTCACAGTCTGGCTCATTTCAGTGCACGTACTAGTCTTGCGCAAATATGTGCTAACTATGTGTGGCCTTCTATGCGTAAGGATATTTTGAGTTGGTGTCGTACCTGTATTGCTTGTCAGAAAGCTAAGGTAGGCAGGCACACCATATCACCTCTAAGCACTATAGAAATGCCAAATTCTCGTTTCAGCCATGTCAATTTGGATTTAATTGGTCCCTTGCCCTTAGCTCGTGGCTTTAAGTATTGTCTAACTATTATTGATCGCTATACTAGGTGGTGTGAGGCGATTCCTTTAGTTGATATAACCGCGGAATCTGTCTCGCGTGCTTTCCTTTTTCATTGGGTTGCACGTTTTGGTGCCCCTGCTAGAATCACGAGTGATCAGGGTAGGCAATTTGAGTCTGTAACTTTCAAAACTTTAATGAGTAGCTTGGGTACTGAAATGGTTAGAACAACTGCCTATAATCCAAAGGCAAATGGTTTAATAGAACGCCAGCATCGAACCCTTAAGGCAGCTTTAATGTGTTATACTGACGCTTCTTGGATTGACTGTTTACCTCTTATACTTTTAGGTATGAGAACTGCTGTTCGTACTGACTGGAATCATTCTTCAGCTTCTTTAGTGTATGGTCAGAATTTAAGGTTGCCTGGACAATTCTTTATTGAGCCTGAGATTTCCCTTTCGCAACCGGATTTGATCATGCAGTTGCTGAAAGCTTTTAAAGACGTCAGGCCAGTCCAAACCTCCTGGCATGGTAAAAAGACCGTTTACGTCCCAAAGGAGCTCAGTAACTGTTCGCATGTGTTTTTGAGGATTGATCTGGTCCGTAGATCCTTACAGCCTCCGTATGAAGGGCCCTACGAAGTGCTGAAGCGTAGGCGTAAGATCTTTCTTTTGCAGCTTAATGGGAAGGAGCGCTGGGTTTCTATTGACAGGCTTAAGCCTGCTTTCCTTCCAGTGGAGGCGTCTGCTCCAGCGGACGCACCAGTCGTTTGCCCTCAGCCTACGTCATTTTTGCTTCCAGCTACCCCAGAGCCTGCACCTGGAGCAAGTTCGCCACCTTCAGCTAGAACTTATGTCACTAGACGTGGTAGAACGGTCCGCTTTAGGATCTGACTGTGCGCGTTCCTCTTTCCCGAGGGGGGAGTGTTGTGGCGTCGCACTCTGTGACTCTGTTATCTTGGTTTATTTATGTTATGTTCTGTAAGCTGTAACTGTAAAGGTAGGCGAACCGCAATCATATAAATGCAAGCTTGTGGCTGGTTATAAACACACCTGTATTATAATGCTGTGGAGCCGCGGCCCACTCTCTGTAATATTTTCTTTTTATTCTTGTTGATGTTTTGTTTGTGTTATGTTTAATAAATATGCTGTTAATCGTTAGCATTAGTATCTATTTCTCAGGTGTCCCACAAGCTTATTAAAGTCTTCGTTTAAGCACTTTGTGGTTTACTAAGTAAAAGGATCAAATTTAAGGGTTACTTTCATCTTATGTGTTATTCTAACCATAATTTTTCAAGTTAAATAAGAAATTAATGAAAGGTACTCAGTTTACTTTCAATAAATAGGGAATTTTATTTATATATAATACATACATTTCCCTCACTCAAAAAATTGAGGATTTCAAAATTACCTTCAAATTAAGGTTTAGAAAGTGTTTTCGAAATTACGAAAATGGATTTTCATTATTAACCTACTCTAAAACATTGGAAACTAACTTTTTCTCTTTCAGAGTCGTTTATTTTAGAGGAAAAAGTAAGCATATCGTGTTCAATGATTTTAATAAAATTTCTCAAAAGGACTTAAAATAATAATCCATTATTAAAAGCCCTTTTGCAAGTAAAACATTCTTCATTTTTTAAATAAGGATTTATTTTTGGAAAATGTATGTAATTTCTAACTATCTCACTTATTTTTGTTTTTTATAATTCTTAGAGGATTATAAAAACATTGATGTTCTTATCCGAGCTTCTTTCAAAGTCGAATTCCCTGTTTAAAGATAGGTTTACGAAAAACACTAAAAATTCTAATGTTGTAAATTTATTATGGAAATATTCTGTAGGACCCTGTGATAATAAACTTAACCGAACTCTAAGTTAATTATTTAGCTTATTATTAACTTATTTAAATAAGATTTGCTAATAATAAGTTTTAAAGAATTCTTAGGTATTTTGTAATTTGGTTATTCACTCCAGTTGAAATACTCCAGTTGAAACGAATGTTAATTATATATATTATGTTTTATAAGTAAATTATTCTCAATAATTTTACATATACTTTGCACCTTTTACTTATAGATACCTGTCAAAAAGAAATATACTATTTAATTATGTCTTACCACAGATGTGGCCATCCGGTTATTTGAGGTACTATTCTTGGAGAGAAAAAGTTTGTATTTTGGTAAAACGTTTAAAATGAGTTTATACACATATATTTGATTAAATTTATTGCTTTAAGAAACCGCCCAGCTCTTTAAAAGTTCCCCATATAAAAAAGTATTGAAAAAAAATTTCAATCAATGGAAATTTTGAATTTATTTCTAAAATATATAAATATAGATACACAAACGTTACCTAATAAAAACCACATAATAAATATTCATACTTAAATTTAAACAAATTAATTTTAAATGCATATCCGGAGGGATGCTTTTACTTTTATCCTCAAAGTTTTTAAACGTTTCAAGTATGCGAATAAAAGTTTATAAGATTTTTAGTTGGACGAATAAAGCTAAACCCCAATAGTTACTTTCAAACATCAGTGGTAGGTATCCCATAAGTGGATTTTACTATTTTACTGCAAACTCACCAATCCCACAAAAGGCCCTTCAATAAACTTAGAAAGATTTCTGCGCGTGTGATATTTGGATTACAAACTAAAAGAGTCATAATAAATCGAAAACTTTCGAAGACCACCTCTTAAGAAATCAATCTTCATGAAGGACATTTTTGGAATTTGAATGAGGGTCACACTTTTACCAACATAAGTGGACGATAGCAGGTCAAGAACTTACGAAACCTGCATAACAAGCCAGAATCTGTTTATAAGAGCAGTGATTAAAAGGGTTAACCGTCTAATTTTAGCCAGAATGATTTCGTTCTTGAAGGACCCCCTATTCTGCATATTCATGTATTCTTCAGCGTCTTGGTTAACGTCAGCACTCCAAGATGTGCTTCAGGATGTTTAATAGTGATCGATAAGCAGCGACTACGTCACGTACTATCCCATGGATATTACTTCGGGAGAAAGAAATGTTATCTTTCCGGAATGAATATTTTCCGAGTTTTCTCTCCTCCTCGGACCAGATGACATGTTTAGTGGACTAGCAGAATCGCATGCTAATATCTTCGCTGTCGAACATCTGGGAAGGGAGTCACTAATAAAATGTTTATGTGCATTATGCAAATTTAAAGCAATGTTTCTCAGCAAGTTCTGTCTGGGATGTTGAAGGGCATAAAGCCGGTGAGGTAGCTTTAGAAACTTCTTTTATGGCCGCGCTTTTAAAAAGTTTTATGGAGGAGGTATCAAATATTTATGTCGTTATGTGTTCTGAAGAGGGTGACGCGAGGGGTGGTATGGAATGTCGAATCATTAAGTAATGCAATAACTTTCACCGTGTTTGATGCCGAAAACCATCGCTTGGTAATGAAATCGTGGATATTTTCCACGACGAGTAAAACCTGTTTTGTTACGCGTGTAAAAAGTTGACTCTACTTAAAAGCAGAAATGTCCTGCAACGAGATAAATAATATGCGAGTAGACGATACGTTAATAATAATCTCTCTATTCTAAAAAAAAGTTTTTGGTGAACGGTTTCCAGAGAAAGGCTTTTCAATTACTGATCTGTATAACACATATTTGGTATCAAACTGTTCGGATTCTTTTGAGGATGTGCATTAAGCCTTTAGATTTTCTAAAAATGATCTCAATTCTAAAATATTTCCATTTTTTTAGATTTCGGATAAGGTCGCAGTTACAAACAAAGCAAGAAACTATGAATTTTAAAACAATTGAAAACATATTTCACTGGTTTTTTAATATTCAAATAGATTAAATAATCATCTTTCTATTTATAACATGAATTTAAAAAATATATTTTGGGTTTATTTTTAACAATATTTATATTTTTGTTGTCAAACGGTTTTAATTATATTTTAAACTTATATATAATTAATTTATCTTGAATTTTTTAAATAACAAATTAATATTTCTATATTTATCTTTTTCGTTGTGGCAACCTAATCATTACTATATTTACATTAAAATATAAACTCGCTTTCGAAAATTTTGTGAATTTTGCATTTATTTTGTTTTACACAATAATAATTATTTTTTATATCCTTTTGCAAGTATGTTTTTAAGGAAGTAAAATGTAACTCTTTATTTCATAATGACAAAACACAAACAACTAGATAACACGGATGAATGTTTTAGAAATAATGATAAAAATCGAAAATGTTTGAAGTCTAGACATTCGGTGTCGTTGCTATGAAAATGACACAACTTTGACGTTTGTTTCTCATGATGATAAAATTCTAAATTTTTGTGATGTTTAAGATAATTACTACATTTTTCACAGTCAATCATTACAAATTTTAAGAAAGTTTAATTTATTCCTGAGATGCTTCCCTGAATGTATCTGTGAAAAAAACATTACCTTAGGGAAATGGGTAAAAGAATGTTTACACTGCTCTGTTGTTAATTTTCATGGGGTTCAATTCCGTTATAGCTCCCGCTAAATATCGCCAATCTCTTTCGAACGCTCAATATTCAAATGTAAGAAAATTTTTCTAATTTTTAATGATAAACTGAATAGTTATAGATATAATTAAACATTTTAATCTATGAGTTTGAAATTATTTAGCAATATTTATACTTTATAGTGTCCAAAAGAGATTGGTGATATTTAGCGTAACGGAATTGAACCCCAAGAAAATTAACAACAGAGCAATGTAAACATTCTTTTACCCATTTCCCTAAGGTAATGCTTTTTTCACAGATGCATTAAGGGAAGCACTGAAATATTAAGAAAAGGTTCATACTTAGCAGGAACTATGTATGAACCTTTCTTGGAATAATAAGGCGATCCGCCAATTCATGTTACCATAAAGGAACTGTTAAAATTCCCCCACTGAATAAATATCCGCCGTTTTTGAAAGAATACCACGGAGAAGTACTACCCCTGTGTTAAGAATGTTTTATAAAGTGAGTAAGTGCAGTGAGCTGGGTTTTGTGAGGAATTGCGAAACGGTCCAAAAGTTTCTGCGTCAGCAGTTAACGGAGGTTGGCGAGCGATAGCGAGCAGGGGGCGGTAGCTCCCTAGTAATTCTAAAAAAAAAACGGAAAGAAATATATAAAGTATTGAGAAAAGATGCAAGGAAATGAAAAAAAATGGGTTTATAAATTTCGGCTAGCTGTATTTTCAAATGTAGATTAGAAATGAACTGTGAAACTTAATTGATAGTAAATTTTGGAATCATTGATGGATATTTAAGTAAAGGATATTTTGACATCTTTGAACTGACAAAAATTACTATAAATGTTATAGTGATATCTAACTGGAGAGCTGTGGTATTGGTCTTGCAATCAGATACCATATTAATTATTTAAAACTTAGGCAAATTGCAATGTAATAAAAAACATATTTTAATAAGCAAACACGGAAAACATAATAAACATTCTGATAAAGAGTTATCTACGTTGTTTTTGTATTAAATACATGTGAATTGAATGTTAATAATTACAAGTATACATGAAAACCCTAACATAAAAGAAAACTGGATTATCTTAGCATATTTATAAAACACATTTAGACAAAACTAAAGATTTGAAAATCAAAAAAATTTTGAGGTACTAGGTTTTGCGTAATGAGAGTTCAAAATTGGCAAAGTAAAGATTTTCTGAAACAGCGGCGGCGACTGTTTCTTTTTTAAATAAATAGATAGAGATATAAAGATGGTAAAATGGCCTGAATATCATATCTTTTATTCAATTTCTTAATCAGAGTATAAAAATAAAAAGCTTGTTTTTGCACTTACGCTGAATTATCACTTTATAGATGGTTACTTTAAGATTAATTGAGACATAAAAAGGGTTTTAAAAAACTTCTATTACAAAAGGTGTTTTCCCTTAAAAGCAATAGTTTTTCACGACTTACCTGCAGACAGCTTTAACGAATGTTCCTAATCGTTTTTACGAAATTATTCTAGTGCAATCGAAACTGCATTTGAGTCTCATTCATCCCAGGTTTCTCTGAATTCGGGGAATGAAAAAAAAACTTAATTAAATGAAAGGATTCTCGAAGACACAATGCTCGACTACTTATGCCAGTTTCCACATGAATGGCGGTGATGATTACATCGATTCAGAAAGAAATATTTTTATGAGTTTCACTGCCTTTTTTTTCTGACAGCATCTCTTTTATGTCTTCAAATCCCTTGATTGTCATTTAGAACTTTATGTCTTAGTCGATATTTGTGTTGCCAGCTCGGGAAGGTTTTTCTGTGAAAACTTTTTTCTTTATATAACAGCGTACCTTTTATTTTGAGCCACGGCTTTTTCCCTTCAAAAATGCTACAGATTCCTTTCTGTCATATGAATTTTTTTCACATTGGAGATAAGAATTCAAAGGCTGCATGGTGGACCATATCTTCTTTGAAGAGGAGGCGGAGAAAATTCGGAAGTAGACGCACAATAGGGTGTGGGAAAAAAATCTGTGTTTTTATGAGGTTCAGGTAACATCTGTAACCCGATCAATATAAAACCGAAATTTCATTACCTACTAATTCGACAAAGATAGAAATGACGTATACTTAGAGAAAAAGATTTGGAGAGATTGGTTTTCATTGCTGTTTTTAACAACGATTTTAACTTTCGAAAGAGGATAATGAACTGTTGTAAACTGATGTCTTCTTTATTTCCTAGAAGATTTCATTTCTTCTAAATCCACATAACATTCAATATCTATCTTCTTCCTCCGCAAATAATAAAATATCACTACTTAAAAAGTTTAAACTCCAAAGATAATAAGTTGAATTGGTTTAAAATATGACCTGGCAACCCACATCTAACGAGCATAATTGATAGAATCTTTGTGATATATGTATGTAACTTCTTAACTTATATTAAAGTAACAGATTTATGACAGAACCTAAGATTAAAAACTTGAAATTTATCTTTTCCAAGTAAATTTAACTATGTTAAACTATAAACTATAACTATACAGGGTGTTTCAAAAGTTCGTTTCGCGGCTTTTATTTGGAACCAACGTGTCCAAGGGGCACAGAAGTAAGGTCTACCCCTAAGTAATAACCCTAAATTGAGAGGACGTACAGTGCTTCTCAATGGATTCTCCAGGTACACTTATCTAGGGGTGGACCGAACTTCCGTCACTCTAGGACACGTTGGTTCCAAATAAAAGCCGCGAATAGAACTTTTGAAACACCCTGTATATAAAAACTAAGAAACAAAAGTTATTAATACTAATTTAATTACACACACATGAAGTTAAAGCATATTAATTTAGTTAAAGCATATTAATTTTAATATGCTACATAATTAATTTTGAATAGTTCTTGGAATGCAGTACAAACATTTAAAAAATTCTTTTTCTCATAAACAACAAATTCTTTTTGATAAAGTTTTGATAAAAGAAAGTAAATTTAAAAAATTGTTGTTGTTGTCTTATGCCACTTAAAATAACCAAGCCCCTGCGCAAAGCGTACAGGATTTAAGGCAAATTGGATGCGGTTCCTGAGAAAGATAGGCCCATAAATGCCAGGAGTCCGACTTAAGCCTCGGACGATAGATGCCGCAACCAATCTAACTCCACATCTCCAATTTTGCCATGTCTGTGAAGGGGAGAGAAATAGAAGACCTGGACCCATGGTAAACTGCTGCGACGACCACAGGAATTTCGAACCCACAGATTTAACGAGCACGTACTCTGCATGTACTCGGTGGGTCTTCAGCGGTGTCTGGAATCGAACCCGGGAAACTCCTATCCCAAAGCCGATGTCTTAACCACTAGGCTCTCCACATTGCTTTTAAAAATTTAAAACCTATCTTTATTTTCAGAGCAAGATTCGCTTGCTTTATAAAACTTACAAATTGAATATTCAAGGTAACAAAATCAGCTAAAAAGTTGTAACAAACTTTTTAAATCCCATAACTTGTTGGGTTCCCTCAACAATGTCTTGACTTGAATAGTTTTTCACAAAACGTATTTCTTAAGATGCTGTTATCAATGTCTTTCCCTGAAGCAGAAAAAAAAAACGATTTGAAAGACGCTGCAAAAATAAAAAAAGAAATATTTAGCAAGAGTGCCATTATATTATATGCATAAGTTTTTTTTTCCATCGATGCATTTATGCAAATAAAAACTATTAATCTTTCGTAAAAGCTTTTGTAAAGAAAATCTTGTTTAAATGTAGACTGTGTTGAAAAACTATTTTAAGTTTTTTTTCAAAGAAAATCCTTGAAAAGATAGCTAATTTTTAAATGCATTTATGTATTATTACTTTTACTCTCCTATTTAAAAAATGATTCAATTGTTCTTTTTTGAGCCAACGATTTTTTAAATTCAATAAGAAAATAATATAAAAAATAACTACTTTCACTCTTTATTATCTCTAAACCATATTATATTTTTATCGCCTCACCTAAATGATTTCACAAAAACTAAGCTCAGCTTAAAATTCATGGAGAATTGAGTAAATTACAGTGTTACGTGAATGAATTTTTCCATCGAGTTTATTGCATTAAGTTTAAGGAGAAACTTTTTTCAAAGGTTCAGTAAAACAACATTATAATGTGGTTATATAAAATATGTTGATGGCCTTTCTGAACTCCTATCTATCTCTCTCCACTTGATTAATAAAATAAATTCTAAACTCTGATATATATTTTTTGTGTAAGATAAAAGAATAAAGCTAATCTTTTGGTTATTTTCTTGTAATCTCTTACTAATAAAGTTTTGATAATAACTCTTATAATATATACCTTATTATGAATTATTATTTTCAAAACAGTAACTAAATTAAAGAATTTTGTGTCATGAGAATCTTTATAATATTGCCAGCTGTTTTATTTATTAATTTAAAATTTAAAATAATTTGCATTTAATTATATCAAATTAACCAATATTTACTTTTGATTGAACATCAAATATGTTATTACTTATAAATAGTTCTTTAACTTCTTATTTGTTGTAAACCTATTAATTTGCATTTAATAATTATTTTACTTTCAGAATTGAGAAAATCTTAGTTATAATTATTTAAAAAATAACCATAAACTGGTAATCTGAGGATAAAATAAATTTAAAAACAATCAATACTCATCAGTAAAACAATGCAATAATTAATTTAATTTTCTTTAATTTCCCAACCCCACTCAAAAATATAATTCAAAAAGCTCCCAAAAATTGCAGTTTGACTTATAAATTGTAGAGGTTTAAAAAAGCATAAAAATGTCCGAAAAAAAAACATTACCATAAACCCCTACCCCAGTTCAAAACGTGAAATAGAATTAGACAGAGGAAAAATTTACAAAACAAAAATATTAGGCCTTCCTATACATAATAGAACCCACTTGGTGTTAAAAAACAGCCATAAAAAGAGAAATTCAACAATGCGTGTGGAAGTGTAACACACACACATTCAAAGTGAGTGTTTTTTTTTGCGGCAACAGGGCAACTGAGGTGCCATTTACCGTTAATAATTAGTCCTTAATTCAGTTTTCAGCGAACGAAATAGCGCAAAAAATAGACCGAGGAAGCATAAAAGGAGCAGGAAAAACAGAATTAAATATAAGAGATGGGGGAATTCTTGAAATGGGCGAAGAGTAAAAAGCAAACACCGTGGAAAAAGTAATGGACTCATCCTGCCCCGAAAAACCGAAATTCCTTTTCTTTTTTTGCACCTAATTATACTTCCATGAATATTAATTAATTTGGTAGAATATTGTTTATAATAAAGGGTTGAATGGGCAATATAAAAAGCGTGAAAGGGATTTTAGGTTTTTTTGTTTCTCACTAATTCAAAACATATAATAATAACTTATTAGGATTCTGTTTTTTAAATATCTAAAGCGCATATTTCATACCAAACTCAACTTCTTAAAAGAAACAAAAGTCAATATTTATTCAAAAGCCAAAAATGAGGATTTATTCTTCATTTAATGATCAGTTACAAATGAAAATCATAAATAAGCATATCTAACATGAAAATTAGTTGTAGTGTTACATATTTACCTCACAAATTAAGAAATTTTCCATAGCATTGGCGGTTTAGGAGGGTCAGATTTGGCAAAAAGTTGCCAAATCTGGCGAAACCTTTTTTGGTACACAATTTTTGGCAACCCCAAGTTAAATGAATAGTGCACGAAAATCAGGCTGAAAGAAACTCATTTCTCAAACCAGTGACTCAAATCTTGGATTTTTCTTTAGTCTTTTTAATCGTTAATGCAAACTAAATTTTTTTATGAATTTCTTTTAATTTTGGGGAGGAGGGAGAATCATTTAATCTTAGAGGCCTTGAATTTTATTTCTAGAAATTTTAGTATATGGTTGTTGGTTGTAAGAAGATCCATGGTTTACTAGTTATAGTTTCAGTATGCCATGTTATAATTTTTTTGTACACCCGAAGAAGAAAACATGCTTTATATAGCCATAGAAACCATGTAGTTACTTAATGCAGGGATATTTAAAATCTAAAAACATACATTGTGTTTGATTATTATTTTCTATTCATTTTAATCCGTATTTTGTAAGTTTTCTCTTTTTTATTTTCTTCATTTCCAATGTAAAAATACTCAGATTGTGTTATTTTATCCTTTTTTGTAGTATAAGATGAAAAATAATGTTAAATATTTTTTGTGATGAAATACTCTTCTAGCAAATAGTAGCTACCATGCATTAACAACTTGGCAAAATATTAATCGCCAATCTCTCCAATCAGGCCTAAGTACGGAATCAGCTCCATTTAGGATTAAAAGGAATAATTCAGAACTATAGTACGGCTTTTTAATACCACATTTGAAGAAGAATTCTTGAACTAAAAGAAAAACACCCAAATTTGTCAAAAAATAGAATAAAACTACTGTAACTTTAAAGCTCTCCCAACACTCTAAAATAGATTAGATTTAGGTTGGTTAAACGCACTATTTTCTAAACACATCAAAGGGTACGGGATAGAGCATAAGCGATGGGAAAAAATAATACCACTATCAGGGCTATCACTCACATTTTGAACCATTTTTATTCAGTCCCCGCAACAATTCAAATGAGATTTCCGTGCTCCACCTCTTCTCAACTTTTGTTTAGCCACACGCCACACACGCCCTTGCCTCTCTCTCTATCTGATGTCGCATCTCTCTAAAAAAATCAGCGGGAGCAAGCGGCGTACCTCAAAATTTTGCTATTTCACGGCGAGTTTGCGACCAAGCGAAACTTTATTGCGTAAAATTGTTTTCCGTGTGGGTTAAATAAAGCAAATGAAACACAATTGCTTTATATTCCTGGATGGGAATGCCGCTTTATTGCCAGGCTGTTGCGTGTCTGCGTGACCTTTGCTGTTGTGCCACATTTAAACGGCGAATATATACACCACCAGAGTTCCAAGCTTCGTAATATTTTATCTTAAAAAGGAAAGTTTTTGAAAAAATTTTTTCGCTGTATTTTCCTCGCTCATTAATAATTGCGTTAAGTAGGTCGGATGGATTCAGTTAACTTTGCGATTATAGTAAACGCCGAGACAGTTTAATTATGTTCATAATGGGATTGTGGCGAAGTTCAGGCTAATTTATGCGAGATATTTACTTGTGGTAGAATTATAGATAGTTTATACGTCCTTCGTTTTGAGACCATGCGTTTAAAATTTTAATAATTAGCTTATTAACTAAAACTAATTACTTCTGCAGACTAAAAATTTACTTTTTACTTATTATTAATATCATCATCATCATCATCATCGTAGTCAACAGTTTGAAACTCTGATCCACTAATGAGTTTAAACAACAAGTGAAGCAGTTACGAAGGGTAAAATTAGTATAATAATATCAAAATTGAAAGAATCGAACTTAAGAATTCATTCAAATTGTTGATATTGCAGTCCTTTGATTAACTTTATTCATGAAATTTACACAGTAATGCTTAAAGTAATGTCATTAAATGCAGTTTTATACTCTTTTAATTTTAAATAGGCGCCTGAAAATATTTCCTTCCCCCACCACCGATCGGTAAGCATAGCAAATATCCTCGTCAAAGTGACGAAGAAGGCCTAATATTGGCTGCGCGAAGAGCATGACTATGGTTACGCTTCTAGCGAGGGGGAAAGCACTATTTATCAGGCGCCAATTCTAAATGAACAGAATATAGTTAATTATGAATGAAAAAACTTCTTGAAATAGCTCTTTCGAAATATATCTACATTCCAACTTAAGTTTAAATTTTTGTATTTTATGCTAATGAGATATTCTTCTGTTGTGACATTTCGTTACTGTTCAAAAGTTGGCCAAAAAAGTGTTGTTCGAAAACCGCTAAAATTGTGAAATGAATGTTTTTGAAATTTTGATAAGAAGAGTTAAAAATTATATATCTTCATAAATTTTTAAATAATCCACTAAATTTACCAACTGTATGCTGTGATTTTGAACTAAAAGCTAGTGATATTTAACCCTTTCATTCTTGGGCCGCCCGGAATTTTCCATAGTAATCTCGAGCAGCTTGGGATTGAAAAGGTTAAAGAAGTGTGTTTTGTGTTAAATGAATTTTAATATATCCAGAATAATACGATTTCATCCCTTTTCTACATTTCGTAGTAGTTTTTTTAGTAATAAACAATTTTCATACGTAAACTGGTTGTGCTTCTTAATTGAAGGGAAAAACAGAAAAGATTTATTCAATATTATGTTGTTAGTTTTGTGTAACTTTTTTTCTGCAATCATGGCACTTTATTTAATATTGGTTATTATAAATAAACGAACAGTTGATATTACACCGAATCATTCTCAGTGGCAAAACACGTCTAGGACACTGTAACAATCTTGTCGAACTGGGTCCTCTTCCAAAACCCAGAACGCGTCCCTTGTTAACCCGCGCGACGGACGAGGCGGGAACTATTCATGGTCAAGGGGGGAAAGAGCAGCTTTTGTTGGTACTAAGTACCTGGAGCACCCTAGGGTAGAAGTCTGACTTTTCTCCTCTGCCTGCAGACCTTAGCAGGGCATCATGGAACGGCCTTCCCGCCTTGGGTGGCCCTACCATGAGATTACTCTCCCGACGTATCACCCGTTCCGCCCATTCACCCCCTCGCCGGCGTTGAGGCGGCCTGCAGGACTTGAGGGGGAACATTACTGAAGTCTTCAGTTGAGTTTATAACTCCCTAAAGCCCGTCATATCCCCTACAGAATCTTTATAGGGTGTATATTTTCATACAGAGCGGTTTTTTAAATTTAAAATACAAAGCACCTGGGCCCATAGCACCCTTATCTTTGATTAACAATTACAAAAAACAACTTAAATACAATTGACAAGGTATGTGAAATACAATTAAAAAGACAACTTAAAATACAATTGAACATGGTCCCTGAATTCTTGAGACAGGCTGCTCTAGAAGTAATTAGCGATATCCCTGCTGACGCAGTTCTAATTTACACAGACGGTAGCAAGAGAGAAGTTTGTACTGGGAGTGGGGCTGTTATAAAACTTGGGGATGAAAAAATACTTCTCAAGCGCAGGAATACAGATAACTGCTCCATTTTTGCCTCTGAGCTGATCGCCATTGATATGGCCCTTGATTTTGTTACAGAGCATCACTTAACGGGTGTGATCAGGATCCTATCAGATAGCCCAAGCGCTATACCTATAATACAGTACCTATAATATTGTCCGAGACTAAACTGATAACATTATCCGATCGATGACAATAAGCGATCTCATATCAAAAAACAGCAAACAGTGTTACTAGATTGTTTGCTTTAAAATCAAAATCATGTAATCGTAATAAATGTATTTAGAACTCTATTTTTAAACTAGAAAAAGTTTTAAGCGGAAAATATAAGAGTAGTTCAGTTAATAAAATTAAAATAATCGTTTACTGTGTATTTTTATAGAAAGGTCTCTCTTTTTCCCGCTCCATTATATCCTTCCACTCCAATAAACCACTTATTTATTACATAATCTAAATTTCATTAAACAAGGGGAAATCAAAATCTCTTTAAGAAACATCTGCAAAGCGTGGATCTTGGTGTTTATTTAACCAATCACAAGTATGGATTCGGACCCCCATAACCGTTTTCTTTCAATATAATAGACGGAATGTTTTATTTTTCTCACCCATACTGAATTTCAGAAAAAAGAAGCTCCAGATGTTCTCATGGAGAAGATTTTTACTTTTAAAAATTGACCTTCAAATTGAAACTCGAACCCAAAAGCGGTCGTTTTATAGGGGATATGGACAAATTTTGATAATATTAAGCGGATTGATGATTCACAGTTGATCACATTAAACGATGTATTTTACATTAAACTAAATAGGAATGATTGGGACCTGTCGATTCCGATAACATTATCCGATTGATAACATTAACCGTGATCACACTAAGCGGATTCGACTGTATCTAAGAAATTGGAGACTAAAGAACAAAAAGGAATTAGAATAACAGAGAAGCTCAGAGCCCTCTCTAGGACCTCTATCCTCCATCTGCAGTGGATCCCATCCCATGTGGATTTTAAGTATAACGATATGACTGATGGACTGGCTAAAGAGGGATCTGCCATGCCTCATACCGAGAGGGATCCCTTAACGTATCTTGAACTATACTCAAGAAGCAAGGCCTCTATAAACACGTCTTGGAAGAGTCCACCAACACACTCATGGTGCATTAGTGAGGGTCCTGGTGCATCGATTATAGTCCGAGAGCTGGCTACATGAGAGTTTAACCGGAAAAACATATTTCTGAAAATTTTATAATAGATTGGGCACTTCTTAATAAACAAAATTAGCTCAGTCCCGTTCGCACTAGCCTTTATTTTTGCCTCTATTTTCGTTAGCACTTTGTTGTCATGGAAACACGCTAAGCAATTCACTAGTCAATTAATAATCTTTTATGTATCTTTACTTGTATTTTTGGGGATTTTATTCATTAGTTTTAAGTTGTATTGAGAAATTAAATTTTTAATTATTTTACAAATCATGCTGTTATTGTTTAAACACAGAATAAGTGTTTATTTTCGCCCCTTGTCAGTGCAAACGCCGTTTTCAAAAGATGGGGCGATTTTGCCTGTTTCCATGACAAGAAAGTGCTAACGAAAATAAAGGGTATTTTTTCTGCCAGTGCGAACGGGGTATCAGCCTGCGCAAAGCGGTTGCTTTCGAGGGGTCAGCTCGGGTCAAAATAGCCAAAAATTGTATCGAGTTTAACCGGAAAAACGTATACATGATTTTTACGTCATTCGAAAGCTTACGACCCCCTGAACACAGATATGCTGGTCAGCCGGCCGAAAGCGGTTGCTTTCGAGGGGTCAGCTCGGTTCAGAGTTGCAAAAACCCTATTCCAACCTATGTAATCCTATTTATTGTTTTTATAAAAGAAATACTTGCAGCGACCAACTTTCTAAAAATATCTTAGTTTTCAAATGGTTAGTATGGGTTTTCATATTGGGATGTCTGAAATGGTGTCCTGATCGATATTCCAAAATTCCTAAAAAATCCCTTCAGGGGAAAATCCACCACTTTCAAAACACCCCCGTCATCTTGGACTCTCAATGTAAGCATAATGATAGTGCTTTACACAACAATGAAATTTCCGCAAAAAGGATTACATAGGTTTGAATAGGGTTTTTACAACTTTGAACCGAGCTGACCCCTCGAAAGCAACCGCTTTCGGCCGGCTGACCAGCATATCTGTGTTCAGGGGGTCGTAAGCTTTCGAATGACGTAAAAATCATGTATACGTTTTTCCGGTTAAATTCGATGCAATTTTTGGCTATTTTGACCCGAGCTGACCCCTCGAAAGCAACCGCTTTCGGCTGGCTGACCAGCATATTTGTGTTCAGGGGGTCTTAAGCTTTCGAATGACGTAAAAATCATGTATACGTTTTTCCGGTTAAACTCGATGCAATTTTTGGCTATTTTGACCCAAGCTGACCCCTAGAAAGCAACCGCTTTCGGCTGGCTGACCAGCATATTTGTGTTCAGGGGGTCTTAAGCTTTCGAATGACGTAAAAATCATGTATACGTTTTTCCGGTTAAATTCGATGCAATTTTTGGCTATTTTGACCCGAGCTGACCCCTCGAAAGCAACCGCTTTCGGCTGGCTGACCAGCATATTTGTGTTCAGGGGGTCTTAAGCTTTCGAATGACGTAAAAATCATGTATACGTTTTTCCGGTTAAACTCGATGCAATTTTTGGCTATTTTGACCCGAGCTGACCCCTCGAAAGCAACCGCTTTGCGCAGGCTGACCGAGCGAATTTTGTTTATTAAGAAGTGCCCAATCTATTATAAAATTTTCAGAAATATGTTTTTCCGGTTAAACTCTCATGTAGCCAGCTCTCGGACTATTAGCTTTGTTGGAGATAGGAGTGATCAGACTGCTCTGGCTCGACTACGCACTGGACATCTGAAAACCCTAATTTTCCTGCTTGCACCATGTGCAATTTGGGGGAGGCCACCGACAAACACCTTTTGGATTGCATGGGCCTGGCGAAGGAGGAACTCCATAAGAATCCTGACTTGGTTTTGGAGTATTTAAAAATGAACCATACCACATGGATCTGGTCTGATCCAGACCAGAGGGATTAGGAAGAAGAAGAAGAAACAAACAGTGTCGAAATTCAGTTTTCAGATGTATTAAAGTTTATGTAAACTGTGCTAAAAAGTGTGGTAAAGTTAATAAATGGTTTAATGATGGAAAACGCAAGGTTCAATTTTTGATTGGGAATAAAAATTAAACATACTTTTTGAACTATATCCTATAAGTTAAAATTTTTTGGGCAGTAAAAAAGTTAACGAAATTTTAGAAAATACTTTTTACGACTATAAAATGTACATATGAATCTTAAACCCAGGAACTTAATTTTTCCAACTTTATAGTTATATATCATGAAAACAATTAAATGAAGTTTGCTACTCTTTAACCTGATTCTTAAACTATCAACAAGTAAACTTTAGGCTATTGTAGGCTTTTAGCTCCTAAAATATTTCGCTTAGGATACTTAGTTTCTTTTTTTGTATCTGTATCAAAGCATAATTTACTGTCAAAATCTAAATGATAGGTGCAGAGTTTCATTTCTTTTCAAATCCCAAAATGGCAGACTTTCTGATGAAAAATTTTCTCCCAGAATGACTTTGGAGTCCACGAACTTTAATGATACTCTAATCCAAGACGTGTAGAACAGAAGCTCAAAAAAGAAACATTCAGAATTAATCGCATTGTACATTAGGAAGAATCTAATCTATCACCAATTTAACTTTCTCGAAAGAACCAAAATAACTCATTTCTCCTCGTCAAACCGGACTCCAAATCACAGACGATATTCGTTCAAAAAATGAAATATCGATATGTGAATGAATTATCGATAAATCTTTGCAAATTAGAGGAGATAAGTCATGATTCTTCACATGATGAATCGTGACGTACAATAGAATTATAAGTTTTTTTTCTTTTTCCGGTAGGAAAGAAGGAGAAAAACGGTATTAAAATCTCGTTATGGAACTCTGAGTTTTTCTTTTTAGTTTTGGAACTATTTTTGGGCCTTTTTCTTTCACGTGGCGCAATGAAGGCTGGGTAAGAAAAACGTGCGTAAGTCCATTTTGAAGACATTTCGCTCCAGGCTCTATTAACTGGTGTTGTTTTGGAAAAACAATTTTCTCGTGAATTATTTGCTTTTCACCATGTGAGTTCACTAGATTAATAGAATATGTTGAGAATAAAGATGCAATGTTTTTCACACAAGATTTTTTCGTTCAAAAAGTGAGCATCATAAACAGGTCTTTTTTGTGGTTCTAAGCTTGTAAAATAAAAGTTTCGAAGAAGAAAGAATCTTGTTTGGTTGTTTCTTGATAAAGCCCTTTCGTGATGGAGGTCTAGTAGAGTTAAGTGAGTTGTTATATTTAAAAAGTATTTTCTTTCTGAATTTTCTTGACGATGAAATGTTTTTCAGAAATTTTAAAAATGGAAATATATTAAACTGCAAGATATACAAATTGGATACATTATTTCTAAAAACAACAAACGTATGTAAATTTTTTACAAGCATAGGTATATCACAAATTTTTATTTAGGAAGTTTTAAAGCATTGGTATAAAAGTTTATGAAAAGTATTAAGAAATTATCCGTTTTTTGGTAGGTATATACCTACTATTTTTAGGTTTTATACCATCACAATTTTCTACTGTCAAACTATGCATTAAATATTAGTATAAATTACGAATGTCGAGAAGCCATTTTGTTTTCTATCCAGCATTTATTTACTGAAATTTCGAAGGTTAATAAAAACAATTTTGGCATATAAATTTTTAAAACATTTAAAGCTCCTAAGAAAGATTTTAAAATAAAAATAAATCAAGAGAGAAAAATCTAAGAGATGTAAATTATAAGTATTAAGATTTAACGACTTATTTTTCAATTATTAAATACTTAACAAACTAAGAAATTAATAAAAAAATTATAAGAAATGCGGTGTTTCGAATCAAAAGATTTAATTTTCTTAAAAATATTTATTAATTAATTCGTTTAATAAGCCTGTAATCCTCATCATGTTTAAATATTTACTATCTTGACGTGTTTTAAAACGCAGATAAAATTTTTCAATATTCCAATAAAAAGCAGTTTAAGAACACTTATTTCACCTTCCTTGTAAAAAAACACTTCCCTGGAGCCTTTAATGAACTTAATTTGTTTGATATTATAATAACATTAACGAGAATTGAAAACGGTGATTAAGTTAAAGGTGTAAAATGGATTCTTATAGGAAAATTAATTTGCATACTCTTGAAATTTTTGGCGCTTTTCAGAATCGCATGTCAAATTATTCCATTAGCTGCATTAATGAAATAATCTGAGTCTATGAAGCTTCTTTAAGTTTTTTGAGTGACTCAGTTTTTTCCCCATCCCTAATTAGACGTCTAATGCAGTTTTTAAAATACTCTATTTCGTTCACTGTGTCTCAGAATTTTTTACCCTTCTGGAATATTGGCGTTGAAAATATTGTCTGGCTAATTGGATTATAATTAGAAGAAAGTATGGATATTAGTGGTTTTATAAGATATACAAGCTCCTGTTGGTCGATGGTTTTTAGATAGGTTATGCGTCTCGTAGTAAGAACGGAATTGACTTTGTGGGAAAATGAAACAATTATTGGGTAATTTAGGCTGTGGGGAGCCTAGTGGTTAAGGCATCGGCCTTGGGATCGGAGGGTCCCGGGTTCGATTCCCGACACCGCTGAAGACCCATCGAGTATATGCGGAGTACGTGCTCGTTAAATCTGTGGGTCCGAAAGTCCTGAGGTCGGTCATGGCGCAGTTTACCTTGGGTCCAGGTGTCTGGAGACTATTTCCCTCCCCTTCAGATGCATGGCAAAATTGTGGAGGTGGCGATAGATAGTGGCAGCATCTATCATCTCATGAGGCAGAGGTCGGGCTCCTGCCATTTAATGGGCCTCACTTTCTCAGGAGCCGCACCCCCTTTGCCTTGAATCCTTGTGGAGCTTGGGTATTCCAAGTGGCACACGACAACAACAACATTGGGTAATTTATCATGCCTAATAGATGGTATCGAGTTACTTGTTAAATTAGTTTCATCTACAAGGGCAAAAGAACAAAAGGAAAAATATGAGCAATTAATTTTTTGGGGTAGAAATATTATAGAACACCAAATGATTCAAACGATGTTTCTTTTCATGTTGGAGTTAAAACTAGTTTGGGAAATAGCTTAATTTTTATAATCAATCTAAAATTTACAATTTGCAATAAAAAAACATTTAATTCCATATAGAAATGTATTGATAATAACTTATCCACTTTGATAGTTAATAATGTAAAACTTAATTTTTTGATGGTATTAGGTTCAGGGTAAAGCAAGTGACCTAAGTGGTAAATGGTAATATTTTTAATATGTGAGAGCGGTTGTATTAATAATATAGTTGACATGTAAAACTATTATTTTTCATCCATCAATTTTTGATATCGGTGTTTAAAAAACATTTATAAAATAGTTTCTTCAAAAAATATCCAAAAATAAAAAGAAAACAATCTACAGGTTTATTTTATTTGTGGAAAGTAATTTTTACTGATAAAATTCGTGGAGTTTGACACTTTAGGAAACAAAAATAGAGTAGGTAATTACAAAAATATGTATTCACATTCATATTTTAATATTTAGAAAAGTAAACTTTAGTTTGTCAGTAGCTAATCATACTGTATAGACAAGGCAAAATATTCTTTGTCCTTTGATTGACGATATTGTTTATTTTCATAGGAATATACATTTGAAACATCTCCAGCTCATTAAATTACAGAATTAAGAAAAATATTTCAACAATTCTTGCCTATATCGAACTCATTACAGGTTTCTATAAGACCTTCAAATATTTTTAATGCTAACTCCTGAAGACACTTCATAGTAGTGTTGCCAAACAGGCAGAATAAATTATCTCTGATGAACCAATTCCTTCTAATTACTGTCGACATAAATGCAGTGGCGTCTCATATCAAATAAACATGGTTAAATTAAAAAAAGAACTATTCGCAGGTTTTAACAGTGCTAATAAAGCGGGATTGTTACTATCAACTTCGTTACTAATGCATAAATTAAGCCCCAGTAATAAACTTCGAAACTTTATGGTTTCTGAATAATAGCTCGTTAATATCTGAACCACCCGACATAAGAGAAGGAAAATGAGAGTGTAACCACCTACGAAAATTAACGGAAAATCAAATTACTGTATTTTGTGTTAAATTTTCCGCATTTCACTTAGATTTGAAATTATGTGTAATATGCGGAAAATTTATATGCAATGCATTAACAATACCTCAATAAAAATACCTCCTTTAAAATTGAGGTTTTAACAGGGAATGTTCCGGACAGAAGTTTGAAATTCACGTGACAGTTGCGGCTATAAATTATTCAGTTTGTTGTTAGGCAAATAATCAATAATCGTTTTACCTTTATTCAGATTGATTAACCAATTATAAATGGTTAATACTCTGAATAAAGTACGAGTCAAATAAATATAAAGGAAATATCTTAAAAATAAAGTGATTTAAAAGAGTTTACTTAAAAAAACTTTAACAAAGTAGGAAATAGAAGCGTGGAGATCTACAACTTTGAAATGCTAATGAAGTAATTTGAAGAAAGAATACTTTTCGTATTTAAAAGATCTCATTTAGAGCTAGAAGGAGCTTCAAAAAACGTATCAATCAAATACACGTGTCATGTTTTACTACACAGAGAGACGCCAGCACATTGGAGGGTTAGGTTATTTTTAGCGCAAAACCAGTTTTTATTTGAGAGCTAAATATTACATCACGCTTATTTGTTTTATATTCAATTTAACACGTTTTTACAAATCTGCATTCCACCCCTATTGTTAAATTTTTGCGAACTCCAAATTTTACCAAGAAAATTTTTTAGTTATAATAGTTTAGTAATAAAATATTTAAGTTATTAAATTATCCTCTTACTCCTAATTTTAAAAATTTAAATCTTTTACCTATCCGCCACATTGCTTTTTTTTCGTATTATTCTATTTTTATTTCGTAAAAAAATTTATGCAATTTAAAAAATAATATATCAGATAGAAGACCAACAGTTAAACATGAAATTCCTCATTTCCGTAAGGAAATTTTTCGAAAGCACTTTTTCTATTTTGCACCTAAACTATACAATAAATTACCTTTAGATTTACAAGTAATTCCTAATTTATGCACTTTTAAACGCTTTTTATTTAAATTCCTAATAGAAATTGAAAACTTAGATGTTTTTTTCTCGATTTCCTAGAGATAAGCAAAGTCTTTCTTATTGTACTTGCTGTGCCATTTATTTTATTCTGTTTTTCAAATATGCACAACTCATTCCTTGTTTGATATTATTGAGTATTATGTTTTGATCTGTATATTTCAATTATTATGTAAAACAATTTTATTTAGTAATCTATCTATCGTCTATACGGGTTCTTTCCCCTTGGCGATTTATATATTCTTCTTTTTTTAGTTGTTTGTATGTAAAAAAAATTGTAAAAAAATTACTTTGAATAAGTTCAAATTCAGAGTTTTCTTCATCGAAAGTAACAAGTAAGTAATCAAGATCGCTTCTTAGTATAGAATAGGGTAGGTGGGGGTAAAAACTCGCACGGGGCAAAACCACGCACCGCGATTTTTAATTGTTAATGATCGATTCAAAAGTTGAAAACAAGGTGGTTGGTTTGTCTTATTGTGACCTACTGTTCTACGAAAATTCGTACCCCTAAGTCACTCATGAGTTTTAAAAATTCAGTAAGTTTGTTTTTCATCATATACATGTAATTTTTTTTATCTTTTACTTAAACATAACATAAAATAGAGCTTGAGGAGAAATACAAACAATTAGCCCAATGATAAGATAGCAATTCACCTTCAGTTTCATTTTGAAAGAATTTCCTCAACATGTCTCTAAAAATAATAAGGCTTGTTTTTCAAAATAAAGTAAAACGGGGCAAATCCACGCAGGTGTTTTGGGGCAAATTCACGCAGCTTAAAAAGCTCAGGAATTCGTACCAAAAGGAAAATGGGGTTACTTGATCTCTAAAGAGGTTAATAAAGGTGTCAACCCTCCACCTGAAACCATCCTTTCTCCCTTTTGAAAGATATCTCGGCAATCTGAAATGAATTATTACAACAGGTTGACAATTTTCATTAAAACTAATCATTTTTATATTTAATATTGTTGGTTGGCTTAGAAATATTAAATCAACATTAAGAGGATTATTTCTAGTGTTTTTTTATGAAAAATTCTGTTTATCCATGTTTATTTCACTTGGGCACCACGATTTGCAAGTGCGGGTCTTTGCCTCATTTTGCGTGGCAAAGCCATGCAATTTTTTTTTACTAAATTGTAAATTTCTCCTAAAATACCATCGATCAGAGTTTAAACTTGGATTGGTTTTGTAGGTAGGATTTCAATCTAACACCTCCAATTGAAATTTCGGGATTATCTACCCCCTTTCGACGACAATGTTAAAAAAACTGAAAATTGCGTGGCTTTGCCCCCACCTTCGCAACCTCCCCACTAAAAATAATCTGAAGATTTTCTTCAGAAAAAGCCACTTTCTACAGAAATTCTAGAAAAATTGTAAGATATTATGCAGATTTTGCTTTGTCTTTAAATTTTCTTCAGAATTTTTTAAGACAACTAACAGACATTTTGCCGACATAGCCTTACCTTTAAACTTTCTTCAGAATTTTTGCAGACCATTTACAGATGTTTTAAAGACAAAATGTATAAGTGTAAACTCACAACTCTCAAGCGTCACCACCAACCGTGGACCGGTTTCATCCTTGTTAGGACTCATCAGCACGGTATAGGATGGTAACGCAAGAGAGTGGAGGGGAAGTACTAGTCTAGCCGACTATAACTGAAAAAGTGGTGACTATTGATTAGTCCTCCACTCATCTGCTGGAAAGACAATGGCTTTCCTAGGACAGATTTAATTCCAGAAAGGCAAGGTACATGAAAGGAGAATTTCACCAATTATTGCTGGTTAAGCGGACAATAAGTGTAAACTCACAACTCTCAAGCGTCACCACCAACCGTGGACCGGTTTCATCCTTGTTAGGACTCATCAGCACGGTATAGGATGGTAACGCAAGAGAGTGGAGGGGAAGTACTAGTCTAGCCGACTATAACTGAAAAAGTGGTGACTATTGATTAGTCCTCCACTCATCTGCTGGAAAGACAATGGCTTTCCTAGGACAGATTTAATTCCAGAAAGGCAAGGTACATGAAAGGAGAATTTCACCAATTATTGCTGGTTAAGCGGACAATAAGTGTAAACTCACAACTCTCAAGCGTCACCACCAACCGTGGACCGGTTTCATCCTTGTTAGGACTCATCAGCACGGTATAGGATGGTAACGCAAGAGAGTGGAGGGGAAGTACTAGTCTAGCCGACTATAACTGAAAAAGTGGTGACTATTGATTAGTCCTCCACTCATCTGCTGGAAAGACAATGGCTTTCCTAGGACAGATTTAATTCCAGAAAGGCAAGGTACATGAAAGGAGAATTTCACCAATTATGGCTGGTTAAGCGGACAATAAGTGTAAACTCACAACTCTCAAGCGTCACCACCAACCGCGGACCGGTTTCATCCTTGTTAGGACTCATCAGCACGGTATAGGATGGTAACGCAAGAGAGTGGAGGGGAAGTACTAGTCTAGCCGACTATAACTGAAAAAGTGGTGACTATTGATTAGTCCTCCACTCATCTGCTGGAAAGACAATGGCTTTCCTAGGACAGATTTAATTCCAGAAAGGCAAGGTACATGAAAGGAGAATTTCACCAATTATTGCTGGTTAAGCGGACAATAAGTGTAAACTCACAACTCTCAAGCGTCACCACCAACCGTGGACCGGTTTCATCCTTGTTAGGACTCATCAGCACGGTATAGGATGGTAACGCAAGAGAGTGGAGGGGAAGTACTAGTCTTGTACAAGTATTGCTTAACCAGCAATAATTGGTGAAATTCTCCTTTCATGTACCTTGCCTTTCTGGAATTAAATCTGTCCTAGGAAAGCCATTGTCTTTCCAGCAGATGAGTGGAGGACTAATCAATAGTCACCACTTTTTCAGTTATAGTCGGCTAGACTAGTACTTCCCCTCCACTCTCTTGCGTTACCATCCTATACCGTGCTGATGAGTCCTAACAAGGATGAAACCGGTCCACGGTTGGCGGTGACGCTTGAGAGTTGTGAGTTTACACTTATTGTCCGCTTAACCAGCAATAATTGGTGAAATTCTCCTTTCATGTACCTTGCCTTTCTGGAATTAAATCTGTCCTAGGAAAGCCATTGTCTTTCCAGCAGATGAGTGGAGGACTAATCAATAGTCACCACTTTTTCAGTTATAGTCGGCTAGACTAGTACTTCCCCTCCACTCTCTTGCGTTACCATCCTATACCGTGCTGATGAGTCCTAACAAGGATGAAACCGGTCCACGGTTGGTGGTGACGCTTGAGAGTTGTGAGTTTACACTTATTGTCCGCTTAACCAGCAATAATTGGTGAAATTCTCCTTTCATGTACCTTGCCTTTCTGGAATTAAATCTGTCCTAGGAAAGCCATTGTCTTTCCAGCAGATGAGTGGAGGACTAATCAATAGTCACCACTTTTTCAGTTATAGTCGGCTAGACTAGTACTTCCCCTCCACTCTCTTGCGTTACCATCCTATACCGTGCTGATGAGTCCTAACAAGGATGAAACCGGTCCACGGTTGGTGGTGACGCTTGAGAGTTGTGAGTTTACACTTATTGTCCGCTTAACCAGCAATAATTGGTGAAATTCTCCTTTCATGTACCTTGCCTTTCTGGAATTAAATCTGTCCTAGGAAAGCCATTGTCTTTCCAGCAGATGAGTGGAGGACTAATCAATAGTCACCACTTTTTCAGTTATAGTCGGCTAGACTAGTACTTCCCCTCCACTCTCTTGCGTTACCATCCTATACCGTGCTGATGAGTCCTAACAAGGATGAAACCGGTCCACGGTTGGTGGTGACGCTTGAGAGTTGTGAGTTTACACTTATTGTCCGCTTAACCAGCAATAATTGGTGAAATTCTCCTTTCATGTACCTTGCCTTTCTGGAATTAAATCTGTCCTAGGAAAGCCATTGTCTTTCCAGCAGATGAGTGGAGGACTAATCAATAGTCACCACTTTTTCAGTTATAGTCGGCTAGACTAGTACTTCCCCTCCACTCTCTTGCGTTACCATCCTATACCGTGCTGATGAGTCCTAACAAGGATGAAACCGGTCCACGGTTGGTGGTGACGCTTGAGAGTTGTGAGTTTACACTTATTGTCCGCTTAACCAGCAATAATTGGTGAAATTCTCCTTTCATGTACCTTGCCTTTCTGGAATTAAATCTGTCCTAGGAAAGCCATTGTCTTTCCAGCAGATGAGTGGAGGACTAATCAATAGTCACCACTTTTTCAGTTATAGTCGGCTAGACTAGTACTTCCCCTCCACTCTCTTGCGTTACCATCCTATACCGTGCTGATGAGTCCTAACAAGGATGAAACCGGTCCACGGTTGGTGGTGACGCTTGAGAGTTGTGAGTTTACACTTATTGTCCGCTTAACCAGCAATAATTGGTGAAATTCTCCTTTCATGTACCTTGCCTTTCTGGAATTAAATCTGTCCTAGGAAAGCCATTGTCTTTCCAGCAGATGAGTGGAGGACTAATCAATAGTCACCACTTTTTCAGTTATAGTCGGCTAGACTAGTACTTCCCCTCCACTCTCTTGCGTTACCATCCTATACCGTGCTGATGAGTCCTAACAAGGATGAAACCGGTCCACGGTTGGTGGTGACGCTTGAGAGTTGTGAGTTTACACTTATTGTCCGCTTAACCAGCAATAATTGGTGAAATTCTCCTTTCATGTACAAAATGTATGTTCAGAAATTTTGGAGACGGTTATGCAAACATTTTTCAGATTGAGCAGAATCTTCAAATTGTCTTCAAAATATATTAACCTTTAAAAATTTTTATCATTTTACCCCACTAAAAAAATTCTGCAGTTTTTCTTTAAAAAAGATCTGCAGACTATCTGCAGTTATTTGGACCCCTTCATTCTGAAGAAAATCTTAAGTTAACGTTCTTAAGAAAATCTTTAGATTATGGTTTCTAAAGAATTTCTTCAGATAGAAGGGTCCAAATAACTGCAGATAGTCTGCAGATTTTTTTCTGGAGAAAATCTTAAGATTATTTAATCTTAACCCTAAAGCCTAAGCCTACTTGCCAACTTCTAACATAGGCTTGCACTTTGCAATTGTCTCGCATCTTTGAACAAATAAAATTTTTAACCACAATTTAAATAACGGATATACTGTAAGTTAAATATTACCATATTGTTAGGTAATCCAATAATTATCAGGAAAATTCAAAATTCCAATCAGCATTCATTCAGGCATGCAACAAGTGATGAAATCAAAACGTAAACATTGTTCTATCGATTCGATTCTGCAATCGATTCTCTAGGTTAGATTCGATTCGTTTGATCTCTGATGTCGATTCGGTTCCCGAATATTTGATTACCTAATTCTCTCATATGAAGTCAAATTTAAATGAGAAAGTAGTTTTCTCTCTATGAAATATTAACATCACAAATACAATCTTAAAGTAATTAAAATTTTAAATTAACCGTACAATATTAATACTTTAATCGAGTTCTAGGAATCGATTCTTTTAAAATCGATTACAAGGCATTCGATATCAGTTTTATTCATTCTGTACGTAAAATGAAAAAATTTTGTAAAGTTTAATATATTTTGAAGACAATTTGAAGATTCTGTTCAATCTGAAAAATGTCTGAATAACCGTCTTAAAAATTTCTGAAGATACATCTTGTCTTTAAAACATCTGTAAATTGTCTGCAAAAATTCTGAAGACAATTTAAAGTGAATGCTATGTCTGCGAAATGTCTGTTAGTTGTCTTCAAAAATTCTGAAGAAAGCAAAATCTGCAAAATATCTTATAATTTTTGTAGAATTTCTGTAGAAAGTGGCTTTTTCTGAAGAAAATTTTCAGATTATTTTTAGTGGGGTTTCGTTACTTAAAATAATTAAAACAAGCCTTTCCTTTCTTTAAGCCCTCCTCAGAGAGAGATACACCATCTGAGAAACGTTATTCTATTTAAGGTTTTTAAGAAGCATTTGTCTCTATTGTTTGCAATTCCTCAGGGTGAACTTTATTTGCTCTGTGATAAATGTTGCGCCATAAATTGTAAATCAAAACAACACAAAAGAATAAAACAGCATTGAAAATTAGCTGCTACGAAACCTTTTTTATTTAACTGCAAGACGTATAACAGCTAAGAATTCATCTTTAATCCCAATGGGATAAAACTGAAAGTCAATCCCTTGAAAAGCAAGATTTTTTTCTATCGATTACAAAATGCTTAATTCGTGGAGAATTCTTTAAAAACAACAAAACCAATTCATCAATATGAGGAACACAATGGGCGTTTAACGTGCTGTTAGAGTTTATGGATACACTGAAACAAATGATTAAGCACAAAGTGCTTGATTTTTACTAATTTATTACTTAGAATTCCTTTTATTCACTGCAGTGAAATTAATTCACTGTGAAGAAATAAGAAAAATAAAAAACCATATTAATTAGCGGCAGATGTTATTTTACGAATTCGAAGCCAGAACTCAACTGGGACCTAATTTTAAAACAAACGGTTTGAATTCTTTTGTAGTTATTAAATCCATGTGTAATTTTTAATTAAAGACGTTGCTTTTTTATCGTAATTTTCCGTTACAATGGATAGTTAGATGCTTTGTTTAATCCTAGTACGAAGTTGAATTAGTATTCTAGCAATGTATGAGTCGTTTGTAAATTTTTTTTATGCTGTCAATGCTCGGTGTTACGTTCTCTAATTCCATTTTGTGATTAGGTTTCGAATTAGTTTTGTTGTGGGAAGCATTTATATGTTTGGATTCTTACCCTTTTCAAATGAAAAAAAAAGTTAGAACATGATATATTGTATGACTTGGGGAAGTTAATTCCTTTTAACATTTCTTCTCTTTTATATTCTAGTGAGAATTTCTTCAAAAAATATTTCTACTACAATTATAGATTAAATACTCCAGCGAATAGTTTCATATAGGAAATGTGAAAGAATTTAATGAGATAGGTAAATCATATTTACTATTTTAAAGGAAAATAGTAAGTATTGAAAACTTTTTCAATCTGCATTCCATTCACTATCACATAACACATTGACACTTAAGATTAATTCTTCATTTTCAAAAGAAGGTAATCTATGTAGTGCAATTAAGTTGTAGTACAAATTTAAAAAGAATTGTTTGTTTTCAACTTTTCTTGGTTTTTCTTGGTGTTTCTTGGGTTTAAAAGCAAGCTTTAGGGTTAAAAACGTACGTGGATACACTCTTCTACCCACAGATAGGTCTCCGTTGCCCGTACATTTGCCCGATTCATAGGATTTGAGTGCAAAACAAAAAAATATACGTGATTCATTAGGACTCTAAGAAAAATTATTAAATGCTTTAATGACTAGTCTAATATCTTATACTACCTAATTATTTAAACCTGCATTGCTTTATGCTTGGTAACTTACTCTTTTTCATTATTCGTTTTTTGTTGTTCGTTTTTTGTTTGAGTTTTGAGTAATTGAAGGTTTTTCTCTGATGGCGCCTGTGCTATTCCTATTAATAAGATATTTTTAGGCAGCTCTTACCGGCAAACCATTGACTTAGGGGACTTTCGCCTTAAAAGAAACCCAAATTTATGTTTTTCTCAAATTTTGTAATTTCGGACTTGTGCCAGTTTTATCCTGTGCAGCGATCAATTAGAAGTTTTTTAATTAGAGCATTATAATATACAGGTTCTAAGGGTTATGATAAAATGTAGTCTTACTTATTATAGTACAAGTTCCCCTTCTACGTACATGGTAAGACAAAGTGTAACTTGTCAAAATGGAAGAAACTTAAATCCCGCATAGCATATTTTCTAATCCTACTTCTTAGGAATTCCATTCGCCTTATAAGGACCAATCGGAATGTTTGCAGAGGTAGCGGCAATCCCAGAATGTGAATGGATTATCTGAGAAACCAACCAGAGCTATCGCTCTGCTATTCAGGTTAACTATACTTGACAGCAACTTAAGTTGAACTTACTACGTCACTACCAAACAAAGCAGTTCCCATCGCGGTGTCCGAATTTCGAGTGAAATGACGAACGTCAATTTTAAAATATGATTATTTCGTAAAAACAATGTATAAATGGTGTCTTTTTATCACGATTTCGGGTATTTAAATTCCTTCCATCAACCCAACAGGCTTTGTGTCTACTCACTTTGTCCTCCCGCATAGTGACGTACTGGGTTCAGGAAACGTTGCTGTGAAGTAAAGTCAGTTAAATAGTTTGTTATATTCGGAAAACTGGGCTTCCCAACTGATTTTGCTCGTATTTCTTAAATACTCAAACATAACAACAAGAGCATTAAATAAATGAATAATGCTAAGACGATGGTTTTGCTTATCAACTGGCCGAGGAACACCTTCTAGAATGTTCCACACGTTCAATCCATACCCAAACCGATTGAAACCACTCTCTGACACCCATGCATTAAAGGGAACATACATAGGCGAAATAACTCACATCTGAAAACTTAAGGTGGTGCTATTCGTCATAGGAGATATTGCGTAAGGGAATTCGACATTGGATTTTCAGAATGCGTTCTCAATCTTGAGACTTGCAACTCAAGAGAAACGAGCACTAGTCACGGAATGCAGAAAAGGCAGAACCGGGGGGAATGGTGATAAATATGTGCTTCGTTTGACTGCGGAAGTTGATTGAAAAGCTCCGCCATAAATTGAAATTTAACGAAGGCATGTTTCAAGGGAGGATGAAGTGGCAGTGGATTTGCTGTAAACACGTATTAAATCAGTCAGCATTTATGGTTATGCTAATAAAGCTTAACTTTGGTAGTTTGTAAGGGGTGAAAGAGTTAGTTATGGTTTTGAAATCAATTTGTTTTGTTTCATGTGCTCTTATGTGCAATTTATAGTTTAATTTTGAAATTGTTTTTGTAAGGTGCTGAGTGTTCGGGTTTTGGAATCTCAGAATCGAATGTTTTATCACCCTTCTATGACATTATTCACAGCCACTTAACCAATGGTTAGCTAAACCAACGAGCAGCTAAAGAGAGCTGACTCTGATTGGTGGAATCCTCCTTTAACTGATGGTTAACCACTGGTTAAGTGGATGTGTTAGTTTGTAAAAGCTGCTATGTGGATAAAAGTGTTCCTAAAGTCATGCAACCGCTATTTTATTTTATATTTTTGTACAGTTTAATAAAATAATGTTTTTCCTACTTAAGTTCTTTAGTCTTTGAATATGTTATTTATCTTATTAGAAGTTAAAGTATCTCAGATCTGAATTTTAGAACTCAAACGTACTGAACTGGTTAGTAAACAATTAACTTTCTTCTGATTCAATCTCTGTGTTCCAGTTGAGTTGGGGTAGATGGTACTATTTTTTTACTTAGTAATTATTGATTACTTTAAGTATGAGCTTCTAAAATCATGTGCTTGGGAAATATAAGCTTTAAATTATTTAGTTTACCTAATCAATTAATACAATCCTGGATTGGGATTCGTTCTCTCTTGGAGATTATATACTAAGGAGCTTGTTGTAAATTCTCCCACCCCTTGAATTCTCATGCAATATATGATGCCTCCACATACATAGAAATTCTTATGGTAAATATATTATATTTTATGTGTATTGAAACATGTCTTTTTTTTGTTTTTTTTATAACTTTTGTTCTTTCAAAGTATTCCTTGTATTTTCTCTGTCACCTGAATGGTAATTCCCCCTTTTTTTTTCGTTAATTTATGTTTAAAAAATAATGAAGCTACGTTATGTTATGTTATTTCAAATGGTTAGTTATAAACCCGAATAAAAAATATCGTTGTTGTTTGCCACATGAAATACACAAGCTCCATAAGAATCCAAGGCAAAGGGGGCGCAGCTCCCGAGAAAGTGAGACCCAAAAAATGGCAGGAGTCCGACTTAATCCTCGTGATATGATAGATGCTTCCACTATCCCTCACTTCATCTACAATTTTGCCATGTCTCTGAAGGGGAGGGAAATAGTCTCCAGACACCTGGACCCATGGTGAACTTGTGCCATGACCGACCCCAGGACTTTCGGACCCACAGACTTAACAAGCACGTATTCCGCATATACTCGGCTGTGTCTGGAATCGAACCCGGGACCATCCGATCCTGAAGCCGATGCCTTAACTACTTAGCTCCCCGAGGCCCAATAAAAATTTTATCAGTAGAATAATCTCAGTAATAAAATATATCTTCAATTAAATAATCATAATTTTAGTAAAAAAATACATAATATCAAATGGTCATAAGGGTAGCGATAGGATAAATCATGTTTAAAATTGAATCGTCAGTTTGAAGAAGGGAATAAGTCCAAAAAATGACAAATTGACTTTTTGTGCTCAAAACAATCTCCAAGCTTTGCCCTACACATGGGTGAAAAGAGTGGGAAAATAACTAACCCCTATAGGGAGATATCGCCCCTTGAAGTTGTGAAATCGATGTCCATACAATGAAAATTCCATTACTTTTTTTTTTCGATTTTCTCAAAACTTGATTTTTGGACTTATTCCCTTCTTCAAACTGACAATTCAATTAATCGTGGACCTTTTCGTTTTTCATGTGAAAAAGAAAATCACGTAACACAGTTTAACTGATAGAAAAAAAAACGCAATAAAACCTCCAGTGGGAAAAATTTTTAACCTCCGGGTTAAGAATGTTTTAAGAGCTAACTTATCAAAATATTTAAAATTATCCACAACGAAAGCCACCAGTGAGGTTCGAACTCACGACCCCTGGTTTACGAGACCAGTGCTCTAACCACTGAGCCATGGTGGCTGTAGTGGGCTGGCATAATATAAAATAATGTTTCACGAACATTTAAACCTTACGCACATTTTTATGATTGACGCGGGGAGAAGTTATAACAAGTTTCCCCCCTTTACGTGTTCTAAAAGAGTTAAGTAAATGTTTTTCTCAAAATAATCAAATTATTTTCCTGAGGTAAGCTACATATCTCCCTTTGATAGTTACTACACGTAGTTAGTTTTATTATTTTTAGAACGTTTTTGAAGTAACTAGTAAGTTTCCCAGCAGTAAATAATCCTCAATGTAGAATGGAAAACTTATTTAGATACAAAATCCTCATAAATGTTCACAGAGAAGGAGGAATTTATCTATAGTTATTATAGCCGCAATTAAAGAAAAAGAAATATCGGTACTCATTTTGAAATAGTTTTTTTTGCCATTAGTTTATGAGAAAATAAGAAAAAATAAAAAAAGAATATTTTATGGCACTAAATTGATTACTTATTATGTACTCTTTCTTTAAAGTTAAACAGCTGAAGAAAATTTATTTGTGAGATTATTTGTTTTTAGCTCATTATGTTATGACAACTTACTGTTTCCTTAATAAATATACAAAAACATCCTGGAAATAAGGAACTACAGGGAATGCTATCCATAATGGCTTGTTTTTTAAAGGATACTAGCCAGTTTACAATTTATATAATGCTGGGTAGATTGAACCCTTTAGACGCGAGTCTCAATTAGGAACTGTCCAATTAGCTTACAGAGGTACTGCTTCTTAGCAAACGCGCTAAATCTGCATCATGAGTTATAGCAGCCCTCTACTGAATCACGAACTATGGTTGTGGGTAGTTAATAGAACATTTTAAATTACTAATTATACATTAAAACTAAATTTAAATAAAACAAAAGTTACAAATTTCATTGTAGTATAGAAAGTGGGGTATAAAAATAAAGTATTTAATGATAATCGTAAATGGGATGAAAATAAATCTTTCATCAATGTTGTCAATGAAATCTCAAATTTTAGCCATTGGATTATAACTATTTCTATCTGAAGTACTTAGGGTTTTTATTTTGATTCATGGGTATTTCGAAGTGTTATTTAATATGTCTCAAAACAAAAAAAATATTTTTATTTCAGTTAAAGCAAACACCCTATTTATAAAAGTCTGTTGAATGAGCGAGAATATTCTAAAATGGTTAGAAGAGCTTCTAAGGACTAGTTTTGCATCCAAATCAAGAGAAATTCATAACTTATGAGTAAAGTTTAATTAAAGAAAGGTGTCTTTTAAAAGTTTCATTCACTATCCTTTTTTTAAACTAATTATGAGATTTTTTTTACCATTCCCGGAATACGTTTTACAACAGCAATAAAAAGCGTGTGTTAATTGACGCATGAAGTTAATCTAAACATATGCTCTTTGCCTAAAGCATTAAACTTAATGCGAAATTGTACTTGTGTTTTTAGCTAGCATAAGAAGTTACTTAAAACAGTATATTTTTTAGTGTCCCTTGTGTTCTTTATTTTTCTTGAAGGCAATCCGAAGTCACAACTTTCTTCTTTACTCGTTTTTTTCCATAAAATATACCGCAGTTTGAATAAACATTAACATCCTTTTTAAAATAATATCTTTTTAAGTAACAGCTTCATGAATACTGTATGCTCGAAGCGCACGATATTATTTCGAAAAATCGAAGATTAGAAGCTTTTGGTTTGATGGACAATTTCGGTTTCCGCAACAAACTTTTCGTCTTTTTCCGCACATCTTGAGTTCACTCAGGCGTTCTTTTTGTTGACGCTGGTCATCCATCATACCCATATCACAGCCCGTCTTACAAGTGGTTTACAGATTACAATCCCTTCCTAAATAACACTTTACTACCATGAATAAAAACACAACTGTTTTATTTCTTTTAGGCGATTCTTAAAACTTTATATTTTTTTAGTTGAAACATATTAACCTATATATTTTTCGTCAACTTGACTGCATTTTTATCAGGTTCTTTTTAGAAAGAGAATGATGCCGTTTCCAGACAGCTACTTACAAAAACCGCAGTGATAATAGCTATTTGATTATGGAAACATCTGCCTATATGGGTAATTATGACCCTTGATTCTGTACAGTAATTATCATTAGATAATTTATGCTAGTTTAAGTTATAAAAAGGGGTTGGGGTTAGTTGAGGGTATTAAAGGTTCAAGAATCCGAATGAGATTCTACAAGAAACTATATAATTGCACAAAAAAAACTAGTTAATTTCGGAAAGTTAGTGCATGTTAATAATTTACAGCCGAGTTTATCAGTGTGGCATCAGGAATAATTACTAGAACACTTATATACTACAATATACTACACAATATTACTAGAACACTAGAAGATATAAAGTTCAAATTTCAATGTTATGGAATACGCCAGAAGTGCTCAAGGGCTTACTGGTCAAAGTATCTTGTTTTTCCGGTTGAAATCGTCCATAGAACAAATAGTTTAACTAAAAACCATTTTATTGCTAAGAAGTCATTAGTGTAATTTCAAGTCCATTTCTATAGATATTAGTACATATATTTTCAGTAAATAAGACATCGGGGATGTGTTAACTCTCTGACACATGTTTACACATTGGCATTTTGAAATAAATCCTTTGCGGGGATTTTACTTCCCCCTTATGTTATGATTCAATAGATTTTTCAAATTGGCAGCTGAGAAAGACACTGACTTAAAAAAAACAGGAACGTTTTCTTGAACGACGCTTTTGTTGTTTCTATGAAGCAGACGCTCTTGAGGAGGCTGATGTTGTAGGTCAATAATTGAATCGCTTATTTCAGAAGCATGTTAAACGCAATGTTAATCCTATGGGGTTTAACATGTTTCTGAAATAAGCGATTCAATTGTGCATTGGCTAATACCACTTTAAAAAATGAATATAAAAAGAATTGCAAATCCATGCATATCTAAATTTTCGTAATTTTGTACTTGGTATGTTTTCACATGTATTCATTAAACATTAGAGTGCTTCAAAAAACCTGTAACTTTCTGATAATTTTTATTAACTTATCTTTACCAATATTTATGAGCCAAACTTGTTAGCTTGTTACAAATATTTTTTAACTTCTTCATATTTTGCTTACGCTTATACAACGTGAAAAAAATAATTAAGATTAACTCTATTTTAATATATACTATCTTATGTATTTTATACATTTGGCAACGAGAGCAATTCCTGCCCAAGTGAAGAAGGAGGAAGCGCTAGTTCTTTTTTTATAATTTTTTTAAATCCGTCCTAACAAAAGTAAAAACCAGATTTAATGAAGAATAAATAGAAAATAGTAATTCTATCGAAATCACAGATTATCAGTATAATAGTATACGCCGAATCGGAAAATAATAAGTCTACGTTATTTTTAACATTACGGAATTGCTGTGAAATATAAATATCCAATACCAACGGACTATTGACGAGAAGTGAAGATACAATTCTAACAATAGAACATCTAAAAAGAAAAATACCGGTTTTATCATGCTTGCTTTTCACAACACATGCTGGTCTTAAAAGGAAAGACATTACATTCCCTTAACTCAAAGACCTTATACCCAAACGTTCGCTGAATCATTAGAAAACCCTCGATTTCATTCCCCGGGAAAACGCAAGCAATTGAAAAACACAAATTGCTTTCAATTCGCAAATCCCGAATCTCTTTCGTTATCTGCTTTCGTGGAGCATGTTTCGAAATACCCTGGGAATCCAAATAGAATGCGTGGGGCACGTATAGAATATTTCCGTGTGCATCATTAGATGTGACAGATCGGTTGAAGGATCTTAAAATCCTTTATCACTTTCTTCCAATGAAGGTTTATTTGAATGAATCGTGTCAGAGGCTTGGAAGGGATGTAATGGGAAATTGTTTGGTCGTGTTTGTGTTTCGGTTAATAGGAGATTTCGTGGGTAACATAGTGGTTGAAACCTTTGTTGTGGTATTTGATTCGTATAGGGAGAGCTTGTTTAACTCCTTCGGTCCTACACGACCTATATTGAGTTTGATTCTATGAATAGTTTGGATTTGCTAGGATTAGAAGGGTTGGAGGTAAACTGTATTTGAAAAAAAATTGACTAGATTTGATACAGGTCCTTTACGGAGAAGATGGAGGTGGCCGCCAAGAACTGGTGACTCTTCGAATGGCTGCTGCTGTGAAACAGTCGCCGATTTGGCTGCTGCGCTAGTTGCCATGAAGGACCAGTAACGAATCTGTTCCAAAAATATTATAATATTGGGATGTTTCGGAAAAAAAGTTTGAAGAAGAAAATGTAAGTATCAGAAATTGTCTTAAAGAAATCAAAGTTTTTAAACTCTAGTTACAAAATAAAAAACGCATAAAAACTATCAGGGTATATTTTAAGTTTGGTTCAATGAAAAACCGTGGATATTTGATTCATGTAACCACTTTATCTAGTGTAAAAAATGCACTCTAACAAATAAGATTGTGAATATTTGTTTCATACAAATCATAAGTTTCAAATTAGAACTAAGCTATAAAAGAGAGATTTTATTTTGTCCGTTTTTATCTTTGAAATAGTTTCAGTGGGATTTATGTGAACTTCACTAGACTTTGAGTGTTCCTAATCATCATCATTATTATTATTATACTAGTAGCAATGGGTTTTTTTAACTTATGGATGTGAAACCTGGACTCTAACGAAGGCCCAGTCAAATCAACTGGTAATTTTCGAACAGAAAGTCCTCAGAAAGATTTTTGGTGCTGTTAATGAAGATAGTTTTTGGAGGCACCGGTACAATTTCGAGCTCTACAGACTTTTTAAGTATTCAAATATCCTAAAGACAATCAAGCTTTGCCGTATGAGGTTTGCTGGCCATATTTGTCGCATGGATCCCTCATCTGTGACAAGTAGAATTTTTAACTACAAACCTATTACAAATAGATCAAAGGGTCGGCCAAAACTGAGATGGACTGATTGTGTGGAGGATGACTTTAAGTTACTAAAAATAACAAATTGGAAAACGGTCGCTAAACAGAGATCGAGATGGAGAAATGTTCTTGGGAAAGCCTTGGCCCACCCTGGGCTGTCGTGCTAGAGAAGAAGAAGAAGTAGCAATGGGTTATTTCTTAAGTATTTTGGGTAATGCTAGGAAAAGCAGATATGACCAGTGTGCCTAATCTATAGGAATCGAAGGGATGTCATAGAGAAAGAAACACCAGATCCATAGCATTTATCCAACCTGTACTTATAGCTTAGTGGTAATTCATTAGAGCTGAGTAAATGAAACTGCTGACAAAAGCAATCGAGTATGAAAATAAATCAAATAATGGAGCGAACTGATGATCGAAACCTTTTCTTTACCCTTTTTGGAAATGATCCTTGAAAATATATGTAGGTTTTGAACTGGAACTAAAAAATAGAATAAGGATAAATATCGAAGTAAAACTTTTGTTTGAAAAAAAGGTTGGGAGAGTCAGTATAACTTTCCAATTGATTAGAAACTTCTACGCTAACAGAATGAATGACAAATAATAGTTTATGAAAGGGTTCTTTCTGGGGTATAAGGAAAGAATATTTCTCAAGAGAATTTACATTTTTAGTTTACTTTGATGTACCAAGTTCAGGAATGACTTTAGTTTGAAACTAAAGTGCTGATGTCAAAGTTGAAAACATGTAAAATTCTTGAATGAATATAATGGGCAGTACCACTATTTATTTTTTATTTTTTTATTCGATAGAGGTACCCTAGAGCGGAATATACGCGCAAAAGTTTTTTAATTACGATGATTATGTATTTTTTTATGTAACTAGCGCTTACGCGCTAGACCCTGGCTTCGCCCGGGTTTCAGTTTTTTATAAATATCAACTGGTGCATTACAGATGGGCTTCGCCAGTCCAAATGTGGAAATAATTAAATAAAGGAGCCAATTTTATGTTTATGCTACAACAATGGATTTTAAACTACAATAATCGAGAATATACCCCTACAACAATTAATGTTACATCTTCTCTTGTTCAATTTACAACAATGGTTTTGCCCTAAAATTAGGCATGAAATATGGGTTTTTAAGCATAAAATTGACCAAAAAAGTTGTTGGAACGCTTCGATTCTAAATTATTTTTATTCAGAAACCTTCCCTGGATCGAGTAGATCAACGTGGTATAGTTTAATAGTTAATGTAGGTTCGAAAAGTTTAAAACTATAATGGACATACACACAGACATTCATTTTTATACAGGGTGTATCTGAAATGGTGCAACAAACTTTCAGAGATGAAAGTACTCATCAAGACGAACAAGAATCGGTATAGAAAGGGGGTCCCAGACCAAATCCCAGGGAGTTAAAAATGTGGAGCGATACTCCAAAAAAATCATTGAAAAATTAAATTTGTTGAAGAACTACTATTGGTAAAAACTTAATTATGGTCTCAAAAATTGTGGTTTAATGTGATCTTTAAATTTACCTCAAAAGTCTTCACTTTAAAATTTGTTTTATTATGAAAAAAGTTAAAAAACACAAAAAAACGTGAAAAATTTGCCAAAACCTTATTTTATACTTCGAAATCCTTTCTTTTGATTTGATAATCTGAAAGATCATAGTTGAAAACCCTTAAGTCCAAAGTTTCACGTAAATACAATCAATATTAAATACTTGAGATCCTGTTAAAGTTCGTTTTTTGCGTGCGCTAACAGCTGTTTTGGAAACAGCTCTAGAAAACAGCTTGCGCACCCAAAAAACAAACTTTAACAGAATCTCATGCGTTTAATATTGAATGTATTTACGTGAAACTTTGGACTTAAGGGTTTTCAACTATGATCTTTCAGATTATCAAATCAAAAGAAAGGATTTCGAAATACAAAATAAGGTTTTGGCAGAGTTTTCACATTTTTTGTGTTTTTTAACTTTTTCATAATGAAACAAATTTTAAAGTGAAGACTTTTGAGGTAATTTTAAAGATCTTATTAAACTACAATTTTTGAGACCATAATTAAGTTTTTACCAATAGTAGTTCTTCTAAAAATTGAATTTTTCAATGATTTTTTGGGGTGTCGCTCCATTTTTAACTCCCTGGGATTTGGTCTGGGACCCCCTTTCTATACCGATTCTTGTTCGTCTTGATGAGTACTATCATCCCTGAAAGTTTGTTGCACCATTTCAGATACACCCTGTTTATATAGATTTCAAAGTTCGACTTTAAAATAGGGTGTTAAATCGTCCAGTTTCCCAATGTGAGGTACTTTTACCCTATTAGTCCAGTCAAATAGTATTTATTTTGGGAAAATTTTGGGGTAGAAGATATTTTTCGCTATCTGTAAGTATTTTGGGGTGCTGAATCCGAATCTGAGGTTTGCCAACAAAATTTCGTGACGGAACATTGTGAAAATTCGAAAAAATGGCAAAAATTCGCCCCTTTTTTTCGTTTTCGGCCCCTAGAACATTACCTTTGCGCTTCTAAGCTAAACAGTCAATCCAAAAAATAAAGAACACTAACCAAGCTACAAAAAAGTCAATTACAACTTTTCTCTCAGACGCATAGTTTCGCCGATAGAGCACGTTGAAAAAGGGGCTATTTTCGTTCGATTGGTAAGAAATAAAAAAAATTTCACTAGTATCTCCAAAAAACCGTATTTTTGGAACAGGATACTATAAAAACTGCCTAAATAATATTTCACATGAAATTAGCCATCTAAAAACTCCAATAATGATTACTCAATACATTTTTGTTCGGGGATTTCTCTTAAGAACGAAAGTTCGACAGGAGATAATGGTATTTCTATAACTAAGTTGCTTCTTCGAAATTACATGCAACATTTTTCTATTGACTGCTCTATATGTTTTTGAGGGTGCTGAATCCGAATTTGAGGTTTGCCAACAAAATTTCATGACGGAACATTGAGAAAATTCGAAAAAATGCCAAAAATTCACCAATTTTGTTCGTTTTCTGCCCTTAGAACATAAACTTTGCATTTTGAGCAAAACAGTCAACACCAAAATAAAGAAGAGAAAACAAGCTACAAAAAGTCATTTACAACTATTCTCTCAGATGAAGGGTTTGGACGCTAGAGAACGCTGAATATTGGGGAGTTTTTGTTCCATTAGTGGAAAATTCATAAAATGTCACTCGTATCACCGAAAAACGGCCTGTTTTGGAACAGGCTACTATAAGAACGGCTTCAATTGTGTGTTACGGCCATGAAATCAACGTTCTGCATACTCAAATGTTAATTGATAAATAATTAAACATAACTATAAAATACGACCATTAGCAACATTTTGGGATTACTGTAGCATTGTTAAAGACTTTAATCAAAGTAATATATAGAAAAATAGGTACTACATGAAATAAATCGTGCCTTTAATTAATTAATGCACTATTAAAGCCTTTAACAATGAGCAATATTACAGTAATCCCAAAATGTTGCTAATGGTCGTATTTTATTGTTATGTTTAATTATTTATCAATTAACATTTGAGTATGCAGAACGTTGATTTCATGGCCGTAACACACAATTGAAGCCGTTCTTATAGTAGCCTGTTCCAAAACAGGCCGTTTTTCGGTGATACGAGTGACATTTTATGAATTTTCCACTAATGGAACAAAAACTCCCCAATATTCAGCGTTCTCTAGCGTCCAAACCCTTCATCTGAGAGAATAGTTGTAAATGACTTTTTGTAGCTTGTTTTCTCTTCTTTATTTTGGTGTTGACTGTTTTGCTCAAAATGCAAAGTTTATGTTCTAAGGGCAGAAAACGAACAAAATTGGTGAATTTTTGGCATTTTTTCGAATTTTCTCAATGTTCCGTCATGAAATTTTGTTGGCAAACCTCAAATTCGGATTCAGCACCCTCAAAAACATATAGAGCAGTCAATAGAAAAATGTTGCATGTAATTTCGAAGAAGCAACTTAGTTATAGAAATACCATTATCTCCTGTCGAACTTTCGTTCTTAAGAGAAATCACCGAACAAAAATGTATTGAGTAATCATTATTGGAGTTTTTAGATGGCTAATTTCATGTGAAATATTATTTAGGCAGTTTTTATAGTATCCTGTTCCAAAAATACGGTTTTTTGGAGATACTAGTGAAATTTTTTTTATTTCTTACCAATCGAACGAAAATAGCCCCTTTTTCAACGTGCTCTATCGGCGAAACTATGCGTCTGAGAGAAAAGTTGTAATTGACTTTTTTGTAGCTTGGTTAGTGTTCTTTATTTTTTGGATTGACTGTTTAGCTTAGAAGCGCAAAGGTAATGTTCTAGGGGCCGAAAACGAAAAAAAGGGGCGAATTTTTGCCATTTTTTCGAATTTTCACAATGTTCCGTCACGAAATTTTGTTGGCAAACCTCAGATTCGGATTCAGCACCCCAAAAAACATACAGATAGCAAAAAATATCTTCTACCCCAAAATTTTCCCAAAATGGCCTTATTTTAGGACAATCTGACTGGACTATATACATTGATTTTAAAGAACGCTTTAATTGTTTAAACAAATCAAAATCATTGTTGGGTTTCTCGTTAAAGTCTGTATGAATCAGTTGTGACGTACTTTTACCCTAAACAAAGACAAAGGGCTTGGCGATTTTAATTTTAAATATTTAATTAGCTAAATTTTTTTGAAACTTTTCATGTGGATTTTTGGATTTAGATCTATTTCCTTTACTGGAAAAATGCATTTTTTTCGGCTTTTAAAAAATGATGGTATTGCCCATTGTTGACATAGTTATAACAAGAAAATATAAGAGGATTTTAAAGTTTCAGAAAAAATGGTCTAGCACTTAAGATTTTCTTCAAATTCAGATAATAATAAGTATGAGAGAAGCTCTAAGTTGTTTACAAAAGCAAATAGTTAGTAAGGGAAAATTTCTTTTAATACTTCTTTTAAATATTCTTTAATTTTCTTTTAAGCATTAATTTAACATTGAATTTTTCCTTTTTAATTAGTTCACTTTTATAAACAGAGTTTCAAGTTTTATTATTTGACACAGAAAGAAAGACAAATTAAGCAGAATAAGAATAATTATGTTTTTGTAAACAGCTTTTAGGGATAAATATTTAAGCTCCTTAAATTAAAAGAAAACTTTCACTACTCATGAATGTTTTCTTACTTTTACTTTAAATCTATATTAAAAAGCATAAAAAGACTTAAGAAAATAATGTGTTGTAATAACTGTAAGACTTTTAATTAGAATATGCTTATGAAAGTCACGTGGTTTCCCCCATTTCCCCCTCCAACCTCCTTTTCCATCGTAATGCCCTCATTTCTCCCCCTTATAGCCTCGTTACCATGGCAAATATGTAAAAACCATCACCTTAATATACACCTATTCTAATTACAAACATGTATAGTATAGATCAGTCAGAGTAAATTACGATAGATATAGTTAAAACTATTACCACAAACGAAAGGGGAAAAGTTGTGTGAACTCATACTCTAAAACATGATCATATATTTCCCAACTCAGAAAACTTTAAAATTCATTAAAACTTAGAAAATTGACAAATTACCCTCAAACTGCCTCGCTCGTTTGAAAGCAAAGAAATTGGAAAATTCAAAAACCATCAGGGGAAAGTCATCAACATCTCCTCGCGTGGTACCAAAATGACAAGAGCCTCTCTTATGCCTCAAACACTGGCCCAAAACTATTGAACCTTCAGTCTCCGGAGTTCGCTTAATGGGCCTGAAGTCTAGCACTTATCGGCACACAGTAAAATGTTTCCCCTCACCGAATGAATTTAGCGGAGGACGCCATGCATAATTCAAAAGCTTGAATTTTCATTGGCGGATTAAGCGTTAGAACCTGATTTAAATTTGGGTGGTGATTTCTGATCTGAGGCCGGGATTGTCAAGCCCAGTGGATTTAGTGTGCTACCCTTGTATTTCATCAGGTAGATTCGCTCTTTCAATACTCGAGCCTTGGGACGGAAGGGGTGGAATTGTGAGTGGGATTGGATCTTTGATCTGAATTATTGCCAGGAGACGTATTGCGCTTTATTTGATTTGTTTTAGGGGAATAAAGTAGAACACTTCTTGGAGTGTTGTGGTGACTTTATTATTGTATTTAATGCTGGAGTCCGTTTATTGATCTGTTTGTCAATTTGTTTAGATGCTTTTGATAATGCAGTTGGGTTTAATGAGAACATGAGAAAATAAGGTATACTATGTTTGGACTTTTTAAATTTTTGTTTGGAATTTCCACGTGGAATTTAGCCATAATAGTAATAAGTGCAAATTTCTTGGGTGTGCGAATACTTTCCGGAGCATTGCATATAAATGACTTGAAAAATTAATAATTTTCATTTTTTATATTGAAAACTACTCGAATAACACAGGAATATTTATCGGTGTTGAACAATATTGGCTTATCAAGAATATCGGTAAATGGCAAATCGGTGATTTTTACCAACTTCAAAAAGGAGGAGGTTATCAATTAATCAGCTATAAATGTTGAATGTTAAATGTTGTTGAATGTTGAAATAATGTTGAATGCCAGGCCCTTTTGGCCCAGGCCCTATTAAGAAAACTTTCACTTTTCTAATCCTAGAACTTTGTTTTGCCGTAAAAAATGGCGATCACATTCACCAACCCACAGTGGTTAGGTTAACATGCCCCTAAAACTTCGCCACCTTGGTGACTATAGCTGGTTGCTCCCAAGTTGGTGACTTCTTATCTGAATTTTGATTTTGGAGATAACTCCTTGTTGCAGCAAACATCTTAATTGCAACAATTCATCTTGTGAGCTTTGTTAAAGCTCAACATATTAAATTACCCCAACAAACTTCAGAAATAGTTACTTACTGCAACAAATAATTTGGTAATTTTTCGACACACCATAAAAACTGTAGATTCAACCCTTCAACTTGCAGGATTCAATACAATAAGGTATGAAATTCTACTTCTGAGTCCAAATAAAGCATTTTAAGGATCTGGTAAAGGTGATAGAGGTATTTGCTTGCTCTTACGAGCCGCTTAACCTTCTTTTTCCAAGTGTTTATAAAGTTTTTTTTTGAGATGATGATATAATGAATAGATGAATGATTTGATATGATGATAGATGATGATGATGATGCATTTTAAGGAAATCCCTATACTAGTAAACGAGTTTCACGGAATTAAATCTCGCCAAGTTGGCAAAACTTCCCATAAGACTAGAAATGTTGCAAAAACTGTAGGTCGTTGAGGTACAGTTCTGGGGGCATTTTTTAAGCAGTCCACTAATGAAATCTGACTTTTTAGAGTTTGGGTTTCAACTACGTTATGCCCTTTCCCTTTTCCCGAAAAAAAACCGGAACAATATTCTATTATACAGGGTGTTTAAAATAGAGTGTAACACAATAGGATGTTTCCCAAAATATTTCCTCTTGACACATACTTCCAATCCCAAAACTTCATTTTAAGAGGTGAAAAAATTAGATGATACTAGTTTCAATTCCATGGGGGTCTATTTCAGAAGATACTGAAAATATCTTTTAATAAGACCAACTTAGATTATTAAAAACTCCTGTTAGAAAAATATTTTTTATTATTTTCTGGATGGATGACAAAAAATACTAGTGCTAAATTACAAAATAACAGTTTTTACCATCCTGTTGTCTATTTTGACGACTTAGTAGTGTCCTTAATTCTCAAATTCAACTAATTGACTTAGATTTCCATAAACACAAGTCTCCTTTCTGGATAAAGAAGTAGATTAAAATGTTTTTATAATTGTACTATAAATCACCAGAGAAGTATGTTTTCATATGAGAACAAAAAGTTTAAAAATGTGCAAAACTAAAAAGCGGGTGTTTTTGGTAAATAAATCCCATAACTTTGCAACAATAATTTTTTTAGCTTTGTTAAAGCTCAGCAATGACATAACAATGTCTCAAATTGGTTCAAACTGTAACAAATAATTCATTTTCTGATAAACCAGGTCCACAGAGTACTAGAACAGAGAGTCCGTCGCCATAGGCGCTAATGGAAATTGAAAAGTTGGATGAGTGTGGGGCTATTTTGGTGCTGCGATCGCATCAACGTCACGAGAGGCGGGAGGGAAGAGCCTGATTGGTTGAGAAAAACTTTTTCCTTCTCCTTCGAAAATAGAAGATGGAGGGACAGCCAATCACAGGTTTGATCTCTCTGTCAATCATTTAGTTCATCGTGGCGCCCCCAAACCCATCCAACTTTTGAATATATCGTTTTGGACCCTCTGTTAGAATTTTTCTCTGTGACCAGGTCGATATTAAGTGCGGAAGAACTGAAGAGAAGACGAAGCGACAGGAATGTCAGCAAATGTCAAACAGTCATCAGTGTATGGTATGAAAACTAGGGTGGGTCAAAAATATTTTTTCACATTTTCCCAGAGGTACAGGGACAAAAGGGTGCCAAATGGTCTTAAACTAACATGTGTAAAATATTATTCTATTATAATAACTCTTTTTTTCCTCCAGATTGGCCTCAAAGTTTCGATTAATATCGTAATTTCATGCAAAAATGGACGAACGAAAATCAAGCTTTTACCTCGATTGCAGAAATCCGTCATGAATATAAATGCGCACAATGGTATAAAAAACATCATTGAAGACTATAAAACAATTATAAATGAAACCAAAGTTGTAATACTTGACTTTGAATACAACATATTTTGAAATATCTCGATGGTTAGAACTGGCAATCAAAAACTTCTTGCTGGAATCATAAAAATGTGCGAAACCTTTATTGTCGGTTGAGTAGGATGGTAAAAACATTAAATTTTTAATAAAAATGGATATGTTAGAAGGTGGATACCTTTTTTGGGTTATAGGTTTCAACCCCATGGAAAACATTTGGATAATAGTTTAAAAGTTGGGATTTCCTTGAAATTTTTTGGCAAATTAGGAATAGTCCATCCCAAGTGTCCCCGTGTAATTCCCTAATGTCCGAAAATAAATTAGAACCACATTTTAAGAGTCAAATTTTGAAATATTTTCTTAAGAAGAGCGGTAGATCCCCGTTTTCAGCATAAAGCTCAGTATTATCTCTTAAGTTTTTAAATAAGCTACATTACTTTTCAAAACTTACTTGTAATTATCCTTAACAGTTAAATTTGCTATATTTTAACTAGTTCTATTTGAGGCCAATCCGGAGGCAAAAAGAGTTATTATAATCGAATAATATTTTACACATGTTCGTTTGAGACCATTTGGCATCCTTTTCTTGCAGTGCCCGATAGAATTTGCAAAATGTTTTTTTCGCCATAGGAAAATGACCCACCCTAATGAAAACCCAAGATTTCCAGTTTAAGCATATATTTATCAAATCTTGTGTTATTTTAAATACAGTCAAACTTGCTTTTGTGCGAGGAATAAATTGCACACCTGAAAAAAATCCCGCTTGAAAAAAATCGCATAAAAATCGCTCAAAACTTCACGAGTAGCCATAAAAAATTGTTTTCGCCGCACAATTAAAAAAAATCCCTTTTTTATGAGGTGTATATTGACCGCATAAAAAAAGTATCACGTAGGACGTTGCGAAAATCCCTCAGCTTAGCTGAATTAAAAAATCTTTTTACTTGAACCATAACGCAATCCCCACCTTTCAGCTGAATTTAGAAACCGTTTCTATACTTACTGTAGACTTTTTCAGTTACCATGTAGTTGGCGAACTCTTGTTTCACTAGACTAGACCCTTGTATATGTCTCGGTAGCTATGTATGCAATATTTTCGTTCTATGTTCCAATTTAATTAAAATTTTCATACACCGCACACAAAAATGTCTCAGAAAAAAAGATAGAACAAATAAAAAATAGCAGAAAAAAGTCACACAAATAAAAAAATCGCACAAAAAGGTTTAAGTGTAAACAATGCCAAGATGAAAATGTCTTCTGAATATTATATTTAGTAGTTGTCTAGTAGTTGAGAATTAACAGAGACATATGCTGACTATGGGGAATCGCTTCGTCTTCTTATGCTAGTCAACTTAATACCTTATTGTAGTCCACTGAAAATAGCGAAAAATAGGGCCGAACCTCAAACAAATTGCAATAGAAGGTTTCTCAACGGTTTTCACTTAGAAATGACCTCAATAATAACATACTAAAAATCGGCCAAAATCGGACGGGCGGAAGTTTAATTTTTTTTGAAATTTTTTAAAAATGGTCGAAAAAAATTAAAAAAAACTAAAACAATAATATAGACATGTGATACATGTTTATAGGTTATTTTTGAGTGTTGAAACCGAATCTTGTATCTAGTTCGGAAAAAAATTGAAATTTCAATTTTTTAAATTAATTTGAATAATAAGCTATATGAAAAAATTAAAAACCCCCTAAAAACCTAACAAAAACATCAAAAGAGATAAATCCAACGGTTTTCATTTAGAAATGACCTAAATATTAACATAGTAAAATTTAAAAATTTTACGAGTTAAAGAAGTAAAATTTTTTTTCAAATTTCCATTTTTTTTTGCGAAAAATGAATTTTTTTCCAAATTCGTGCCAAAAACTTTAGAGGCTTTTGAAAAGGTCATTTTTCTGTGGATATTGTCCACAGATAGTTATATAATGGAAAACCGGTGGATTTGTCCCTCAATGAATTAGTTAATTATTTTATTTAAAATTTTGAAATTGGTAAAATATAGTACAAATGTGAAAAAAGATAATACTTTGGCATATTTACATCAGAATTTAAAATAATTAACTAATTCATTGAGGGTCAATTCCACCGGTTTTCCATTATATAACTATCTGTGGACAATATCCACCGAAAAATGACCTTTCCAAAAGCCTCTAAAGTTTTTGGCACGAATTTGAAAAAAAAAATGTATTTTTCGCAAAAAAAATGGAAATTTGAAAAAAAATTTAACTTCTCTAACTCGTAAAATTTTTAAATTTTAGTATGTTAATATTTAGGTCATTTCTAAATGAAAACCGTTGGATTTATCTCTTTTGATGTTAGTTAATTATTCAAGCTTACTCTTAGCTTCTTCAAATTACTCTTAGCTAATTATTCAAATTAATTTTAAAAATTGAAATTTCAATTTTTTTTCCAAACTAAATGCAATATTCGGTTTCAGCACTCAAAAATAACCTATAAACATGTATCACAGGTCTAAATTATTGGTTTGGTTTTTTTAAATTTTTTTTCGGCCATTTTTAAAAAATTTGAAAAAAATTAAACTTCCGCCCAGCCGATTTTGGCCGATTTTTAGTATGTTAATATTTAGGTCATTTCTAAATGAAAACCGTTGGATTTATCTCTTTTGATGTTAGTTAATTATTCAAGCTTACTCTTAGCTTCTTCAAATTACTCTTAGCTAATTATTCAAATTAATTTTAAAAATTGAAATTTCAATTTTTTTTCCAAACTAAATGCAATATTCGGTTTCAGCACTCAAAAATAACCTATAAACATGTATCACAGGTCTAAATTATTGGTTTGGTTTTTTTAAATTTTTTTTTCGGCCATTTTTAAAAAAATTGAAAAAAATTAAACTTCCGCCCAGCCGATTTTGGCCGATTTTTAGTATGTTATTATTGAGGTCATTTCTAAGTGAAAACCGTTGAGAAACCTTCTATTGCAATTTTTTTGAGGTTCAACTCTATTTTCAGTGGACTATTGTGTGAATATAATCTGAAAAGTGTTATAAATGTGTTCTAAAATAGAGCTGTTAAGTTATTGTACAATACTGGAAAAAATAAATGACTCAGACCCTTTATCTCCGGAACGGCTTGTGATATAAAGACAAATAAGGTATCATTTTTCATGATTTGAAATTTTCTGTATATAGAATACTACATATCCATGAAAAATGATACCTTATTTGTCTTTATATCACAAACCGTTTTGGAGATATAGGGTCTGAGTCGTTTATTTTTCCAGTATTGTACATTGAAAAAAAACCAACCTTCAACAAAAAGGCGTGTAGTAGAGTTGCCTGGAATTAAATAGTACAGCAGGCCAATGCCCATCAAGGGCTATAATATATAAGAAGAATAAGAAATTATTGTACATTCTCGAAGTGTTTTTAACTTTGTATAGAAACACTATATAAACACATTCTCTGTCTCTGTATTTTTTTAGTTGCACATTTGCAGCACAAGCTTTATCTTACACTTTACAATCACTATACAATCAATTCTGTCATTGTTGTGTTTGCATAGCGCTGAAAAAGTGTATCAAGGTCCGTGGGGAGCCTAATGGTTAAGACATCGGCTTCGGAATCGGAGGGTCTTGTATTCGATTCCCGACCCCACCAAAGACCCACCGAGAATATGCGAAGTACGTGCTTGTTAAATCTGTGGGTCTGAAGGTCCTGTGGTCAGTCATGACACAGTTTACCAAGGGTCCAGATCTTCTAGAGACGCTCCCCTTCAGAGACATGGAAAAAATGTGGAGGTGGAGGTAAATGGTGTCTGCATCTATCATCCGGTAATCAGTTACTTAATCAAAGAGTAATAAATTATACAAAAAATAACCATTACGTTTTTTAACCATCCTGTTGTCTACTTTAGAAGAGTAGACATCATGATGTGCTGAAGTAGGACGTTTCTATGTGGAGCAGATCTGAAATACTCTGCGGTAGTCGGGTGTGCCCATGGCGCAATAATATTTTCTTAAGTGAGGAGAGTGGTGGGTGTAGCTACAGGAAAAATCTGAAAATAAGTATTTGTCAACAAAGTAGTCTTTAGTCTAAAGATTAATGGATATCAGTTTTAATGGGTGAGTTAAGATAGTTATACTTTTTTGGACGACAAGGAAAATTATCAGATTTTTCAGGTTTAACCTTAAGTATATCTTTACCGCACCATAAAGATTGCTTTGGGTTTTGAGTGTCGCTAAGAAGCGTCGATATAGTATTTATGTAATATTTTTCTTTTACATCGTTTATCTTACTTGAGATAAACGATGAAGGAGTAAAAAAGCAGCTTCTTCTGAGACGTTTAAACTCAAAATGACATAGAAATGTTCATACTTCAGTGAAAAACGTGTTAAGGAAAAAGTGTATATTCTAAATCAGGCAGAGGAACTGAGTTGTTTTCATTTTTTAATGGTGTCACGAAATGAGGCTGATCCTATATGATATCATTTTCTATTTAATATATTAGGGGACATGGTTTTGTTTGTAAAAATAAAGTGTTGACTCAAGTCATTATCTTTCCACCCTTCATTGTCATCGATCCATCGTCCACCGCCACGTTCCACAGTTACTGGCATCGCTCAGCACTTTATGAATTACGTGAAATTAGATATTGGTTTGTTCATATTACTGTACCAATAATAAGTGAGTTATTTCTCGGCTCTTTAAAAGAAAAGCGAAAAAGAAGAAATACTTATTATAAGAAATAATTTATCCTCATAAAAACTAAAAGAATTTTTATGGCAAAAATCTCACTAAATATTTTAATAAAAATATGTACAACACCTCATTGACTCATTCCCATGTTAGTATAAATTATCTTCTGGTAAAATAAAATCCTTTATTAGAAATATCTTGAACTTATTTCCCCCGAACTGTATTAAATGTCAATTTAGGAGTTGATTAAGTGTGCAATCTTACCTTTTAAATCACACAAAAATATCAAAGAAAAATTTTTTGAAAAAGAAAAAAACCTTATTTTACGGAGGGACTTTATTTTCTCTCCTCACATACACAAATATTTTTAGGTAGAATTAGAGCCAATTTCTATTAAAGATAATTAATTTAAGAGCGGTTAAAATTTTGATGGATTCTAATAGGATTTTTGAAGTTAAAGCGACGAAAATAAACTTTTTTACAAACCTTGAATAGAACACATATGCATAAAATTACGATACGCAGCACCGTGATAGACTGTTTGATGAAGCTATGCAAGCACGATGAAAGTATATTTTACAAGTTTTTTAAAATGATCAAAAGCGTATTCCTAGAAACTTGAATATGTATAATACCAATAAATAACTCTCACACTAGAACGAAAAACTGCTGCTTGTAAAATAAAATAAAAATATACTAATTTTCATATTGGGAAAACATTTTAACTTCCTTTCCTTTAAAATCGATCTCTTCTGTGGCTGTATATAATAAACTATAAACTATGTCACCAGGAAAGGTTCAATATTGACTTTTCCGATCCAATACATACCCAAGCAAACGCTATCTTCTTTCTAATGTGATTTTTCATGGCTCACGGTATAAATAAGAATTTTTCAAGAGACCGAAGAAAATTACTATCTCTGTCTTATAGAAGTCTCCAGAGACAACAAGGAAAGACGTATCAGGAATATTAGGGCAAGAGGAGAGGTAATTTTATGCTGAGTTTTCTCTGATTTGTCTCAGCTGATACCGAATTGGGGATACCATTGGCTTTTTGCAACGGCTCAGATGATAAATGCTACTGTAGAGAATTGTAAGCCCGATAACAATGGCAGGTTCAAGATGGCTGAATGGGACTCTGAACGCCGATAAAACATCCAGCAATGTCTCCTTCCTGGCCAATTCTGAGGATATTAACAATGGTTTTGATTTTTTTCTCGTGCTTATTACAATAGATAAGGAACAAATCTTTGTGCTGGTGTTTCTTTTTTTAAAGGAGTTAGAAAACTAAATTTGAACCAAAGGTGTTAATAGTAAAAGGTTAAATTTTTATCTAGCGTAAGAAAAACCTTTTGAATTTTTCATGTGAAGAAAAATATTTTTATTGTATGAAACATTGTTATTATATTCGTATTTCAATATTTTACTCTTTGCATATATGGTACACTATTCATTTTGGTATTTTAACCTATTCAGCCCTGTCGTCCCAAATTTACAAATTACTCAGTTGGGGTGCCGTAGGACCGAAAGGTTTACGGCTGAAAACACAAATGTGGATAACTATGTGAACAATTTGTTGTTTGGAACGTTATCTATAAACTTTGAAAAACGGCTGGCTGTACGTTTCTGTGATTAAAAGTTAAAACAAAAATTACCACTTATTCATACATAAACATTTTAGGAAATAGAACATAATTTTACATTTTGTAAAAACTGAATGGTTTTATTTTTAAATTCACATGGTTATTTCATGAAAATTCAGTAAATTTTAAGTGTTGTTTTGTGAAGAAAACTCTGGAAGCTAGAAACTACTGAAATAAATGGAAATAATTCAAATGAATTGATTGAGATATTAACATTAATTTGACTTATTACTAGTTACTCATATGGGTCACTGCGTTGACCCCTGAGCAGCCCAAACAACTTTAATAATTCCCCCTTTTTTATAGTACGTATATGTGTTTTTTGTAATGTACATTTTTGCTTTTGTTTTGTGTTCTTTGTAACAATTGAAAACAAATAAATGTTCTTGTTCTGTTATGTTCTTTTCCTATACTTTAACATGGGAAAACTAATTTTGAAGGGCGCGGGGGTCAAAAATTGCTCTATAGACCTAAAAATTTGCAGGTATAAATGTTTTAGTATTTTTATAACATGAGAGAGGGTTATCTAGGAAATTTCCCCAAAAAAATTTTGAAACGCCCTAAACAGATATAACAATTTTATTCTATTTTGTTTTTGATATTTTCCCATCAATGAGTGTTTCAGAAAAATGGATTCAACTCAACTGTTTTCCCTGCATGACACATTACAAAGTCAGAAGTCATTATACCAGACCCTGAATCTCTTTCACTTTATTTCCCAATAACACTCAAAAACCTCACCTCTCTACAACCATTCTTTTTCAGCATCCTTCATTAATCACACGTGGCCAGACCGACACCATAACTCAATTCCCTTCCTCAATCGAATCGCCAATTCTCAAAGAATCACCCCTCTTCCGGTCCGAATCAGTCCTCTCTTAATTCAGACACCCACCTCTAACTGAATCAGAAGCGGCATTCGATTCTATATTCCCCCTTGAAATTAGATGAGAATCCCTGAGAGAAAAATCTAATTTGACTCCGAGAGGGCGCTACAAGTAATGAATTGCTTTCGCGTTGCCAAACGTCAAATCAGAAATTAGCTCCCTCCGAAAGGATGTGGCTTAAAAGTAGAGATAATCGTATTACTTAATGGGAAGAATTATGTCTTCGATTATTCAAAGGGAGGAAATAAGTTATTTTTGGAGAGGTGAATAGAAATTCGCTGGATTTATTGGTGAAAGTATGAGGAGGGTTACTGACGGCATTGATGATAATTTTGAATCGGAAATTTGAGTTCAAGGGATTGTAAAATTAAATGAAAGTACCGTGAAGAAATATTCTTAACTATAATTTCTAATTAAGAAAATTCTCATTTATAATTCGATTTCTGTTACTCATTTTCTGTATAAAAATATACCTAATGATATTGCCATGCTTTTTATTTTTGGATCTATATTTAATTTCCATTAAAAAAGTTCAAGTTGAACTTATAATAATCTAGGTGTACTGCAATTCCTTTCTACGAAATTTTTTTATCAGCAGTATGAGTTTTACCTTTTCATATTCACCCAAACATTTCAAAATAACATTATCCTTTCCAGCCGTCAAGTAGTCTTTAATAAAAAGTGAGAGTTCTCAATAAATTTAAAATTCGGCTAAAATATCAAAGCTTTCTTCAGAGCTTCAAAGAAATCAAACAGTCTTTTTATTCAGATTGTCAATGAGAGTGACAATGAATTGGTACGAAATTGTCAAGAAGATTGTCGCAGAGCTTTATCCTGGGATATTCGAATTCCCCTTCTTTATTTGGGTTTTCGTGATGTTGATTGACATTTCTTGTTTTAGGGCATTTACTTTCTCTTCTGTCAAGAGCATTTGGCACTTTTTTATGATAATGATGAATGGGGTTTGTTTTATTTGCACATGCGCCGATATGTGATTGTTTTTTTTTACCGTGAAATAGAGTCAAGCAGTTTGCCAATCCAGAGAAAATATTGAAGTTCTATGACATTAATACTTAAGATGTATGAAACATAAGTGTAGTTAATTTATATACGTGTGTGTATTTGCGTATTTAGTAATATTTTTTTATAATCAATTATAGTACAATAAAGTAAATATGCTACCATTGATTTAAGGGAAATTACGCATTTGATTTAGTAATAATAATAATTTATAAATTAAAATTAAACTACCTTAACAAACGTATATAATAAAGTGAAATATTTTGGAGAAGTTTTGTTTGTTGCTGTAATTTTTACTTTAGATTCACCAAATTTTTATGATGTTGATGCTTTCAACTCATAATTAATTTACGGATATCTAAATTCAAAATATATAGAAATAGACGATGAACATCTGAAAATACCTAACTAAACTTTGAAAGTAATATACAAGAATTTTAGGGAGTTTTCTTTAATAATGCATATTTATAAGTCATAAAAATATTAAGAATATAAATAATTATTGAGTAGTTTTTTTGAGAAGTCTTCACAGTAAATAATTAAAATGACACTACTCTAAGTATAAATAATTATTTAGATATTCTCACATCTTTCTGCATTTCAATGTTGTTTCGATATATTGTGAGTGAAAATTATTCACTTTAATGACTATAAAGGGACATTTCTAATTTTATTTTGAAGTTACTCAATTTTTAGTAAATGTTACTATTCATAAAATAACCTTATAACAGAAGTATAAGAAAATCCCTTAGGTCTAAAATTAACGGTTTGGGATAATTGCATTCTTGTTTTGTTGATTCAGGCTTTTTCAATGAACTGTGAAAGTAAGTGTTAGTGCTACGGTTAAACTTCCGGTTTTACGGATTTGGGGCTAGGTTTGTTGATACAGACCACCTTTGTCTCAATCACACATTAAATTCAGTTGAGGAAAAATTTGATTTTGGACTTTTCCTATACAAGATTTGAATATGACGTCACAGGTTGTAGAGAGGAGCTTTGATAAGACGTCACGCTTACTAGCTATTTAATTGGCTAACCGGAGATCATTCTTACTTGCTCTGCCGTTTGGAATACCAAATTGGATTAATTCGCAAATTAGGTTAAGACTAACGTAAGTAACCTAGATAAGTGTGACCTCTAAACGAAGCTCCTTTCTTCAACCAGTGACGCCATTGTCGACAAACGTTTCTATCTAGTTTTCGTTTTTCTATCGAATTAGATCAACCAAATTTGGAAGCTATTCCTTTTTCACCGAATGGAAGCTGTCTTAAAAACTGACTTGTAAAAAACAACAGGCTATTACACATCCGTGCGAACTACCCGAACTAACCGACATTCTCCTCAAATTCGAATATTTTTAAAAATATTTTCGTACAAATTGCCATGTTCCCTGCGAATGCAACTTAAGTTCAGCCACCTGACGTCATGGCCACGCGGAAGAAAATATGAGTAAACAGAAAGCCTGCTGGGTTGCTAGAAGCTCTTATTGGCTGGCGAGTTTGAGACCAAGTTGTACTACTACGCATTACACCACTTTAAAAAAATAATACTGAACATTTTATGCATATAGGGATGAAAAGATATACGTGGATTTAAATAACTAATCATTATTCAAAATCAAGCTCTAAATTTCACTCATAATTCGAACGCCTCGCGATTAACTACTTTCTTTGGTTGCTCTCAGCATATTTCTACAGGCTCAAGTTAAGTAGCAACTGCACTGCAAAAAATTTCACAGTAAATTTACTGCAAAAATCACTGGCAATATGGGTACCAGCTCTTTTTGCAGTGATTTTACAGCAATTTTGTAATTTTTGACTTTAACAGCAATTTTGTAAATTAACAGCAATTTTGTAAATTTAACACAGCAATTCTGTATTTTTACAGCAATTTTGTAATTTTACAGAATTTTGTGTTAAAATTACAGCGTTACTGTAATTATTCCGCAGAAAAACTAGAAAGCAATGTGCACATCTCAGTTATGTCTTGTTCTTCCATGTTTCTACAAGTATTCAAAATGTGGCATATTATGAACCACGGGAGATACCGATCCGATCTACGAAGGTTATACTTCATAGTTTTAGAATCATGTTGGTTCTTACACCTCATCTAAATAATTTGACTCTTTTAGTGGTGAGCGTAAAAACAAACATTGGTTTCCTGTCCACAAGGATTCAGAAATGAAAACCAGAATTTTCCAGGAAAGTATTAAACTGCTGTAAAAACTCATAAAATCAGGAACGTTACTCATTTAAATACATTCAATAAACAAGAATTTCATTTTCTTTTAATATTTATTTCGATGACCAAATATAGAACTACAGATATTACAAGGAAAACTACCAGGAAAATTACTATGTATATTTAATTTATACTAATGTAGGTGGCGCTTCAAATTTACAGCTAAAAAGGCAGTTTTTTTTAGATTACAGCAAATGCTTAAAATATTAACAGCAGTTTTTGCTGTTAAATTTTTCGTTTTTTTTTGCAGTGTGTATCTGGTCACTAGCACAGCAGTTGCCAGTAAACTATAGCAGGTGGCGCTTCGAATTTACAGCTAAAAAGGCAGTGTTTTGAGATTATAGCAAATGCGTAAAATATTTACAGCAGTTTTTGCTGTTAAATTTCCGTTCTTTTTGCAGTGTGAGTATAGCACTTCCTTTTTGACATTAGCATAGTGCGTTTTTTTCTTATAAGCGGGGTCACAATCCAACATAAACAAAAACCACATTCACCGAATACTTGGAGGGCTATTTTTGTAAAATGTTTGACACAGTCCTTTATTTTAAGAAGAAAATTCGTACCAACCTACTTCCATGTTTGACAAACATACTCCGCTATTCAAACTGCAATTTAGATAGTTACAAGCGAAAACGCATAAAATATTAACCACACGAGCACTACAGCCTTCCCCAGAAGTGAGAGAAATTCCACAACCACTCCCTTTTTTTACAACACAATGCGAAGCGCCGAAATTCCCACATACAAGCACCAAACAGCCGTTTCGGAGGCGAATGCGGTGAAATTCACTGAACGAGAAAAAGAGAAGAGAGCACGTCTATAGAAAGGGGGCTCCATGTATTCTCCAGTTTTCCTCGCCAAATCTCCGGAAAAGACTATGCATAAAAATTTGAGGATTTTCTCTCACTCAAACAGATATCTATCATTCAAAGCGAGTTAGGGCGTCACTTTATCTCCCCCTGCTTTGAATTTTTAAAACTTTGGCTCTCGCTGCCATTTTAGGCGGATTTAGACTTGGCAGCTACCGCACTTTTTCCGCTGTTGTTAAGGAGCTGGATTTATCCAGTTCGGCGAGTTATTTGAAGTTACTTCTCGTGACAGATGTAGTTCCGTGGATGATTCGATTTTGTTTAGAAAAACTTTAATGGAATTAAACTCAGGTTTATGTCAAGGGATGATTTCTTATATTTTGCCTTTTATGATTTAACGAAGTTGTGTGTTTTAATTAGATGATGTGGATCACTTAACACGATGCTAATATTAACAAGTTTCCTGAAAACCTAATTACTTAAAAGTAACCTGGACCCTGGATTGTGTAACGCTAGCTCAGTCTAATCCATTTGAATTAAATTTTATTAAACTGTGGATTATGAACTGTAGGTTTTTCCATTCTCCTTAAAAATGTCTCTAAAGACCTCCTTCCTCTATTGGCAAAATAATTCAAAAAAAATATTTTATCCTGAAAAAACCTTGATAAAACTGAGATAGCTGAATAATTTAATCTTAAGAAGATTCTAATACAATTGAGATAGGTATGGGATTACTGGGAAACTATAAGGTATGAAAAACGTCCATGCAAAAAATCATACTTTTCAGATTTATACAATTTTTGAGACTATTTATTACTTTTGGTATTGTCGTTTAATTATTAAACTTAATCTACTGATTTGGATAGGAATGCATTTAAAAAATATGTTTACACAAAGTTGTTTTGAACAAGCATGTACGCAGCATAAAAACATAAGATGTTAACCAGAATTTCCATTCCTCTCAGATATTTAGAGTTATTATACAAGTTAAAAAAAGATGGACGAAATCATAAAATACTAATAATTATAAAATGGTAAATTGAATAAAAGTAAGAGTCGAAGGTTATCTCAAAGGAGTTATTTGCTTTTTAAGTGATATTTGTGTGTCTATAAATATATATTATTTAATTCAATAGGATATAATATGCTCTATGCAGTCATTAATAATGAAATCCTATATTTAGCAAAGGACAGTTGTTCATAGTATGGAAATTCCTTTTACAGAATTGAATGAAACTAAAACTTATTAATTCATTGAAGTTTTTGGAAATAAATTTTTTAATACGTAAAACAGAACCCAAAAATCATTAATGCAATGTAATGAGAATTTAAAACATTAAACTGGTGAAAAGCTTTGGAATATAGCCAAAAAAATTGCTGGATCTTGAAAGAAAGTATTTAATGAATAAATAAATTGAATACATTGGGAGGTAAACAAGATAATAGACTAATGTGCTTTCATTTGTCCCAGACGCACACAAATAGAAATAAGAACAGAATACTAAGAAATACTAATTTGAATGATTAGAAATCAAATTTCTTTGTTTATGATCGAGACTAGTTTTTCTTTGAGTAAATTTGAATGTATTTTCTGTATCTTATTAAGTCTAATGCATAAGAAAGCTTTTCATACGCCATTTTTAATAACTTTTTAAAAAATATTTTTTTGCTGTTTCATAAAAGTTTTACCCTCAAAAGAATGATATAATTTCTGGCATTGTTGATTTGTGCAAGTTATCATCCTGGTATTCATTAATTTTGATAAATTTGAAGGGAATTTTAATTAATTAATGATAACTCCAAGATGCAGAAAGTTCAGGATCCAATAGTAGAATCTAAAAGTTTATCAGAAAATTACTTTTATGATGTTTAGATTAATAAAGATAATTAATATAAGGGTCAGAGAAACATAAGACTTTCCAATTATATCTAGCTATTTTAAATGAGTTTTTCAAGTTTAAATCTTGAAACTGATCATCAAAAATTAAAATTAAAGGATTTTTATTTTTTAAATACATGACCATCTTTAAAGGTGTAATTGTATGCTGAAATGTTAATTGTATGCTGAAAAATGAGTACAAAGTTATTTTTGATTTGATACGGAGTATTACCGGAACAATAATTTTAGATGTCTTCATCGTTTTAATCGTTTTATTATAATTTAATTTTTGGAACAATATTACTTCTTTAATCCAACAAACTCTCTTTTTACTAAAGATAACTTATACTTGCACCCTCTTCTTCTAAACTTACTATGAAGGATAAGTTTACAAATTGTATTTTGTAATACTTGTTTATTTTTATAAATATCATATTTGCTTAAACTGTTAGTGCTGTTATCATTTTTGCTTTCCATTAAGATTGTTTTCAAGGCTTCTAAAATGTGAAAACACAAGTTCACTCAAAACTGATGAACATTAAGGTTAAGCGCGCACTAGAGACTTCTGTCACGGTGACAGAAACACAATTATCACCCTGGCTATTGCAAGAAGCTAGAGCGCGTGCATAGGCGAAGAGACCCTTAGCCGATTGCCAAGAATCTCACCATAGAAATGCATTGCTCTCGAGTGACCTAGTGTTTATAGTCGCCGCGACAGAAGTCTCTTGTGCGCGCTTAGCGTAAATGAGTATTTTTTTACTTAACGTTTGTTTTTATAAAATTAAATTGATATTTTCAAGCAAAATCATCTGATACTGGCCAAAGTTTTCAAGTTCCTTCTGATTTTAGTTATGAAAAAATTATATTATTTCTATAAATTTTAGTGACATCTTTTATAACAAGAGAAAAAAGATGTAAGATTATATTAAGAATTAATTATTATGTGTTTGAAAAATTTGAAAATTAGAGATAATAATGGTATTATTACCACAGTTTTCTCATATTTTAAAACCTTTTTTCCTTACCTTACAGCTGGAAAAAAATTTCTTTTAAAACCTTTAATTTATTTAAGAGTGTTTTATGTGTACTTTCACTATTTAAACCTCTGTATATTTTTAAAGAGTATTTTTACGAGCAATGAAATTTCTAAATTTAACTCTGACCTGAAACAAGATATCTCTCTTATTTAATTAAACTGTAATAAACACATTCCTTTTTATTTTTAAATAAATTACCTTTGAACCAAATAAATGGTGGGAATCATGGAGATATATAGAAACTGGTTTGCCGATAATTGTTTAGATTTAAATATTTATAAGACAAAGTACATGATTTTTAACCTAAAGCAAAATTCATCAGATAATCTATCTTTAGTGTATCATGATAAAAATTGTAACCATCATACATGTAGCTGTAAAACTATTGAAGAAGTTTCTTCAATTAAATATTTAGGTATTTATATCGACTCTGACTTGAAATGGAAAAGTCATACTACATCGATTTCAGATAAGTTAAGATTCATAAAGCTAAATTTCTATTATTTAAAACAAAAAGTAAGCAGTAAATTCTTAATTAATATATACTACTCTTGGATCCATTCACAAATAAACTATGCCTTGATTGTATGGGGAGGAGACTATTACGTTACTCTAAAAAGAATTGATAAACTTCAGAAAATATTTATAAAACTAATATTAAACTACCAGCATACAGTTCACCTACCTCATTTGCAGTTATTAAATATTCTCCTTATTCGCCATCTTTTCTTTTATAAAATACGTCTTAATTTATACTGCAATCCAAATCTATGTAAAAAACGTCACAGCATCAACCCAAGAAGAATCAACGAAATTTATAACATCCCAATGCCAAAAAAATCTATCTTCTACAGAAGCTTTTCATTTTTAGCACCGAAATTATATAATTCCTTGCCATATGAACTTCAAAACTGCCAGTCTAAATACATATTTAAAATGAAACTTAAAGAATATTTATTTTCAATTGATACAGTGGAAAAGTTTTTTCTTTAGCAGTATTTAAAATCTCTACAGAATCTTATCACCATATATAGTCCAGTCAAATAGTATTTATTTTAGGAAAATTTTGGGGTAGAAGATATTTTTCGCTATCTGTATGTTTTTTGGGGTGCTGAATCCGAATCTGAGGTTTGCCAACAAAATTTCGTGACGGAACATTGTGAAAATTCGAAAAAATGGCAAAAATTCGCCCCTTTTTTTCGTTTTCGGCCCCTAGAACATTACCTTTGCACTTCTGAGCTAAAAAGTCAATACAAAAAATAAAGACCACTAACCAAGCTACAAAAAAGTCAATTAAAACTTTTCTCTCAGACGCATAGTTTCGAAGATAGAGCACGTTGAAAAAGGGGCTATTTTCGTTCGATTGGTAAGAAATCCAAAAATTGTCACTAGTATTTCCAAAAAACCGCATTTTTGGAACAGGATACTATAAAAACTGCCTAAATAATATTTCACATGAAATTAGCTATCTAAAAACTCCAATAATGATAACTAAATGCATTTTTGTTCGGGGATTTCTCTTAAGAACGAAAGTTAAACAGGAGATAATAGTATTTCTATAACTAAGTTGCTTCTTCGAAATTACATGCAAAATTTTTCTATTGACTGCTCTATATGTTTTTGAGGGTGCTGAATCCGAATTTGAGGTTTGCCAACAAAATTTCATGACGGAACATTGAGAAAATTCGAAAAAATGCCAAACATTCACCACTTTTGTTCGTTTTCTGCCCTTAGAACATACACTTTGCCTTTCTGAGCAAAACAGTCAACACCAAAATAAAGAAGAGAAAACAAGCTACAAAAAAGTCAATTAGAACTATTCTCTCAGATGAAGGGTTTGCACGCTAGAGAACGCTGAATATTGGGAAGTTTTTGTTCCATTGGTGGAAAATTCATAAAATGTCACTCGTATCACCGAAAAGCGGCCTGTTTTGGAACAGGATACCATAAGAAAGGCTTCAATTATGTGTTACGCCCAGGAAATGAACGTTCTCCATACTCAAATGTTTATTGATAAATAATTAAACATAACAATAAAATACTACCATTAGCAACATTTTGGGATTACTGTAATATTGCTCATTGTTAAAGGCTTTAATCGTGCATTAATTAATTAAATGCACGATTTATTTTATGTATGTACCTATTTTTCTATAAATTACTTTGATTAAAGCCTTTAACAATGAGCAATGTTACAGTAATCCCAAAATGTTGCTAATGGTCGTATTTTATTGTTATGTTTAATTACTTATCAATTAACATTTGAGTATGCAGAACGTTCATTTCCTGGGCGTAACACATAATTGAAGCCTTTCTTATGGTATCCTGTTCCAAAACAGGCCGCTTTTCGGTGATACGAGTGACATTTTATGAATTTTCCACCAATGGAACAAAAACTTCCCAATATTCAGCGTTCTCTAGCGTGCAAACCCTTCATCTGAGAGAATAGTTCTAATTGACTTTTTTGTAGCTTGTTTTCTCTTCTTTATTTTGGTGTTGACTGTTTTGCTCAGAAATGCAAAGTGTATGTTCTAAGGGCAGAAAACGAACAAAAGTGGTGAATGTTTGGCATTTTTTCGAATTTTCTCAATGTTCCGTCATGAAATTTTGTTGGCAAACCTCAAATTCGGATTCAGCACCCTCAAAAACATATAGAGCAGTCAATAGAAAAATTTTGCATGTAATTTCGAAGAAGCAACTTAGTTATAGAAATACTATTATCTCCTGTTGAACTTTCGTTCTTAAGAGAAATCCCCGAACAAAAATGCATTTAGTTATCATTATTGGAGTTTTTAGATAGCTAATTTCATGTGAAATATTATTTAGGCAGTTTTTATAGTATCCTGTTCCAAAAATGCGGTTTTTTGGAAATACTAGTGACAATTTTTGGATTTCTTACCAATGGAACGAAAATGGCCCCTTTTTCAACGTGCTCTATCTTCGAAACTATGCGTCTGAGAGAAAAGTTTTAATTGACTTTTTTGTAGCTTGGTTAGTGGTCTTTATTTTTTGTATTGACTTTTTAGCTCAGAAGTGCAAAGGTAATGTTCTAGGGGCCGAAAACGAAAAAAAGGGGCGAATTTTTGCCATTTTTTCGAATTTTCACAATGTTCCGTCACGAAATTTTGTTGGCAAACCTCAGATTCGGATTCAGCACCCCAAAAAACATACAGATAGCGAAAAATATCTTCTACCCCAAAATTTTCCCAAAATGGCCTTATTTTAGGACAATTTGACTGGACTAATTGTTTATTATTCATTTATGTATTTATATATTTGATGTACTGAAATTGTTATATATTTTAAAAGACACCCTGTTTGCCACACCTGATTGTATTTATTTTTTATGAGTTGTTTATTTCATTGTCGTTTTCTCTATCGAAAATGAAGATATAATTTTTCTCAAAGGTCACCAATATGGATCAAGTGATCCCTGGTGAATATAAGTGTTTTTTCTTTGTATTTTATATTTCTATGTAACCTTATATGTGTAATAATAAATAAATAAAGATACAAATTGAAAAACACTGATGGCTGTGATCCATTGATTTTTCATTAGTCTCTGAACAATTTAGATTAGGGTTTCATGGGAAAGTAAGAAATATCTGTGCTCAAAACAAAAATAGAAGACTGATATTAAGCTCGAATAAACCTGTTAGATTTGTTGAACGAAAACTTAATTAGATTTCTGCTTCGACGGATTGTTTGCAACAAGTTTCTTGTATAGATTGCTATAAATAAACTTAAATCATTACTTAACTTAAACATAACTTGTTAAACATTGAAGAAACACTTATGCAGCCAAGGAGAATGGAATTTAAGGACGAGAGAAAAAGAAACTTTAAAAAACAGTTAGTCAAATTTTATGTTTTAGATCTTTTAATGAATCGGTTAATTATTATTTCCATTGAGTTATTAAAGCAAAATACTTTTTAACCTTTTACTACTCCCATCTCACATATCATAATTACTCGTGCGTTGAATTCTGTGTTTAATATAGGATAAAAACTTTTATATTTATTTTAAAGTAAAATACAGTGACAGTAAATTTCTAAAAATTAATTTTTGTTGAATTTAATTGATTGAATCTTTTATTAAAGTACAAAATACCCAAGTACTCATTCAGTTTCTTCATTCTTTTCGAACTTGTAAAATTTCCTTCAAAAACAAATATGTTGCATTCACAACGATTGGTGTTACAGTGGCAAAGCATATAAGTATTTTTCTTCTCCCGGAATTTCACGTTTTTGTATGGCTTGTCCTTATACTGGGTAGAGCCATTAGGGAAAATCTTGTGCAGTAGCATTTCAGTGACAGATCAGGGCTCTTAGCAGCGTACCAGGTATGCCTAGGCGGCTCTTCTCGGCTGCATTAACTTTGGCTAAAAACAAAGAGTAAACCTCAGAAGCGTGTAATTTAGTGGAAGGGGCAGTGGGTAGTTCACTACCTTCCCTGGCAAGCAGATTGGCTATTTCTTTTCCATATATGCCCACCTGAGAGGGTATCCACTGGAAGCACACGGTGCCCTGCTGGGCCAAAGAGGCTAATTTGGAAACGATTTCCAGCCCTAACATGTCAAAAATGTGTGGCCAGTCCCTCAAGTTATGAAGGAAAAAGTTACAGATGAAAATAAAAATTTAATAGATTATTTTCTCCACTTATACAGGGTGTTTCAAAAAACCTGTAACGATAGGCTATTTCCTAAAATATTTCCCCTAGACCCATACCTCCAATGGAAGATTTTCTTCACATGAGGTGAAGAATTATATGACACCAGTTTCAACTCCATGGGGGTCTATTTTAGAAGATGAAGAAAAAAATTTTTACACGGCCCCCGTAGATTGAAACTCCCTATGAGAAAATTTTCTCCATTTATTACTTTATTAGATACAAAAAATTTCATCTCGATATCTTCAAAATTCACCAAGATATTAAAAGCTAAAATTCGTGACTTACACACTTTATCATACCTATGAGTGACATACTTTTACTGCAAAATAGGGGCCATCCACAAACTACAGTTGAACATTTTAGAAACCAAACTACCGTAAAACTTTGATTTTTGAGGTGACAAGGACTACATGAAAAACTCCTCCAATCAGCCATGGTGTTGAGCTCCCTCAACTACGCTAATCCAGATACCTGTCATTGCTACTCATATCAGCGATGCCCAGGGGGACCCATCAGCTCTCATTTTGCGTTCAGATTTGTGACGTCATTGGTTTGAAAGTAACCCTCCAACCAAACTGAATGGCCAATCAGGAGTGTTGAGGAAAATCTCGGAGATTTTTCTTATGTAGAAATCAGGTACTCCTTCATACCTATTAACTAAGTAAAAAATAATCGTAGCCCGAGTGTTCGAATTCGACTCCCAGAAACACTTGATACCCAGGAATCAATACCCATAAGTTCCGATTTAGCCAAACACTGCTTTATTGTTTAATAATAGAAGGACGCGCTTTTTAACTTGCGGACGTTCCCTTAAAAAAATATCTTATTAAGGAGTGAATGGAGAAAATTTTTTCTACTGGGGGTTTCAATATACTGGGGCCGTATAAAGAGTTATTTTCTGCATCTTCTAAAATAGACCCCCATGGAGTTGAAACTGGTCTCATATAATTCTTCACCTCATTTGAAGAAAATTCGCCATTGAAAGTATGGGTCTAGGGGAAATATTTTAGGAAATAGCCTATCGTTATAGGTTATTTGAAACACCCTGTATACAGGGTGATTCAGAAATAATCAATATTTTGCTGAGAGGTAGAGGGGCTCTAGACAAGCATATTTCGAATAGGGATGGCGGGGCGCAGCCTTAACGTTAAAGAGCTAGGACCTAATGTAGTGCGAGCGCGTTTCAAAAGGCCGTTTTTTGAAGGACCGTGTGACGAAACTAAACATAATAAAATGAAAAATATATTGCATTAGTTAAGAAAGTATCCCTACTACTTACACCATGAATTCGATATAATTTGAACCACTTTCTAAACCGTGGAGTGAGTTTCAAAAGTGCAATATTAATCTTTTATTCAAAGAATGGAGTTCCCTTAATGGTACTTAGAAAAATGATGATCGGGGAAGGAATTTTCAATGATCGTAACATTGATCATTGAAACTGTTTGATCATTGAAAATTCCTTCTCCGATCATCATTTTTCTTAATACCATTAAGGAAACTCCATTTCTTGACTAAGAGATTAACTTTGCACGTTTTAAAACTCACCCCACGGTTTAGCAAGTGGTCCAATTTCTATCGCATTGAGGATTTAGGTAGTACGGATACTCCTGTACCTCATGCAATAATGTTTTTCATTTTATTATGTTTTGTTTCGTCACACGGGCCTTCTAAAAAAGGCCTTTTGAAACGCGCTCGCACTACATTAGGTCCTAGCTCCTTAACGGTAAGGCTGCGCCCCACCATCCCTATTCGAAATATGCTTGTCTAGGGTCCTTCTACCCCCCCCAAATATTGATGATTATTTCTGAATCACCCTGTATAGTCACTCTCAAACTGTTGGAACTACAACATTATTATGCCTGTGTTGGAATAAATATATTTTAGAGGAAAACTTTCATAATTTTCACTTCTTGGCAGCATTTTGTCTATCGTGCATTTGAGATTTTTTTATTTCAAATTATTTTAAAACCTAACCTATTTCTGGTATCACGTGCCTTTTTTGGATAAAGATGACAATGTAAACCTAATCTTTCTTACCTTAAACATTTAAAAAATGCGTAATATGTATATTGATCTCTGCGTGTACTACCACCAGAAATTGCATTTCTCCTCCATCAACCCTTTTCATCGCGTTCCACAGGCAAATAAACGTATTACTACTCCCTTCCCACAAAACACACAAAACACGGGACTCGATTTTGAATACCATCGATTCCATTCAAAGGCAACAGTCTCGCGGACCGTGCCGAACGTTTCAATATTTATTGACGTCCTGGACCCCATGATGTTAAAAATGAATCATGGAGGAACAAAAAAAAATGTAAGGAAGAGGAAGCATATTTACTACCCCACCCTCCGTAAACATTCCAAAGATAAAAGTGGGCTGATAACGTTAAATGGAACCCTTGCTTGTTCGACTGGGAGCAAAAACGGATAGGAACCTAGGAGCAAAAATGTAGCTATTGAACTCCATAAAATGTAGGTCCAAATCTTTTTTAACGCTATTTATTTTTTCCATTTGCGTCTACAGATAGCACATTCTATTTCAAGAATTGATTTTCAATAACTCTTTTACTTTCCATTTGCCTTTCTTCTTTCATTGCTCTCTGTTTTTGTGTTATTCCCGTATATTTTTTCTCCCGAGTCCAGGTCTGTTTTTTTTTTCGACTGGTGAGTCCGTCCTATTCTCTTTTTGGAAAATCGAATTAAACGTCCTGAAGGAAACGGTGGCGAGAAAAATATTAACTACCCCGGTTTTTTTTTCTGGCGAATCTATTTTCTTTGAAGAAAAATGGCGAAAAAAGGAGCGTAATCGTTTAAAATCCTTTTGCTTAATGAGAATTCCTGCTGGGAGAAGGGTCTTATGAGGGGGACCCTTTTTTTTTGTAGAATTATAAAATGTGTGACTTAGAGTTAAACTGAGCAATATCTGGTGGGCATTTCGGTGAATAGAAATGAAAGTGTTTCACCATAGAATTTTTAATAATGCATTCAATGTGTTTCATAGTTTGAAAGGATTAGAGATAAAATATTTTTATTCCTTTCAATTTTCTGTCGTTTAGTAGAGTCCTAAATGAATTGCTTTAACAGTGTTATCATTTCATTTAAAGCAATAGGGTTAGGTGGGGGAAAGTGGTTATAAAATAGGCTATTTTTAACTTCGCAAGGCTGTCATTTAAAAACTAAATGGAATAATTTTACTTTTGAGGCAAATATTTTACATTGGACTATTCAAGAGTAGCCTCAAATTTTTTCGATTTTTTTTGTTAAATTATAAACCGGTTTAATTACATTATTTTAAAGCTTGTTTTTGTAGCCACTTTACCCCACGCCTGGGGTAAAGTGGACAGTCCGTGGGGTAAAGTGGACATAGATTGAAAAAGTGATTCAATTATTTTAAAAATATTTTTTATCATTGAAATTAACTAGAAAACAAATAAACTAAACTTTATTGTACAATAACTTAGTTGCACAAAAACATAATGCACAGTTTTTTGTGTTTTTAAATGAACATTAGAAGTTAAATTATTAGACACTCTATTATCAGACATTGGTTCGATTACTTCTTAACTTTCTTTTGAAAGAAGAAACTTTATTTGAAGCTGGTGTCTTGTTCTTATTTTTTTGTTTTTTTTTCTCTTTAGATTTAGTTGTGAATTTTTTTTTTAAAGAATTATTAGCTCTCTTCTTTTCCCGTTCATCTTGTTCTTCTTTTAATCGTTGGGCTACTATTTCATCAGTCAGTACCTCGCCTGTACTTGCCTGTACTCTTCTTCTTTTTGCAAAAACTAGACTAAACAAAAACTAGAAAAATAAAAAAAGAAAAACTTAGGGAAAGGAAAACATAAAATTCGCGAAAAATTATAAATTAGTATTAAAAACATTGCCTTGGAATGCTTTGATAGCTAAGCCTAACACTATATCCACTTTACCCCACTTCAGTTAAACTGCTCTAAAATAAAAAGTAAGACAAATAAAACTTACCTAGATGGGATAATTTATTGTTTGTGAGTCAGAGAACCTACATAATGTTTAAAAAAATCCAGAAGTTTTATTAGAAGTTTTTTGCAGGAAAGTTTATTTTACTGTTCTAAAGATCGAGTATAACATAAATACAAAAGTGTTGCCACTTCATAAATAAAAATGTTGCTAAAAGAAAAATTATAGATGAAAAATATTCCTCATGAAGAGGGTAACCTATAAAAAAATCATGAAGATAATCAAATGATAAATTTGGTAATTACAGCCTGTTTTATGCAGACTGTCCACTTTACCCCACCTATCCACTTTACCCCAACCAACCCTAATCATGATTGGTATATTTTATCGAAAGGGTATTTTTTAAATGATAAATGCAGGGTATTTTATTTTATATTTTAAAGGTGTAAGTTTGATAACTTCTGATAGAAGAAAGGGAATTTTATATAGATTTAACATCTTCATAAAAATTACTTTTATTAAATGTATTTGTATAGTAGAAATATCTGTTGATTATAAGGAAACCGGAACAAAAAATTAAGAACCTGATTCACCCTACTCAGAAACCTTTGAGTACATTTTTTAAGAGTTATATTAATAAAAGCGACAAAATAAAAGCTTGTAAGGGGACATCCATAAATTACGTGAGGTCAAAAAGGATTAGAAGAGGGGTTTGAAAAAATCTCACTAAGGGGGAAGGGGGTCGATTAAAATCACACGTCGCCTTTTTAAGTTAGAAATTATACTTTTCAGGTATGAGAAAAGAATACACACAGATAAGATACCGTGGTGATTTTAAGGCTTGATTCCTTCTTTCTCAGTATGAGCGAACTTTTGGCTTTTTCCATCTCTTTTACATGTCATAAATTTATTTTCTCGATCAAAATTATGCGGTTTTACACGGCTGTTTGTCTGTTCATCTTTCGATGCTCGTAGCCTTTCTTGTACTATTCGATTCCTTCTCTCTGTCGCTTGACTAGTCTTAACTTTTCCATCTAACGTAATCTTTTAATCGCTAATATTTAAATTAATTGTGGATATAAGAATACCTTGTTGTAACCCATTAAAAATTCAGTAGATCATTTCTTTACTTCATTGGCAGTTTTTCTGGCGTGAATGAATGTCTATGGAATGAGTAAATATGTATAATTTTAAGCTAGATGTTGTAAAATTTTAAATAGCTTTGTGTGATTTTTATAATAAAGAAAACCTGAGGATAACATTATGTCCTTTTCCAACATTATTCTTTTCCAACATTATGTCCTTTTTATAACATTATGTCGTTTTCCATCATTAATAATGTAAAAGTTTTAGGTGCTATGAAGCACAAAATGCAAACGAATAGGATGGCAAATTATTTTTAGGTAAATCTCAAGTGAGGGGGGGTCCAGCAAAATATCACTAAATCTCACCAAGGGGGGAGGGGGTCCAGATTTTGGAAAAACACCTCTCGTAATTTATGGATGTCCCCTAATTTAAATTAATCAAAAATTTGTTTTGTTACTGTAAATCAAATATTCAAAGTAATAAAAAACAGTAATTTTCTGTTCAGCAGAAAATGTGTTACTTTCTTCTGCAATTTCTTACTTTTGTACTTAAAAAAATTGTGAAAAATATATTATTTTAAGCTTTCTTTTTACCTCTTTTCCAACTTAGTTTGTTCTTTGATGTTATTATCTCTATAATATACACATTTGTTTTTTTAATTCTAAAACTTTTATAGGGAGAAGTTTACTAAAAAATTCAAGAGGATTTCTTAATTGCTTTCTTTTTCAAAGATGACTAATATCCCTATAATATGCACATTTGTTTTTTTAAAAAAATTTAAAATTTCTATTGGGAGAAGTTTACTCAAAAATTCAAGAGGATTTCTTAATTGCTTTGTTTTTCAAAGATGACTAAGATGTAACCTTATCTGATTGCGACAAAAATTGCATGATCCTTAGGATCGAAATTTCACATCATTATCAGAAATATTTTGTCATATACTACATCCAATGTTAAAAGACACAAAAAACTTCCATCATTTACAAATAAAAGTGGTAAGTTACGCGTAGTACGTTTTAATTTAACTTTTTCTCACTTAGTTGCAATAACAACATAATTAATTTTACTTAAATAAAGGAATGGTGCTAGATTTGCAACCCTTTACAGTAATAAACGGTCTAAAGGACCATAAATCAGGCAATACGTGAGGAAATATAAAATTGCTTATAGTGCCCTGGCCAGCAGACGTGCAACATCATACAGTAATATTTCAATGGTGATCCCTTGTGACTTGACGCTGTCATTGTTGGCACGGAAATTGCAAGGATGCTGACGTAGGATGGTGTGAAATACGAATTAAGAGGCGGTGGGATTTTGTATGGGGTAGTTTTGTATGGGGCCTTTGAATAATTTTCGTAATTGTATACAACTGTACTATTAATTTATTTTGAAAAGGGGTGAGACAAAGATGGTAAAAGAAGTAGTAAGAACCTTAAAAGGTATAATCCACGGCATAAATTTAATGATAACGTCCGCCATTATCGCAAAAACCTGGTTTAATGATAAAATGTTGAGTAAAATCGTAAGAATCGGGTCCAGTTTGAGACGTCAGTTTAAGGCCTTAAAAATCGCAATTTTGCAAGTTTTTTATTTGTTGTATTAAATTTTGTCTTCAAACTATTAGTGCTAATTATTTATATCTAATTATTTTTTTATCAAATACTACTACCTTTACGGGTAAATCTTATTTTGGATAGAACTAAAATTTTATATTCATAAAAGTAGCTACTATTCAATTATTTAAATCAAAATTATGTTTAATAATATAGTTAAATCATATATATTTCTTAAACGTATTTCTTTACATTTTATTCAGCCGTTCTTTAGACACTTCTAGAATAATTTCTGATTGAACGTTTGTAAAATACTTATTTTGATCGAAGTCTGTGCAGAATAAAAATATCATGTCATAAATATATTACCTCTTCCATCGAATAGACTCACCCACACCGATGTCTAGACGGATGCTATTTTTTACGAAGTCTCAATATACAGTAAAAGAAAAAAACTCTTTCTGAATATAAAGAATTCTTCTTAATGTAGAAGCTTTTCTATAAAGAAGAAATGAGGATGCAGTATTCATAAAAAATTTTATTCAAAATGCATGAGTATCAAACTAAAAAAGAATTTCAATATTTGAGTACAGAATCAAAGAAAGTTCAAGTTTGCAAGCAATCTTAAAACAATGTGAGAAATGTGTGAGATTTAATTTGAGAAAGGTTGAAAACTTCCAAATTAGTAACCAGAATATAATTTAGTATTTATAACTATTACTTAAAAATCAATACATGGGAAGATCAAAATTAAAATTACAAATCTTAAATATATTCCACACCGTACCAGCGCATAAATCTGCTTAATGCAAAAGTCGAATTCTATCAAGTATAAAACATGTAAATAAATTTGAATGCATGCACCCTTGACGAAGTTGTCCAGTGGTAGCATCAAAAAATCAATATATTTTTGTGCATCACTTTTTAATAATTATAAAATAAAGGCAACATTAGTAGTACAAGATTTACTGGTATTGCACTTCAGAAAAAAATGTATCTGATAAAGGAGATAACTTAAAAGCGTGGTGAAAACTGAACTGAAAACAAATGAATCGTTGGAAACAATAACATGTCACGCACTTAGAAGGCTTTAATTTACTGTAACAACCATTGACATCTTTTAAAAACCAAACCGACAGAAACTGAAAAACCCACTAGGTGAAGATGAAGAAGGTATTATTAAAAGACGATTATGTCTCAAGTCCCTTTAATTAAAGAGAAAACGCCTTAAAATGTAAGAAAAAAAACTAGGGAGGTTGGAGCAAAGCGATTTCCCTTTTAATTCCCAAAAGAAGAAGAAATAAAAAAAGATGGAGCTAGAATAAAAAGAATAAATGTAATTTACACACGTTTTTCATAATGTGGAAAGTGTTAGTGTTGAAACGAGGTTTCGAAAATCTCGTATTTACGCGAGTTTCAGTTGGCAGTAATCTGTATATGATACCTATTAACGTGCTGAGTTTTAATGATGGCTCTAATTGGCTGGAAAAGGTATGAGAAATACCCAATTAAATGCGATTTAGATTTGAGATGGATTTAGATTCTGTGGACGTGTCACAATCAAATGATTTTTTTATATTGGTTGACGATTTTTCCTTTTCATTTAGAGATTAAAAATGGGAGTTCTTTTTTAGATGAGAAAACATTTGCATTCTGAATAACGAAAGGATTACATCTCATTGTTTCAAAAGCGATGTTGGTCTGACTGAGCATTATTTATGTTTAAATATTTTTAAATTGATTAGTTTTAACAATTATTTTTTCTGTGTTTTAAAGTCAGTGAAAGTCTATATCTATACTTTTGGTTGACTTTTTTTTCAATCCAAAAAATACGTTTTTCTCCTGTTCAGAACAACACCAATTACAGTTTTAAAAGTAGATAGAAAGGGGAAGAATGACGAAATTTATCAAAATTATTGCTACTTCGTCGTATTATTTTCATATTTTCTTATCCACCACGTTAAGAAAAATTAAATGATTTTTTTATTAAGACACCTCGATTATTTACCGCCCTAAATGTACTTTTTGAAGTTAATTACAGATGCAGAAAGAATAATGTATTTTAGGTTCAATCGAACAGTATAAATAAAAAAAAAGAATTTTACTTTCATAAATTTTATGATTTATTTCAAGGAATCATCCTATTTCGACGCATATTCACAGTACCTGCAAGGTTTTTATATTTTGATAACAATGCGCATGCGTGTGGACCTGATTTTTGCTGCTTTTTTGGAAATTTGAATAAAATACTATCTGGGGCTAGAACACACGAACTGCCGCATGCTACGTATACATCCTACCACTTCTCCAGCGGAGATTCAGCAAATTAAAACTTATTAGTATAACATGTTCTTTCTTTTTCACGCATGCGCATTACATCAAAGTATAAAAATCTTGCAGGTATTGTGAATATGCCCTTTCTCCAGTCAGTCCAGGATTGGCCAGTGCTTTCTTCTGTATTTTATTTGACCGAATTCACTCTTTCTTTTTGAAGCTTATCATACGCCAGTTCGTTTCCTTAGTTGAAAAAAGTCGGTATTTTAATCTCATTCCACCCTTCTCCATCTTAGTATTTTATTTTTGTAGCATGACGAAACTGTTCCATTTTAGTGAAAATTTAATAACAATAGGAAGACCAAAACACAGCATTCATCCAGTCTCAGAGTTATAAATCAATAGTTAAAGGAATACCGCTAATAAATCCCCTACCATCACATCTACCCTTAGGCAACTTCAAAATACCAAAAGCTGAGGAAACTATCCCCTAATTATCAATGCATTCTAACTTCAGGGCATTAGAGTATTCACTGTTAAAACTCAATTTGAAAGCGGAGGTAAGATATCTGAAGTCCAATAATATATCTCTGGAGGATCTATTGTGACACTGCAGTTCCTACAGTAGGGTCTGAGATCCCGGGATCATTTGATGTCAGCTTTTGATCAATCTTTACAAGTTCCTCCAAAGGGTATGATTAATATTAGATAAGTTTATTGCTTAGAGGGAATTGGGTTAAGGATTGATAAAGCAAAAGGTTATCCTTGTATGTTATGAAGGTAAGCTATCTGTGTTTATGAATTCAAAATTTCATACATCAAAAGGACCATCTGAAACGACAGTTTTATTTGAAAATGAAAAATGAGTAGTTTCACAAATCTTGGTTTTGCCTGGTTTGAGATTTATTAAAATGTATATTTCATACTTCAAATCAAAGGGGTTTTATAAATATTTAGAGCTAAGATAAAAAAAATTTCCAAGAAATGTAGGGGAAAGTTTAAATATCAAGCTTAGTAATGCAAAATAATCGGAAATGTAAAATGTTTAAAATTAAAATAAGTATTAAAAATACCTTTTGAAAGAGTCGTTATAGAAAATTTGAGCGAATCTATTTTTAGATGAGTCTTGGAAAGTTTTTGAAGAGTATAAGAACGAAATTCCAATATTAGTATTATTGCATAAAAAATTCCTATATACTTTGATCAAAACTCAAGAAATGAAAATATTTTCATAAATATATTTAGCTTTAAAGAGAGTCTAGATAGAAAGGAAAAAATGTTAAGTGTTGTAAAGTTTGTTTTTTAAAGCAAACATGTTTTTCCCATTTATGAAACCAGAATCATCTCACCGATAGTATTTTCTTACCACCCATTAAGTTTTGCAATAAAATACTACTCATGTCCTTGGTGTCAGAGAAAAAGGTAACTTTTGATGAATAACAACAAGCTTTCAGATATATCTTGGTTAAGCCTTCTTTACTTTTCCAAAAAGTATTTTGCAAGAAGGAAAATGTCCATTTCTCCCTTTAAAAGTACGTTAAATTCACCACTGCAGCTATTTATTCATACAAAAATCCAACTCCTCCTCTAGTTTAAAGCAAGTGCACCCCCGACCGTGAATATTACAGACCAGGTTGTTTGGGTTGGCAATCTTCCAGCCTCCATTTCGAATTTGCTTTTTCCTCTTTTGCGTTTGCTGTCCCCCGAAGCTGCATTTTTATTTCCCTAAATTACAATAGCCATTATAATTGGTAGCCACTGAATGGCATTTTTCTTTAAATTCCTATCTATTTAAGTCGTTGTTTTTGAACCGTTCTCTTTCGGTAAATGGGGGGCGCTTGCTCGCTTCGGAAGAGTTTAAGAAAATGCTTCCTTCCTATTTATGAAAGGAGATAGTTAAAGCGAAGGTATTTAAGCCTAACGTCGTAAATGGAAACGAGGAAAATTCTATTTTCGCTTTTCTTTATGAGGATGTGCGGTGAGGCGTTTTGCTTTTTAACCTCTAGATGGCAGGCGGCGAGTTTAATTTATTTACGCCTTCGAGAGAAAAATAGGTGCTTAAAAATTGGGGATGCTCTGAGTTTTTGAAAAAGAAGGGGGGAGAGAACTATCTCTAGAGTTTAGTTTTAGAGAAGAAAGTTCGGTTAGTTATGGATTAGGGAATAACGACGTTTCTTTGTTTTTGTTAAAGATGTAAATTATTCTTGGGTTTGGATCAGAGCTTTAAGAGATAAATTTATATAGATATTTAAAGATGTCCGTACTCTTTAACGCATCTCTTCTCAACAAGGATTCTCCCAGGAAGGCCCATCAGCTCTCATTTTGTGTTCAGATTTGTGACGTCACTGGTTTGAAAGTAATCCTCCTACCGAACTGAGTAGCCAATCATTGTTAAGAAAAATAGTGGAGATTTTTCTTATGAAGAAAGGGAGAAAAGTAAAGCACAGGGAAATATATAACCAAGTGGTTTTCTTCTTATGGAAATAAATCTTGAAATTAGAGCAATATTTGTTATCGCTACGGATACATTCTTTTTCTATGTTTTTTTTCTCATTGGTGGATTGGAGTTTTATACAGGGTGTTTCAGATAAGTGTTTCATAACTTCTAGGGGAGGTAGGGTACACCAGGACGAACAAGAATTGGTATAGGTTAGGGGGTCGCAAGTGGAGTTCAATAAAGGAAAATCACGGGGTAAATTAACAAAAAACCCTCGCATATTTGGGTAGAAAGAGATAAAATTGTTCTATTCCGGCATTCATTACATTCAACCAATTCCAGTGCTTTATGTAAAAATCTCGTTCAAGTGTTCCTTCAATTCAAAAACAGACCTATAAATGAAACAGGCATGCGTTATAGGCAGATAGACTGCATAGAAAATTTCACGATTAAAACATCTCAATACTAGATCTAGGTGGTTGAATGTAATAAATGCCGGAATCGAACAACTGTATCGATCTCTGCCCAGATATACGAGGGTTATTAACTAATTTCTCCCCTTGATTTTACCTTATTGAACCCCACTTGCAACCCTCTAACATATGTCAATTCTTGTTCATCTTTATGTACCCAACCTCCCTCAGAAGTTATGAAACACTTATCTGAAACACAGGTTTGTTGATCTCAGGGATCCGCTATAAACCTTCGTCAATAAGACAAACACAAGCAGAATTTTTACTGACACAAAAGAGAGAGAAAATACACCCAGGACAAGGCCGGAATCGAACCAACGACAGGTACAGGGTGCAGGCTGATAGCGTATTTAATAGATGACACATCATTAAGGGGGAAACTGCTATCATTGAAAAGTCGTACAACTAAACCTGTTGAGCTGAAGATCAAATATATCTCTCTGAAACAAAAAGTCCCTAAAACATAGTGCCTCTATTTCAGTCTCATCCCAATTGAAAAGGATTGGTTAATATGAAGGAAAACCACTGACGTCACTGGTTTGAATCTCACACGCCCCTTGAATTTTTCATCTCTATGTGAAGAGCCAACCTAGTATAATTCTACTAACCTTGGAATTCTTCAAGGAATGGGAAAAATATCGGTACCCTTCCAGAATCCCAGTCGCCAATAATGATGCAGCCATCAGTGCCAAACGGAATATCTGTTTCGGAAGGTCACGTGTGAGCTGTCGCCAAAAAATCTGCTTGGCGAGATTTGCGCCGGGATTCTGGAAAAGTAATAAAATATCATATTTGTGTGTGATGAGCTGAAAAATACATTGTTTTTTAAATTCATGTATATGGAGTCAACGAATTTAACCATTTAAACAACCCTTACTTTCGTTTAATTTTATTTCTCAAGGAGGAATAGCAATTTCAGTTATAAGGTTTTTAACATAAAATACATTTACAAGGACCTTTTGCAACTAATTAATCTCTTAAAATTCGATGCAATTTAATAAAATTGCTTTAAATTTTCAAAATAAAATAATAGGTGGTTATAGATATGTGTATCAGTAGGTAAAATATTTACATTTGAATAAAGAAATTCAGATTTTATACACCCCATTCTTCTATTAGTTTTATACGATATACATTTAACGGCTGGCCTACACACACTCATGAAAAATCTACGATCACAATTTTTTGTTCTGTTTTAGGCATTATAATATTCTTTTCTCTTTCAGAGATTTCATGATAAATAAATAAATAAAATATATAGCAGATAAATTAACTATTTTCATAGTTTATCAATCTTGTTTCTATTACTCTTTCTTTTGTCAAAGTAATTAAATTGTACTCAGTCAGATTTTAATATTTATCAATCTCATTTGTAAGAAAAAACAAATCCTACTTTCTTTCACTACTTAAGAGTGATTAAAATCCCAACTAATCCTCCAAATCAATGGCTGCTAAGGGAATTTTCTTCATTTATACATAATTTATCTTCATTGTAGAGATTATGACTATAAATTACACATTTACGCTAAATTTTCTCAGTCTGACTAACGTCTAGACATTCTCGACATTGCACCTTAACTCTCTCTATACATGCTGTGTTACTGTACAGGGTATGGTGTGTCTAGACAACGTTCTCTAATGACTCGTATTGGATATAGTTTAATTTGCATTTACAAGGAAGACCATTATCGGTTTAACCACACCTGGAAATTAAAGAGGAGACCTGAAACGCTACTTTGAAAAGAGTGATGTAGCAACTTCAGCAAATAGATATTGGTTCGGGTCAAATTTAGTATATAGCAAAAATTCCGTATACTCGCCAGAAATGGGATAATTGCTAAATGTGATCACCGGACTGAGCGGACTGGCAACCCTTAACAGGTGAAAGAGAACTTTCCCACTTTTGAACAGTAGGGTGGAGCGAAAAACACGAATTTTCGAATTTCAATTTTGGTAACCTCCAAAAAGTTGCCTTTTAGTGCCAAAAGAACACCTGTAAAATTTTATGAATTTTGAATAACTCCTTCAGGTCTCTACCAGGGCTCATATGTTTACAAAAAATAGGTTTTTACTATAATTTTCCCATTTACATTGTTTATTGGCAAACTTTTATGCCAATTTTGTGATTTTAATATAAAATGCAACTTTCCAGGCCCCTCAATAGATTTTTTAAATGAAAAAGTGGATTAAAAGGCACCATTAAATGTAAAGTACAGGTTTAATGTGCTACAATACTTGGGTGGAGCAAAAAGTTTTTTTCTTCGAAATCAGTCTGCGGCTATTGCTCAAAGTTTGAGGTTGGTGGTCCTAATAACCTATAAAAAATTTAAACTTGATCGGATAATATCTTCAGGTCGCACTTTTGAGTTGAAATATGAAAATTTTATAAAAAATGTAAAAAAATTTGAAAATTTTCCTAATAATTTCTAAAGGATCCCGATGTTATTTTATCACCAATAATTACAGGTATTGCTTGTTTGTTGCTTAACATTAGCAAATTAGAATCTTTGAATGACGCAAAAATGGTTTAATAATTCTTCAAAATTCGTCAATGGACTATGTAATGCAGTTATGTAAAAGATATTATATAATTACACTATGATGGGTACAAACAATGTTTACGGAACAAATCCGGCTGACTCTTTTGTTAAATTACCCCCTGTGTTCGAATATGACCTCCGTTTGCACCACCAACCTTTGCTTTTGGGGGGACGTCCCAATATTTATTTTAATTCCTTTTCGGTAATTTTATGCCTATAAATTTAGTTTTTTTAGTATTAAGCGATTACTTTACACTTTAAATTTCTCATGAGAGGTCAAAAAGATTTTATGTACTAAAAAATCAACATGTTTAGCTTGGTGATTTATTTAAAAGGCAATTTTTCCTTATTAATTGCGAAAAATCAATGTAATTGATTACTAGGGGTTTCGCGTTTTCATGTTTTAATTGTATTTTTCACCTAACCCAATTTAAAAAATTTCTCATCCACCTCTTAACATTCCCAAATAAAGGAAATGGGAAAAGAACAATCGAAGTAGTATTTAGTGAAAAATATAAGAAAAAAGATTGATAAAAAACTTTTAATGATTTTTTATAAGTAATATGTAAAAATCGCCTTTTAAATATCACCTAGCTAAAAATGTTGATTTTTTAGTTCATAAAATCTTTTTGGCCTCTCATGAGAAATTTAAAGTGTAAAGTAATCTCTTAACACTAAAAAAACTAAAGTTATAAGCATAAAATTACCGAAAAGGAATTAAAATAAATTTTGGGACGTCCCCCCAAAAGCAAAGGTTGGTGGTGCAAACGGAGGTCATATTCGGACACAGGGGATAATTCAACAAATGAGTCAGCCGGATTTGTTCCGTAAATATTGTTTCTAACCATCATAGTGTAATTATATAATATATTTAACATAACTGCATTACATAGTCCATTGATGAATTTTGAAGAATTATTAAACCATTTTTGCGTCATTCAAAGATTCTAATTTGCTAATGTTAATCAACATACAAGCAATACCTGTAATTATTGGCGATAAAATAACATCGGGTTCCTTTAGAAATTATTAGGAAAATTTTCAAATTTTTTTACATTTTTCATAAATTTTTCATATTTCAACTCAAAAGTGCTACCTGAAGATATTATCCGATCAAGTTTAAATTTTTATAGGTTATTGGGACCACCAACCACAAACTTAGAGCAATAGCCGCAGAATGATTTCGTAGAAAAATTTTTTTGCTCCACCCAAGTATTGTAGCACATTAAACCTGTACTTTACATTTGTTGGTGCCTTTTCATTCACTTTTTCATTTAAAAAATCTATTGAGGGGCCTGGAAAGTTACATTTTATATTAAAAACACAAAATTGGCATAAAAGTTTGCCAATAAACAATGTAAATGGGAAATTTATAGTAAAAACCTATTTTTTGTAAACATATAAGCCCTGGTAGAGACCTGAAGGAATTATTCAAAATTCATAAAATTTTACAGGTGTTATTTTGGCACTAAAAGGCAACTTTTTGGAGGTAACCAAAATTGTAATTCGAAAATTCGGGTTTTTCGCTCCACCCTATTGAACAGTCGTGTGGACAATTCACTAAATGCGTGGTTCGAATCCATTATATTGTTTTGTAATTCTAGTGTTAGCTAGTTATAGGTATGCAAATATCTCCAGATGACTCAAGATCTTACCCATACTGCAAAAATGTCCAGATACTCAATTAACACCAGACCATATTTTTAACTGTCAGGCCATTATTTTTTTCAGCTTGGCGAGCCACCACAGGACATCCTTTACAGCCGCCGGGCTCCAGACCTGGTGACCCTCGTTTTTAACGCTTTTGGATCCTTTTAGTTTTCAACTTTTCTTTTGGACACAACAGCAACATTATAGTGTTATGTTAATTAAAACTGCATTCAAAAATACTTGAATAAGTACCATTAAGTGATTCATACTATATTTCTTGAAAATGAATATAACTCTAAAATCTCTCTATTCTAAAAAAAAGTTTTTGGTGAACGGTTTCCAGAGAAAGGCTTTTTAATTACTGATCCGTATAACACATATTTGGTATCAAACTGTCCGGATTCTTTTGAGGATGTGCAAAGTGCCTTTAGAATTTCTAAAAAAATTCTCGATTTTAAAATATTTCCATTTTTTTAGATTACGGATAAGGTCGCAGTTACTAAGCAAACAACTATCAAACAACTTATTATCATCCAATCACAACAACCAACTGACGCCATATTTTATGATGAAACGAATTCCTTTCACATTTTAAAAATGTACTTTAAAGTACTTTCCAAATTAAATATATTTCAAAAACAGATAAAAGTATTATAAAAACTTACATACATGCTTTTTCATAGTTGCTTACATACACATTTTGTCTTAATTGTAACAATTTTTGTTCTGATAAATGAAATTGTTTGTAAACATTAAGTGTCATGTAGGTTTTTTCTCTACTTATTTCCAATGGTTTAAAAGGTATTGTTTAAAAAGTCTGGGTTGAAACAAAATAATACTTATTTAACACTAGGTGTACTGACGAGTTACTAGGTATAAGATAGAATTTAAAAGATTAATTAGTGTAAGTTTTTTTTCAGAATATTAAATAACAATATATTTATATTAATAGACGTGTTAGAAAAACATTTTGATTAAATTATGAATAATAATCAAGAGTTGATAAATATTCTAACTTTTAAGAGAGTGTTATTCATGGAAATTACCTATGACGTATATTTGAAAAGTTGTTTGATGTTTCTTCTTCTAATTATTGTTTTTATTTATGTTTTAAAAAGTGAATTAAGTTCAGTGATCTTGGTATTGTAATAATTGCGAAGCAATCTAAAAGGTCCTGCGTCAGCAGTTAACGGGGGTTGGCGAGCGATAGCGAGCAGGGGGCGGTAGCTCCCTAGTAATATCAAATAATTGTTTTTAAAATATTGAATCGGTGATATTTGATCCACAGAGAAAAACCCTAACAGAGGGTCCAAAACGATATATTCAAAAGTTGGATGGGTTGGAGGGCGCCACGATCAACTAAATGATTGACAGAGTGATCAAACCTGTGATTGGCTGTCACTCAATCTTCTATTTTCGAAGGAGAAGGAAAAAGTTTTTCTCAACCAATCAGGCTTTTCCGTCCCGCCTCTCGTGACGTTGTTGCGATCGCAGCGCCAAAATAGCCCCAAACTCATCCAACTTTTCGATTTCCAATAGCGCCTATGGCGACGGACTCTCTGTTCTAGTACTCAGTGATTTGATCCATATATTAAGACCTAGCTGAGCTTTGCTAGTTCGATTTGTTACATATTTTTTATCGGTTTACAAGCGAAAGACACTAGTCAGTTTTGATGGAATCTTTTGAAAGCGGTAGAGTACTTCCAAAGAACAAGCAATTCCCCAAGTCTCGCCAAGTTGAAATACATTTGGCTGGTTAGTAAGATTGTATTGTGCTAAAGAAAATTACAGAGTATATTATTGGCGTAACCCTGTACAGTGTAGTTGTGCTAGATGTGGCTTTGTGTATTTTTTCTGTAAGCTGACGATTTAACAAAAATATAGTGACCGGTCTCTAATATATATTTTCATTTTTTTATTTAATATGTATCTGTATTTTTCTTAAATACAGAAAAATAATATAACCCCATATACGCTTGATTTCTTATACTATAGTCTGTTCATTTTGAACTGGCGCTTGAAAATATTTCCTTCACCACCACCGATCGGTAACCATAGCAACTATCTTCGTCAAAGTGACGAAGAAGGCTTACTATTGGCTGCTCGAAGATAGTAACTATGGTTACGCTTCCAGCGTGGGGGAAAACACTATTTCTTAAGCACCAATTCTAAATGAATTGAGTATACTGTGTATCTTTCTGTAACAACACAGCATAACCATATTACATCCAATTTAAAGTAGTTAGCTTGCTAATAATTCTAAAACGAACCTTTGTTACTTATACAATGAAAACATGTGAATTTATTCCCTGAATCAGATTTTCCTATTGAATACCAGTAATCAAAATTTTAATTTAATTCTAGGTTACACTCAAAAGCACTACTAATACTAGCTAAATATCCCTTTTAGCACAAATAGCATTCATTTAACAACCCATTTGAGAATAGCAGAATTCCCCTATGATTAAAAGCTTTTTGCAGAATATAACCCTAAAAGGCTTCAATGAACACAATTTGAAAGACGAAATTGCAAAACAATACCAGCTTTCTACGAACGACATGCATCATTACTTTAATGGAAGGCACAAAAGACTTTATTTCAAAACGTATTGTTTGATAAATGAAAATAATTTTAGCGTATCAGTAAGGAAATTTCCTGTTACAATTATTTAGAATGATTAGTTTCATAATATTTTAAGCTTATGAAATCTTGAAAAAAAAGAGAATCAAAAGAGTATCTTAAGAGATGTTTTTTACTGCAAATAATTTTTTGTTGCTTTCAAAATTCATCAGTTTTTATGAAAAACCTCGCTTGTCATTATAAGAGCCACTTAATAATTGGTAACCACGTCTATAAGCAACTAAAACGTGTGTTTTTTATTAATTTGTATTTTTTTCACAAACCAATTTTATAATTTTGAAAAAAAAAGTTGGCTAAAGAAATCTATGGAAATTCATTTCTAACAATGTAATGAGTTTTCAGAAATATGAAAAGAGAAATAAGGCTGAAGTTTAAAATGCGGGGTATAATAATAATTAGAATGATTTGCACATTTGAGATATATGCATAAGAGTTATTTTTAGCATGTCATGTAAATGTTTCTTCTTAAGTTTCCTGTTAAGTTTCTTATCTCATTTCAATCTTCTGGCCCTTTTTTATGAAGCTTAGAGCAAAATTGAGTATTAAAATGGAAAACAAATAATAACTGCACGGATATTCAATTATAAACATGTACAAGGTTCATATAAGATAATCTAATTTCATTTTGATTATTAGATGCTAATCACAATTCATTTCATAAAATAAAAAAAGCCTCAAACCTCAAAAATAATCCTTTGTAATAAAGGTCAATTTAGAGACATGTTATTTTTAGTGAAATAAACATCATGGCATATTTAAAAAAATCACTGACTAATAAATTCATAACAGAGAGTAAAAACCTATCAAGCCCTCTTCTAAGAAACAAGATTAAAAACTCAATTTAAAACGTAGCATCGGTCAATGCCCGATTAAAATATCTTCCTTTAATGTACCGAGAAATTATTTTTTAAGAGTCAAGGAGCTTCTTCTACATTGAATAAAAAAATAAATATTATTAATTCCAGGTATAACTGAGTGAAGCGTTTTTTACCAGTTTCCCCGATAAGAAAATTTACCCGGGTATATAAAAAAGGGGCAAAACCGGGGAAGAGTAACTGGTCAGGAAATGTTTGAAAAATTAATGGAGTGGAAGATTAATGAAAACACGCATTATCACGCATTTTTAGAGTGGCCCTTTTTGAGAGGCGGATGGAAATAACTAAATCCTGAACTTATTTATGAATTTTCGGGCAGTAATAAGCACCACCGCTAAAGTAATGATGATTAAAGTCCATAAATTTTGCCGCTACCGTTTCCGAGGGAGATTCATTATTTATGAAGGGGTCGTTTAAACGCATTGTGGTGTTTAAAAAAACAAGGCAACAGTCCCTGGACTTCCCTGTTGCATGTAGGAAAGTAATTGGAAAATATAGCTGCTTGTGTAAAAAAAAAGATAAGTTTTTACTTTTGTGTACCGATTTTGAGATAATCTCTTGGGATTATTACCATGCAGTGTATGTGATTTCAAGGAAGTATATTTACATTATTTACAAATGGATTTAACCAGGATACAGTTTTAAAAGTGTTCTAACTGCCAGTGTGGGCATGCTATATAGCAAAATTGTTGTTTTCCTACTTTTAGCAGAATGTAAAATGTACAAGAAAGTGTTTTTCGTAAAATTATTTTCCATGCTATCAATTAATATCATTGAAAAAGTATGGTTTTTCTTATAATAGTTTAGAACAACAGGCATATCAATATGTTAAAAATTATGTTACACCAACTTAGTCTTTAAAAAATTACTTTAAAAAACAACTAATGTAAATTCATTATGACATGTTAAACAAGGGTAATAAGGGGTTCTAGGTATTTAACTTATTTTAATAAAATGTTATATTTGGTAGTGGTAGCACAATTAACCTTTTTAATAGCATCATAACTCCAGGTTTTATGAGCCTTTTCTAACTGAGTACGACTAAGGAAGTTCAAGGCTTCATTTTCAAAGGGTTTTAAAAAAATCCCAGGCACAAAACTATTTAAAGCTTATCTAATTTCATGAAGAATTTTTTCATATTCGAAATAGTGGACATACTATTTTTTTCTAACAAAAATATATATAAATTCACCAAAGCCAAAATTATTTTTTTTGGGGAAATTGATTAGTCATAGATAACTATAGTAAATCATTCATTGAAAGAACATTCACAAAACTTTGGCGATCTAAAAATATATCCCTAGGAGCAAATGGGTTAAGAAGTAATATATAAAATGTGTCAAACCTAGCTGTTAAAAGCAAAATAAATGAGTATAAGTAACCACTTGTATTAGTCAGTAAATTTTGATTAAGTTCAGAATCAGTGTTTTTGAGTAGTTATAAAATATCTGGTCTAGAAATATGCTGCATTGTTGTTTGTACTGAGACCAGTAAACTCCATTTTACAAAGCTTTTGAATAATTTATAAATACAATAGTATAAAGCCGTCTTTTTGAGGACAAAGCTAGATCGAAAACAATATTTATAACCACTCCAAAGAAAACTATTTTTCTTCCAGTTGAAAAGTCAATGAACCCTATACGTTTAAAAAGTTGAATCGCAAACCCTAAGAAATAATGCCCCGTTTGTTACTTCAGTTCCTCCAGACTCTATAACTATTAGGTATCTCCCCTTTTCTGTTCTTTAACTACTCATAGAATCTACAGGTATACTAACTGGAGTCCGTGGAACACCTGTTTACAGTCTACCGTTCTTTTCCAATGTCACCCCAAGAATCTTCTGAATCTCTATGAATTAGGTATGAAGATCGTCTAGGCTTTGATTGAATTTTCCGGCAGACAAAATTACTTTTGTTGCAAAGCGCACCGGAAAGAATCCTTTATATTACGCTAGAAGAAGTGTGTATGGAAGGTTCAAGTACAAAAAAAGAGAAGAAATGACTGGAATCTCGAGGCAATCTAAAAGAATGCATTTCGTAGCTATAGCTTTTGTGCTAGAAAAAAAGACTTGTTACTATCTTATTATTATTATTATTATTATTATTATTATTATTATTATTATTATTATTATTATTATTATTATTATTATTATTATTATTATTATTATTATTATTATTATTATTATTATTATTATTATTATTATTATTATTATTATTATTATTTTGAAATTGATGGTTTTGAATTTGAAAAGGGAAAATTTATTTATGCTATCTCGTTACCCATCTCTAAAAAACCAGGAAAATGAAATTAAAAAGCAATGATTGAATTACCAATTTAAAATAACAAATAACAACATAGCTCAATTGGTGTAAGTGGGTGGAAATATTCGGGAGTGAAAACACTGTCTTCTCCTCTCCTAATTTATGTTTAAAAACATTTTTTTTCATTTCATTTATGATAAGGGTCATATACTTGTAAATTCATGCACTTACGAGAAAAAAATAGTTCACAGCACATCTACGTTTTATGCATTTTTGCTGAATATTATTAAACCCCTCAAATTTTTTATTCAAAATACCCTAATTGGAGTTTGGTAATAAAATATCCATTAAAGCAAATCAAGTTAAGAGAAATGATAAGAAAAACATAGGTATATATTTTTTTATTGATTTTAATTTAGCGTATCTGTAGAAAATGGAGACCCGAGGCTATTTCTAATAATTTTTTCAATACTAATTAATTTCTTTGTTTCACTCCATTTAATTATCCCGACTTTTGTAAGTGCTATAAACATGAAGCTCTTTTCGATTAACCAACAGTCATATAATTTTTGTGACAGCATTCAGATACATTGAATGTTTTTTAAAACACCTTATTTTGTAAAAACAAGCATCCTTGATTATTTTTATATGTAGATTATTTTTATCCCGATTTTTATCAATTTTGCTGGAAGATTAATAATAATCACCGAGGAATTTATAATTGTAAGAATGACTCTATTTAATAATCGTAGAAAAGGAGCTCATAAAGGGAATCAAGCTGGAGCAGAAATTATTTTGTGGACCTGGGTGATTTTTTACAGAATAATATTTATATGAAACGGGCAATGTGATAAATCCGGGTATTATTAATAATTCCCGAAGTGAGGTGGCAAAAAAAATGTAAGAAATTCAATGACATTTATCACTTGGCCCCTAACATATGCATAGTTTTAAAGATTAAAGCATTTAAACTGTAGTAGTTAATGTTTTAAGAAAAATTCTAATTCTCAGAGCTATTAGTAACCATTCAAAAGCTTAATAATAGGAAATTGCATCGGGATATAAATTACATTCTTGAAATCCTTTAAATGTCCGTTATGTGCATCTTTTATGTTTACCCCTGCCACCATGATACTCCTTGCATGCAACCTGTGAGAATAAAGGTCACTTGAAATCATTGATTAAAAGTAATCCTTCGACAACATCCAGCTCTAGTTTGAATGATATACGATGCCTTCAAAGCCGGCCGCCAATGAGCGAAACCATTTCTCTCCATCCCATATCAGCTGATAATCGGATAATCAGATTTGACTTGCAGTACACGAACAATTAGTTTGAGGAAACCATAGTTGCGAAAATGTGGAGATGGATAGGACAAAACTAATGGCTTGGCATGCTACTGCTTCTTCCAAACTGTTTTTTTACTGATGATTCCAGCAACGGAATTTATAAATTGATTCCTTTTAGGAGTGTACACACGACGGTATTTTAGATAAGTGTTTCATAATTTCTAGGAGGAGTAGAGCATACCTAGACGACTCAGAATCACCTAGGAAAGGGGGGTTGGAAATGTACCCCTAACGAGCTAGGAATTCTTATAAAAGGGTATGGGAAGTTGTAAAATCCCCAGTGGAGATTGACATGTAACCTTTTAAGACCGAAATAAAACCATCGGTTCAGGCATTTATTCCATAAAACCCAAGGCTTATGTAACTGTAAGGTTGGATCTTCCCATTGTTCTGAAAAAAATCTCGTGACGTCTTGTTTCTGCTCCCAGTGACGTCATTCTTCACGCCTCACAGTGGTTCCAAAACCCAAAAAGCTGGCCAAAAGTCGAAAAAAAAAGTTTTTATTTCGGAACTTTTGACACTTGGGATAGTTTTAGGGATATATCTAGCACCTATTTGCACCATTGGTAAATGGCTGGGAAGTCTCTGTGGCTCAGGAAATCATTTCGTTTATGAGCATTGAGCGAGTTGTTTGGACATCTCGAAGTCTAACAAAAAGTTCATTAACTTTAAACCCGTATAGAATCACGAAATATTGACCGATTTTGATTCTGTAAATTGGATTCTCATCTAAAAAGTACGCATAAAATAGAACTTTTTGTGAAATTTATACAAGCATTATATTGAAGAGTTAATCAACAATGAAGATAGTCATATTTCTCAAAATAGCGTTCTAAGAAATCGTGATAAAAAGAGAAAAACAAAAAAACTCCCACCAGATCCCACTCTGAAACCAAGTGGAAGTTTTTAATTACATATTTTTTCAAAAGCCTGCAAAAAACTGGCTGCCTTTAGGTGCCATTTTAGCTTCTGGAGCGATTTCTATATTGCAATGTATGGGCGAGGTTCAATGCGAGCTTAATAAACTTTTGATTCTATTTCTCAATATTTATAAAAAATGTATTTATAATTAGGTCAAAACGTGAAAATAATGATATTATATTTTAATTTATTCGAAATTATTTCAATTAAAGTAAACTACGACTAAATTAACATTTCCGCCCATAACTTTTAAAAATATATATATGAATATAACACCTAATGTATTTTAATATTGATGACATTAATTACTTTTTGAATGTCATAATCATATAGAAAACATTGCAAATATTTTTTTATACTTTACTGACTAAAATACTTCATCATTTTGGTACGATAACTTCTTTCAACAACACAAGCTATGATGATGGTGATACTGATGATGATGATTCCAATGACTGTTCGTCAGATAATTCCTAATTTTTTTGTTAATTTCCGAAATATTTGTTAGATTAATAATTTACATCTTTTTATTTATTGCTTAAATTTACATAAGCATGTAAACGAGTATCATATTGTGTCCCATTCAATTCATATTTTAGCTTTTTTATCCTAGTAAAAATAATATAATTGAAGACACATATGAAAATAAATATATTTATAGTCATATTGTAAGGCTAAGCACTCACTAGATACTTCTGTCACGGCGACAGAGACAAAATTATCACCCTGGCTATTGCAAGAAGCTAGAGCGCACGCATTAGGCGACTAGACTCTTGGCCGATTGCCAAAAATCTACCATAGAAATGCATTGCTCTCGAGTGACCTAGTGTTTATAGTCGCCGCGACAGAAGTATCTTCTAGTGCGCGCTTAGCCTAATTAAGATTAATTTCTTAATTTTAATATTATTTACCTTTGTTTAAAATATTTAAGTTATTAAAAGTAATATTTCACATTCATAATTTTAAACGCTTTTTTATTCCAATTTAATTTTATATTCTTCATCTCCTATCTTAAAAAGTCATAAGTACTAAATGCCATGTAAATTAAAAATTTTTTCACCAAATAGACGTCCATTTTGAATTAGTCATTTTGTTCTCTGGAAATATATTTTTCTGATTTGTAATATTTTTCTGATTTGTAATCAGTTACCCGGAAATTGCATGTTCAGGAGATTTTTAAAAAATAAGAAGCAATTACTTTTCTCATCAAAACAGTTTTCCGCCATTTTGGTTCCGCCATTTTGTTTTTTAATAAATTTGACTTCAGATTCATAATCAGCGACCTCAAAAACCCCTATAAATGAATTTTCATCGAAAAAAATTATCACTTTCGACTTTTGGCCAGCTTTTTGGGATTTGGGACCACTGTGCGCCTTCTTACTGTTTGAATAACCAATCACTTTCACTTTGAGGTGGTGTTAGGGAAGGGTGTTAGGGAAAGATACAAGTGGCAGGGGGATTTTACGATTCAGAGGAAAGATATTTGATTGCTTACTTGGTTTCAAATCGGCAAATAACTTCCACAGAGTAAAGATACTTCGATCAGAGAGTCCATTTCCATAGACGATAATGGCAACTTTTTTAACATGGGTTTTCCCATAGTCGGTGGAGTTTCTATGTGATAACGGTGGAACTAACCAGATAATATGACGTAACGTTGTTGACTCTCTATTACAATCGAGCTACAGCCGCATACACTCTCTCAATTAACCCCGCCCACTTTCAAATCGCTAAAGAGGGAAAATTTTTTTATATATTTTCCCGGTTATTCAAACAGTTGCGTGTATCTTTCTTTCGAGCATGCGCTGGGGATAATTTCTTAGACATCACAAGTCTCTCTGATGTCACGCACTCCAGTGACTCACCCAATGTTCTGGCCAGCGATCTTTTCTGCCGTCCTAAGCGATTGTGTACACAAACGCAATTTCTCACAGATTTACTTTGAGAAAAATCTCGCCAAAAGAGTATTTGGCGGATTTTTAATTCTATGTGGTAGACCCTCCTTTTAAGATCAAATATTAGCTAAGCCCAAAAAAACCTCTGTTATCAGTTGCAGCGTTGGGTTGCGTTAGGGTCCGGAATGCGTATATATTTATGGCAAGTAGGGTTCAATTACACAATTACAAATTATTAGCATTTCAGCTGCGAACTTACATTTCGCTTAGGACGGCAGTTTTGCTGGCTTATATATATAATACTTGATCTGCCCGTGACGTCACTATCTCGCATCTTCTTTAAAGTGGCGATGGATCGTGAGTTACTCTGGAATCGAACTCACAACTCCAACTCCACATTTAATAGGGGAGAGTGCTGTACCTAAGGACGGTTGTACCTTCAGCCACCGCATTTTAAAATTCGGGAAAAAATAGAAATTTGATTTTGTGGGTGAATTTGAATGTAAACAGATGCTATCTAGTTGCTAACGTGAAATCAGCTCTTTAAAATAATATTTATATTTAATATAATAAATTTTCTGTTTTTAGGTGGTCAAAGTTTTTTTAAGTGCATCACTACATTAATATTTTTCTTCCCCTTAAATTATAATGGGATAAATGTGATATAAGGGGTGAATCCCTGAGATTTTGACTTTTTATTTTTGATATTAGAAATTATCAGATCTCAATTCTTTTACTTTTTATAGAACTTTAAATGCAAAAACACCTGGTGTTGTACCTTCGGACACCATACGTGTTGTACCTACGGACACGTTCTTGTGGGTGTCTATAGATAATCGGCGTTTTTGAATCAGGTTTCATTAAAGTGAATGCATTTTAATGTATATTAAATTAATTCTAAATGGTTATCTATTTGTCGGCGATTATTTTCAAGTGATTTTTAGATGAAAAATCAAATATTTTGTGATCTAAACTACTTTTTTAAATTTTTGATTTTACTTTGCATTTATTGTAAAATATGGTTTAAAATCTTAAGCACCCTATCGCATTTAAGTATGATGATTACAAAAAACTTGAAATTTCAAGCGAAGAAGATTTGCGAAAGTTATTACCACCAAATGCTTGCACAACTAAGTGTCGATCTAATTGTTTTTATGGGTCAGTGAAGTGATCAGATCAATCGGCATGATTGATGAAACTATTACCTCAAACTTCGATCTGAAAATCCCATGTGATTTATGTATTTTTGGTAAAAAATCTAGACTTTTATCATTCAACTTCGTTTTAATGATCATTTACGATCTAAAATTACATTACTTTAAAAAATCTATTCCCAATTTTAAAAATGCTTGAAATAGTTTATTAAAATGTAATACACCAATTAAAATGTTCATTTTAAGCTTTTATCAACTAAAAATTTCCTTTTTAAGGGTGTCCACAGGTACAACTGGGTCTGTCCATAGGGAGAGCACGTTGTTGTACCTCTGGACACAAATTTCGTCAAGTTATTAAAATGAATTAAAAATCCAATGTTGAAGATTTTTGCTAATAAAAAATATTACCCTCTTTGCTAAGGTTAGGACTATAGGTTGGTCACTCTAAATGTTAAAAATGTGATTTTTCCTGTCTTAGAAAAATACAAACTTGATTTTTGTCCAGAGGTACAACACTCTCCCCTACAATTTAAACATGTAACTTTACATTTAATGATAATTTCTGTGACCACAATCACTATAACGAGATATTAAATGACAGAACAAACGATATCAATGTATAATAGGGAAGTTTAATTACTGTCAGGGAAAGTTTGCAACCATAAGGGAAAAGTTTCATTGATCAGGGAAAAATAGCAGAGATTGAGAAATTCAAATGCAGCCTCCATAGAAAGTTCTAAGTCCAATGAGAATCACTCGTTTCCTTTAATCCCCGCTCACCCTGTTGATTGACAGCTGGAGGTACCGCAAAGCCACTATGCGATGACTGTAGAACTATTTTAGTAAAATCGCGTTTTGGACTCTCTGAATTATCTTTACTCTGTGATAACTTCTTTTCAAAACCTTTGTTGAACTAGGAAGTAATTAATAACTGACGCTTTGTATTGCCATTGAAAAGTCAGAGAAGAAGATTTCTATCCAATCTACAATTCACTTTTTACTTAATTTCCCCCTATAAAACCCGATTGACTAGTGGAAGCTTAGGAACGTCATCGAAACACCCTCTTCCGCTGCCAGTGACGTCATCGGTAGCAGTGTCTAATGCTACTGAATTAGATTACTGAATTAGAAACAATTTCAAATTCTTTATTTGTAAAATTTATGCTTTCGGGCTTGTAGGCCGTGTTCTAGAGATTAAAAACCAAACGTTTCGTCGGAAACTGTGCCCGACATCATCAGTGGAATAAAACGCGTCAGTTCACCGATTCACCAGGTAGACAGGTCAGTTACAGATAGAATCGGGAGAATCCTAGAAAATCACAGAATTAAATCCATTTTCAAGCCAACAAGACAGCTACGTAACCTATACCGTTCTGTTAAAGACCCAAGAGACCCACCATCGACAGCTGGAGTATACCAGATCCCTTGTTCCTGCGGTTCAGCTTACATCGACACGACAAAACGCACCATTAAAACCAGTCTTTCAGAACACAAACGTCATTGTCGCCTTGAGCAATATCAGAAATCTTCCGCGGCAGAACATAGTTCGAAAAGTAATCATGGTATTTTGTTTAACAGCACCAGAGTTTTATCCTCAACCTCACATTTTTACCCCCGTCTATATAGAGAAGCAATTGGCATTTATAAACATCCACAAAATTTTAATCGCAAAGAAGAAGGCATCTAACTCCAGAAGATTTGGCATCCGGCCCTCAAGAATGTGCAGCGAGGCCTTACGTCATTCCCGCCCGATCCTCCCACCGGCCAATCAGATGAATCTAATGAGAATGTACCACGTCTACCTGGTGAATCGGTGAACTGACGCTTTTTATTCCACTGATGATGTCTTGCACAGTTTCCGACGAAACGTTTGGTTTTTAATCTCTAGAACACGGCCTACAAGCCCGAAAGCATAAATTTTACAAATAATAGAACCGGCTGTGAAAGTCTACATGTTTAAATTTCAAATTCATCACTGAATGTGTAATTATTTGAAGAAAAATTCGCACTGGAAAATGATTTTTGTGGTTGGTTATTTAGTGCCTTGAAAGGTCAACTGAGTAATTGACCAACTGAAAGTTCTAAATGGCTTTAGACATTTATACGTTGTAGTAAGGAAAATAATGTTTTAACTATTAACAAAATCCCTTAAAAAAGCTTTTGCTAGTTTCAGTATTCCATATCCTAGACCAGTGGTGCCCAACCTTATTTTTCCCGAGGACCAATTTGCTTTTGAAGATTTATCTCGCGGGCCACATAAAAAACATTTTTAAGGATTTTTCTAAACATGAAGAAAAATTACATACCCGTTTTCAATGAGAAGTTTGCGCCTGTTTGGAGGATACTAGTTCTTGTAAATTTGGCTCCAAATTTGTTACACTATCCTTAAAACTGAATTAAAATGATCATCTGTTTCGTTTCGTAATGTCTCTTGATGTTGTGTTCTTTAAACAATGCCACAGTCTCCCTACATATAAGATACAAAGATTTATTTTCTCGTTGAATGAAGAAATGTGAATTTGTCCACTTTTCTCGAAAGTTTCGGCATTTCGAGTGAATCTGCAACTTTTTACGATCGGACATCTTTTTGAAGTTTGGTTCTAAAAAGATCCTTATAAACTGAATTCAAATGGCTAACTGATACTGAAAAATATTCCTTTTTTATCATATTTTTTAGATGGAAGTGCCATCATGTCTCGCACGATGTCGTGGTTTTCTGAAAGTTGTTTTGTTTTTAAGATTTAACGAGTCCGCGGGCCACATGAATCAGCCTCGCGGGCCACATTTGGTCCCGCGGGCCGTAGGTTGGGCACCACTGTCCTAGACCTAAAGAGCTTACAGGTTTCTTTAAAAAATATTTGCCTTTTAACATGATTGCTTTGATGTGTGGGAAGTATAAATCAAACTTTACTAAACCCTGCATAAAACCAGTTAAAGAGATGAAATTCAAGCTCCTAAATTGGTTTTATATAATAAATACCGGAATCGAACGGTTTTGCTGGTTTAATCCAATTTTTAAAAGGTTACGTGTCAATTTCCACTTGGGATTTTAAAACTTCCCATGCCCGCCTAAAAAACGCCTTACTCGTTAGGGTGCCTGTAGGAATCATTAAATATCCAAGATCTATTCATGACATCTTCTTTTGAAGTCGCATTCATTTATGTTTTCTAACACCAACGTTTGATATGTTTCCTCTTTGAACACTTTAAAGGTTTCTATAAGGCCATTTGAAGTCCATTTTATCTTTGGAAACCTTAAAGTGTAAGCTTAAACTTTAAACAAGTTTAATTTGAATCAACTGTAACTATATAAATGAACACCTGTTAATTTAAATAAAATAGAACTTCGATTAATTATATCTTTAAATCCACCCAAACAAATTTAAGGTGTTATTACTAAGGTTTTAACTGGATATACTGACTAAAACTAATAACAGGAGCATTTCTCAGCTGTTTGTTTAATGTCAACCACTTTTAATTGCTTTGAAATTCTTAAAACTACAAACATCGAAATAATTTTTTAAGGAATGCCATTATCTCTCTTCCTCTCTTTTTCATTTTAAGTCTTCATAATTGCTATGAAACTAATTAAACTCTTCCCAGAGCAGATTTTAAAAAAGAAGTTCTTCTATTGAAACAATTTCCTTTTAATAAATGCATAAGGTAGTCAAAATTCCGAATATGATGCAAGTAGTTCTCGTAGTAGATTTTTCGGAGGTTTCTCCATAGCCACAGAGGGCTTGTCCAACCCTAATATTAACTAAGTACCGTTTTTTAGGAGAAATATTTTTAATTAGGCTCAACGAAAAAGCGTAATGATAAATTATCTTTGTAATAAACGGAACAAAAACTGAAAACTTCTCCCCATTTATCATTCAACATATTCATTAGTCGGAAACAAGGGCAAGTTTTTTCTCCGTTGCTTCGGAAAAGGCACGTCAAGAAACACTGAAGTAAAAAGGAATTTTGATAAAACAAGGGTTGATGTTAATTATGAATTACGGTAAACCTAATTCAGGCATTAGCGTAAAACAATTTCAAATTCATCACTAAATGTATAATTATCTGAAGAAAAATTAGCACTGGAACATGGTTTTTGTGGTTGGTTATTTAGTGCCTTGAAAGGTCAACTGAGTAATTGACCAACTGAAAGTTCTAAATGGCTTTAGACATTTATAAGTTATACTAAGTAAAATGATGTTTTAACTATTAACAAAAGTCCCTTTAAAAAAAGCTTTTCCTAGTTTCAGTATTTCTTATGCTAGAGAGCTTATAGGTTTCTCGAAAAAATATTTGCCATTTAACATGATTGTTGTGTGGGAAGTATAAATGAAGCTTTACTAAAGTTTTTAAACTTAACTATTACAAAACGTATTATGAATTCCTAAAGCAGTAATACAAGACTTCCGAATCTGAGAGTTAATATATCAAAAGTGGGAAAATAGTGTACATAAATATATTTGGAAAATAATCCCTTTTAAATAAAAACATCCAAATATACTGTTCTGCTTTTCACTGTTTTTAAAGTGAACTCAATGCACCATTTCAAAACAATCCCCCTTATTTCATGTTCAATAGAGCAAATATTTTCCTGGCATTGACAGCCGTAACAGATTGTGATAGTGTAACAAACTATGGATTTGATTCTTCAAATTTCTAAGTGAATATTTTAATAATACGAATTTTAATGAAATGAAATTTTTGAAGCATAAGTGTAAGTATTTTTTTATTAAGTATCTAAGCTAAAAAATGGTACCATTACATTAAAAATAGAGTATAATATTGTTTAGCCTGTCCCGAACCTTTCATTTTAAATAACGTTATTGTAACACTTTTCCAGATTATTCCTGGTCACCTTATTTTTCTAATATTAGGGATCCTTATTTTCCTTCCTAACAGAATTTTAACCAATACAACACAACTAGATTCATTCATATATTTTTCAATATAGCTTAAAATTACACTTCAGATGCGGTTAAAAATATTAAATGAAAAGTAAAATATTTGTATGTGATACTTAATTTTAAATGATAGATTTATTAATTAACCCTTTCAGTCCTGAGAGCACTAAACCAACATAAAATTCAATAGAAGTATTGCAGTTCTCAAATGAAAGGGTTCCCAAACAACACAAAAGTCACAGTGATATCACTGAGGGTCCCAATTGTCACAAATATCTCAGCGACCGAAATGCAACTTAACTTGGAAGTCACACAGTGTAAAGTTCCAGTATGGAGTGATGACTTGGGGCCGTCACAGAGAAGTCTTCGTGTGACCTGTCACAACTGTACCTTCTCAGAAACATCACAGTGAAGTCAAAAAGTTGTCACACAGTTTGGTCAGAAATTCCATACATTCGTCAGTCACAGCGACTTCTCAGTGACACTCATGACTCTAATATGACCGTCACAAAGTAGTCACAATTCGGTTACCTGCTTGTTAAGGTTTAACAAATAATGAGATAAGTTTCGTATCCAATAAGAATAGTTTAGGATCTCGTGTTAAAAGAAACGAGTTTCAAAAGTGACATTGCAATGCTACACAGGGAAAACAAGAAATCTTAAATACAACAAATCATTTGAAGATGTTCCCAATTTTTGCATTCGTTCCTCCTCCATACCTGAGGAAATGCACCCAATTTATTCTCTTTCAGCTCCAAAACGAGTGTAAATAAATATTTGAACGGAAAACGTCATTCCTTTCCTGAAAGTCAACAGAAATATTTGCTTAATCTGTTATTGGATAGACACCCGCATTTATTTCCTATTCCCTCGCTAATAGCGATAGCAAATCGCAGCGCTCCTTTTCCACCGCCACGGAACACTATTAATCGAAAATTAATTTTCCGCTTTTCGCAAAATAGTACATACACTGCGCGTGTGTTTTCCCCCTGCACGGAACTCTTGCAGGTAAAATTAATAACCTTAAATATTCCCCGCAATTAATTTCAATTGTCCGGCAAACTCGAAGCAGGTTTAAATGGAATCGATAAGGCTGTTTAATCCGGGGGCCCACAATGGCGAGTGAAAATTATGTTCCCTACTGCCCTTCCCGTCAGGTGGCGCTGGTGTTGAAGAGAGGACGGCGGGGCTGCACTTGCACTAGCGCTACTCTTATCATTAGAGTCTAAGTATTTTTTTTTGATCCTCTGACTAAGCACTCCTTATTAAATTTTCATTGTTTATTTAACCATGGGGGGTTGGGGGGTATGTTATATTATGATATCCTTTCCTAGGAGAAAATAATGAGATAATCTAAAAGCTAGTATATTTTATGTCATAATTTGTGTAATTGTATGTATTTTGTTTTGTTCGGGAAAACAGAACAAATTTTACTTATTTTGTGGAATGTTTATTTAATACTTAATCCCCCCTCTCAACCACTGAGCTACATAAGCTGGAGTATAAAATCAGTGTGCCAAAATTAACACTGTGCCATTACTCCATGAGGGCAAGATGAAGTTGCCATCATTGCTTGCATGTTAACATATAATCCGACTTAACACGTTTATTTCTTAGATTTGATGGAGCGCATTATAGAACGGTATATTTACCAAATTTCTTTTGAAGAATGACGAAAAAACACCAATTGAGTTAAATATATATTAGTTTTTAGGACAATGCATGCTAACCTTGTTTTAGCATTAATGTTTTGGCCCTTCGAGCAGATTTGTATACCTACGCGAATGCAAATAACGCCCGAAAAACGCCATGGTTTTCACAATAAATAGAAAGCTTGTAGAAGAAGTTTGGATTCCAGGTTTATATAGCTCATTGATCTTTACTGAACTGGTTATTACAATTTTTCATTCTAACACCAAATATTATAAATCTACCTATAGGGAATGTATTCATGGCCAGTTGTTTTAGGCAAGTGAAAAGTTTTGACAGTAAGACACAGTTGGAGCATAATAGTACAGGAAATACTACTTGCTGGTGAAACTTTGAAAAAGGCATTGCTTCTGATTTTCTTAAGGATTTTGAAAAAATATTTGAGTCATTAAATTTCACGGATAATTAACTAATTAATTATTAAGACCTGACCTGATTCGTATTGATCTTGTATCCCCTGAAGACATAGAAAACAGTATTAAAAAACTAAAGAGTTCTTGTTCTGTGGGTGTTGATTTGATTCCCCCTTATGTCATCAAGGCAAATATGGAGGGTTTTATATATCCCTTACTTATTCTCTTTAATCTTTCCTTAAGAACCAATACTTTTCCCGATGTCTGGAAGACCTCAAAAATAGTACCAATATTCAAAAAGGGAAAAAAATCTGACATCACTAACTATAGACCAATAGCTATTCTTTCAAGTTTTTCTAAGGTTTTTGAAAGTATCATACATTGTAAACTATCTTCTCAGGTCAATGAAATAATTTCTCCCAATCAACATGGTTTCACAAAAAAGAGGTCAACTTCTACTAATCTCTTGTGCCTTAACAGTTATATATCAAATGCTTTAAATGAAGGTAAACAACTCGATGTCGTATACACTGATTTTAGAAAGGCTTTCGACGATGTTAACCATGAGGTCTTGCTTTTAAAATTAGCAAATATTGGATTTTGTGAAGGTGCTGTCAACTGGTTACATTCTTACCTCATAAATAGGCCTCTTTATGTAAAATTTAATCACTCTTAAATCAATCAATCAATAAATAGAAAGCTTGTAGAAGAAGTTTGGATTCCAGGTTTATATAGCTCATTGATCTTTACTGAACTGGTTATTACAATTTTTCATTCTAACACCAAATATTATAAATCTACCTATAGGGAATGTATTCATGGCCAGTTGTTTTAGGCAAGTGAAAAGTTTTGACAGTAAGACACAGTTGGAGCATAATAGTACAGGAAATACTACTTGCTGGTGAAACTTTGAAAAAGGCATTGCTTCTGATTTTCTTAAGGATTTTGAAAAAATATTTGAGTCATTAAATTTCACGGATAATTAACTAATTAATTATTAAGACCTGACCTGATTCGTATTGATCTTGTATCCCCTGAAGACATAGAAAACAGTATTAAAAAACTAAAGAGTTCTTGTTCTGTGGGTGTTGATTTGATTCCCCCTTATGTCATCAAGGCAAATATGGAGGGTTTTATATATCCCTTACTTATTCTCTTTAATCTTTCCTTAAGAACCAATACTTTTCCCGATGTCTGGAAGACCTCAAAAATAGTACCAATATTCAAAAAGGGAAAAAAATCTGACATCACTAACTATAGACCAATAGCTATTCTTTCAAGTTTTTCTAAGGTTTTTGAAAGTATCATACATTGTAAACTATCTTCTCAGGTCAATGAAATAATTTCTCCCAATCAACATGGTTTCACAAAAAAGAGGTCAACTTCTACTAATCTCTTGTGCCTTAACAGTTATATATCAAATGCTTTAAATGAAGGTAAACAACTCGATGTCGTATACACTGATTTTAGAAAGGCTTTCGACGCTGTTAACCATGAGGTCTTGCTTTTAAAATTAGCAAATATTGGATTTTGTGAAGGTGCTGTCAACTGGTTACATTCTTACCTCATAAATAGGCCTCTTTATGTAAAATTTAATCACTCTTTGTCCGATCCTTATTATGGTACCTCAGGAGTCCCTCAGGGGTCAATTCTTGGGCCCCTGCTTTTTAATCTGTTCGTGAATGATATAATTTCAATTTTTGAATCATCTTTACTCTTTGCTGACGATCTAAAAATCTTCAAACAAATATCTTCCTTACATGATATAAATAGTCTACAAACTGAACTAGACAACCTAACTGTTTGGTGTGAGAGAAACAAACTGTCACTCAATATTGACAAATGTTTTATTTTAACTTTCTCTCGGATATCTAATCCTTTTTTATATAGTTACAAAATAAATAATATCATATTATCCAGAAAATCTATCATCAGGGATCTTGGTATCATCTATAATTCAAACTTTAATTTTAACGCTCATATTCAGGACATCACTTTGAGGGCCAGTAAATGTTTGGGAATGTTGCGAAGATCAACAAGTAATTTTAGTAATATATCAGTGATTTTAAATCTTTTTAATATTTTAGTTCGTCCGATACTAGAGTATGGCGCTGTGATCTGGAACCCTACAGGCATATCCAATAAAAATTTAATTGAAAAAGTTCAAAAAAATTTTCTACGATATTTATCTTTTAAATTCAATTGTACCAATTCTGAAACCCCAATCTTACTTGAACAGCGCAGATCACTTATTATTCTTAAGTTTTTCCATAATATTTTACATAACAATATTGATTGCCCTTTTATATTAAATCAAATAAATATACATGTCCCCCCATACAATACAAGAAATAGCAAAATTTTAAAAGAACCTTTTTATTCCAAATCATATTTAAATAAACACACAATAATACAATTCATAAAAATAATAAATCACTTACCAGAGCACAGTGACGTATTCTTTGATGGTTTTAAAAAACTTCAATTTGATTATATAAACAATTTGTAATTCAGTTATTTTCCGTATTTTTCTGTTTAATGTTTATTGTAATTTGAACGTGTTTATTGTAATTTGAATGTATGTGTATGTATTCGGTGTTTTCCTCTGTTTTCCTCATGTAAATGGATTTTTGTCTGTATGACGAAATAAACGTTATTATTATTATTAAATTAATTTTATACCTATAAATATGAAACCTGTAGGTATAATTAAAAATGTGAAAATATTACATAGATTTTAGTTTAAGTTAAGTATCAAAAGATTCCTTATTCCATTTTTAATTGCCAATTTAATTTATTCTTAAAGCAAAGGTATTTTCTTCACACTTTTTATATAAAATTATTCCCACATTCAGTTTAAAAAATGAAATGAATGAACTATCAAATTTAATTTGAATTTTTTGCATATCGATGTAAGAAAGATAGCCGGTCATGTTATTCTTTAAAAGTAGCTTTTATGAATTAACTGATTTTTAGCAAGAGTGCTTATCTATATTAAAACCTTCTCTCGAGTTAAATTATTTTGAGTGACTTCATGTTTGAGTTTTAAAAGTGCACGTTTCTTCAATAATTTCATAAACTTATGTGGAACTACTTAAGGAAATTATAAAGCACATCTTGTGGAACTCATGGGAGATTTATTAATGAAGAAGCCTGAAATATGAGGAACATTCTTTATAACTGTCATTTAGTATAGTTAATCATTTATTCTCTGTATCAGTTATCAATTAAAAGCTAAGCATCCAATTTTTATTATAAAATATTGATATACTGTAGGAAATGGATTTATAAAAGCGTTAAAAATGGTTTATAAGCTAAAAATGCTTGAGTTAAAAAAATTAAAACCATCTTTGATAAATTTCACTCTAGATTCAACGAAAGGATAAATAATTCCTGAATTATTATACCTCTTGCAAATTTTTATATTTCTTATTTGCGCCTAAATGTACCCTGTTTACAACATTTTACAGTAAAAACAAATTTCAATAAAAAATCACTATTTGATTATTTCTGATAATTAAAAAAATGAAATCAATGAAACTTACAGAAGTTTTTATTAATTTTCTTATTGCACATACATAAAATTTAGTTACACTAATTAAAATAAGGGAACAAATAAGAAAAATTGGTTCTTTTGATGAAGAATGTATTTTTTGTCATATTGTAATCTCAAATTATACTTTGTTTTGAGTCCCATCATAGTTTTTTTAACCTTTGAAACATTAAAAAGCTTACTGGGTACAATAAATATATAGGGTAAACGCACCAGTAGCCGACCAGTCGCCAGTTTCCGTCCAAAGCGACTTTATTTAATCAGAATAAGAAAATAAAAAGAATTAAAAACCTTTCTGTCAACCCTAAAAATTCGTAAAAATTATGGATAAAAAATATAACCATCAGAAAAATCCTCTAAAATTTGTATTAAAGGTACAGAAAACAAAAATGTGAAGCCATTACAAAATTTGCTTACTTTTAGTGTCTCGCTACTACGTCGATACGGTGATATGTTTTCAAAAAGTATAAATAATTTCTCTGGAAACGTTATTTCAGATTTTCTTTAAGTCCAGTCAAATTGTGCTCAAATAAGGCCATTTTGGGAAATTTTTGGGGAAGAAGATATTTTTAGCTATCTGTATGTTTTTGGGGGTTCTGAATCCTAATATGAGGTTTGTGAACAAAATTTCGTGATGGTACATTGAGAAAATTTGAAAAAAAAAACAGCAAAAATTTGCTCTTTTATTCGTTTTCAGCCCGTAGAACATAACCTATGCCCTTCTGAACAAAACCGTCAAAGCAAAAAAATAAAGAGCACAAAACAAGCTACAAAAAAGTCTACAAAAACTTATCTCTCAGATGAAAAGTTTATTCCCTAGAGAACGCTGAATATTGGGAAGTTTATGTTCGATTGACGGAAAATCCAAAAAATGTCACTCGTATCACCGATTGACAATTGTAATTGACATTGTGTGAATCGGACCTAAAGAAAATCAAACAAATTTTTCGTTTAGAAAAAATATCTTAACTGAAACAAAGTTCATAAAAAGAACGTAGTTTCAGTTTTTAATTGTTTTTAAAGAATTTTTCTGTGGATTTTTCTCATCATATCACAATACAGATGTAATAAATCAAAACACACTTTTGTTTAGAAGTGTTTCTTAATGCGAATAAATTATACTTAGCGTTGCAAAACTGTTTCACAAATATTAAGAGATAGAGTGTTATATTAAACATAACCCTTTGCAGTTTCATCGGGAATGGAATAAAGTCTTAAAAACTTTCTCTATCTGTGCAACTCTTATCTCATCAGACACAATTCTTTGAAACAAACTCAAACAATATCATCAATTGGGATTTGAATCAGAAATTTCAATGCATCACCATAAAATCCTCTAAACACATTCAACCAATCCACTCATTCAAGAAAATACATGTTGAATCCAGTTCCCAGCATGAATACCCTCGTGATGCAACTCTAAATCATGCCTTTCCCGAGTTATACGACAAGAGTTCCATACGGAATCTCATTTGTTTCCATTTATTTATTGCTAATTGGTGTCAAAAGGGTCATTTGTCTGTCTCCATTCGGGAAACTTGCAGACTACTCGAATGGAACGCCTTTAGCACTGGGATTCTACTATCTCCGGATGCCAAGTTCTATTAGAAAATTAGATCCAGTCTCACTTCGAAATGACTTCTGGATTGCTGGAGTCTTGCCACTATGGTACACAGTTAGTTTGGAGGAAGAAGGAAAAACGAATATCTGGTTCGCATGAATTCCCTTGTGCTCGACTGAAAGGCTTAAGATTGGAGGAGTATTATTTATTCAAACTTGAGTGACGTGTAGAGAAGCTGGATTTGATTACGGTTTGAGTTATTCGGTCTTGCTTTACATTAGAAGTGAGGCGGGAAGTCGATGCAGTCCTTTCAAGTTTAGTTGTTTGTTTTCTTCTCGGCTTTCTTCAAATTCTGTCTAGTTCCGCTTCAGTAAAACAAAGAAAATTATTCCCTCAGGGAATTTACTCAAATCGCCTTGTGTATAGGAGTTTCGAGATAGTAGTTGTTTCAGGAAATATAACTACTATATAATAATGAAAGCTTCCACGGCCCTGCTATTTATTAATCCGTTTTCCAGGATCGTTGGCCGTGGATTTATGTTTTAGGACTTTAAATCCATAAGTTTCGCTATAAATCCATACAGAAGCAATAAGTAATTAATTGACTTCTTTTTGCTTCTGAAGATGCCCTCCGAAGAGGAGCGAAAAACGTATAGATTTAAAGTCCTAAAGTAACGTCGTGAAAATTGGAGGATATTTCAAAGAGGGGGGTTCATTTGAAAAAAGTCAATATTGAGACTTTTGAGACCGGCTATATTGGCCTATGTTTTAATCTAATTCAAATAAAATACTCTACGTTTAGTTGTTAAATATTAAGTTAATTAAAATTTCCGGAATTAAGTACATTTTATTGAATAGAACTAAACATATTACTGCTAGACTTTCAACTTTGAGGCTGTCATGTTTAGTTTACGTGATGGCCAGTTATTTATATTTAACAAATTTAGTAATTATTATTAATAAATCCTATTGCATTATATTTAAATCATTTTTTAATAAATTGAACCATCTCACTAAACCTTATAAAATTTTTTTCATATGATTTGAGCTACTTTCACCTTACATTCTGTTTCACATTTATCCAACGTATCAGCTATCTATCATGTCATGAGGCTTACTCGGCCAATCATATATGTGAACACTGGCGGAAGAATTAAAGTTTAATGTTATTTATTATCCTCATTTTTCTTCCGAGAGTGGAGATGGTATTTCTTTTCCATTTTGTTGAAGACGTCAAAATGTTTTTACTTGATATAAAAGTAATTTGATTAAGTTTATATTTTTCTTTAACTCTGATACTTTACTGATACTGATGCTTAGAGAGAGTTACCGATTTGTTCAACAAAACTGTATTAAAGTTATGTCTTCAGGTTTCCGTTTAAATGTGTAGAAACTTCTTTATACAAAATTTTTCGCATGGAGATTAAATAAGTTTAAATAAATTTACATTCTATAAATCAGCATGATTGACTTTGTTATTTTCTTCAAAATATATTATAATTTAGCTATAAATATTTGAAACCAAAGAAATATATAAGAAATTAATAATATATACAATTTTTTTTGTTCTAATTTTTGAAATTAGAACAAAACATTGATTGCACCTTAAACATTGAAACACCTTAACTTTAATTACACGTTTTAGTTATGTGTATTAGTTGTTATTATATTTTATTTTTGTACAATGTATGTTTAGTTAAAATAGTTTTTATAAAAGTAATCGTTTGATATATTTATTATTGCATGCTACTATTTTTATATGAAAGATTATTTTAAATAATTTATTCCTATTTGTATTCTATAACAACGACATAACGATATTTACTATTTTAGAGATTGACATTATCAAGAAATTAGGGAGAATTTTGATTGAAATTATTTTCCTGAACAATTGTATAGAGTAATTTGGTCATATTAAAGGAATCTACCAAATATTATATAATATTTTGTGATTTAACATCATTATAAACTAGGTATTTGAATGAAGACTTGAATGAAGACTCTAACTACTGACCATGAAATGCATCCTGATATCTATATGAAGGTGACGTCCTTTTGAATATACAAGGTGTATCTGAAATGGTGCAACAAACTTTCAGGGATTATAGTAGACACCTAGACGAGTCAGAATCACTAAGGATTTGGGGGTCCCAGACCAATTCCCAGGGAGTTAAAAATGGAGCGACACACCAAAAAAATCAGTGAAAAATTCCATTTGTAAAAGAACTACTATTGGTATAAATTTAACTATGGTCTCAAAAATTGTGGTTTAATATGATCTTTAAAATTGTCACAAAAGTTTTCACTTTAAAATTTGTTTTATTATGAAAAAAGTTAAACAACCACAAAAAAAAGTGAAAACTTTGTCAAAACCTTATTTTGTACTTCGAAATCATTTTTTTAGTTGATAATCTGAAAGATCATAGTTAAAAAACCATAAGGTCCAAAGTTTCACGTAAATAAAATAAATATTAAACGCTTGAGATCCTGTTAAAGTTTGTTTTTTTTGTGTGCGCAAACAGTTTTTCTAGAACAGCTGTTTGCGCACGCAAAAAAACAAACTTTAACAGGATCTCAAGCGTTTAATATTGATTGTGTTTACGTGAAACTTTGGACTTAAGGATTTTCAACTATGATCTTTCAGATTATCAAATCAAAAGAAAGGATTTTGAAATACAAAATAAGGTTTTGGCAGAGTTTTCACATTTTTTTGTGGTTTTTTTAACTTTTTTCATCATAAAACAAATTTTAAAGTGAAAACTTTTGTAATAATTTTAATGATCATATTAAACCACAATTTTTGAGTAAGTGTTTACCAATAATAGTTCTTCTACAAATTGAATTTTTCGGTGATTTTTTTGGGGTGTCACTCCATTTTTCACTCCCAGGGATTTGGTCTGGGACCCCCAAATCCTATGTGATTCTGACTCATCTAGGTGTCTACTATCATCCCTGAAAGTTTGTTGCACCATTTCAGATACACCCTGTGTACCAGGAAACGAATTAATGATTACCTTCAATAGTTTTTTTATTAAAAGTTACACCTTATTTGATCTTATACAAAAACTAGATTACCTATAACTCAATTAATGCCATGAAATTAAGCACAAATATGATTACAGATTGCATTATCTCTTAAAATCTTTACCCGATAAGTACTTGCATATTCACTTATAGAATATGGAATAGTTTCAATTCCTGCAATATGGATCTCAGTATGTCAAAGAGTTCTTTTGTTTAATTACTTACTAGTTTTATTTCTGCTAATTGATTTTATTTTTCCCCTTTTTGGATTTTATCTGTAATTGTGCTGGAATAAAAAATAAATAAATAAAGTGATTTCCTTGCAAAAACTAAAATATTAATTTTCTTCTTAAATGATTCTGAACAGAGCATTAAAATAGTAGAACCATCCTTTTGGAGTCTAAACGACCACATCTTCAGTTTACAGAGACCTTTCCAACCTCTTTGAATTAAAACTATCTATCAAAAACAATCTTTGATGCCCTAAAGATTCTCCTCTTTCAACCGGTACCTCTCATCACTTCTTTTGATATTTATATCTCCTTTGACTGGGGCCATCCATTTGGATAGTAAATAAATAAGACGACTGCTGAGAAGCTATACCGTGAAAGAAAAGATAGATTCTTTCCGAGGGATATAAAAGTGCGTTTATTTGAGTAGTGAAAGAGAGTATGTGAGAACGTAACATCATAAATGAATAATATTCGAAATTCGGTAAATTGCAGCAGTTTTCGGGAGATTTAGGGATTTTGTTACTCGCTTTTTTGGGGTTCCTTATGCTTTCCCCGGAGGTCATTTTTCTTTAGTGAGGTTTTCAATTAAGGTAAATGTGGGTATAGTGGACACTGTACCAATAGTGGCCACATAGCTGATTAATTTTAAATAGAACGAGTTAGAGGCATCGAAATGCGTCAAAATTCATAGGCATAGTAGATTGTACAATCAGGTAAGCTGATAAATTACCACCGATACCACAGATCAGCATGGGAAGGATATTTAAATATTTGAAAATAACAACATCGGTCGAGTGACTGAAATTTGATTTCGCTTATTGAATCTCGTAAGGAAACGGGTATTTCGGAACTGATTTTTTCGTATTTATTACCGCTTGATTGACTTTTAAATTTATATCAAGATAAATAAGAGAGTATAAAATAATACTGAATAAAATTTATTTGAAAATGTTGACTTTACGAGGATTTATGGGGGTGTCCACTTTACCAACACATAATCTTAGATTTTCCAATAGTGGCCACCGCAATGGCTTCTAATAGAAACATAAATAATACTTAATTTGAATCAGTTTTTCTTCATAAACTGTTGACTGTGCTTTAAAATGAGTGTTTAATAAATTTGGTTTCATTCTGGCTTCGGGAACCAATGTTTCTAAAACATTGAATTACATGCTAAATTCCTCTCAAATCAGCTACAGCGTAGACTTTGGGCCGAAAACTATCAATTTTTTTTAAATAAAGCTAATTTTATTAAATCTAAAATACATTTCGTTGGGAAGGGAGATTTAATTAGAACTAGACGACTATACCAAGAAAAACCCCTAAATTTCATGCTTAAACCCCTCATATAGGCAGAAAAAGACAGGTGTCCACTATTGATGCAAGAGGTGTCCACCATAGAAGCAACAGCTTCATCTATGTGGCCACTATAGATGCAATTTGGAGTACTTTTAAAAAATTAATTAAAAATACTTTGCCCAATCTAATTAAAGTTTTTAATGGTAAAATCGAAAGAAGAAGATCCAATTAACCTAAAAATAGGAGGATAACCGTTTCGAAGCAAATAGATTGGTATTTATTAAGAATTTAAGCAAAAATTTTCCTTAAAGTGTCCACTATACCCACATTTACCTTACATCACCATTGAAACAAAACATCAAATGTTGTTTTATTTTCAAGGTGCGTTCTCAATTCAAGGAATTTCGGATTATTGGTGGATGAAGTTCCATTCGTAAATTTTTTTATATTTAGGTCTAAATGTTAATAGGAGTTTATATTAAATGCCAATATTTATTAAGGTACTTGTACCCAATATGGACAGGGCTCTCAATATGGACACTAGGGTTATGATTGTTTTCAGATTTAAAAGCCTGTGGTGGCAAATGATGAGTATGGGTCCATAACGCTCGAAAATAACTTTTATTTTTGAAAACTGTGAAAAAAGCTTGCGCGCCTAATAAGATTTTGCATAAGGCTGAGGCACTAAAAGGCAGTTAATAATCTTTTTTGAAGCTGAATGTAACAATTCATAAAAATTGCTTAAATTTGTAAAAGGGCTTTTTCTATTCCTTTCGGGTCCCAAGAGATAGTGTGTGAAATTTCAGCCCCCTAAGTTGACTCTAAGGTTTGCCTATAGAGCCCCAAAGTTAGAAAAAAGTGGGAAAAATGACCAGTTTTCAGAATTTTAAAAAATTTTGAGATTTATATTGTTATAAAACTGGTTCAAATCTGTTATTAAGGACATTTTAGATGGTTTATATTTATTTAAGGTTATTAACTGTACCTATGGTGCCTACAATTTAAGAGTAAAATGTACTAACTAAGGGAGGTTGCGCTCATCAAAGCTTATAATGCACTACAGTGTTAGAAAGTAATTAAATTCCAATTTTCTTCAAAAGAACTCTCTCAAATGATGACCTTTGATGTTAAATTGATGTTTTAAGTTATAAAGGCCAGTAAAATATCAGTAATTGGGCCTTCTACTGAACTATTTTCATGTATAAAATGCTTTTCTACGAAAATGCTTGTTTCTAGCTGATCAAATTCAAAATTTACTCTAAAAAAGAGGGTTATTGTACTTTTTTAGTTAAAAAACTTTCAAATACCATTAAAAGTTTCATTTTTACATAGAACTTAATTTTAAATCGAACATATCGGAACTGACTTGGGTTATTTCTCTTACCAGAAGAGAAAATGGGATTTCTTTATTAAATTTAAGAAAATTGTTTGATATTTGTAAATTTTTTATTTTGATGAATGAAGATTTCGATCAAACTTTCCTCCTAATACGTTGAAGAGAGGTAATTTTCATAATTTCATAAGATGAAATTTATTTTTATTTCTGGTATTGGAGACATTCATGTCATTTCCAATCTGTACTGTTTAAAGTTAAGTTCTACCTTTAAAAAAGAAATCTATAAGAGTTTATAAAGGTATTTCAAGGTTTTTGATCTTAAAAAAGTACAATAACCCTCTTTTTAAGGATAAATTTTGGATTTGATCAGCTAGAAACAAGCATTTTCGCACAAAAGTACTTTTTACATTAAAAGTTCAGTGGAAGGCCTAATTACTGTTATTTATCTGGCCTTTATTATTTAAAACATCAATTTAACAACAAATGGCATCATTTGAGGGAGTTTCTTTGACTAAATTCGGATTTAATTCATTTCGTCCACCGGTAGTGCTATATAAGCATTGGTGAGTGCAATGTCTCTAAGTAGCACTTTTTAATCTTAAATTATAGGGGCTATAGGGTACAGTTAATACACATAAATATAGTTAATACACATAATCCATTTAGATTTGTTTTAAAGAACACATTTAATCCAGTTTTATAACAAGACAAATATAAAAATATTTTTTTAAAAATTCTGAAAATTGGTATAGTTTTTTCCACTTTTTTTCAAATTTGAGGCTCTATACGAAACCCTAGAGTTAACTTAAGGGGCTGAAACTTCACACACTATATTTTGGGACCAAAAGGAATGGGAAAAGCCATGGGGAGTGAGGTTTTTGGAAAAAGAGTTTTTTCCGAGACACCCTAGTGATTTGCTATATTAGAAAGTGAAATGATATTGGGCGCGCATGTTTTTTTCTCATTACAAAGAAAATAATACCATAAAATTAACATACGGGCAAAAGTTCATCGAATGCAACATCAGGCTTTTAAATATTTAAAAAAAAGTCTCAATCATAACCCTAATGGACACCCCTAATATCTTAAAAAGTAAGAAACTTGATCGAGAGTTGGCATGTTCTTGAAGAAAAGCAGTTTAAAAGATAAATAATTTTATTTTCGTTTGCTATTGCGTATATTGCTTAAAATTGTTTTCTGTTAATTTATTACAAGATTAAATAAAACTACGCCCTGTTCCCATTATGGAAACCTTATGTCCACATAGGAAGTACAGAAAGTGAATCTTCAGATTCAGAAATTTGTAAAATAATTATCTGTTTTATGTTATTTTATTTAGCTAATTCATAATAAATCAATGTTATATGTATTTTTAATCTTAATTATAGTATCCGTACATAACATTACGAAGTGCATGTTCTGAAGATATTTACTGTGCCCCCTCCCCCGCAATACTTTAAGAAATATTTCGTTTATCTCCTCTCCTCTAAAATCCCTTGGAAGAGTGGTTCTTCCATACACCCTGTGTAGAAGGTCAATAAGTAGCCACCTGTCCATAATAGGGACAGGTGGTTCCTAATATGGACACTTGCATACATTTTTTGTTTTTATCATTGAAATTAAACCAGAATAACTACAAGGTCACTAATTTTAATAATGATAGTCAACAGTCCAGGGGTAGTGATCATACATTTTTTAGTCCTATGATGTGTACAAGGGGGTGAAAAAATACATTTTCCTTAGGGTGTCCAAGTCCATATTAGGTACAGGTACATTACTATGTTAATTTATTAATGAATGAATGAAGATTATTGAAAATCTGTAAGGGTAATTCTCTAGAAATGTGAAAAATTGAGAGTAAAAATTTTGGAAAATTAAAATTCTTCCAAAACTTCTGATTTTTTTTAAAATGTTAGTTGAGAAGCTTCTAGTTGATATCGAATGAGCAGCAGTGAAGTTTAATAACATTTAGATAGAAAAAAATATTTAAAAAAATCAAATTTTTCATATTAAGATAATGAGGTTAGGTGTCAGTACAATGAACCATCTTATTTCAAAGGCAAAAAAGTTATTTTTTCATCAAATTCATCTTGGATGTCACTATTGCACCTAATTAAAGGGTCCGGAAGGAAGTTATTAGTAGAAAGTGTTATCGGATAATGAGTCCGTTAGTACCACATAACTTGAGAATATATTAAAGTTGTCGAACGAGTTAAAAATATAGATCCTTATTTACCATCAAAGAATAAATGAATATTACCAAAAAAATTCTTAAGTTATGAGGGTCTATCAAACTTAAAAAATAACCATAAAGAAATATTTTAGAATACTATTAATGGGAAACTAAACTTTCTTACTTGAATTTTGACTTTTAAACAAGAACTAATTGGTAAATAAACACATCATTGCGTTGCCAGTTTCAGAGTTCTAATTAAGAAATTGTTTGAGCTTTTAAACGGAAAATTAGTAATTATTTCGCCATTTCTTAAATTTTTCATATTTTGACCTGAAAATTTCACATTCACCATAAAATAATGGTAATTCTAACATGTCCAAATTTCAGTAATATACTCCGTTTCATTGAGAAGATATGGATGCCAGGATAATGACGTTTTTATAGTATTTCCTTCACCAATTTTTTTTCATGTTTAGGGCTACAAATTTCACATTCACCATAAAGTCATGATACCTCTGACATATCCAAATTTCTATTTTTTACTCCGTTTCGTTTAGGAGATATGGATGCCAGGATAATGTCGTTTTAAAAGCACACGCTCTGTTATGAACAGTTCAAAGTAAAAATTTCCGAAGTAAAATAATTTATAATTGCACTAAAAGTGAATACCCACTTATTATGATTTTAAATAATTATTAAAAAGAAGAATTGCTTCATTCTGTATATTTCATGTGCCTCATTATTAACTAAAATGTTCATGTCAGGTAAATAACGCTATTGCCTAGGACAACCATGTTTCAATTCGAAAATGTTATTTAAAAAATTCAAAAAAAAATTCTTCAACAAATACATATACTATAAGATATGATTAATAATAATTGGTAAAAAAATTAGGGGAAAATATGCTTTTAGTACACTAAAATTCCTTTTGTTTGAGCATATGTCATAAGGATTGGGGGACAAGCCAAATAATAATAAGTGGGATATAAGTGGGACAAGCCAAAATGATGAAATATTTAGCTTTCAAGTTTTTTAATTCCTTAATTTTTGATCTCAAAAATTATTATTACATCTGTTCCATACTTATAATAAGGCTATTTATCAGAATGTTGTAAAGAAAAATTAATTTTAAGACCATAATTTTTGGACCATGGATTTTTGACCCCTGGACCGCAATTTTTCACATTTATAGAGAATCACCCATATACTGACTGTCTGCCTCAAGTTGAGCTCTGTCTGTGGCTAGTTCACATCAGCGGTGGTATGGTTTCGAATGATAAATCGTAAATTTCGAGATCAAGATCATGAAAAATCATAAATTTGTATTTTTATTACTTAGGTAAATGACTAAAAGTGTTCTTAGATCATAAAAACAAAAATTAAAAAAATCCTTATGACCTCTCATGTGAACTAACGACGGCAAGAGCTCAACTTGAGGTAGACAAACAATAATCATGGATCTATCTATTATGGGTCTTCTTGTGTTCTCTATGTTCTATGAAGATCAGAAATTACATCAATGCAAATTTTGATTCAAATGAACAATTTTTGTAGAAATAGGAGGACTTTTAAAAAACGTCCCTAAAAAAGGACGCCAGGCAGTAATGGATTAAAGAAGACACATCAAACTTTCAAACAAGAGTTTTCTTTTTGCTGCATATTAACTTTAAAAATTATAAAACCATAAACTGTAAAAAGTTACTTAAGTAATCCGACATATTATATGACCAGAGAACTGTATCTCAACAATCCATAATTTTCCAGTAAACAGCAACTGAAAAGGTGTGGCGTCGGATCCGGTTTCCGCTAAAAACAGGTTCAGGAAAATGTAAATATGATTATTAGGATGTTTTTGCTCACTAAGATGTAAAAAATATCCATTGCGCATGCATTCGTGTACAGTGGAGTGAAACTATTAAGAACTTTTAAAAAATTAAGTCAACGTTGGAATTTTTCTTTGGGAATTTTTTATCTATTCCTAGCAAGGAAACTTTCTACACAGAGTTTTTTTGGACTTGTTAAAACACCCTTCTTTATATTTTTTCAAAAAACTACACACATACATCATTGGTTACAAAATAAAAAACAGCGCTCTCTCTGGTTTTAACTAAAATATTAAACTATCTTAAAAATAAATATTAGAATTAGAATCAGAATAAAAGTTTTCTTCCGGGCATTTAGACCTTGGTTGAAAAGTAGATGGTAAAACTCCAGACGTTTCGTCTACGACTGCGGCAGACATTATCAATGGAAAGTTAAAAAAGTTAAGAAAGTCAAAATTACTGCTGCCTACTTGGTCTAAGGTTATAGAAATGAGGAATATCAACAGCTGGCTGTGATGTCACGTCAGACTCGATAGTAATGACTGTTAGCAGACGAGCTCAACTTAATAACTTTCTTAACTTTTTTAACTCTCCATTGATAATGTCTGCCGCAGTCGTAGGGGAAGCGTCTGGAGTTTTACCATCTACTTTTCGACCACAGCCTAATTGCCCGGAAGAATACTTTTATTCTGATTCTAACCCATCCGGTCGTGAAAGCCTTTGTTGTTAAATAGTATTAGAATTAAAATTGAAAAACGACGTTTGATTTGCACATAATTTATTAAAAGATATTAAAACCAGACATGTTTCAAGGGTATACTGAACCCTATTCGTCAGTGAAATGACGATGTAAGAAAAATGTAAACATGGCTATCAGTAATATAGGCAACAACAAGAAACACAGTTACAGGTAATACAGAAACACATGTTTAAATTGAAAAGAAAAATTTAAAATATACAGATACAGAAAAATTTCTGGTGAATCACGACATCCAAATTTCAGAGAAAAAAGGTGCACTTGACAGGTCATTTACAAGATCATTAGAGAACTGATTAATGTTCAATAGTTTTCTTTTCAATTTAAACATGTGTTTCTGTATTACCTGTAACTGTGTTTCTTGTTGTTGCCTATACTACTGATAGCCATGTTTACATTTTTCTTACATCGTCATTTCACTGACGATGAGGGTTCAGTATACCCTTGAAACATGTCTGGTTTTAATATCTTTTAATAAAATGTGCAAATCTAACGTCGTTTTTCAATTTTATCCTAATTTGCACAGTTTGCCATTTATATTTTAGTATTAGAATTGTTATTCAGACTGAGCTTTCAGAATATTCTAATTAAAAATTGTATGAATAAGCTGGGGTTGACAGGTATGTTGATGAAATATTTAAAGGATTATAATATAATCTCCCTCCATACCAGGGGTATCAGCTAGTAACTTATATTATTTTTCTTTTTACCACACTATAAAAACAAATCCTCGACACAAAAAACAACCAAGAGCTTTTGTGTTTAAGTTCTTAAAGCTTACTTAATCCTTTTACACTTTATCAGAATTTAATAACTGTTTCTATCAGTTTAGTGGGGTTGTGCTTCTAAGCGTACTTATACTAATCTAATGGAGTTTAATACATTTATACTTACTTGAATATTTTTGAATAGCCTTTTGAAAAATATTTAAAATGAATGAAAAACTCAACGGTTTCTCGTGTTTAATGACGGATTAAGCTGAAATTAAAAGAAAGCAAATAAGTCGGATTGTTTAGTTTTAATGTTAAAAGAAGATACTGTAAAAAATAATATTGATATAAAATAATATCTGTCTTAAAAATGGTTTTATTCTGTAGATAAAAATCAAAATATGATAATTATAAAATTAAGGAACTCTTTTTTTTTAGAAAAAAATTGCATTAGGTTTAAATGAATTTCAAGTAGACTCTTAAACATCTTCGATTATTTCCAATTTAAAATTCCAGGCTTAGTGAAAGATTACTGGAGAAAGGAAAAATAAAAATAATGAGTTTTGAAAGGAAATTATTTGATCCCTAAAACCGTGAAAGCAATGGAGGATTTAATTATTTTTTGCCAGTCTTCAAAGCTGTTATTCAGTAGAAGAAATATGAAAAGTGACTACATTGAAAACAAATGGATTTTCAAAGATACTTACATATGGTAAAAACATAAAAAAGGCTATTTAATTTGAAATATTTTCTATACATATTACTAAAACAGCCAGTGGTAGTTATTATTTGCACTCATATATCCATGTTCCATTATATATATATTATATATAAAATTAAATTTTTATATATATAAAAATTTAAGTTAGTTAAAATAATAATTTTATTTATTTTGAAAGGTTTTGATCAGAGAGAAGAGAATTTTAAACTCTGTTACATGAATAGAATATGATTTTTTAATGATAATAAAAGTAATAAAGATTGTAATTACCTTAATATCTTTGAATATGCTGTGCTTTGTTAGTACTCTCGAGCTTTATTTTATTTTTTAAATTTTGAAACTGTTTTATGGAAGATTAGTGCAATTTTTTTAAAAATGTGAAATATACCTGGATAAAAGTTTATTCTATGGCTTATATTCTTATTGAAAAAGTATTGTTATTATTTCTGTAATAGCTAGATGTTCCAAATAGTAGGGGAAACTTTTAATAAAATATTTAGAATTATTTTACACTGGAATGCAAAAAAAGTGTGATGTAACAGAGTGGAAATTTTTGTAACAGAGTGGAAAATCTTACATTCTTGGGTGAAAAATACCATGATTTTGTAGTAAAAATCAATTCAATCATTTTACTTACAATTTACAATTTATTTGTAACACCAGAAGATATGAAACAAAAATTATGATTACAGAATAACGTCAATATTTTTGGGAAATAAATAACACTGGGGAACAATTTTTAACATAATTTCTGTTGACTTCGATTTTTTGGCTGTTTTAGAGTTCAATGGGCACACTGATTAGAAAACTGTTGTTAGTTTTCTTCTATCACGTCAACTTTTTTGGCAAACAGCCCCGCCCCCTTTTTAAGTTTTTCAATGACTTAATGACTTTGAATTCGATTTTCAAGGTCAAAAATCATTACTTTAGTCTTTAAATTACACCCGAGAGGACAAGAATGGTTAAAGTTTCCAAATTAAGAAAATTTTTAGCGAATGGATAGGTTTAAGGGGTTATTACCCCCTAAAAACGCAAAAAATCGTTAAAAAATGATAGAGTTTATTTTACGCTATTTTTTACACTTATTTTTTACGCAATTCCTTTTCAAAAGGTTCTAACCCATCCCCAAAGACCCAAATGTAATGAAAATAAGCAGCAATGATTTTTACAAAAAGCGGTTGAGGCATTAGCGCCCCCGAAGCACCTGCGGAAGGGTTCGGAAGACTCTCTTTCGCTTCGGGGACGATAACACCTCAACCGCTTTTTGTAAAAATCATTGCTGCCTATTTTCATTAAATTTGGGTCCTTGGGGAAAGGTTAAGACCTTTAAAAGAGGAATTGCATAAAAAATAAGAGTAAGAAAAGCTTAAAATAACCTCAATATTTTATAACGTTCCTTTTTTGCATTTCAGGGTTTTTTCTCTTTATTTTTTTACGCAATTCCTCTTTAAAAGGTCTTAACCCTTCCCCAAGGACCCAAATTTAATGAAAATAGGCAGCAATGATTTTTACTAAAAGCGGTTGAGGTGTTCACGTCCTCTAAGCGAAAGAGAGTATTCCGAACCATACCGCGGGTGCTTCGGGGGCGCTTATGCCTCAATCGCTTTTTGTAAAAATCATTGCGGCCAATTTTCATTAAATTTGGGTCCTTGGTGATGGGTAAGATTCTTTGTAAAAAGGAATTGCGTAAAAAATAAGTGTAAGAAATAGCGTAAAATAAACTCTATCATTTTTAACGATTTTTTTGCGCTTTTAAGGGGGTAATAACCCCTTAAACCTATTCATTGGCCACAAATTTTCATATTTTAGAAACTTTAACCATTTTTGTCCTCTCGGGTGTAATTTAAAGACTAAAGTAATGATTTTTGACCCTGAAAATCGAATTCAAAGTCATTAAGTCATTGAAAAACGTAAAAAGGGGGCGGGGCTGTTTGCCAAAAAAGTGGACGTGACAGACAAAAACTACAGTTACTTTTGGATTCAGGGGCCAAAATTGATTCAAAAACAACTCACAGTTCTAAGACAACGAAATGGCTGTTCCCCAGTGTAATGTTTGGCACCACACTTCAGCTCAAATTTTGGATGAGGGATATATTTTACAATTGTTCTAGAATCTATGTGAATATAAGACATGTCTTTTTTTATATCAGTTTTAAATAATTTATTACTTTTCTATATCTACTTTTTAAGCTCATTACTTTTACTTTTTTGTCTACCCCCATGTTTTCTGACACCCCCGGAAAACTACACATACTTGTAGGTTGAACTGCGATTAGCTGTACATTAAAGTTTTCTGCTTATTCGCTTCATCTATGTTAACCTTTAATCTTCAACATTCTCAATAACGACGCTGCCGCTAAGCGTTAGTTTCTTTCCTCATTGTCTTTAAAAAAATATCATATTTGAATTTTATAATTACCAAATGTATCCAAATATGTATTAGAATCAAAGCTAAGAAATATGTAGACGTAACCCAGCAAAAAAAATCAGCATGAAACCTTCAAAAAAAACCTGCAGGTTTTCTGGAGGGAATTCGGACAAATAAACCTGCAAGAAACCTGTAGATTTTGACTGCAGGTTACCTGCAGTTGGGTTGTCCGAATTTCATGCAGAAAACCTGCAGGTTTTTTTGAAGGTTTCATGCTGATTTTTTTAAAGGTTTCATGCTGATTTTTTTGACTGCAGGTTTCCTGCAGTTAATTTGTCCGAATTTCATGAAGAAAACCTACAGGTTTTTTTGAAGGTTTCATGCTGATTTTTTTAAAGGTTTCATGCTGATTTCTTTGACTGCAGGTTTCCTGCAGTTAATTTGTCCGAATTTCATGCAGAAAACCTGCAAGGTTTTTTAAAAGGATTTTTGCCAATTTTTAATGTTGGATACGGTTAAACAGCATCCAGCAAAAAAAATCAGCAAACTGGTAAAAATCAACATAATAAAATCTAACACTCATAAATAGAAAAAATAATTTTTGCTGATTTTTTTGAATAATAAAACATTTTTTTATCAATACCGTTTCAACATTTTTAGCAACAACTCAGTAAAATTCTACTTTCATCAACACACATTATCATAGAAAAATAGAGGGAAAGGAAGTTTTGTGTATTGAATATCATCCACATATGCAGAGCTAGCTCAACTTGAAAGACTTCTGAACTGTAACCTAAATATAAATTTATGTTTAATTATAAAGTGACTAAGGGGCTGCCCCCCTGCTCGCTTCGCTCTTAAACTAATCCGCAATTCGTGGATAGCTTCGCGATCCAGGATCACTGTGCTCGCTAATCGGATACTAAAATATTTTAGTCTGGTTTTGGAACTTTTATTAACATCCTGGTTCGTAAGAGTTAAATGGCACAAAAACCTGCGTCATACCCTGCAAACATACTGCACCAAAAACACAAACAATCTTTAAAAACTTTGATTTTCATACAGTTACATAATTCTCGTACCCCAAAAAGGGCCAAGCATAAAATTGTAACAAGCTGAAATGGGCTTACTCTATGGCGGGAAAGTAAATGTGGAAATTTTGATTCTGTTTTTTTATAGAAAATTCATGCTTTCAGCTTATACGCGGAAATAAACTAATGCTCAAACTATTTCCAAAAAATAAAAAAGATATTTATTTATATAATTTACTTACCACTCATATTGCATTGAACAGTAAACCAAAACATAATCATTGACTCAAACCTCGCTTACATTGCTAACATTTTTGTGTTTTTGCCTAATTTTATCCCAACAAATTAAATAAGTGGCATTATACCCATTTCGTAACATTTTCAAACGGAAGATAAGTTAGGGGAAATCAAGACAACCAATATACATTGTTATCAAACTTCTCCGATTGCCATCAAAATTAACGCGTGATTTTCATGCTTGCAAACGTTTCCTCTGTACAAATTTTGGGAGATCCGATCATTTTACGCTATACAGGGTGTCCCATAAATAATGGGTCACACTTCTAGGGGGGATAGTAGACACCTAGACGAGTCAGAATCACATAGGATTTGGGGGTTCCAGACCAAATCCCAGGGAGTTAAAAATGGAGCGACACCCCAAAAAAAATTATTGAAAAATTCATTTTGTAGAAGAACTACTATTGGTAAAAATTTAATTATGGTCTCAAAAATTGTGGTTTAATATGATCTTTAAAATTATCTCATAAGTCTTCACTTTAAAATTTGTTTTATTATGAAAAAAGTTAAAAAATAACAAAAAAATGTGACAATTCTGCCAAAACTTCATTTTGTTTTTCGAAATCCTTATTTTTGATTTTATAATATGAAAGATCATAGTTGTAAACCCTTAAGTCCAAATTTTCACGTAAAAACCATCAATATTAAACGCTTGAGATCCTGTTAAAGTTCGTTTTTTGGGTTCGCAAAGTGGTTTCCTTAAGCCGTTTCCAAAACGGCAGTTTGCGGACCCAAAAAACTGACTTAAACCATACTTTAACAGGATCTCAAGCATTTGATATTGATGGTTTTTACGTGAAACTTTCGACTTGAGGGTTTTCGACTATGATCTTTCAGATTATTAAATCAAAAGAAAGGATTTCGAAATACAAAATAAAGTTTTGGCAGAGTTTTCACATTTTTTTGTGGTTTTTAAACTTTTTTGTAATAAAAAAATTTTTAAACTGAAAACTTTTAAGATTGATTACAAATTGAATTTTTCAATAATTTTTTTGGGGTGTCGCTCCATTTTTAACTCCCTGGGATTTGGTCTGGGACCCCCAAATCCTATGTGATTCTGACTCGTTTAGGTGTCTACTATCTCCCCTAGAAGTGTGACCCATTATTTATGGGACACCCTGTATATACAGGGTGTCCCATAAATAATGGGCCGCCATGTTTTAAGTAACCGGCCGCCATGTTTTACCACTCCTCAAATGATAACACTCAGGTGCTTTACGATTACTCCGATTGAAGTGAGAAGAAATACAATAAGCTTGTAAATAATACTTGTGCGAAATGTATAAAGCACGGTACCAAAGCAATAAATAAATCAGTCATTTTAAATACGATACCTTACAATGTATAAGTTAAATAGCATTATATAACTAAATAAAAATATAAATAGCATTATATAGCCGACGTACTGGCCTAGTGGTTAGAGCACCTGAAAGCGAAGCCGTACGTCTGGGGTTCGAATCCCCGTTTGGCATGGATGTTAGTGTGACTGTTCTTGTGTGTATGTGATGGATTCACCTATACGGATTGTCTGATCTTCAGGTGAATTTGTGAAATTTTAAAAATATTTAAAAAAAATAACAAAAGGACAAATTTTGATGAGTACATAAAATAATATTAATCATATTATAGCAAGAAATAAGGATGGAATCATTAAGATTCAGATAAATAACTTTCCGCTCACCGATTTCAATGCTGCTTACTTCATACCGCCATTATCACAATAAACAAAATCTTTTAACAACGGGACTGCGCAGAACATCGTCAGAATTCCGGGATGATTAAAATAAAGACAAAAACTAATTTGATTAATTTTATTTAATTATTAAATCAATTAAATTATGTGATTAATAAAATTATATTATTCATAAAAATGTTCTTACTTTATTTCGGTATCGGATTCAGCAAACACTTGGAAATGCGCATACGTCAAATCTTCGTCGAAAATAAAATTAATAAAAACTGAAGTTTTTATGAAGGAAAAGTAAAGTTTTAAACCTTCATTATTTGCTCTGTAGAAAAATGCAGGTTTTGAGAAGGGAAAATAGCACTGCATAAAACCTGCAATATGTCTTCACAAAACCTGCAGTTTTCTTCAAAGAAACATTAAGTTCAATATCTTCATTAATTATTCTGCATCAAAACTGCAGTTTTTGTAAAGAGAAAATTGCACTGCATAAAACCTTCACAACGCCTTCAAAAACACTGCACATTACCTTTACAAAATCTGCATGGATCTGACTTCCTTCAAAAAAACTGCAGGTAACTTCATGAAACCTTCAAAAGGGGTACTTTTTTTGAAGGTTTCATGCTGATTTTTTTTGCTGGGAAGGTTATAAGATTTACGAAAGCGATAGATGTCACCTATAAAAATATGTTTATAAATCATTTCATTACATGCTTAGAAAAGACTGGCGATAGAAAAACATTTCGAGTGTTTAAGGGGTCATAGGACTCTTAAATCTTCAAAAAATTCGATTTTTTGAAAAAAATATATGTTATTCTGTATACAGTTCTGCTTCATTTAAAACAAACCCCATAAAAAAATTCCAATTATTTATAAAGTTATAGCCAAAAATGTATGTAAAAAAAAGCCCCCTAATTGTAAACAAACGCAACTTTAAAGTCATTTTTCTCAGAATGTGTTTTTTTTCAGCTTGCGCGCATGATTATTTTTTAACTAATGTATATATAATTATGAAACTTCCAGGATTTATTAATTTCATTATTATCTTTAATTACCACCAACATTTTCATCCATTTTCAATCATTTTGTATATTTTAATCATGATACAAGTCTGAAAATTATGTCTATATTTGAATAGCTAAAACTATGTCATTTTAAAAATATTAAATATTCTCTAAAATAGTTAAATGTTGGTGATATGTATAATAACAATCATCTACTTTAATTGTATGCAAAAATAATTCACTAATATTGAACTGTTTGGAATCAATCATGCGCGCAAGCTCATGGTATATGAAAAACTGCTATCAAACATGCATTTTTCGATAGTCTATTTCATACTATTTAAAAAAATATATTTATTTTTAAAAATATTATTCATATTCATGAAGAGTAGTTCTTTTTAAATGTGAAAACAGAAAAACTTTATAAAATTTAGTTTAGGATATATTTAATTTTAAAAATTTGTAAAGTTGTTTTCACTGCTTTTCTTGTTAAGAGTCCTATGACCCCTTAAATAAATACGTAATTGCAATTTCCAATTTTTGCGCAATTTTATGTGAGCGCTTGTTAAAGAATCCTCATTGATAAAAGTTCCTAATATTCACTTAAAATTTAAAAACATAACTACGAAAACAATTTAATGGGTTTGTTTTAAAAATTATTGTCTAATTATGGAATGGCGTTTCCAATCAGAATTAAAGAGAATATATTAAAATAACAGTTTGTAAAGTTGAGTGCTTAAAAATGTAAAAAAATGTTTCGTCTTTTACTAAATATCATATCCATCTAATGATTAAATTGGAATATTATATTTAGTCATTCTATCAATAAACGCATAGTTGTTGATTTTTTTTATTATCCATTTAATCACGAAATATCCATTAAATTTTTTAATGCATAAATGCCGTTCTTATTAACCCTTTAAATTGAATTTATTATTTCTAATAAAACTTTGGTTAATTTTCTTTCAATTAAAGTCGAATTTACCATTGAGCTTTTTTAAAAAATTAAAATGGCATTTCCATTAATGGAGGAAAATAATCTATTTGCGGGTATTAAGGAATCAATGGTTTGATTGCAACACTTGAGCTGCAAACCTTAATGGAATTGCATAATCACACATATATTCCATCATTACCTCTCATGTTTTCCAATGAAAAAAAAAACCACTTAAAAATTCAAAACTGTAGCACTGTCTCATATTCGAACCATGCTATTTGTTCAAAACGCTTAATGTCATTAATGCATTTCATTCACCGACATCAAATAAACCATCACAGGAAAAGGAATAAGCTAAGCACACAAAAAGATAAACATCTCCTCTTCATTTAAAATGCATTCGGATAAGTTCTGAAAATTCATTTCCCCCTGTTTGATGGTTTTTAAAACCAACCGGACCCATGTATCATTTTAATCTAGTTTAAGAGCTCGGGAAAAAAAAGACACGCCATCACTTGAAAACAAAGGAATCTCGAGAGCTACAACAATGGAATAATAAACAGTCTCTCACAGGCCTAAGAAGGTATTTGGAATGAACACGACCGCCCATTTTTTAACGGTCCCTTCGTTTTGTGGGCCGCGATTTATTTTAACGTATTTGCCGAGATTTAGTAGCGTTGAAAGCCACATTAAAGTAGCTATTGGGAAAAGAAATGACGGCGTTTAATCTTGCCTTTTGTCTTCATCACCACTTCCGTCTTTTCTTGGCGGGAAAAAAATCGTGGTTTGTTAGTTGGCAGTGGTACAAAACCCTTTTGGAGAGTCAAAGTAGAGTTGAGTTGTTGAGGGTATTTTACGTGACGGAGACGAGGTTTGGTTAACTTTCATATACTTTCGTGGAAGAATTAAAACAGATAATTTTGAATCTGCTAAATAAATAAGTACGGAGTTTTTATGAAAGTTGGTTTTGCATTTTCCAGACTGGTAAGAAGCAGGGCAGGATAAAGAAAATGAATAAACCAAAACTCACAGAGAGCTTACAGAGATTCCAAACGGCAGTTTTCCTCGTTAGGTCCTTAATTTAATTCCTGCTCCCAGATAATAATTAATTTCACTAGCAGCCAGTCAGAGAAGGCGAAATGCGAAAGTGATTCCTGATTGGATATGGAACTTCTATCAAGCGGCATTTTAATTCCATCGGTGCTGCTCTTTTCCCTCCACTTTCGATTTGAATTTGAGTGACAGCTTCAGTGGGCGAATGACAGAGAATTAGCAGGAATGACGTGTATTAAAGGAGGCGGTCCGATGTACATGAAGTTTGTGAATGGGAAAACCCATGATAAAGAAAAGTGCCATTAGCGTCTATGGAGATGAATCCTCTGTTAAGCTCTATACTCTGTGACCAAAACTGTAACTTCATAATTTTTGGAGATTTTATTCTGTTTAGTGAAGTTTATTTAAATGAATTAATTGCATATGGAAGGTGTTTATTATTCAAGCGTTTCAATGAACTTTAATTCATCACTTAGGGACCTTCCATAAATGATGACACTTTTGGAGAGGAGGGAGGGGTTTAGCAATCCTATGGACACTTTGTGACAGAGGCGGTTTAAAATTTCTTACATCATGCATTGAAAATCAATAAAAAGTAGCTTAAACGATATAATTATTAAATTCATACACATAAATTAAGAGTTCACTTTGAAATTATAAGGTGGGGTGTACTGAAACTTTCATAAAAATATTGGTTCCAGATTTTACAAACCTTTTTATGAAGTTATTGGTAGCAAAGCATGATATGCGACAAAGGGGGTAGGGGGTATAGTGATGTGTGTCACTTTGTGATATAGGGGTGGGAGGGGGTCAAATATGTTGAAGAAAATGTGGCATCATTTATGGATAGCCCCTTGTGATTTTATTTTTGATATTAAAGGGGAGTATTTTTAGAATATCATTGGGTAATTTAGGCCTAGCACTGGGTATCTAGAATATTTAAAAACATAATTTCTTAATGAGAGTGTTTACCATTAATTATTTTCTGTATTTTTCTTATTTATATTTAAGTTTATCAACAAGATTTAAGATAAACGCTTGCTTGAAAAGACACTATTTTTAAGTCTTTCATCCCTGTAATTGGTATTGTTTAGCGGTATTTTTGACACATCAACATGTCATTTTTTAAATTTTTTTAGCTAATGTCGAGTTAAAAGGTTATAGAATCATCAGATAAAAAGTTATATTATCAAGAGACGATAGCTAAGTGATACTGACTCTAAAAATATATTAGTTCAAGTTCATTAAAATATTCCATTAATAAATAGTTATGAAATGTATATGAAGCTACATCTAGTGATATTTTTAACGCCTCTGAGAGCGTATTTCACGCATTGAAAATAGGAAATACGCTTTTAAAAACTAGCCAGGCGTATTTTCACGCTTTGAATTTTTAATAAACGTTTTGCTTAAAAAATGGGCACCCCACTGAAATCAAAAAATTTTTCTACTCTAATTTGTAATAAATAAATATTTTATTTATAACGCTTAATGTAAAATGAATTAATTTTATTTATAATGTTTAATATTTTCTACTTATATTAACAGATGCTATAATTGTTAAAAACCCAAATAGCGTCCTCATTTTTTATATTTCTCATTTTTTATTTTTATAAAAAAATGTCTCTTTATTTATAGTTTATGCTCTTTCCGGTATTTCCCTCTTCATAAATGAATTTCAAGCCTCCTAAAAAAGTCGAGAAGTATTTTTACTCCTCCAAAAAAATCCTAAGTACAACACTGGCTATATTCAAAAATAAATCGCCCTTAAGCTGATTGAAAAGTAGTCCTTAAGTCAGTGACGCCTAATACATGAAAAATATTAACAATACAAAACCTTGCAGCTAACATAATATTTCACTTAAAATAGAAGTTCGACAACTATAAAATTCTTAAACGTACGAAAGTCACTTAAAAGTTAGTTAATATTGCAACCGCTCTCTAGAGGACTGACGGACGTAGGCCGGAGTCATCCACCGTTCCCGACTGGAGCCAGTTATGGATTACGATTTCATGACGGATGATTTGCCTGTCCTGGCCACTGCCTGCCTGTCAATCGTCGGGAATTCTCCTGGCAAAGGCACCTGCTGGACAATAAATGGCCGCTGAGGGTTACTAAGGAATGCAGAACGGAATGAAGAATGAGGATTTAACACTGGGGCCAGGCAGGAGAAAAGCATGTTGCTGGTGAAAAAACATTTCGATTTGGTGTTTAATATTATTTTCTTTTCCAAATAAAAAGAAAACGATTTACTAAAATCATTCATTAGTATTAAAATAGACATGAATGATTGCTTTTATTAATGATGTGCATTAATATCAGAGAATATATGTGAATGGTGTACTATGTACATTTAGCATCATAATTTTTAAATAAACATTTTTAAAGCAGTTTATATTGCAGTTGAACATGTTAATAGTAATATATGTCAAATTTGTTTCGATTTACTACATTTATTTGCGTTTGATGTAAATAAACACCCCATTTTTGCCAAAGTTACCCCATGAGGGTACATGGATAAAGTTAGTTTATTCTGCTGCTAGAGATTCCTCTTGTTTTTTTTCTTAGTATTTTAAGAATATAAACAAATAATAACATTTCACCAAACAAATTTTCTAATCTTAATATTTAAACATTGCGATAAGGTTTTGTGTGAATCTTAAACTTGGTTTTTAAGGATTTAAAGGTTATTTTTAATTCTATATACTTTATTAATCAACTACGATTTTATCTTATACCTACTTGTGATTATTCTTCTGCTTTATTGAATTATCTTGCAGTTAAAACTGGAGAAACTTATAAATTTTAATGACTTGCACATATTGAAGTGCTGTTTCTTCATTTCTTTTTTCATTTGTTTAAGATCGAGAAATTTATATGCAGGGAAGAATATTTGGTACATAATGAGATTCAGGTTTAATTATCGTAAAAATAAGATTTAGATACAGATTGGACGGCAGATTGAACAAGTTTAGCCTAAAATTATTAAATATGAATTCTTTCTTATGAATAAAATAATCTGTAGCCAATTAGAGAAAGAAAATATGCTAATAATGTTTAAAATGTTTTTTTCGGGACAAAAAGGTAATAAGGTTAAATGAGACTATCAGGCATGGTTCAATGTTTTAGTTTAAGATTTTAATGATTAAGTAGCTGAAAGTTTTAACAAGGATAAGACCACTTATACATAATAAGACGAGTAAAAATCAATGTTATTGGATTCTAAGAATTTCCATAATTTTTGCTCTTTGTTTTAACGTCTGCCTGAAATATTCTTCACTGATTAATTTCTTTTGGAGAATAACTGAAATCAATTGTATTCCAGAGTTAAAATCTAAGTAATAAAATTTTACTTAGACTTTTGTAATCAATATTGAAATGGAAAAAAAAGTTTTAAAAATTGTTTCGTTGATACAATGTAAAAAATAACAATTTCCACATAATTTCCAGAAACGTTCCTGATTTTTATGAGTTTTTACAGCAGTTTAACACTTTCCTTAAAAATTCTGGTTTTATTTCTGAAACGTTTCTGAATCCCACTGAATCTTGTCAGAATCCCACTGCATCCTGGTGCGGTGCGATAGTTAGTGCGGTGCACCGGTCATGCCTTCATCCAAACCTTTTTACAAACATTTTTGCTGTCGTAAATTGGGCCCAAAAATGTCTTTTTGCATCTAATTTTCAAAATTTTCCTAAAGTATCAAAAAGATGTTTTACAAGAATATTTTTATTTTGGTAAAACTGCATGAAAAATATTTTCTTACATAGCTTCTTGGGTGAAAAAATACAGTTTTTTTTGTAATTGAAAAATTTCGGACGGCTTTTCTTATATTTATTAGCTTCCATCCGTTCTTACCTTGTTTAAAAGCTTTAAATCTCATTTTATTTCCCTTGGAGTAAAACCTTATCAGAATAAAAACTTCCAAGCTTAAACAAAATATCCTGACTCAAGTTGAGTACTATATGGTAAAATTTAAACCCTCTGAGCAATGTATATTTCATTTATATGAGAAGAAAAATTTCAGGTAAAGAAAATGTTTCCAAGAATAGTAAATAACAACTTTTCACTCTCTTTGCGTGTGAAAAACAAATTTGCAAAGAGGGAATTTTGAAAAATGTAGGATTTAGGGGTTTCGGAGACAATTTATGGAAAAGTAGAAAAGTTGGACAAAGGGAAAAAATCCGCAGTTGAGATAATAAAATATTTATGAAACTGTGGTAGGCATTTAAATTGGTGTTAAAGTAAAACATATGAAGCTAGGTTCTATGTTGAACCCAATAGGAATGAAAGAAGATTGAATTTGGAATTAGAATAAAGAATAATAGACCAGAGAATTTTCTGATGAATATCTCGCCATGGCTGTGTTATCTAGACGTTTTACAAATTGCACATGAGGGAGAACTTATATGAAAAATGAGAACGCTTTAATACAACTGCGAGAAAATTTAATCAAGATCTTGGGGTGAGAGAATAAAATTAATCCAACGAAATTTTCAGATAATATGAGCTGCTTTTAGTAAATGAGACTTTCTAATCTTACTTTAAGTAGACAATCATCAATTTTTAAGGGAAACTCTTTCTAAATGATTGAACTACTTTTAAAATGCATCTTCTAAAGGTGTATCAGGAATATTTACTTAGATACTTCGTTAAGTAAGTGGTGTTGCAAGTTTCTGTAGTTTTGCTTTTATGGAGAAAATTGTAATTCGATTTCCTAATGTGTTTATGTAAAAGGACATGTGGCAATAAGCATGTTTTTATTAACTAAAGGTAGCGTTGTAGTAAGAATTATAATATTTAGAGTGCTAAAATCATTGAATGCATTATCTATTTTTCAATGGAAGGTTTACATTTTCATTAAAAGTTTCTGAACCGATAAAAATATTAATTTAAGAATAAAGGTTTCCAATAAATTTATCAGTTATACCACACAACTGTAAGGTATAACTGAAAAATTAAGGATTTAATAGATTTTTGTTCAAAGATGGTATGTTCTAGCTTTAAGTTACTTCCGAATTTTGAAATACTACCAATTAAAATTTGCGTAACTACACACTCTGTGGCCCAACTAATTCTATTCAACCCCTGACGCGGACGATTTCATTTCGTTTCAATTGCTGTTGTTTTTATTTTGCTTCTTTTGTACCTAATTACACTTAATATATTTTTAAACTGAATACTAAAATTAGTTTTAGATATTTATAAAGATGAGTTCTCATTTTGCTGTTGATTAATAATTAATTCATTCTGAAGTTTTTTTTAATCTATTGTTTTCAATTACGTTATACTTAATAAATTTCAGAAGTAATCTTTAATTGAATGTATTAAATAAACCTTTAAAAGAGCATTTTACACCAAAAACTGTAAATTGCATGGTTTATTTCAATTTCTAGTCTTTTATGTGGTGAATAATAAATAACTATCGTACATTTTTATTATCCAATCACCTTGTTAAAAGTATATTTGGATTATTGGGGAAGATCCGTGTACCTAGGGCTACCTACTTACAAAGCTCCTTAAGTAAGCTAAAAAACTTGTTTTAAGTTGTTAAACTGATATTCATACATCCTCACACTATTTACTTTCCATCCTCACACTATTCCAAGCTATATCAGCAACTTACGTATCGGAGAACTTCAAGTAATCCATATTAACTGACTTGCTCCATTTCTGTCTTTATGCAACTCAAAAATCTTTATAGCTCAAATCACTTCCCGTTCCTTCACCACCTCCCAAACGATACAGAGGCCCCTCATCCCTCCTCCTAAATCGGCCCCTCCTTGTTGCGTCCGGCATTGTCCGGCTGCTGACCAGCCGGACCGGAATAACCACCCACTCCTGGCGGTAACCATTGGACGAATCACCTAGTTATGGATCGCTATGTGTCCCACGAGACCGCTTATCTGCAATGACACGGAAAGAAATACATCACCGTCATTAGTTTTCCAACCAGCAATGGTCAAAAAACCCCACAAAAACACCCCCACCCATAAAAAAACCGATGGTAAAACAGCGGTGGGAGAAAATGGAATGACCCCGTGCTAATGGTCCATCCCAAAAAGCTTATGAATTCGACCCATTAATCTTTTTATCAGAGGGGGGCGCCATTTTTATGCTGCGTTTTTGCAGACGTATGAACCCGTCATTTTGGGTTGGTAACGATCAAGAGGTATTCCTGAACTATTGACGATCGGAATTGATTCCGGTAGAGATATATAGTGAGTTGAATTCCGGCATTAGCCTGATTCGCTTTTATGGAATATCGGGTACCCTTTTGTACTCTCTTCCGGATGCAGTTAATCGATAACGCTTTTCAGTTAAAATTCAAATTGAATTGGGTTAGACGGTTCGGGATTTGTATTTTATGAGGTTCTGGATGAAGTTTATTTAATGGCTATAGTATATTTTCGATGCCCGGTTTAATTGGTCTTTAATAGGACGTTTCAGGAATACATCAAGTTTGAAAGAATTCATCAGTAAAGCTATGTGAGCTTTTGAGTAGTTTTTTCTCTATTACGTACTTGTTTTTAGCAATCATTTATCCGTTTCTTTATTATGTGAATAGAGTAAATATTTTTTATTTCCTATCTTTCACTTAATATAGAATTGAAGTGGTCTGACATTAAAAAATTTATTAGCATTTCGTATGTAAACATTCAACAAATTTACACTTTAATTGTAAACGTGTTTCTTGTGCTTGTTTTTACCATTTATAAGTTTATCCATCTTTAAAATGTATATAATCCCTTTAATCATGACGTAGGACATATTTTTGTATCGTTATCACTAAAACGATAATATCTTGAAAGATAATATTTCATTTTGACTCTAAGTTATGTTGGTAAAGTGTGAAAGAAGTAATTATATTTCGTGGAATGATTCTTGTATGAGTAAACACTATTAAGAACCGCTTGGATGATTACTCTACCCGTCATTGGAACATTAACTGCCCCTTTCACAATAAATTTTTAATAAAATCTACAGTTTATAGGATTTGATTACATAATAAGGAATTTGCATGTGTCAGATTTTCTTAAACATTCAAGTGTTCCGTATGGTTTTTTAATGGTAAAATGAAATATCTAGTCAAGTTTTCAAAAAAATTTACAAATAATTAAATATTTTAATTTAAAAGAAAAACACGTGACTGAAAACGATAAGTGAAAACACCGTGCGATGACGTGAACAATCATACCATCAACTCCGCTGCTATACAACAATGGTCACCTTACGATGACGTCACATCTCAAACTCTTAGCGTTTTTGCAAGCTTTGAAAAAGGGGATTTTTGTGAATTTTTTTTGCTATCGAAAAATTTCTGGATCGGCCTCAAGTTTTGGGTAGTTGCTTATTTTTGCATGAAGAATAGATAAAAAATAATAAAAAAATCATGCAAATTCCTCATTACATTAAATTGTATATAAGATTGTTTATAAAAATCTCATAAGAAATAAAAACAAGTGCAACCTTAGTAAATATTTTATCCTCCTCAGTCCCCTTGTATCACATGTGATACAAGAGTTTCATATTAAAAAAATCTTGTATTGCAAAAAAACACCAATATCACATGTAACATGAAGTGAAAAACAATATATAATTTTCTTTTTGGGCAGTAGATATTATTACTTCTGTAATATTACGATTTTAAGAAGCCTTTTTAGAATAAAAACACAATGTCGACAAACAGTCTAAATAAGTCAATTTTTTAAATATTTATCCATAGATTTGACTATTTTTAAGGTACCTACACATTTTATTTGTAAGTAAACAAAGAACTAATTAACACCAAAATAAAAGCTTTAGTCTTTGATCTATGTAACTATGTTTAGTCTATGATCTTTGTAACTTGTTTGTATCACGTGTGATACATCTGTGGTGCTCCACGATTAAGTGTTCGATTTCTGATTTTTCTAACCAAAATTGGTTGGGTTCGATTCCCAACCGTTTTCATAGTTTTTGATTGGACAGTTTTCTGATTGGTGTTCCGGCGGCGGCATTGCCTTATAAAAGGCAATGCGGCCGCGGCAACAATCAGTTTCAGTTTCAGCTTCGTGATCTTTTGGCTTCGTAATTTACTTTTTCATATCGGTGATGTTTGAACACGCACCTATCTTCACTGGCTTATAAGCTGTTTTGGGATGGTCAACGCAGCGTCCTAGTTTAATGCTGTCATTTAATACTCGACGAAGCCTTTTAGACCTTCCGTGAATAAAGCTGTTGTCACTTTACAACTTGCATTTTCTTGAAGACATTCCCACATCGCCATATGAAATTGGTGACTCCGTGAGTTAAGGCTGATTTGGAGACTGTTCTTGAGCGGAACTCTGAAGATGACAGTACCAGTTTCAGCAGTTATCTGTCTCGCATTGTGAGCAGTACGAACCAGTCGATCGTGCTCTACAGTATGCACATCATCACAGGTACAGGTAGGTGATTGGTGTTTTGACCTTGACTCTTGACCTCTTAAGACTTACCTATATTTAAGTGTTAAAAGAGTATTTATTGTAATGCAATTAGTGGTAGAGTGTTAAGGGCTTTATTGTCTAGAATTCGGTAGTATTTAGATTAAATTTAGTGACTTTAAAATGAGTGAGAAACCTGTTGAAAGTGTAGAAAAAAGTGCACTGACAGATGAAGGTGCAGAAGCAAGTGCACAGGCAGATGAAAGTGCTAGGATATATAGAGTATCTTTTAAAGCTCCGGTATTTTGGGAAGCTGACCCTTTATTATGGTTCCATCAGGTAGAATCCCAATTTGTGGTCGCGGGAATAACATCAGATACCACGAAATTTCATTCTGTTGTTGCCGCTTTAGATGCTAAAGTGCTTAGATGTGTGCGCGAGATAGTAACAAAACCTCCCACTGTTAACGCATACGGTACTTTAAAAAAAAAGATTTTGGATTATTATGAGGAATCGGATGGATCTAGACTTAAAAAACTGTTCAGTGGGTTGAGTTTGGGGGATCAAAGACCTTCACAACTACTGTGCGAGATGGAAAACTTAAACGGGGGAAAGCTTGATGATACTTCATTACGTGAGCTCTGGCTACAGAGGTTACCTCTTAATACTCAGCAAATTCTGGGTGTTATTGCGGACGATATGCAAGATAATTCAAAACTTGCTCGTTTGGCTGATAAACTTCACGAAACATCGGGAAAAGAATTAGCTCCCGTTGATTCTCAGATTCCCTCCCAGCTAGTCCAAAGTTTGGAATCGCGCATAGCTGAATTAGAAGCCCAACTTAAAAGTACCCAACCCAGCGGTCGTTCGCAAAACAGTAAGAGGCGACACCGTAGTGGTTCTAGGAGGAGATTTAAATCCCCCCAGCCAACTAATTCCAGTGACCAATGTTGGTATCACCAAAAATATGGAAAACTAGCCCACAAATGCGTATCCCCTTGTAGTTTTTCGGAAAACGATTAGCCACATCCGAAGGACCGGTTAAGGATGTGGATAGTATCGGAACCCGGTTATTTATTTTCGAAAGGAATACGGGTGCTAATTTTTTGGTTGATACGGGCGCCGCATTAAGTTGTTTTCCCCAAAGATTAACAAAAAGCAAGGTGGTCCAGGATTTAACACTGTATGCCGCAAATAATTCTGTAATTAATACTTACGGAACAATTCGTTTGAATTTGGACTTCGGACTTCGTCGTTCATTCAGTTGGAACCTGGTGATTGCGGACATTGAAACCCCTATTCTAGGAGCAGACTTCCTAACCCACTGCGGACTTTTAGTAGATGTCCAGAATAAGAGGGTTATTGATAAAATTACCTCTTTAGCAACGTCTGGCCTAGTGGATAAAGGTCCTAGTTTAAAACTCAGTCCGCTGGAGGGGAAAACTGAATACGAAGCAATTTTAGCTCGATTTCCAAACCTCTTTAATTCAAACGCACAATGTGGTAAAACTTTCGAAAATCGAACAGTAACTCACTGTATCGAAACCACAGGTCCTCCCGTTTTCTCTCGACCTCGCAGGTTAAACCCAGAGAAACTTCAGGCATTAAGATCTGAATTCAAAGGTTTAATGGAACAGGGTGTTATCCAACCTTCTAAAAGCCCATGGGCGAGTCCTATTCACTTTGTCAAAAAAAAGGACGGCACATGGAGGATATGCGGTGACTTTAGGGGTCTTAACAGGGTTACAACTCCCGATCGCTATCCCCTCCCCCACATTCATGATGTAATTATGGGATTGCGGGGAAAGCGGATTTTTTCAAAAGTAGACCTGGTTCGAGCGTACTATCAGATCCCGGTTGAGACAACAGACATCCCTAAAACTGCAGTGACAACCCCTATAGGACTTTTTGAGTTCTTAAAAATGCCTTTTGGTTTAAGGAATAGCGGGAACACTTTCCAGCGCTATCTCGACAACGTACTAAGGGATTTTGACTTTTGCTTGTCTTATCTTGATGATATCTTCATCTTTTCCGACAATGAGATCGAGCATAAAAAGCACTTGGAAATGCTATTTTCTACCCTAAGTCAACATGGACTGGTTTTAAACACTCAGAAGTGTACTTTCGGCGTTGACAAAATATCATTTTTGGGTTTTCAAATTTCAAACCAGGGAGTGGAACCATTACCTGAAAAGGTCCAAACCTTAATGCAGTACCCCCGCCCAGACAATATTAGTCAACTCCGTACGTTTTTGGCAATACTAAATTTTTACCATCGGTTTTTGCCTAATATTGCGGAAAAACAAGCATTGCTTTTTGATCTCATTGTCAACAGAAAAAAGAAAGATATGACACCCATAACTTGGACAGAATCCTTGATTCAAGCTTTCGAGGCTTGTAAGAAAGCCATTTCAGAAGTAGATGCACTTAAATTTCCTGCTCCCAGTGCACACCTCTATTTAGCGGTTGATGCATCGGACAGAGCAGTCGGTGCTGTGCTATCTCAACTCACAAGTGAAGGTGAGGAACCTTTAGGTTTTTTCTCAAAAAAGTTAACCACTACCCAGACTAAGTACAGCACATTCGATAGAGAGCTACTTGCAATCTATCTTGCTGTCAAAAATTTCAAGCACATGCTTGAGGGTAGGCCGGTGACTATATTCACCGATCATAAACCGTTAACCTTCGCACTTCGCCAAAAGTTAACAAGTGCAAGTCCACGACAGGTTAGGCACTTGGAACTTGTTAGCCAGTATACTTCTGATATCCAGTACTTACCTGGTAAACAAAACATAGTTGCTGATGCACTATCTAGAATACATGCATTGAATTTAAATAGTTCTATTGAGTTTAACTTATTAGCAGAGGATCAGTTAACAGATCCCGAGTTACAAAACCTCTTAAATTCTAGTGATAAAAAAGGTCTTGAGTTAAGGTTAATCCCTTTCCCTACCTGTGATAAAAAACTATACTGTGATTTCTCCCATGATCTAGTGAGACCCTTCGTACCTAAAGTATGGAGGCGGAGGATTTTCGAGGCCAACCATCAACTCTCTCACCCTGGTGCTAAAGGAACTTGGAGACTCGTTCAACAACGTTTCATGTGGCCAGGAATGCGGAAGGACTGTGCTGAATGGTGCAAACAGTGTGACCAGTGTCAGCGAACCAAGGTGACACGACACAACAGAGCGCCCCTTGGAACTTTCCCTGCTACCAACCGCTTCTCCCATGTCCATATCGACTTGGTGGGGCCGCTTCCTCCCTCCAAAGGTAACAGATATCTCCTTACTTGTATCGATCGCCAGACTCGATGGCCTGAAGCAGTGCCGATACCAGACCAACGTGCCGAGACGGTGGCCGAAGCTTTCTTGTCTACTTGGATTGCTCGCTATGGGATTCCCGAGGTCATAACTACTGACCGTGGAGCTAATTTTGAGTCCCATCTCTTTAACAGGTTATCTGAATACCTGGGCATCCGGCGCATCAAGACGACAGCCTACCACCCCCAGAGCAACGGCATGGTGGAACGTTTCCACCGTGTCCTGAAGTCATCGCTCATGGCCGTTGATCCAGTCCATTGGTCGGACGCTCTTCCCATGGTGCTCCTATCTCTTCGATCTACGGTGAGAGAAGACCTGCAGGCTGCTCCAGCACAGCTCGTCTTTGGTGGCTTGCTGAGACTACCAGGTGAATTTTTCCATGGTAATCCAGTCAAGGACAATCCATCTGAGCTACTGCAAAAGCTAAGTACCCACATGACGAACTTGACCCCTAACACTTCGTCGAGGCACGTGAAGCCTGTAGTTTTTGTGTACAAGGACCTTAAGGACTGCACACACGTGTTTCTAAGGACTGACCATGTAAAGCCTCCTCTATAGTGCCTCCATACGAAGGACCCTACCTTGTATTAAAAAGAAGTCCAAAGACTTTTACTCTTAACATTAAAGGTAAACCTGTATGTGTAAGCGTTGACCGTGTTAAACCGGCTTACGCGTTTTGTGGAGACACTATAAAAGAGCACACTCCTGGAGAGGATTTTCTAATCACTAGATCTGGTCGTGTTTCGAAACCAGTGGTTAGATTTAACTTCTAATAATTTAAATCTTCTCTACGGGGGGAGTGTGTGGTGCTCCACGATTAAGTGTTCGATTTCTGATTTTTCTAACCAAAATTGGTTGGGTTCGATTCCCAACCGTTTTCATAGTTTTTGATTGGACAGTTTTCTGATTGGTGTTCCGGCGGCGGCATTGCCTTATAAAAGGCAATGCGGCCGCGGCAACAATCAGTTTCAGTTTCAGCTTCGTGATCTTTTGGCTTCGTAATTTACTTTTTCATATCGGTGATGTTTGAACACGCACCTATCTTCACTGGCTTATAAGCTGTTTTGGGATGGTCAACGCAGCGTCCTAGTTTAATGCTGTCATTTAATACTCGACGAAGCCTTTTAGACCTTCCGTGAATAAAGCTGTTGTCACTTTACAACTTGCATTTTCTTGAAGACATTCCCACATCGCCATACATCAACCGATACAAACCACGTATCTATGTGATTTTTAAGTCAGTGTTTTTTGTATTTCAAATTATATTAAATGTAATAATAAACAAATTTTTGATAAAAAAACATATTTTTCTCACTTTTTTCAGGTTTTTTGTATTAAACTGTTAATTTTTAGGTATTAGTATTTGATCCAATATTCAAGATAATTATTTTTGCTGATAAATTGCAAACCTTTACAACAAATGATGTGCATGGTCTTAGGATTCGTTAGATAAAAAGAATGTAATGTTATTTTGGAGGCGTTACATCCACCAGAAACTATTGCACAATGCATTCCACGATAGTCAGATTTTTAACCAGTACTAATATATTTTATAGATAATGTGCCTAAATAACTCTCTAATAATCTATAAGTAAACTTATTTTAAGTAAAACTTCAGAAATTTTGTATGTAGTGGTTAAGTCCTGATGTATCACACGTGATACATCCCCCAGACCCTGCTAATAAAAAATAATTTTTCTATCCTACTTTTCTACCTTTAGGAAGACCTAAAAAACTATTTAAGACATTTTGGGCATGAACCAAACTTATGTTTTTCTCTTGGGGCTAAGGAGGTTATATCTGCTCCCAATCCTTTAAATGCATATAAACAATTGTTTAATCCTTAATAAAGATACATTCATTTGTTTTAAGACCTAATTGAAAACATCCCAACGGAAAAATGAATATTCACAATGTTATTCAAGCATCTGAAATGTTAATTAAAAACATCCAATAACAGCCCGGGAAACAACATTGCTGTTAAAAAGAACTCCTTTTCGATGATTTACAATGGATGCGTAATGATTTCTTTTTTTTAATTACATCCTTTAATATTTTCTTTGCAAAATTTGAATTCATCACAATAGAATATGCATTAAGTGATTCTTGAGAGAATAGTCTGTGTTATTATTATACAAAAAAATGAGATTATAAATAACTATTACAAACCACAGAAGTGTTTTTAGTTTCTCTCAGAAGTTGGAGATCTTTAAGATGCCAAAATGTTTTTTGTTAAAAAGAAGAATGGCACACTGTGGAAAATCGATGTCGTTACAAGCAACCACGGTGTTGGTTTCCATGGTAACAACCCATAAGATAGTATAACTTCATCAATTATTTTTTAAACAAAAAAAATCTAAAATATAATCTTTGCTAAACAACTCAGAATATTTGCTTACAACTAATATTTTAGAACTATAATTCAAAGAACCAAAAAATGTTCCTCTTAAAAATTGAACGCATTTGAACCATCAGTTTTATAAGAAGGGAATAAATCCATCAACTTTTAATAAAAATATAAAAAACTGGATAATTAAAATAGTTTTTATTGCATACTACTAACAAAATTTTTACTTGAAGTTGAAAAATGTTAAGAATGTTTAAAATGAAAAAATTTTGAAATTAAATTTGTTTCCTTTTTCAAATTTACGAAGTTTCTAATGATGAAAATCAAGAAATTTTCATTATACAATTAAATTATGATTTTGCTTACTTTAAAAACCTAAGACTAATTAAATACGAATTAAAGAAATTGATAAAAACTTTATGTCTAGTGATTCAATAGAATGGGCAATATCTCACTATAGGGCAGGGGCCCCTCGGCCCCCCTTGTATATGCCACTGCCATGCAACATTATTTTTTCTTTCTATTTTGTCCTCCCTCAGAATTTATTTTGAAAATTTCCCTTTAAATTAGTGTTTTATCTCCTTTCCAACTTTTTCTCCTTTGGAACACCCAAGGAGAAAAGCTTCTTGAGACCAGAGTTGGGCAAGAATTAGTTCTGAAACTAAAACTAAAATCTAAAACTAAATTAGTTCTGAACTGGAACTAAAAACTGAAACTATTAGTTTCAGTTCGACTTTCGAAACTAACTTTTGGAACTAAATTAGTTTTAGTTTCAACTGTTGAAACTAAAACTAATTTAGTTCCAAAAGTTAGTTTCGAAGTTGCGAATAAAAACTAAAGTAGTTTCATCTTTTATTCGTAGCTTCGGAACTAAAAATGAAACTAAATTTTTTTCCTCGCGTTTTTTACTGATTTGAAGGGGATGTGTGTTTGTGTGTGTTTCAACTAAATATGGATGCTGCTGCTGGGTGTGAACAAGTTCTTTTATTCAGGGTCGTAGAAGAATAGATTCAACTTTGCTACCCTCCCCACCTTTTTGAGTTGAACATCAAACGTTTTCAGAAACGTATCGAAGAATTGAGAGTGATCAGTCATTCTCATTCATTACGTCTGGAGGAAAAAAATGCATATTTTATTGGATTGACAAAACTGTTCGAAAAATGGAATACAGAACAGAAGAGTCCTGAGACAATGGAAAACGACATGATGAAAAGATGTTTTATAAACTCAAAACAGGTCTGCTGTAAAATAATACGTCATTGCCTTACAAATTTCTATAAAAAAATTAAAGTTAGTTGCAAAAAGCAGAAATTTGAAATTGTCGAAAAAAGTTCACAGAATGCAGATAAAAAAATTAAATAGGAATCTGGAGTTTTGCTGCAGGTGAACTACCTACTACCTAACTAGTACCTACTTATACTTAGGTAGATTGGCCTTGAGAATAACCAGCATTTTGACCCAGATAACACATATGGTCCATGTCTGAAACGTACTGCAGTCCTGATCAAGAAAAAAGTGGGACTGTCATGAAAATAGGTTTAAAGCATGACACATTGACACAAAAAGTGGTGACCAGTTTGGGTTTAAAATATACTGATGTTTATTCGACACACATAATTAGCACTTGGCCGACATACAGGGATCTCGTTTGAGTAGAGGGAGACATCCGTAGGCAGATCCCAACACACTCAAAAATACATTCTAAAAAAGTAGAAAAGAGTAGCTTTCGTCAATATCAGCAACCCTTTGAACCTCCAGATTGTAAGACCCAGGCCAGGACCCACCTCTTCGACTGATACTGACCTCGTCTTCCGCCCTCGTCAACCAAGGTGTCCATTTATTTTATTTTACTTAATTGCATTTTTGTGAGGATTGGTCCCGTTAGAATCAAAGTTTTCAGTCATGAGATTATTAATTTTACGATTAACGGCCGTATTCACCGGTAACCTGACCGGTGGTCAGGTCAGGAAACCATGGTTACAGCCTCTGATTGGTGGAAGGAAATTATTGAATTATTTTTCCACCAATCAGAGGCTGTAACCATGGTTTCCTGACCTGACCGCCGGTCAGGTTACCGGTGAATACGGCCGTTAGTCATGAGATTATTAGAGGCCCCTAGTTTCAAAACCGGACATTTGCATTTTGACACAGCTTCGGTAAGAGTCGACGCGGTCGCCAAATGGAATATTACGGTATCATGCTATATTATCACGGCTGGTCGCCCGATTCCGGACGCCATGTTTTACACCGACTCAAATGATAACACTTAAGTGCGTTACGAAATATAATTTTGTTCTTATTTTTAAATTAAACAGTTACCGGGGATTGAAATATGTATCCCCCGCATGCAGAGCGTGCTCCATACCGTAGATCCAGCGGGATATACTGAAATCGTAAAAACTTGTTATATCATCCTTTTACTTGGGTTAATCGTGGTAACACATGGCGGCCGGAAAAGAGACCGGCCGTGATATAGCGGCAACTAGTCTTCCATTTGGCGACCGATTCGCGGTCATCAAATGGTCGATTCTTTTTTCAAAGCTGTGTCAAAATGCATATGTCCGGTTTTGAAACTAGGGGCCTCATTAATTTTACTTCCGAACACATCCCCTTCAAAGCTTCAAATTAGTAAAAAACGCGAGGAAAAAAATTGTGTTTCATTTTTAGTTCCGAAACTACGAATAAAAGATGAAACTACTTTAGTTTTTATTCGCAACTTCGAAACTAACTTTTGGAACTAAATTAGTTTTAGTTTCAACAGTTGAAACTAAAACTAATTTAGTTCAAAAAATTAGTTCCGCAAGTCGAACTAAACACTAAATCAATTTTTAGTTTCAATTTCGAAACTAAAAACTAATAAGTTTTTAGTTTCAACTTTAGTTTAACTAAATTTTTATTCGAATAATCCCAACTCTGCTTGAGACAGCAGAATGTTCAATAGAAAATCGCTGTATAACAGTCAACATTTTAGATAGAAGTTTGGGAGTTCTCCCTAGAAATTTTTCAAAATTTGCCCCTGAAGTAGAGTTTAAGTGTATTTAAGACCCTTTGGGTTACATCTGAAAAGAACAGTTCATTGTAAAACATATCATATGGTGCAATTAATTCTTTAAAATGAAAAATAAAAACGCATCTATTGTGAATTAACTGTTTTGTTTTTATGATTTAATATATAAAGCAAATTTTAATAAGAGAAAATTCTGTGTAGAACAATAGAAATTTTTTTTTGACAGTGCCTGAATTATCAGTTTTTACCATTGGAAGCAAACAATTTAGAAATTTTCACAGAAATCATCGTCACAGTCTCTTCCCCACTAAAATCACTCATAATTTCATCTATTTAAAAAAAAACTATTCCACTCAACGCGGATTAGAGCTAATTATAAATAATATCCGCGGACCTTGCTTCAATACCATGCGTACTAACTCTGGACGAAAACTATTACACTGCGGAGGAGGTGGGGTCTCTGGGACTCCTGAAAAAGAATTTGTGGAATTTTCGTACAGTCGCACTTGTCAAAACATGCTGATAAGAAGGGGTCAGGGCCAAGGTCATGAAAAGTGAAGCTAGCGGTAGAATCCATTCAATTTGACCAAGCATGTGGTAGGGGGGAGAGGAGGAAAATGTTGCGGAGTCTGGGAGACCCCACGTCCCCTGCTACGAGTTAAACATATGAGAAACTGACTATTTATTTTATGAAAGTCTTTCGTGAACCAGATTTTACCAGACGCTGTAAAATCACATACAATAGCAAGAATATGGACAAATATTTGAGACAGATCAACACTTAAAATGAACAAAAAAACACGAAGAAATATCTTAATCCCTCTGAAAACAAGCCAGCACTAAACAACAGTTTTTGTAAGAGTAGTCTATCAATTCTTTTTTGCCAGAGAAGACTCTCGAATGCTAGTTTTTTTTTCTCAAAATACGATTAAATAAACTGTACTCGAAACAACTAAACTTACTATTCTCTCCCAACCAAACTTGTCTGACTTGTTCCGGGCACACGGGCGGAAAGACCCGCTGGAGAGGAAGCCAACTTTCTAACATGGCTTCTGTTTTCTGCTCCAAACCCAATCCCGCCGTATCCCTAAAAGAAACAAAGTACTTTTGTCTCTCAATGCACTTTTCTCAAATGCAAGTTTATTCCCTTTAAATATTTTCAATGCAACAAGCAATGATTTTTTCCTCCCTTTGTTTTGTGGTACTCTCTGGAAAGGTATTGAGGATAGGGAAAGATTTCGATCGATTTTCTGTTGTACAGTGTCTGTTCCTTAGCCATTACCTTACTATTCATAGCACTATGTAAGAATAGTCAGTGTTATTATGGAGTTATGGTAATGTAGTACCATTTATCTTATTGTTTAAAGCTAGAATTAGAGGGCTACTTAATCATATTAGGAAAACCATTAGACTAATATCATGTCTAGGTTAAATATTTAATCAAACAAAGAGGCTTGAGAGTGTGAAGCATCTTTTCCAACAATAATTAGGTTTTACTAATACTTTTACTGAACCTTCTTTCACTATTTAATATATAGTATTCACATTTTATAGTATCTTTCCGTTATTTGAACACATGAAATTGAGCTCGGTTATTTCGCGTCCAATAAAACGAGGACTCAGCTTCAGCAAATGTAAAAAAAGTATTATGACACAAAAAAATGTATCAATAGGTTTCATAGCTCGATTATAAAAGAGCACTCGTATTTAGTTAGAAAAAGGTGGTGGTAATCTTGCTCTTTATAAGCTGGTTTAACTGAATTATTTTAATATAATAATTGGTTCGAAATACTTTATGTATGTAAATTTAGAGCACTAAAGGACCCCACTAATTATAAAATTCCATCATTTATCAAATACCCCTTTATGCTGCAATTTAAATTCATCCTGAAAAAAACATTTTAAAAATTTATGATATAACAACTATCTCCTAGTGCTCATAAACTTCACTCAAAGTATTAGTTTGTATAGTACTTTTAAAGTTACATTAAAAGTATAAACATGATGAAAAATATCACATTGACTTAAACTCGTTTAAAGATTAAAATGAAAAAGTAAAAAGGATTATATTAACAACTATTGTAGAAATGGTTATAGTAATTGCCAATAAAAAATTGGTTTAAAATGTTTATTATACGTATTAATGCAAAAACACGAAATTAATTCAAGATTATTTAATATTTTTATATCTCTGTTATCAATAAAATACTACCAAATAAAGTTTTAAGTGTCAAAATGTGAGTTAACTTTTACACTTTTATCATTAACACGCGTGAATTAACTTGAATATTAATTCCTAATTATACCTTTAATACCTTATGATTACCAGAACGTTATCTTAACGAAATAATCTCTTGGAATAGTTACCCGAAATTACTGAGTCGAAACTTAGCATTTTTCACTTCCGGTTCCAATTAATTGCAATGAATGGTACTTCACACTACATTTATCCCAAAAGCTTTAAACATCCCTTATTTCGCTCCACCGCAGACGGCCGAATCCGCCTTACTTTAAATCCCTCCTTATCCTCGAAACATGTTCCTTTTCAGGTACTCCCCACATCCCCAACCTTCACAATCCCTCTCCAAAAGAGGCTGACAATCCAAGCTCCCATCGCCTTTTAGAATCCTAATCAAGAAATCCCCTTTCACTGGTCGTCCACTTTCTACCGTTGTTCCCTCAGTGGCCCAACTAATTCTATTCAACCCCTGACGCCGACGATTTCTTTTTCGTTCCAATTGCTGTTGTTTTGATTGCTACTTTTGTACCTGGGATGGGTGGGGGGATTTATATTTTCTCAAAGGATTTGAGGGATCTTGATGAGTCATTTGTTTTAAGGAGTTGTTCGGGAAGTGGCCGAGTGTCGAGTTGTTTGTTCAAAGTTTTAGGGTAGTGGGGTAAATTGAGAGTGAAGCTTCCGAGCAAACAAGTGGGTTTGTAGGGGTGAGGGAAGGTAAAACACAATTCGTTGGGCGAAATCGAGTTGAAAAGGAGTTGGAATAAATTAAAGCGAGTGTCTGAATTCGTTTATTTGAATGACTGTTTCAGTTAACAAGTGCTTGAAAACAAATAACTCTTAGAAAACTTTTGGGGTACGAGTAAGTTTTTAGTTGGTGTGTAGAAGCAGTTTAAAATTTGAATTAATGGTTTTATGAAATTCAATTAAATTATTTACTGCTAGCTGTAAGCTGCTAGTTTGAAAAAGGTTTCTATGGAGTGGCAGGGAATGTAAAAACAAGTCAAAGAACCGTTTATTTACTTAGTTTTTTGAATGAATGGAAAATATCGATTTTTGGCTAAGAGTTATGCAGATTTTGATGCTATAAAATATATATGTTATAAAGATTTAAAAGCATTTTTCACGTGTTTTTGTGTTATCCCGTTATTATAAGAATAAAAAATCAAACCTTCAACTCAGTTTGCCAATTAGGGACTTTACGGTAGTCTTTAAAATGAGGGGTGAAAAAACACATAGGGTGCCTAAAAAACCCCAAATTATTTAATATTATTCATGATAAACAACAAATTATGCAAATAAAATAGTTGTTTCAGTAATTCTCATTTCTTTTCAGTATTTTTGATAAAAACTCAATGATGCCATTTTCCATGAAAATATAGCATTTTACCGAGTTTCACTCGAAAATGGGTTTTGAGAGTTAATAGTTGGGGGTTTAAAATAAAATATCAGTGCCAATTACCGTTTTTTAAGCTTTTTTTATAAAAATTGTATTAAGTATTTGTATTTAATAGGTAGTTTTCATCAAAATAAAACAATAAAACGCTATTGTCGTTGTGGTTTGAAGGCAAAATTCTTGAGTAGAAAAACTTATTTTAATTTTAGAAATAATTTGTAATAAACCTCGTTTTAATTATCTTAACTATTCTCTTTTTTATCAAAATAAACCTTTCAATCATATTTTTTCTTATTTTTTTGAGTATTTTCAAGCGTGTTTTTAGGTACATGTTTTTTTTTTGGAAAATTGTTTTTTTTATTCTTACTTAATTGTTGGTCAATTTGTAACGGAGAATTGGAATTAAAAATACTAAGCACTAAAATGTAGTGGAGGATTAGCCGTTACAACACTACTTTGTTCCATTAAATTATCATATTTTTTAAGCTTTTAATGAAGAAAAAATGAAAAAAAGGTTTTTTTAAGGACAGCACTATATATGCTCTACTAGTACTTCTTTCTATATGCAACACTGAACAAAAAACAAACTGGAGTGACGAGTGAGCGTGCCGAAACCGCATCTCACTGTGTTGTTGTTGTTGTCGTGTGTCACTTGAATAACCAAGCTCCACAAGGATTCAAGGAAAAGGGGGTGCGGCTCCTGAGAAAGTGAGGCCCATAAATGGCAGGAGTCTGACTTCTGCCTCATGAGATGATAGATGCTGACACTGTCTATCGCCACCTCCACAATTTGGACATGCGTCTGAAGGGGAGGGAAATAGTCTCCAGACACCTGGACCCGTGGTAAACTGCGCCATGACGGACCACAGGACTTTCGAACCCACAAATTTAACGAGCACATACTCCGCATATACTCGATGGGTCTTTAGTGGTGTCGGGAATCGAACCCGGAACCCTCCGATCCCGAAGCTGATGCCTTAACCAATAGGCTCCCCACGGCCTATCACACTGTGTGTCCGCACGGAAAGGATTTCCATTTTCTTTTAATTTCCCCTATCTGTTAGCACAGTTGTATGCACAGAATGAAACGATCATTCTAAATTTTTCTCATAATATTTAAAAAAAACAGGTATGGTTGAATTATAAGGGGGTCATGCGGGGAAATGCTCTTCCAACTTACCTCCATTGCTCAAGCAATCGAGGCAATTTAACCTTCCACTCCGGTACGTTCGGTCGCTTGTTATAGTATATGTATGTATGATGATTGAGATGGTTTAATTTTTTGTCATTTGTTTATTAAATAGTTCTAGAAGAAAAAAATAGGTTTTATTCGTCTTTTTGTGATGGCATTGTGCAATTCCACGAGACAGTGAAGAGGAGCGAAATAAGATGACGTTATAATCCGTGTTTGTTTTTATCTCTAAGCTTACGCGCACTGCATACATTTTGTTCAATTTTTATATCAATACTGCTTAACCAACGGTAGTAAAAGGGTCACGTGATTTTGACAGACTCGGAAGGGAGAAAGGGAGAAGCTAGGGGGCAGTTGATTGAAAGAGAAAGATACATTTACTCTTTCTAACCTTAGTTAGACCAAAAATATACATAAAAAATCAGTAAATTTTATATAAAATAAAAAATACTAAAGCAAAAAATCAAGTGACCCTTTTACTATCGTTGGTTAAGCAGTAATTGAAACTGTTTTACCTACCTAAGGCTTGGAAATCCAATTTCAATTTCAGGTATAAAACAATTAAACGGACATATGAAGGGTTTGCTTCATCTGCAATTTTAAAATGACAATGCGGGGAAAGTAATTTTAGCAATTGCTTCTCTATAAAAATATGGACTATTCAAATAATGCATCGAAACTATTTTTAAAGTTGTTAGCAAATCGATATCTTACCTCAAGGGTCTAAAGGTAAAATTTAGCCAGAGTAACGATAAGTTGGAAAATTCAGGGAAAACAGTTTTAATTATGATTCTTGGGCAAACATTTTAAATTTGGAATTTCTTGTCTACCTATTTAAGTATTTATACATATAAAGCTAGTTAAACATACTAACGTAAATTTAGATGGAAAATTCCTTCTCATATAAAAAGCGAAACTCCAAAAAAATAAAGGTTTCAATTACTTTGCTGTTCTAAATATTTGAACTAAAAGGCGAACCTCGTATGGAAAAATACCACACCCAGCAAGAAAGTTGGAATAAATAATGATTTAGTGCATAAACAAGTAAACCGCAACGTTTCTCCCAAGCAGATAACATAAAAACTTTTCCCTTTAACTACTTTTTTTAGTGATGTTTAAAACATTATTCAGCCGCATTTGCAATACTTACGTCGTTGATCTAAAAGTTCTACAGTGATATTTCTTACTGAAATTGTTAAGTTCCCTCTAGGCTATTTAGTATGGATGATAGTGAGGGTGTTTGTTACTCAAAAAACCAATAGTCATGGTCTGCATCAGGCCTTATTTCTTATCAACTAAACAAATTACCAATAGGTAAATAAAGAATTTTATGTTAAGTTTTTTTGATTTAAAAAGGCACACTATTTGACTTTTGTATTTCTTCTGGTTGGTACGTATTTCTTTCTATATGGTATATACTGAACATTATAAAATTTATATGATTTTATATGGGAGGAATAAGTAACTATTTCATTGCTGATGTTTGTATGAAATAATCGAAGAAATAGTATAGTTTATATAAATTAAAGAATAATGTAGTGTATTACAAAAAAAATAGTCCAACGACCAAGAGAAAAACTTAAGCAAAAAACAAAACTGTGAAAATAAGTTTAAATTAAAATGATTGTGATACAAATTTGGCATAACACGCTTGTCTAAGCATTTATGAATGAGTATCACCTCCAAAACTGACGGGAATAAACCGTTTATCAAACTATAACTTCGCCTTATAAATCGAAGAATTACCAATGAGAATTTAATAAATATTTGCAAATCTACAACTGCATCCATTCCATACAATCTTAAACTGATACGAACCTAACAAAAAAAAGCACCAAGCAATCCCCACAAACTGCCTACACATAAATCACGAAAAACTTACCCAACTGAATCCATTCCTCGCAATCTCCAAACAAAAAAGAATTTAATAAAAGCCTCAAACAATCCACACCCATTGCCTGTGAACCATAATAAAAGGAACCTCACCGCAAGTGAAGCATTTAGCAGAAAACTAGCCCAGGCTGCCAGCGATGATTCGCCGTCGAGAGATGCATTCCCCAGATACTCTTCACGCGACTCTATTGCAGTTATTCCAGTCCACCAGGCACCGAGGACAATATTCTGGTCCTTAGATAAGAGGACGCGGAGTGACCGAAGAGGTGTGTTGCACCAGGAAGAAACCAATTTCGCTGATGGATAGGAAAGTTGGGGAGGAGTTCAGAGAAGGGATATCTAATTGGGGAGACTGTTGTGTGGACGCCCCTTCTGCTAATAGGAAATTAACCGTTTCCATTTTACACAGTGATTGAGGTTTCTGTGAAGGTTGCCGAGAGGCTTTGGACAAAAGGAAAAGGGTTTGGGAGGTGGTGGGTAAGGGCGAGTGTTGGGGTGAAGTTGTATTCTGATGCGTTGTGTGGAAGCTTGAAGTCGTACGATATAATTCATAATTTATATAGCTTCGTTATCATCATTCCTATCACCATTATCATCATCATTCGTTTATGGTCTTAATCATTATACTTACTATCATTATCATCATTCGCATCACTATTCAAATCATCATCATCATCATCATCATCATCATCATCATCATCATCATCATCATCATCATCATCATCATCATCATCATCATCATCATCATCATCATCATCACCACCACCATTTCTATCATTATTATCATTTGCATGATAATTATCTTCATTTGTATCATCATCATTATACCTATCATTATTGTCATCATCATTTCTATCATCATCATCATCATCATCACCATTTCTATCATCATCATCATCATCACCATTTCTATCATTATTATCATTTGCATGATAATTATCTTCATTTGTATCATCATCATTATACCTATCATTATTGTAAAGTTGAAATGAAAATGGTGAAATGAATAAAAAAGGCAGCATTTAAGTTAGGTTCTGAGAAGAAATTTTAGTGTGCTAAAAATTTCCCTACTTAGAACAATTTAAAGTAATAACTATATTTATTAATTTATTTAATTTTAAGGAAACAAAAGTTGATTTCCAACTATAACACCCATTAAAAATTTAAGTACAGTAAAATTTTCATAATTTGGGCACATATTATCTATATTTTTGAGTTAATTAGTTTCTTATGTTTTTTTGTTAGAAATTGCTTTTAATTTATTTCAATTTTTTCAGTTATTTATAAAATGTTAGATATTCAAGTTTGGTAATTTTTGAATTAAAATGTATCATTATTTAAGTGAAAAGATGAAATATGAAAAGATTAAATGATATTTTCAGAAACTTTTACTATTTTTTCTAAACTGGGCTTCAGAGTGTGACCTTGTCATATTATCACCAAAAATTAAAAGCACGGAAAACCCCATCTTACTAAAAACACTGATGAAAACTCTGATTTCCGTAACATAAAATAACAAATTATCAAGAACTTAATCATTTCTCTTTAGGTAAGTAATAAATACAACAAACTCTTGTCAGTCTTTTTAAAATGTCAAGATTCCAATCAAAGTTCTTCAAAAAACAGACGTAGTTTTTCTGTTGTTGCCATTCATCCACACATAACAGCATAAACTATAATATTCCTTACCAAAAACGTCTTCATTAGAATTAATACGCAACATTTGAAATCTAATCCTCTTTCCTACACTAATTCATCTCCCCCTTACCTTCCAATCTCCGCCGGATGAGGATAAGGATAAGATTTATTGCACTGCCCGTCCCCCTTATTTATTAATATCCCTCAGATAAAGACATCCATCCCAGAGCATTACTTTCCTACGATAAACGTTTACCCACAATGGCTATATTATGCTGTCCTTACCTATTCTAAAACTTATTTCCATAGGGTTTGACGAGCCTGGGGCCCACGCAGGGCTAGAATAATTGATTAATTAAGTGTAGCGTTTATCGCATCTATCATCTACATGTCCGTGGTGCAATATATAACCAACATAAATTGCTCTGACAATAGCAGGGGAGTCAATTACTTGGCATCTCCGGTTTCCACTGGTTGGAACTTTGTTGGAGGAGGTAAAAATTTTTCGGACCTGTTTTGTCCGTTGGGAGGGACTCTATTGGAAGATGGGGTGTGATGTATGGGAGTGGGTGTCTGCTGAGGGTGTATTAGTTGTTCGAATGAACGCGCTGGGAAAAGGAAGGGGTTTGGAGGGGGTGTGAAGCCTTTCGATGGGGTGGGAGTGTTTGGTATTGTTGTGGATTTTTCCCGCAGTGAGATGTATTGTTTCGTCTTGTCCGGTTTAGAAACTACTTAGATGTAAATTGCTACAGTTTATGTGTTTGATATTCTGTAATATATACGGTCTTTCTGGGTGAATTTTGTTCAAAGTAAGGGTTTTTGAAAGGCCGGTGTTTTATTTATGTTTCGTCCTGAAATTATCCTTCCATCAAACCTACAATTGAGTAATGCTGAATATTACAGTAGAAGCTCCCATATTTTCCATTGTATACTTGATTCATGATAATTTCTGCATAATGCTAAACGGCTGCACATACCTCCATGTCTTTAAAATGGGAAAATAATCAAAGATAATAGAACTAAAATCCAAGCAATAGCAAGATTCTTCAAGGAAATAGTAGAATAACAAAGAAGAAAAGATTTCCCCCCTCCTAAGGAATGCACAAGTTAATATGTAATTAAGAAGTAATTGTACCCAAGACGTAAAGAGAAGACGAAGCGACAAATTTCTGTCAGCAAATGTCTCAAATCCATCTCAACTCAACTCAACTTTAAAATGGGGGAAAAGGACGGTTTGAGATAGAGGTTTGACATCTTGGAGACCTTTATTCACCTTCTTAGGGATCCTGGCGGTCATAAATTCCTTTTATTGAACAGAAATTCTTAATGGATCTCAACAGGTTGACAATTTTTATAAAAACAGATTATATTTATTTTTCTGTTCTGTCTGATCCACCGATCAGCTTTGAATAAAATCAAACCAGACCCATGAGGCCCTACGCTCCCAGGACAACCGAGGATCGTAAAGCACCTCGTCGATGGTAAAATCTAAACAGGATAAAATATGTTCAGGTGAAGCCGGAGCCGACCCACACTTCGTACATCAGGACTCATGCATAGAAGGAAGTAATATTTATGTTTAATATTGTTGGGTAACTTGGGGGAAATAAAACAATGTTACAAATTTTATTTCTGGTATTTCACGTTGGCACACAGACCTGCAGGTGCGGGTCTTTGCCCCATTTTGAGAGGCAAGGCCCCGCAATTTTTTTCTCCACTAAATTGTAAATTTCTCTTTATGTACCCTAAAAAAGAGACAAAACTTGGATTGGTTTTACAGGCAAGATCGTAATCTAAAAGCCCCCAATTGAAATTTTAGGATTATCTACCCCCTTTCAACAACAACGTTAAAAAAACTGAAAATTGCGGGGCTTTGCCTACAACTACCCTATATTATTACATGATCATATCTCTTTACCAACATTGTTTTGTCTTTGCAAGTTGTAAGGCAAGAAACGATCTTAAAATCCATTACCTTGAACATCGGTATAGGGCTTCGGCACGAGAGGGGTGAATACATTTTTGTACGATTAAACTCTTAATATACTTGCAATCTTGGGTTAATTGACAGATTTTCTGTTTTAAGAGCCAGAGAGTCATGCTTTAATGAAATAAGTTTTTTCTAATGGGAGGGTATTATTGGACATTATCCTTAACCACTGAACTGCCCTAAGAAGCACCTACTTAGCGATACCCAGCGAGCACCTGTGGACCGAAGCCACGGAGGTGAGGAACTGTTACTCGCGCCACGCACCCTTCGCTCGCACAACTCCTTTTTACAGGGGGGACACATTCATTCACCACACAAGGACAGAAACTAACATCCATACCAAACGGGGATTCGAACCCCAGACGTACGGCTTCGCGGTCAGATGCTCTAACCACTGGACCAGTATGTCGGCCGTTAATCAAGTATTTTAAAGTATATGAGTAAATTTCAATAGTATTAGGGATCGTAAAGGAGATACAAACTGATCGAGGAGACACCGTTTAGCATTTCAAATATATTAAAACGAATGTCTGAAGAAGGGATAATTAAAGTGTAAAAGGAAATAAAAACACATTATTTGTTAATTTTCTACCGTTGTCTCATGCAAAACTACAATGGTTATCTTTTTTCTGTGTCGGCAGTTTCAATTCAGTTTTTCCTCACGTTTTATTTTAAAATATCTGCCTTGCCATCAGTTGTAAAAATTATAGTCAGTTGTGATCAGTTGTCAATGTAAGTTGTATCAGCTCTGTTTCGTGATCCCCCTTGATCTTGCAACAATGGAATTTATCACGTCTCTTTATCGTGGCAGAAAGTTACTCTTGGAAATAAAAATAGAACACTCAATAGGGAAAGTATCCAAATTTGAAATTATAAATGTTTTTCGCCCTTGAAAAATGCTTTTTTTGTTTTCCTTTTTGGATTTTAAACCTATCTGTAATGGTTTTCTGGATGATTTTTATTTATGTTGACGGTTCAGGATTAGATCCTGATTATAGTGATATGGGGGATAGATAATATTGATAAATTTGTACTAAATATTTCGATAAGTAAAGTGCCGCTTATAATTACATCAGAAAAGGTAAAAAATATGTAAAATTATAAAAATCTTAAAAGTTAAAATTACCTAAATATTTGAAATTTTTAGCATTTTTTTGATATTTTGACCCTCTTGCTGTGGCTGAAGATGACATATCACGGAAATTAAATTTCAAGGGGACTTGACTGACTCATTGCAGATCATATTGAGCCAAATCAAAAATTTTTTTAAAAAAAATTTGGGTATTTTTAATTTTTTTCTCTGTAAAATGCGTGTTATTTTAGGATTTTTCAAAACTTTAGCCCTATTGCGGCGGTAAAAGATATTAAATGATTGGTATAAAATTTAGGACTTTGTTTCTGGGCTATTACGTTTTAATTATTCAAACTTCGTTTTTTTACTCCACCCTCCTGTGTTTTGTGTAAACTCTTCCAAGTATTAACATTTGTTACCGAAGCCGTATTTGTGTTTTCAGAGACAATAAAGGCAGTACAAGGATCAGTGCAAGGAGAAGTACAAGGAGCAGCACAAGGAGCAGTACAAGGAGCAAGCAGCACAAGGAGAAATACAAGGAGCAGCATAAGGAGCGGTACAAGGAGCAGCACAAGGAGAAGTACAAGGAAAAATACAAGGAGCAGGACACAAATTTATTCCATTTTCCATAATTTATTCAAATTTATTCCAGTGGAACAATAGATTTTATGAACAAACAGATGGAGTAGCTATGGGCAGCCCGCTCAGTCATATAACAGCTAATTTTTATATGGAGCCTTTTGAGAAAACTGTCTTAGATTCTTCTTCCCTCAAACCGACTGGATGGTACCGCTATGTCGATGATACCTTTGTAATTTGGAGCCATGTAGTACTATACCCGAGTTTTTGAATCACCTGAACAGTTATCATCCAAACATACAATTCACTCATGAAATAGAAAATCAAGGCCCGTTGCCCTTTCTAGATGTACTGGTTAATAGGAAAGAAAATGGATCTCTCGGTCATTCGATATATAGAAAACCTACTCATACAGATCGCTACCTAAACAAAATGTCCAACCATCATCCTAGCCGGAAGAGTTGATTAGTAAAGACCCTTCTAAATCGAGCCATACTTATTTGTGAACCTGAGTTGTTGCAAGGGGAGCCGGATCATCTAAATACTGCACTGCAATACAATCAAACGGTTATTCAAATCAAGATATTCGCAGAGCCTTTAAACCCCGGAATCATAGCAAGTCCACTACAGAAATTCAAAACCATGAAGTTGTTTTTCTTCCTTTCATTAAGTCTGTGACGGACCGCATCTGAAAAATATTATCACGCCATAATATCAAGCCAATATTTCAACCAACTAATCAAATCTTTTCCCTTCTCAGACCAATTAAGGACCGTTATGACCCTTTATCTGCTACGGGGGTATACAGAATTCCTTGTTCTTGTGGAGCAGTTTACATCGGCATCACCCGACGTTCTATAAAAACAAGAATTGCAGACCACAAGAGGCATTGTCACCTATATCATCCAGAGAAGTCGGCCGTTGCTGAACATGCATTAACGAATGGGGACCATAGAGACACAACCGAACAACAACAACACAGACAACACAGAAATCCAAAGTTTGAATCCAAATCCACAGTTTGACAACACAGAAATCCTAGCGACCACCAACCATCAATCCACAAGAATAGTAAGAGAAGCAATAGAAATTTTCAAATACAAAAATAATTTCAATAGGATAGAGGAGGGTGTTTCCATACCGAGCGTCTGGCACCCGGCTCTTAAGAAATGCCTGATAAAGCCATCGCAACAATAGTGCTATTACTATCTCAATAATAGATAATATACAATATAATATAATTAAACCACGTTTTTACTCTTGGCATTCACGCTGTAATTGTTTATTATTAAGTTTTTTAGTTTTCAATTTTTAGTAGATATTTTCGCCACTGATGATGCTCTCCGAAGAAGAGAGTGAAACGTATGGAAATAAATTCCAACAAACACAGCCATCCATCCCGGAAAATAGAATAAAATAAGAAATAATTGTTTGTTGGAGATTGTTATCTTAAATTGATGTTGGAAAATTATTTTTCTTAAGTTATTTTCATTTAAAAATTGCTTCAGCTGAATATGTAAAAATGGTTTATACACAATAGGAAAAATCTCATACAATAAGAACAAATTAAAAATTATCACATAATTAATTTTGTTCAAATATCATGCAGTAATGGACAATATGAATGATTTTGTTAAGTTGTAATTTTACTATGTATAATAGAAGCACAGAAACTTATTTAAATTGCTTTTTAAGTGATGTTTTACCCTTTATATTCATAAAGAAATGACCATTAAAACATGAAATAGACTTACTAAAATATAATTAAAATACATGTTTGCTCATTTGGTTATAATCGTCCAGCAATTGTCCGCAACTGCAAGCATAGACTATCCGATTTGATCTTATCACTTTACTAAATCCCATTTAATCTTGTAAATACTCCTTGGGGTTTTCTCAAAACAATTTAGTTACAGAATTAGGATGTAAAGGCTTCAAGATATTCACCATCTCAAACTCTGATAAAAATCCAATTTATGCCGTGAACGTGGCATTAGTTTACTCTGATCAAACGCTCCCAAAGTAGTTTTTAAAAACATTATAGAAAACATTATCTGTGTTGATTATTATTGAGCTTGTAAAATTACATTTCTAATGTCAATAGAGGAGGTATTCAGATACTTTTTAATGTTGATGTAATGTTAATTTTTAAAAGTTGAACGTAAATTTTTGATTGGATACAGAGTCCTCAATGAACATCCAAATTTTGTAAATCTGTAAATTTCTGTTTAAAATAAAAGTTTAGGTACTTGTTACAAGTGAGTACAGACGCTCAAATCATCTTATTTTAAAAGTTAAATAAGGTATAGGAGCTTCCGAATGGTGTTAATAAGTATCTTTTATGCGCACAACGGATTGAAAGGCAGCTTTATGGGATTGAAAGGCAGATTAAGGCTATTGCAAAGAAAAATCAGCATTAGAATTAATTTTTACAATTTTTTGTAAAGATGATACTTCATTACATTGTTTGAGTAAATTTTTAAGCTATCTAACCTTTTATATCTAAGTGAAACAATGGTATAATTTTCATCAAAGTAACGACAAATTTTGTATGACAGAGACAAAATACTTGTACAGTGAAATCCCGTTATAATGAATACCGATACAACGAAAAATCCATTGGCCACCATTTTGGAAAATCCGCCATATTTGATACATTGAGGAGGAGGAAACTTTTATAAATATTATTGTGACTTAATTCTAACCATATCCTGTAAAAATTACGAATTTATGATCAGAATTTATGTATTATAAACATTAGTGGACGCCATTTTGGAAAATCCGCCATATTGGATAAATGACTTATCGTAAGAGAAAAAAACAGTTCCACATTATTTTCCAAATAAATTCTTATAATTTACTGCAAAAGTTTTATTTTATTAAAGATTTTTAGCAAATAAGTAAAACATGATTGTCCGCCATTTTGAAAAATCCGCCATATTTGATACATTGAGGAGAGGAAACTGATATTAATATTATTATGACTTAATTCTAACCATATCTTGTAAAAAGTACGAATTCATCATCAGAATTTTACTTATTATAAACATTAGTGCACGCCATTTTTGAAAATCCGCCATATTGGATAAATGACTTATCGTAATAAAAAAAACAGTTCCCCATTAATTTAACTACTAAATTTTAATCATTTACTGCAAAATTTATAACTTTATTAACGATTTTTAGAAAGTTAAAAGTTAAAAACGATTGACCCCCATTTTGGAAAATCCGCCATATTGGCTAAAGGACACGGTTAATTTTGGTAGACTTTTCACCATCGTTTTCTACTGAAAATCTCCTATAAGAATCTTCCATAAAACTTTCTTTTACAATTTGTTCCACTTCAAACCTTATTTTTCTTGGACTATTATTATAAGATTTTTTTTTATTTATTGAATGCTTGAAGGCAAACTAAATAAATATTACTCAATTAAGGGCCTTATTTATAAATTTATTCTTAATAATATATTAAAGATTGCAAAATTTCAGTACTAAGCACGGTGTATGATGACCCCTCTGTACTTCTAAAGTCAGAACCAATCCTTAATTTTTATGGTGATATTCGTGTTTAGCATGTCAAAATCAATATTAAATAACTACTTATTTTTTCAGGAAATTCGTCAAAAATTGTTGCTTAGTGTAATTGTATAAAAATTATCTAATAAAATATCGTAAGTAGCTGTGCATTCCGAACTTTCAATGAAATGTTTAAATTCTTTAATGAACTAAAGTTTTTATAGGCATTTAGGGCTTCTAAAACAGAGTAAAAAGAAAAAAAATGTTTTATAAAAATTAAACAACTTCTTATGTATTCGCATTTGTTTTTTAACCTAGAAAAATTCATTCTAAAAACAAAACTTATTGATTCAGTAATTTCTCTGAAATGTAAGAAAGAATGATGAAGTGAAGTAATATTGATATATTAGAGGATAATTGATGAATAAATTTTACTAAATGGTTGGTGTCACTTTCAGAATAAAACTATTGAAGATAAATTGAGAAGGAATTAGGATACCTTCAGATTTTTTTTAAAAACAGTGATTTAATTTTTTAAACTTTAGCTTAATATCAAGAACTGAAAATTTATGTTGACTGTATTTGTATTGCACAATAATTAAGTTTTTAAATAGTATATTTATTTTTTAGTAAAAACTTTTATGATATAAAAGCTTTGGTTTGCAGTATTAAATAGTGAATAGTTAAAAATTAATTGTTTATTATAATTAAAAAAGGAACTTGTTTTTGAATAGATTCACTTATTTTATACAAATATGCTAATGGTTTAAAATAAGATTTCAATTTAACTTGTTTAAATGATTAAATAATTCAAATTTACTACATTTTGGATTAATATCATAATATAAAAATATAAGCTAAAATCCCTTAACTTTACGACAAAAAAAGAAGTGTAGTACTACAAATATTCCCATAATAAGAGTGTTAAAAATCTTTCTATATCCATTTCCCTTTATGAGGAATTTTGAACACGTTATTTACTATTTCTTTTTACATTTGTTTGAGATTTATCTGATGTTTGGATTACCATTTAACTGTATACACACATTATACTGCGCACATTATAGCACTGTAGTACATTATACTGCGATTCTAAATAGACAATTAATGCAAAATAATTTAAATTAAGTTATGCATTTTAAGTTAAACCATTATTTAAATTAGACCTAGCTATTTATATTTTTTGCAACTGATATTTGATTACAAACGCGAATTCTAAATTTCTAATTAATTTTTATTTTTAAATTTCTATTCTTCTATTAATTTCTAAAACAAACAAAAGCTATTTAATTTTCTTTCTTGAGACTGATAGAACTAGGTACAACTTCACGTATAAATTGGTAAATAAAAAATTATACGTTGCCTTATAGTTTTGTTTAAGTGTATAAATTTATTGCCTATATGCTTATTTTCTTAAGCTTACTTACTTTTGTAGAATTAACATTAACTTATTTATTTATATAATAGTTTTTTGTTTTTTTATTCAAACAAACAAAAAGCTCCCCATGCACCACAATGTATTACACGGGGCTTACAGAAGTAAGTAATTAAAATATTACAAGAAAACAACTACAATGCAAATTAAATAAAAAAAAATGAATTTTGAGAAGGTAACATGCTTAGGTTATAGATGTCTTAAAGTTCTAAATTATTGCTGAACTTGAGGAGAAAATAAAATACCGTTTTATGAAAAATCGGAGAGCTGAATTTTGGAAGCCATCTCATATTTATCTTTTGAAGTTCTTGTGAGAAAGCATTTCTCTAGATTTCGTATTTTGTATACTTTAACGGTAGTATTCACTACTAATTTAACCTAAGGTTAACTTGGAATTAAACTTCTGATTGGTAGTTGAAAAAGGGAAACAAGTTTTAAGCCAATCAGGATTGTCGAAAAATCTTGATTCCAGGTTAACCTTAGGTCAAGTAGTAAGTGGTGAATACACCCGTAAAAGGATATGATCAACGTCTTCATTTCCACCTATTTTGTTGTCACAGTGAGGTATTGAACTTAAATTTAATCCATTAAAATAATTTTAAAAATTTCCGTGTTCTGTAAGATGCTGAGTTATTTTATAGTTAGATAAAACGTAATGGTTGACCAATCTGATTGCTATGGATGGAGGGAATTTCTTGGTTATTGTTCCTTTGCTTGAGCTGACGTACTCCCTGTTCCATGCTTCTACAACATCTTTTTTATAAAATACTAGCTGATTTGCCCGGCCTTGCACGGGAGGAGTGCATTTATTCCTTTTTTTAAAGTTCTCTCAAGTTATAGGTACGTATGTCCGATTTTTCGTATCACCAATCATCCCGGTGTCCCCGGTTCTTTTTTCATATCCCGGTGTTCCCGATAATTTCATATCCCGGTGTTCCCGATAATTTTTGTATCCCGGTTTTCCTGGCACCTTTTCATATCCCGCTGTTCCCGGTACTTTTTTATATCCCGGTGTTCCTGGTATCTTTTTGTATCCCTGTGTTGCCAGTAATTTTTCATATCTCGGTGTTCCCGGTACTTTTTCATATCCCAGTGTTCTTGGCACCTTTTCATATCCCGGTGTTCCCGGTACCTTTTCATATCCCGGTGTTCCCGGTACCTTTTCATATCCCGATGTACTCGGTACCTTTTCATATCCCGGTGTTCCCACAGTACCTTTTACTATACGCAGTGTTCCCGATACCTTTTAATATTTCGGTGTTCCCGATAACTTTTATATCCCGATTTTCCCGATAATTTTCATATTTCGGTGTTCCGGGTACTTTTTCATATCCCGGTGTTCCCAATAATTTTCCTCCTGGTATTCCCGGTGCCTTTTTCTCATCTCAATTCCAACTGTGATACCTCATTCCATCCCGGTCTTTTGTCTATTAAACATTTATCCTTTCAATGCGATAAAATCAATTCAATTTAAATAATATCTGTCATTTGAAGTCCAGTGTTTAAAATCTTCAACGGATTTTCATAAAGTATTCCCGCTATCCTTTTAAAATTCTGCAAAAATTCTATTTCAAAATAAATAAATTTCAAAAATCCCTAGATAAAAAGTTATCAAGTAAAAAACTATTAAAAGCCTGTCTTCTTGTTAATATAACCAACTTCTTTAAAAACTACTTTGAAAAAGTAAAAACTGATTGCTAGTTACAATAAAAATCTAGTGATCATGGTCTTGTAAACCATGTCCGCTATGAAGCAATACAATTTTAGCTCTGTTTCCATGGAAACTTTTCAATTCTTGCTATTCCATAAATATATTTATTTTTGAGAAAATTAAAATTTTAAAGAAAGTTAATTAATTATTTCAATTTATTTCGAATTTCTGATAGCTGTTATAATATTTAAATACAGATATTCACACTGTTTTTCTTAAATTTAATTGTAAATTATAAAATGTTTTCAAATTATATTTTATCAAGTGAAGCAAGACGACGCGACGCCTCAAGATAGAGAAGTAAACACTGCAATTTATGCATTTCAACAATGCATAATGCTATTTCAATGGGTAAAATGCAGTCAAAAAAGCGCCGAAAAGCAGGCTAGGAGTCGTTCGATTTTAAATCCGTACCTTAGTGCGCGTCTAATGGATGAGAGGAAGGTCTCTGTCAAGCCTATCTTTTATAATTAATTTCTTTGGAAAATTCAATAAACTGTGGAAAAAATCCCTTCTTGTTTAAATATTAAGTATAAACTAAAAGGTCATTAATTTGTCTGATAACGTAAAAAAATCTTTAAAATTGACTGTTGGCAATTTAAACGTTAATGTGATAGGTAAAGTAAAAAAAATTGATTTCTGTTAAAAATTGAAAACATTATTTCATTCAAAACAACGTAAGGACAATCACTTAAACTTATAAAACTGACGACTCATTCAAATCTAAATTAAAGGATATATGCGATTCATGCGAATTTTATTGACTCCGAGCATTTTTCTCACCCCGCATGAATCAAAAAAGACATATTATACGTCTACACCAATTCTTCAATTTTGATAAATGATCTCCACCCGGCCATTCGTGAGCACAGAAACACCGGTATTTGGCCCGGTGCATCCGATAACGCTTATAAGCTATAATTAGCTCCCATAGACATTTCAATAAATTGGCCCTTTTCCGCCAATACGTCCCTCAAATCGGAGAAGCGCTTGGCGGTCCGTTGGCGACGAGGAGTCTCTTCCCCTGGCGGTAACCCTATGACTACCGGCAAAAGCTCGCAAAATGGACCACGGAGTAATTCCGAAGCAGTTCAGCTCTCAATAGCACTGCGTAAACCGTCTTCGATAGGTTCCCTCAACAAAAGGACGGTACTGCAGGAAAAGTCGAGATCGGACAAAATGATCTATTGGTGCAACCGGCTTCTGCTATTGCGGATTGGCCTTTTAGCGGAGTTTTAAATACGATTTTTTTCTCGTACTGTTGACAAGGAAATGTTTTTCTCGGAAGTGGAGTTATTTTGAACTATCGAAAAGGGAAGTGTTTTTTTTCTGTGTGGGGGTTGGGAGTCGTGGTTTGGAGTACTCTCTCTGCTTGGAAAGTGTGATTTCTTTTTTGGGTACTGTCCCGTAGCTGCGATGTGGTGGTTTTTTGCCAGAACTTTGTTGCTCCTTTGCTGTGGATGGATTCATGCCGTCGTTGCAGTAACAGGTTTGTGCATGACTCTTTTAGTTAATTTTAATAGTTGTGTAGAGAGTAAAAAGTTTCTTTTTTTTATTGGAAGACTGCTAGACGTACATATCTTTTGCAAAGGAATAATAAAATTAAACTCAGTTATTGGAAGTTCAACCCGCAAAATTGATTTTATAACTTTTGGCGGAATTGTATTGAGGAAAATGTTTGATTAGTTGCAGGGGCACAAATGAATGAAAATGCTATGAAATAAATTATAAAAACAAAGCAAGCACAAACAAGATTTTGAATTAAAAACAAATAAATTATTAATAAAAATAAAAATATTACGTAAATTCACTGTATTTTCAGGAAATGCATCAAAACTCCCCCTAAAACATATTTGAATAAATAAAATATTTTCCATAAAAGTAAATGAAATACACCCAATCATATGAAAATGATGTTTTTAGTTGTTTTATGTTTAATATACAATAGAAAGTACAATTCATAAAGATTATATGTGTGCATTTATTTTTTACTCATTTATACTTAACTGTGACTTGCGGAAGAAAAAAAAACAATTTTAAGACCGTGCACCCATAGAAAGAAGATCTATTTAAAAAGTTATTTTTATTCTTTTAACAGAGTCGAATTGTTTAATAGGTTGTCGAAAGCACCTGGTATATTTTTCTTGAGAAAAAGGTATTCGGTCCAGAGGATAATATTAAAGTTGAAACTGATTTGAAGATTTCAATTCAGAGATAAATATACGAATAAAATAATTGTTTTAAAAAATAAGCAATTTAATGGTATTATAATTATTATTAAATAAATAAATTTCATTGAAGATTCAGAAAATTAATCATTTATTAAACCAAACGCCTCTGATTGAATATACTGAAAAATACATCAATACAAATAGGAAATGATTAATTTTGGATCATATTAATTCTTTTTAAATCATTCATTAACATAAGTCTATATAAAATACATGGTAGTAAAGCAAATTTTTGATGTCTTTCGTTTTCTGGGTATATTACAGGGCATTACATATCTGACAAATTTTTTATAAGTCGCTCGTTCAAAATCGGCATTAGAGATATAAAACAGAAAGATACTACCATATTATGTTATTCTTAAATCCTTAATAGTAACATTTTTATTGAGCAAATTACTTTAAGAACTCTTGCAAAAGAGAATTTTTAACTTTTTCAGATATACTTCATAAAATAAGTTAACACATTTAAAAGTGTCTATTTTAAAATAATATTTTATTTGATTAGTACTATCCTTCTTGAATTTAATATATAAAGCTTAAGTAGTTAAAACATTTAACCTAAATCTAGTAAAAGCCTTGCTAAATGAACCAGCTTATGTTTTAACTACATTCTTCCTGAATTTAGATAGATTCATTAGTTCGCAATTTATTGTGTAAAAAGGCATCATTAAACCAAAGCTTTAAGCTTCACGGTTGGTACACAGTACTTCATGTTCTAGTTTTAACAGACTTGGAGTAATAACTAATGATGTGTATAAATATTTTAATAAAGTTTTATAGAATAAAACCAATTTGTACCCCCTTTTTGTACTTATTTGAAAGCAAACCGTGTTAAACAATTCGAACATCCAAATTAAAAGAAGGATTTAAAAGGTAAAATAAGGCAAAATAATTCTACATATTTATTCTAATTTTAGATAATGATAAAAAAATTTGATGGAAAAGTTATTCATTATGAACAGAAATAGAATAACAAGTTAGAACAGTTTTAACTAACCATATGTTACAACTAATCTTATATTCAAATTTGATGACGCTTCAGACTATTTAAATTTCTAACATAAAATTGAAACTGAAAGGATATAATGACACAAAAATGTAATGTCTAGTCAAACAACTGAATTTAAAGAATAAAACGAAAAATTAACCACTCTTTCATTGAAAATTTCATTGTATCAATTTCTTAAAGTTTTAAGTAGTAGGTATACCGAAATTTCTAGAGTAGAATGCACTTTACAAAATGCTTTTTGTAAGTAATATAATAATTAATGTTTGTAAGAAAATATAAAATGTATTGGTAAAAACTTTTCACGTATTATTAAAAATGTTTTAAGTATTTCGTAAATTTTGAAATATTAATAGAACCTATCAAACAGAACAAAATAAATTGATTTAAAATGTTTCTTAGAACCAAATGATCGAAAAGAAAAGAAGCATTCATCGACAAACCATACTTCCTTTTTTAAATATGAATAATTTTCATCACGATAGTTCTTTTTATTAACGAGAACTGGCAGTATATTCTTTTTCTTTCATTCATTTACCTTTGTTTACGAATATCAATAGTTGTTTCTCAATTTGCTTTTCTATGATGCATTGATTTGACTTCCTTCTCCCTCGAAGGTATTGATTAAAGATTTGTAAAGGAAGTTATTTTGTTTTGGGTACTTTCCATAATGCATTTACAATACGTTGTCATCCATTTGTATTAATGAATATAATGTCTTTATAAAGATGCATTTACTTAGTAAAATAATGGGAAACAATGCAATATAGTTGATTTTCATGTAGTAAATGATTTGGGAAGTACAATGTTATTATATTTTCTTATAATAATTGGAATCAAAATTTAATCTAGAATGAGTCCCCTTAAAACTCATTGCGTAACATATTGCAAATGGATTCGCAGGTAAAAGGTTTTATAAATGGCAGAACTCAAACTAATATGTTGTTATTAATTGAATCGTCAGTTTGAAGAAGGGAATAAGTCCAAAAATCAAGTTTTGAGAAAATCGAAAAAAACTGTATAAGTAATGGAATTTTCATTGTAAAACCGCCAAATTTTTACTGGAAGTTCAGAACCCTATTTAAAAACAGAGCAATCATCAAAACAAATATACATGTATTCAAAAATATTTTACAGCCAAAATAAGTTGTTGGACTTATTCCCTTCTTACACCTTATGAAATTTTTCTGATGAAAAAATCTTTAAAAACCCTTAAAATCACATTTAAATTATATTTCTCCTTAGTTTACACCACAAAAGGGCGAAATAAAAAGAATAAGACAAATGAAATTCAAAATTATAGTGAAACTGGGTTATTAAAGCAGTATCAATGGAGTGAGTGAATATGAATGGAGTCAAACATTCCCTACATAAAAAAAAGTTTGAAAAAGATTGAAATTAAGAGAAAATTTTATTTTAACTTAGTTTACAGCACAAAGAATATGAGTAGAAAGAAAAATTAACTTTAATTCCAAATTAGCTTAAAAAATACAATGAATGGACATCGATTTCACAACTTCAAGGGGCGATATCTCCCTATAGGGGTTAGTTATTGTTCCCCTCTTTTCACCCATGTGTAGAGCAAAGCTTAGAGATTGTTTTGAGCACAAAAAGTAAATTTGTCATTTTTTGGACTTATTCCCTTTTTCAAACTGACGATTCAATTGAAATCCCCTTAAAAACATAAAACATAAAAAACCTTAAATTATTTCAATTTTATATGATAATGATGATCCCGTGTATAATTATATTATATTTAATTTCAGATGGGGTGGTATTATTAAATGGAATATTTGGATAACAAATTCCATTATAATTTGATATTTTTATCGATACTTTTCAAAGAACTGTAAAAGTATATTTCATTCAAGAATATTATACCTGAAATGTTTTAAATCTTCTGATATATTCAAAAAAAGAACTGAACTAATATGGTACTTATTTTACAATATAATTACTAAAACTCTACCTTTTGACTCCTATTATACTCTTCAAACCTTACCTACTATTTATGCAGGATGTTTCCAAAGTTCGTTTCCCGGCTTTTATTTGGAAACAACGTTTTCTAGAGGTCATGGTCAAGTAAGGTGACCCTAGTGACGATTGAAAACCCATTCAAATGACTAACAGTGCCTCTAGCGGCTAAATGAGGAAATTAAAAATATTAATTAACACAAAGGAAAAAGAACAAAATTTTTTAGGAGAAAAGTGTTGGCAATATCATAAATACTACCGATTATTATTTCTATGAACCTAGGAAACGTTGATTCTAAATAAAAGTAATGAAACTGATTTTTGAAACATCCTGTACACCTACCTACCTACCAAGTTCCAACTAAAACTGATGATACATACTTTTGAAGATCCTGAGACTAAACTGCCTCAACCATTTAAAAAAATAAACAACTCCAACTTAGTCGCATCCACTTATACTTAACATAACCATTACGCTCTGGTATTCCTTTGATACTTACTTAATATTCTTTTTTATAGTTGGGATCTATATTTACCATGAGGTTGTATATACTTCTTCTAATGAAACTAGTGATGCTACACTGCTGAGAACACTCCGTTTTAACTGCCGCGGCCATTTTAAATGAAAAACTTCAAAAGCCCCACTTACTTAATGCGGCCACTTAGAACAACCACCGCCGCGGTTAACGGGAGAAAGTCTCGAGCGAAAACATTTTCCGCAAATTGATGGAATGATTGAAATTGCGTCCTTTCTTTCCACAGTTGTTATTGTTCCGCTACAAGTCTCGGGAGATTAATGGCGGTATCCGGCGTGTTCATTTATTAGGGCATATGTTGAGATGGCAAGAGTATGGAGTGTGAGATGTCGGCGGAGGATCATAAGTCTGCCTGCCTTATGTAGGGTTTTTATTCACTTAGGGTATAAGGGAGGGTGGTTTTTTGTTGGGGTAAGATGGATGAGAAAATGCAATGTTTCAGTGAATTAAGAGGGTTTTTTTTCGGTGAGCTTCGTTTCGTTTATCGTTTTTTAAGGATTATTATACGGAAGTCGTTTTGCCAAAAAACTGGGTCGGCAATGATACAAAGGTATTGTTAATAAATGGATAGTTTGTGTTGGGAGGAAAGGGGAGATAAATGAATCAAATTTGATGAAGCGTTCGTCAAGATATCTGGAAAAGGATGTAGTATTTTTAAATTAGTGTTTGGTACTTTTCAGTTATCTATCGTGTTAAAAACACATTACAAACCAACCGATGAAAATATGTAGTTATATAAATGGTAATAAATGAAAAAACACCTGGCGATATGTGACTATTTGGCGTCGAAAATATTTTAAAGACATTTAGAGGGATGCACAACTGTAATGAGGTATTTGCATGAGTGAGAGATTTGCCTGATTTATACTTTTTTGATACATTAAAACTCCCAAATTTCTGATTTTTTGGTTCAAAAATGTGTTTTAAATAAATTAAAATTCAATTTTGTTTTTGCCAAAACGTCAGAAAAGTCACGTTATCAGAAAACGGGCTTCTATTGGATGTGACATCACAGCGCATAAAAACCATTGTCTTTACTGTTTTCACGTGAATATAAAATGGGGGTCTATTGGATGTGACCTCACAGCGCATGATATGTGATTCGAAAGTGTTTTCGCGCCCAAACAAAAAACGAAATTTTAAAAATTTATATCTCAGAAACTAGGCTACGAAAATACTTGATGTAAACGTCATTCTTAATGGTTTTTTATCTACTATTTTAATAAAATTTAATCTCAAAACGTGAGAATACCTCATTGATTGTGAAAGGTTTTTATTTTGGAACAAAATAGTCAAAGTTTAAAAAATTCTAAATTGTTTTACGTATTCTTGTAAAATAAGGTAGTTAAATACCTTCTAAGGTTCCGTGGTTGAAAAAATCATATCTTTTTGTATGTTTGTTATAATGCGATGGAGTTCACTACAAAACTGAATTAAGGTTAAAAAAGTAAATTGTTCTAAGTCTACTCAATAGTATTTAAGGTTTATTTATTATGGCTAAAACTTTTCTGAAATGTATTTTAAGTTAGGTTATTAACAATTACCTAATTAAAGATTTAAAAATATGATAATGGAAAGTAATTTATTCAAATGGGAAAAAGGATAATTATTGTTAAAAGGGGACACAGTACCAAAAACATTTTTTACTCTATTAACAGGATTTTATTATCTTTTTAGGTGTTAGATTATGTATTTACTTTATACTAATTCATATTTAGCACAAAAAGCAAATTCAAAAATTTATTTATTTCAAAAATTTAAAAAAAGTGGCCAAAATTACCATATTTCAAAATGCTACTCCTCCTTTAATATACACTCTTTTCACTTGATATTTTTTCTGAACATAAATCAACCATATATTGTTAGCTCCACGCATGGAAATTTAAATATCTACAAGGGTTTCGGAAAAATAATAGAAAATCTGAAATTTGACATTTTTTTTGAAAAAATATGCTAAGTTTCTACTTTCTTGCTTTATAAAAAATTTTGTAATAAATATATTTTAAAATCCATGCGTAGAGGTGTTTAACATACATTACTGATAATGACTACCAAGTTTTAAGTGATTTGGACAATTAGAAAAAAATCCTTAGGATTTTAAACGATAAAAACCTTGTTTTACGAAAAACCCGTTTAAAGGTTTAAATCTATACTTCAGTAAGCCTATCTTTGGGTCATGAAAACCTCTCAATTCTTATATTTAAAAACCTCATGTCATTTATTTCTAAGGGTAGTATCTTCATTTTTATGGCGAAATCTCAAATTCGAAATTTTGACTAAATTTTTGGTACTGAGTCCCCTTAAGGTAAAAATAATGATAAAATCCGCATCTTTATTTGATCTGATAATCTAATTATCAGGGGTAACAAGAGTTCTATTTAATTACATCTGATTTAATAATGAATCTCATTTGAAATTTCGTTTCTAAGGGTTGGTTTAAAAAATGAAAAAATACATTGATTAAATTTGTTTTAGAAGGAAATTTAAATAAATATTTATCACTTCACTGCATAGTAGTCAAAATAATTATTTTTGTAGCTAAACAGAAATAAAAAAAATGCGGATAATGTTAAGTTCATTTTCTGGCACCAATAGAAGAGACTGTTACCCTCTTTCACCCATAATCCTTTTCCTAACTCTGTAATTATGTGGCGATAAAATACGGGCTTAGTGTGCTCTTCAATTTCAATCAATTACTTGGAGGACATCTCGAGAGTCTTAAGCAGAGGCCTCTGAGTGTCCTAAAAAACAGGGGCCTTTTGCCAAAATCTTGAGAATTATGAAAACATTTAATCTTGGATAGCCAAATACGGCATGAGGAAAAAAAATCAATGGTAGTGAAATTTATATCAAGATGAGAGATATCGAAGAGATATTAAGATAGGATGATGTACTTATTTCTTGATAAAAAATGATTCATATAGATGAGCAATCTCTGTCTAATCTTCTTTTCATAGTTATTTGTATTTATAGAAACTTAAGATACTATTTGATTAATTAAGTTAATCGTATAAGATAGTTAGGATTTTATTTATGTATAGGAGTAGTAAGGTTTATGTCTTTTGTATTTCTGAATGTTTTGTGACTTTCTGAATGTTACTTTTGCTTAATATGGGGTTTTTCCTCTTCTTATCAGGTAAGTCATAAAAATATACAGGGTGTTTCAAAAGTCCGTTTCGCGGCTATCATTTGGGACCAACATGTCCTAGGGTCCCAGAAGTAAGGTCTACCCATAGGTAAGTGACCCTGGAGAATTTATCGAAATTACTTACAGTGGCCCTAGCGGCGAAATAAAAGAGTTAAAAATTAATTTAAAAACTAAAGTAGACAGAGCAAAAACTTGTTGCCAACGTTATCAATATCTCACTGAAAAAAAATTCATGAAAATATCGTGAATATTCGCGGAGATATTAGCATGTAAAAAATACTTTTTCTTTCTTGACCCCTGAAAAAGTGCTATTCTCACATGCTAATATTTCCAAGAATATTCAAGATATTTTCATGAAATTTTTTCAGTGAGTTCTTCATAACGTTGGAAACAATACTATCATTTTGGTTTTTGCACTATCTTCTTTAGTTTTTAAATTAGTTGTTTAACTTTTTTATTTCACCGCTAAGAGCGCTGTAAGTTATCTCACTGGATTCTCCAGGATCATTCATTTACCTAGGGGTAGACCTTACTTCAATGCCCCTAGGACACATTGGTTCCAAATAAAAGCAGCGAAATGGAATTACCCTGTATAAACGTTTCGAGATTGAATTAAAGGAATACATGATATTATCTTTTAATAACTTTTAGTAAGTAATCAACTATTAAGCTTTATATGATTTTTAAAATAATATATTTTTGATGTTTTTAAGACGGATTACTAGTTAGATTAAATTAAATTTTGTCACTTTATGCTGAGTTACCTACAATCTCATAAAAACACATCAATGGTGTTTTCAGGCCTTTTAATGGTTTAAATCTGGTTGGGATTATCCAATATATCGACAACTATTTTATGTGCATTGTAACAATTTTTTTATAAAAATGCGTTCAAAAATGAAGTTATATGATAGAAAAAACATAACAAAGTCATACGGTAAAATAATAAATAAAATTCACATGTAATAACAAAATTTTTATAACTGAAATTTACTATCCTGACTAATGACTATCTTTTAACGAATCTTCAAATATTCATTATTAGAGGTAAGGAAATACCTTAAATCCCCCTAGACATGAGAAACAAAAATAAAGAGACTTATTTACGGAATTCCTAGATAATTTAAAATGTTAATGGGCTTCCGTGCTGAAAAATCAAGCATTAATGCTTAAATTTTAAACCGGAAATGTTTAAAACACAGATACCCTTGCACTTAATGTAATTATAGTTAAGGTGGTTTGTAAAAAAGCTATTTCAAGAAGTTCTAAGTAGAAATTAAACGGATGTTCATTGGTTTAGGATCATAAAAATGTCTTTAAATCCAAATTGTTAGTTTATTTACATAGAAAAGCATATCAGACATTTATTTTGAAAGTAGATGCGTGTAAATTTCAAGGAGAGTTTTAAGTAAAGGGTCCTTTTTTTTGGCATTCAGACACTAAACTGTTAACTTTTAAATATATACAGGGCGTTTCAAAAGTCTTCACAGCTTTTATTTGGAATTTATTTTATTCTTTGGTCTCAGAAATTCGTACTTCTAGGTTCCGTGAAGAATCCATTGAAATGACTTACAGCGCCCCTAGCGGAAAAATAAAAAAAATTGAAAACGAAATTAAAAAACTAAAGGAGATATAGCAAAAACCTCAATGAGAGTATTGTTGCTAATAATATAAAAAACTAACTGAAAAAAAATTATGAAAATATCGTAAATATTCAAAGAGCTATTTACACTGAGATATAAAAATAGCACTTTTTCAGGCCTCAAAACGGAAAAATTAACGAGTTTGCAAATTTATCATGAATTTTTTGCGTTTTTTATAGTTAAATAAAGACAAATATTTACAAAAAAAATCAGAGACTTGCAGGATGTTGGTTCCAAATAACAACCGTCAAACGGACTTTTGAAACACCCTGCAAAACTAATGAAGCTATGTAATCTAATTCTAATAATTAATTTTAAGACATTTTTATCATTCAGTAGGAAAGATAAACACACATATTTTTGAAGCCTAAGAAATTAAAGAAAACCATTCAAGTTAGAAAAAGCATTATAAAATATACCATAGAATTAGATTAAGTTCTATGAGATGTTTATAAAACCACTCAATTAAATTAAAAACAGTGACGGGAAGGTAGATTTAAATAATTGTGAGATGAGTTTTAAAAATAAAAAGACGTATTTGCAATTCAATAACCCGTTGCAACACAAATTGAAGTACTGTTTTTATTTCATATTGATTTGAAAACTAAGTCCAGAGTGTACTTTCCATTGAAATAATTTTTTATCATAACTTTTGGTTCCAAAACACAATAAAATGATTTACAACACAAACGAAATCCACTCGATATTCATAAATAAATAATGAAATCACAAAGAGTGGGACAATATGACCAGAAGGAAGCACCCCTCACCAACACCTACTCCCAAAAAAGAACAATTCAAGCAACAAAAACATTCTTTTTCAATAAAAACTGCCTACAGCACTTACACTGATGAAAGGGAAAAGGAATTCGCACGATAGAAAAGGAAAGAGAAAAGCGGGAAAACATTCACTTAAAAATTTGTCGCTTACTCAAGCAGTCGTATTTTACCCGGGTAAATTTGACAAGCGTCTCATACCAGCCTCATAAGAACGTTTTATATTTATCGCTTGGCATGTGAATCTTTCCAAGACAACTTTGCCAAGGGTATATGGCCTGGTGTATAGTTTATTTCGAACAAAAAAACATTTCTGTGGACTGTGACGAGTCGTTATCTTTCACGTCTTTCTGAGCATCCTAACCCTGCTGGTTCGAAATTCCATTGCGAAGTTCAAGCGGATTTATTATTCGATAGGTTTCTGTTATTTATGTGAGATGGTAAAAAATGGCGTGGACTTAGCGAAACGGAATTTTGACAATAGAAAAGAAAGGATTTTTTCCGAGGAGGGTGTTTAAAAATGAAACGGGGATACGGCTGTATGGTTGTTAAATTTTTGAAGGAATCCTTATCAGGTTGGAGGGATATTTATAACCTGGAAAAAGGGTTGTTGAACATTTTCGATCAGGAAGGCGTTCAGTTTTTTTTGAAGGTTTTGATTTGGAAGATGGAAAATATTCTTTTATGATGTTATGTGAAACATTGGAATTACTTTGCATTTGGGTTATATTTTTGGTACTCATATAACTTTTAAGATATTTTTTCAATGATTTATTTAATAATTTTACAGACTATTTGTTGAATGTTCTCGTTTTGAAGTTTATATAAAAAAATTCACAAATTGTAACACCCCAAAAGCTAAATTTAATCACAAAGCCGTAATAATTAAAATGGTTATAATGTGACTGAATAAATAATAATAATAGTTATATACCGTAAAACGGGGTGAATCGGATCAGCGGGGTGAATCGGATCACTTTTGAAAAAAGTTTTTTAAACCATCATAGCTCCGGTTGTGTTAGAGTTAGAAAATCAGGATAAATTCTGACTTATTTTACGCATTGTTCAGAAGTTGTTTCAGCCATCAAAAATTATTTTGTGATAATATCTTAGGTCTACCACGGCTTTGAAGTTGTATACAAAAAAGGTCACAAAAACGTGGCTGTCAAAACTTTGCTTATTGAACCAAAAAAATAACTTTTTTTCTCAATTTTTGGTATCCCCCGTGTGGTCCCAAATCTTCCAAAGGTTTCTTTGCAGTCAAATTTTAAATAAATTGTAATCCCGATTTTTGCTGAATTTTTTAGTAAAACAAGTCCATTCCGACTACTGATGCGGGGTGAATCGGATCAGTCATAAAAATGCGTGTTTGAAATTTTTTTTTGAAAAACTGGTGATAGTTGGAGATTTCAAACAAAAGGGATTTGGGTTTATGTGTATTTAAGAATATAATGTATGGTTTTGGTAGTTGTGGTGGTATTATTTCTTTTCAAAATGGAGCTTAGAAAAGAAGACATCAAATGACGATTTTAGTTAATTTTTTTTGGCCGCTTCAAAAACTGGAAAGAATACATGATTCATGGGTAATAACAGTTTTGCTGTATGTTTACATTAATGTGTCAAAGGTTTAAGGTTAACCGATAAGTTTTAGATGGGAAATTTTGATCTCAAACGTAAAATCTATTAATTTATTAAATTTTCCGCGATAAATGGCCATGTTTGATGAATAGAATTCCCAAACGTTTCGCTCTCAGCTTCGAAGAGCATCCTCAGTGGCAAAAAAATCCTCAAACATGGCCATTTATCCCGGAAAATTTAATAAATTACTCTTCAGGTCATGGAAGTTTTCATCAATTTATAAAATCTATTGTTAAAAACCTCTCTCAGTATTTGTTGGTCATTCGAAAGAAATTTTCACTAAAACGACATCAAAATCAACAAGAAAACGTACATACAGACCCAGCTGTTTATTAATATGCCGTATTTTAAATTATCTTTAAATATAGGTGCAGAAATCAGTGCGATATTTAAGAGCGCATTATTTTTTAGCTTCTGAGAATTGCACTACTCGCTAAACTTACGGTAAAGCGAACGAAGCGATTGTTTTCTACAAATGAAAACACTAAAAAAAGCAACACTTATTGTTTGGAACTGGAAACAGATAAAACAATAATGTTATGGAAAACTTTCAATGCTTTAATAATTAATTTATTTCTAAAAACATCTGTCTTGATTTTATTTCATACACCAGCTGCTCAACGGAGCGAGTGAAGTGTTAAAGAACAATGGAAAATTACCAGTTATATGCAGTTTTACAGCCAAAATTTGCTATCTTAACTTATCAAATCATCTCAAATATTTGACATCTTAATTTAAACATTGTAAATATACAGCAAAATTTTTATTAGCCATGAATAATGCATTCTTCACAGTTTTTAAAGCGGCCGAAAAAAATTACGAAAATCGTCGTTTGCGGTCTTCTTTTCTAACCACCATTTTGAAAAGAAATAATACCACCAGAGCTTCCGAAACCATACATTATACTCTTAGATATACATAAACCAAAATAACCTTTCGTTTGAAATCTCCACCTATTACCAATTTTTCAAAACAAATTTTCAAACATGAAACTTTGGTAAAAAATATCATAACTTTTCTGAAAACCTTATATTTTATTTTTTTAAATGTTCATTATTTAGTAAAATGTATTCATTTTACCTTATTATACTATTTGAAGGTTAATTTAAGGATCCTGTATCACTTTATGACTTAAAAATTGCGTTTTTTCCACAAAAACTGGCAGTGATCCGATTCACCCCGCATTGAGGGTGAATCGGATCACGGCACTTAAAAATTTATATAAAATAAACCATTCAAGGTAATTGAACTTTTTCAACGGGTTCTTAAAGTATTAATTGGGACTCGAAATATTTTTTTCAAAGCATTCAAAAATATTTTTTATTAAACTTTTGGCAGCAGTTCAAACTTCAAAATTGATCCGATTCACCCCGTTTTACGGTAATTATTTTCATTATTACGTAACGAGTTTGAATAACGTATTTTATATGTCACTTAGTAATAAAGTGTTGGCCGTTTTCTTTTTTCCTTCAAGAAATATAATCTGTAATATAAATCCAGATTTGGGAAATTTTTAAATTTTCACACAGTGTTCTTCAAATTCAGCTTGATTCATTACTTTAACTCGCTTACAAAACAATGCAATTTCTTTTTGTAAGTAGAAAATGAAAGAATAGTATTGTTTCTTTACAATAAAGATTTTCTCATTTATCGTAATACCAGACAGAAAAATAAATTGCCATTTCTTTCTTCCAATTATTTGAACATACCCAGAAGTATTATTTTGTTTTTTTAAAACACCTTCGGCTTTGTTCATTTATTTTGTATAATACACTAGCGGAAATAAAAATCCCAACACCAAGAAGGAAAGGAGATATCAAAGTCAAATTTTTTTCCATGATTTCACATAGTATCAATGTGAATTGATTAAAAAATCAGCCTTTCTGGATGTTAGGGGGCCGAGAAAACCGGGGAGGAGTGTTGTCTCCATAGGTGTCCATTACCGCCGTCACTCGTCATGGTATTGAGTGACAGGGGCTCTAAAGGACTTTTGAGGGATTGGAGGACCATGATGCCTCCTCAGGTAGTCCAAATTCATATGGTGCACCAGCGGACGTTGCATACCGGGCTAGGTGATTTCTCCTCTTTGACCGGACTTGTTTTGTGAGCGTTGCTTCTTACGAACGGATAAGCCAGGGTAAAAATGCCACATAGGGGGTTAAGAAGAAAGCTTGGACATTGCATACAACATGTGGTTGTGCATGTTTCTCTTGAAATTTGTCCCCAGGACAGATCTGAAGGTAAGGACGGTCTACCGGCTGCAAAACCTCAATGACGCAGCTCTGGTTGGAAAAAGTATTGGTGAATCATACTCAGGAGGTGCAGAAATGGAATCCAATGCATTCCCACTCCGTTACCCTGCATCACCACTCCGTGGAACGATTAGAAAATCATCAGCTGAGTGCGCTCTCTCCATTGTGTCCTCAAACTCATACCCAACCGTCATGGTGCTCCAAACCGAAGCAGGATTCTCTCATAAACGCAATGTCATGAAATTGGAATTTTCATTTCCTTATTTCGTGCTCTATTGGCAACAGAAAGGCCAATTTTCAGCTCCTTGTTTATTGACAAAGATGTAAGAAGCTATGCGGACAAAACGGACAATCCGCAGTACTGCAAACGACATCCATCCCACTGCCACTTGTCCTCAGTGTGATCTACCGGTACTTTGGCCAACCAGAGCTGCTTCATTGAGGTTTTTTAGCCGGTTGTCCATCCTTACCTTCAGACCTGTCCTGGGGACAAATTTCAAGAGAAAAATGCACTGACACATGTTTTATGCAATGTCCAAGCTTTCTTCTTAACCCCCTATGTTGCATTTTTACCCCGGCTTATCCGTTCGTTAGAAGCAACGCTCACAAAACAAGTCCGGTCAATGAGGAGAAATCACCTAGCCCGGTATGCAACGTCCGCTGGTGCACCATATGAATTTGGACTACCTGAGGAGGCAACATGGTCCTCTAATCCCTCAAAAGTCATTTAGATCCCCTGTCACTCAATACCATGACGTGTGACGGCGGTAATGGACACCTATGGAGACAACACTCCTCCCTGGTTTTCTCAGCCCCCTAATATCCAGGAAGGCAGATTTTTTAAGCAATTCACATTGATACTATATAAAATCATAGAAATAAATTTGACATTGATATCTCCTTTCCTTCTTGGTGTTGTGATTTTTATTTCCGCTAGTGTATATATTTTGAAAAAGTTCCGAAAATTAACACTTTAGACAAATAACTCGGGTGAAAATTTTTTATGTTTTGAAGAATAGCAAACGTGGGGAGAAATCAAACATAAAAATGAAAGTAAGAATTTACTATTGTTTAACCTATTTTATAAGCTACAATTGCTATAAAAATTTTTTTATGAGACCCAATTCTGAAAAAAGTCATAAAAGTTTTAACTTTTATTAAAATAGCGTTTATCTGTGTAGTTATGTTGTTTTCCTTGATATAAAGGAAGCTATTAACTTATTTAAGGCTCGAATTTTCTGTACCTCGATTCTGAAACTTTCAAACAATAGGTTTTCTTTAAGAATTCTTGCTTCAAAGTTTATTACATATTTTTACCTTATTAGGGATGTGATTTCCATGCATTTCCAAATGTGTTTAGGAATTTGTTCTAAAATACGGTACATATTTTATCACTTTCAGTCCAAGCCGTTCCAAATTCTCCACAGGATTTAATGGTAATCTCGGGTGCCTTAGGATTGAAAGAGTTAAGTGTATTTGGATGTATTTTGGCAATTCTTACGTTTTACACATTTTGGTTTATTTGGAAATATTCAAGTCATGAGAAATGTATTGTTTCCAACGTTTCATTTAAACCTACTTCAACGGTCACGTTCTGTTAAAAATGAGAAAAGAGTATAAAGGGAGAGGAAAGTTAAATGTTTAACAATAGTTCAGCCAGTACAATGTAGTTATAGTAGTTATAAGAACGTATCGTCTCTTGTTCATAAAGAAATGTGAATAATTTCCATTAGGATTTTAAGAAATCACGATTTTGAATTATTGTTTATGATATTTTGTATTAATATAAAACTTTTTAAAATAAATAAATCTATAAAATAGATTATTCTAGTTCTTACCAGTAAAAAAACAGATTACTGATACATACTTAGCGTTATAGATTAAAAGGAAATCACAACAACTATGGACATATATTTTTTTGCAATAATTAAATCTTTAATCATCGTTTTGTCGCAAACGTGGCTCACTAAAACAGTGATCCTAAAGTTCCAAAACAAACTACTTGAACCGGAAAATTGACGGCAGATGTTTCCCAACAGTTTAAAGAATCACTTACAAAAGAGCAATTACGATACAATTAATGATTCAGTCGCAAAGATATCATCAGAAATATGCCATTTCCAACAACTTAGAAATCTTTGCATCTAATAAGTAAAACTCAGAACTCAGTACAAGCTTCATTTACTTTCAATAATACGGTTTAATAACCTTTTAATAAAATCCAACCGACCAGTAATCTCCTGGAGAAAATTGGATTTTTTAATAGCATTCAAAATGGAAATTATATCAGCGCATTTGCTTAAGCTTACTCTGAACTTCTTTTACTGAATAATTTAATTCTTTTCATTAATTTAGTTTCATTCCAGACGTAAAACTGATTCATTTGACATATATGCCAGACTATTCCATTTAGAAAATCCGAGACGGAGAAATACTATAACATGGATTTAAAGTAAACAACATAGACTTTTCAAACAAATACATTAATCAAATAATCTCCGAAGGGACAATAAATGGTTTATTAGAATATAGTTTACAGATTGTTAATTTTACTGAATTTAAATTAAATGTTATTGGAATATAACACAAAATGAATGGAAATTGAAAATGTAGAGTAATTAAACTGATTGAAATTTATGAATATCATTTTTATTTTATTTATAATTCTACCCAACATATAACCAAATCAGGGTAAATAAAACAAATTTCCTACTACTTGTACAAGATTTACACTACCTCAATTTAACCGTATTGAAATTGTATAAACTATAGAAAACATATAAATCAGTATAGTAACAAATGTAATTACATTAAAAGCGATATAAACATATAAATTAGGTATTTAAAAATATTATGGTCAGGGAGTGGTGCAGTTATACCCAGCAAAAAACCATGTCCAAATTTCCTTCAAAAAAGCTTCAAAAGTACAGTTTTCTCTAAGAAGTATGTTGTTATTTTGTAGCAATAGGACTTCAGCACGTAAGTCTGCAGTTTTTTTCAGCAAATTTGAATACATTCTAAAGGGAATTTCAGCGGTCTTATAAAAAACTGCAGAGTTTCTAAAGAAATTTGTAGATTCCATAAAGAAAACTGCACGCAAAGTGTCCAAATTCCCTACACTTTTTTTAAGAAATTTTGCTGATTTTTTTGCTGGGCATGAACAAAATAAAATTGTTATGATGATTAAAATTAATTTCCTTTTTTAAAATTTTCTACATTTATATTTATTTAGAGCAGGTGTTCTCAAACTTTTTAACATCGCGACCCACTTTTGAGAAACAAAATCTAACGCGACGCACCGACTTCAGTTAATTATAATTAACTGAACTGAGATAATTATTTCATGCCCCCCCAACAGAATTTTAACCTCTCTGACTGGAGTGGGGGTGTTCACCAACTATTTAGTTACAACAATAAATAATTACATGCAGTCGTATTAGAAGAACTTTTTAGAAACAAACAAATATTTTGAGCGTAGGAAATAGTTAAATTGTGGGCTAACAATGATTCTTACAATAAAAAGGGGGGTCTGGGGGCCTCCCCCAGAGAAAATTTTAAAATTTGACCCTTAAAAGCAAGGTTTTAACTTGTTTTTTTAGTAATATAGAATAAATTGCAGTTGCATCTTTTCCTAAGAAAATTTTTAAAATTTGCATTGCTCCCCCCCGGTGTGGATGGGGAGAAACACTGAATATTTTTTTCAAATCTTATTTGAATAACCGACTAGATTTGGGTTATCGGCACATTTAAGTGACACACATAGTGCGTATTTACATTAATTTGCCTTTTCCATTCGACACCAAGTAGTGTAGTTTTTCCTCAAATTTTTATTCTTTTTACTATACGGCAATTCGATAAATTTCAAAATAAAAGTCAATAACAAGTTTGTAAAAATTATAAAATAGATACTTCATATTCAGAAAAATTAAAAATCTTCCCGCGACCCACTAAAAATTGACTGGCGACCCACCAGTGGGTCGCGACCCACAGTTTGAGAAACTCTGATTTAGAGTATTTGATTCATTGTTATTTGCGTATCAAAATAACTAAATTGCAAGTGTTGATTAGGGTGGTTTTTTTTAAACGAAAGTTCGAATTTTTTTCGGGGCACCCCCTCAAAAGGTGCCATTTGATATAACACTAATATTCTGAGAGTTACAGCTCAAAAAAATGATATTTAGACCCCGCCCCCGAGCGTCAAAGTTTCAAAAAACTCTAAATTTTGCACGTTTTTAGCTATAAAATCCAAACTAATGGTTGTAAAAATACAAAGTGGGTCTCATTTTGTAGATAACTTATTTAGCTTCAACTTTTATAATAAAAACTTATTTGTGAAGCTTACAGATCATAAGATACGAGAGGTTTCATTAACTCCCCACGCAATATCTATTTTTTAAGAAGTGCCAGGAAATTTCTTTAAATTTATCAGCTACCGTAAAATGGTTCAATAACATACAAATAATAGTTTTAGACAACATAGGTACAAAATTTAATATATTAAAGAGCAAAAAATTTTTTTCGTACATACCTGTTATTTTTTTCACAATCGTAAAACAATTCAAATAAAATATATAAAGTATTTTTTCAACTACTTATTAAATGAATAAAATGTGTAAAAGTTGATAAACAAGCAAAAAAAAATACAAATTAATATTATCTTTAGTTTTTCTAAAAAATAGAAATTTTATTTTCATCGCTTTGATAGTATTTTCATAAGATCTCCCTATTTTAGAAGTAGTTTTGAGAGTAATAGACACTTAGTTTTACACAGTAGTTTTGAGAATAATTCGACACGACCCTTATCTGAAGTTTTTAAATTTAAATTGAACTGATGTAAATAAAACAGTACAAAGTTCGAGTTGATGAGAAAGAAGTCAATTCAAAACTAGTTATCATTAAAAACATTGGAAGTTTCATTTCCATGCATTAGGAAAAATTCAATATATCTTCAAAGAAAGGAATCTTGCAAGTGATTGGTATTTATAAGGCTTGATATATCAAACCATCCCTAGGTACCATTGTATCATGCTAGATGTAATGCAAAAGTCCAATATTGCGTGAAAATTCTCCTTTTTAAATACAATTGTATCTAGCCCTTAAAAAAGGTAGCTGTAATCAGAAGTATCTGTGGTATTCTACTACACACCTTCATTACAGTTTGGTTTTCTGAGCTAGATGCAACATTAGTTGCATATCAAGAACTTAAATTTGTAAAAACTGTAGTTGGTTACGAAAAAAATGCAGAAATATCAAAAATAGCATTATTATTTTTTCAATAGTTTGTTGTACTTAAACCCCGAGACTTTTGAATTCTCAGAAAGCTTTAAAAATAAATTAAAGGTAACATGATTTTGTGTTAAGAGGAGGAACTATAAAACTAGCTGAAGACTATGTGAAAGTAGAATAATAATAGTGAGAGTTAATTTAAGTGTCTAATTATCTTTTCAGCAACGAAATCGACAGTTTCATCACTTCATTTTCATTTACAATGAACTTTTTCAAAAGATTTAATATTTCTATTCTACTTTTAAAGGTCTGATAAAGCTATTTGAAATACTGACTGGAATTTTCATACAACAGAGGGCTTTTGTATTACATCTAGCATGTAGCAGGATTGTATTGAACACCTAGTCCGATTTTTTGGGGGGAAGGGGGGTGGCGGGTCCCCTACCAACCCCCTTGATATATCAGTAGAATACCACAGATACTTCTGATTACAGCTACCTTTTTTAAGCGCTAGATACAGTTGTATTTAAAAAGGAAAAATTTTCACGCAATAATGGAGTTTTGCATTACATCTAGCATGATACAATGGTACCTAGGGATGTTTGATGTATCAAGCCTTATAAATACCAAGCACTTGCAAGATTCCTTTCTTAGAAGATATTCTGAATTTTTCCTACTGCATAGAAATGAAACTTCCAATTTTTTAATGATAATTAGTTTGAATTGACTTCTTTATCATCAACTCGAACTTTGTACTATTTTATTTACATCAGTTCAATTTAAATTTAAGAACTTCAGATAAGGGTCGTGTCGAATACTGCTCTCAAAACTACTTCTAAAACAGGGAGATCTCATGAAAAATACTGTCAAAAGGATGAAAATAAAATTTCTATTTTTTAGAAAAACTAAAAATGATATTTATTTGTATTTTTTTTGCTTGTTTATCAACTTTTACACATTTTATTCATTTAATAAGTAGTTGAAAAAATACTTTATATATTTTATTTGAATTGTTTTACGATTGTGAAAAAAATAACAGGTATGTACGAAAAAATTTTTTTGCTCTTTAATATATTAAATTTTGTACCTATGTTGTCTAAAACTATTATTTGTATGTTATTGAACCATTTTCCGGTAGCTGATAAATTTAAAGAAATTTCCTGGCACTTCTTAAAAAATAGATATTGCGTGGGGAGTTAATGAACCCCTCGTATCTTATGATCTGTAAGCTTCACAAATAAGTTTCAATTATAAAGGTTGAAGTTAAATAAATTATCTACAAATTGAGACCCACTTTGTAATTTTACAACCATTAGTTTGGATTTTATAGCTAAAAACGTGCACAATTTAGAGTTTTTTTGAAACTTTGACGCTCGGGGGCGGGGTCTAAATATTATTTTTTTGAGCTGTAACTCTCAGAATATTAGTGTTATATCAAATGGCACCTTTTGAGGGGGTGCCCCGAAAAAAATTCGAACTTTCGTTTAAAAAAAACCACCCTAGTGTTGATGTCTAAATTAATAAGTAGTTGTCCTTCATTGCCACCAGATGGCGCTGTAAATATTTGTATATAATTTATTCAGATTAAAATAAGCTCGCAAGCATGATGGTCGTATTTCATGTGTCCTCTTAGATGCTGGGCAACTACCACGAACAGCAAGTAAAAGCTTCAGTGCTTAAGTGTTGTTACGTTTAGCGAGGATGTTAAATTCTACTAAAAACTGGAAATGATTAATATGTGTGTACAATATACAGGGTGTCCCCTAAATGTTTGGTCACAATTCTAGGGTGATAGTAGACACTTAGACGAGTCATAATCACACAGGGTTTGGGGTCCCAGACCAAATCCCATGGAGCTAAAAATGGACAACAATTATTGACAAATTCATTTTGTAGAAGAACTACTATTGTTAAAAACTTAATCATGGTCTTAAATTTTGTGGTTTAATATGATCTATAAAATTATGCTAAAAGTTTTCACTTTAAAAGTTTTTTACTACAAAAAAAGTAAAAAAAAACAAAAAATGTGAAAAATATGCCATAACTTTATTTTGTATTTGGAAATCCCTCATTTTGATTTCATAATCTGAAAGAACATAAATGAAAACCATAAAATCCAAAGTTTCACGTAAATACTATCAATATTAAGCGCTTGAGATCCTAAACATTTGTTTTTTGAGTGCGAAAACAGCTCCAGAAAAATAACGTTCAGGGAGAACCTACGAGTTACGGAATCGCTAACTTTCTTTTTTCTCCCATTTTAGCAAAACAGGCCAAGCTCCTACAGATCGCCAAGCGAACTTGGTGATCTGTTGTTGGCGAAAGTTGGGGAGGAGTCTCGTATCGCAAATAGTGGCGAGAAATTTAGCAAGCATCAATCCGTAACTCATAGATTTTCCCTGAAAGTTTGTTTTCTGGATCTTTTTTTGCACGCAAGAAACAAACTTTAACAGGATCTCAAGCATTTAATATTGATGGTATTTACGTGAAGCTTTGGATTTTAGGGTTTTCAACTCTGCTCTTTCAGATTATGAAATCAAATAAAAGGATTTTCAAATGCAAAATAAAGTTTTGGCAGATTTTTCAAATTTTTTTTGTGTTTTTTTTACTTTTATTCGAAGTAAAAAATTTTAAAGTGAAAACTTGTAGAACAATTTTAAAGATTATTTAAACCACATAATTTGAGACCACGATTAAGTTTTTCCAATAGTAGTTCTTCTACAAATTGATTTTTTTCAATAATTTTTATGGGGTGTCGCTCCATTTTTAGCTCCCTGAGATTTGGTCTGGGACCCCCCAAACCCTATGTGATTCAGACTCGTCTAGGTGTATACTATTCCCCTTAGAAGTGTGACCCAACATTTATGGGACACCCTGTATACACACAACTAAAAATATTGTGTATGTGATGAAAGTTCTATTACTATTATTTATATATTCATGACTTGTAATTTATTTTCAAAAAGAATTAAAAAAGAACACATCCAAATTTGTATCATATTTTTAATTTAAAGATTTAAACCAACGATCAACAAACAGACACACGATATAAATGCAGTGTGAAAATTCATTACAAAGGAAATGGATTTCAAAATTATATTCTGCCTCAGATTCCATTAGATTAAACCGAGAAATTCCACTTCCCACTAGTGTAAAATGCATTATGTTGCACATTATAACAAGTATAGCCGGGAAAATCCTAGTTATCTTACAAATACCAAGACTCCGAATATACGTCTAGTGTCAGCAATAAGATGAGGTTGGATAATTCAGGAGACACATTAAATGGGATTTTTTGCCCTCCTTTTGTAGAGAGCACATATTTATCAAGACTCCATTTTTTTCCAAATGGGTCTTATATAGCTGTCTTATATGTTAAATTGTATTGTTATAAAATTCGTAATTAGAAGATTTTTAATTTTGTAGGTAGTTTGTATAGGAAGCTTTGAAATGATTATATTTTACAAAACTAAATATATACTTTCCAATTTTAATTTTGTATTTTGTAATTTTCTTTTAAAAACTGATTGTTTTAAAAACAAAAAAAGGTTTCTTTTTAAGAAGGTATACCTAAGATATGAAACTACTGATCGGCCAACGCTAGTAAAAGGGTCACGTGATTTTTACAGACTTTGCACGGCCGATAGTTGGGTAACCGGTTCTAGTTGGGGTCTTGTTTCTATATACAAGCAAATGTATCTTCCTCTTCCGATCAACTGCCCCTCAACTTCCACCTGTCTCCCCTCCGAAATACTAGTTCCAGCGTTGTCAAAATCACGAGACCCTTTTACTATCGTTGGTTTAACAGTATTTAACCATTTATGCATAAACGAGGTTTAACTCAAAAATGTAGATAACTTATTCATTGATGAAATCTATGAATTAATATAGAGTTGAAAGTATCACCCTTTTGTTTTTGTCATTTAGCGATTAATAAAAGAAACATCATTTTGTTTACCCTTTATTGCATTAACACACGCAGGGAAAAGTTTGCAAAAAATATCTCAGAAATATTATGATAATTTATTATGACTATTTTTATGATTGCAATTTTTATTGGAGAAATATTAGCCAACTATTCAAGCTATAAACGAAGCATAAAATAAATAAGTAGCAAATTCTCGTCTGGAAGTTTGGAAAAAAAACTTGCAAGTGCGATCTTTTACCTCAACTATACTCTGTTCATTTTGAACTGGTGCTTGAAAATATTTCCTTCCCCCACCACCGATAGTAACCATAACAACTATCTTCGTCAAAGTGACGAAGAAGGCTTACTATTGGCTGCTCGAAGATCGTAACTATGGTTACACTTCTAGCGTGGGGGAAAGCACTATTTCTCAAGTGCCAATTCTAAATGAATAGAGTATAATCCGATGTGTATTAGTTAGGTGCCTTGATGAAATTCAGAATTCCTACTGAAGATCTACACCAAGGATTGCTCTGTGTATGCATGGATATATTGTTGTTTACGCTTCTGTAGTTGGTACAGTCCAAGAGAATGTTCGCAAATTACTCTCCAGTGAAATGGCTAAAAAAATCCAGATAAATTTGGCCATTTCCTGAGACTTACAGTACTTATCCTCATTTCAACTCAGTGAAAATCCATACTTGAAATATCGATGCAATGAAATAGATAACATTAAGTATTAAATGATTTTTATATTAGGTCTTCATTGTGGATAATATAATAATAACTAGTAGTACTACTGTATTTTCAATACCTATAAGCACTGAGCTATAAAACAAACTGGAATGACAACCTCCGATACTATAAAAAGCGACCGATCGTGCCATCGCGGAAGGATGAATTGCCCCGATTGCTTGAGCAATCGGGGCAAGCTGGATGCAAAGTTGGAAGAACATTTCCCCCTTTTAATCCGCCCATGCCTGTTTTTTAAAATATTATGTGCAAAATTTAGAATGGTCGTTTCATATGTGCATACAACTGAGCTAACAGATGGGGAAAATTAAAAGAAGATTTAGAAGACTAGTCACTCCAGTTTGTTTTATAGCTCAGTGCCTATAAGTTGATGGGGCAAGTTAAAAAAATCAGATAACTAGTTTCTTTGCAAGTCAATAATCTAACTACAAAAGCTTAAATTTAAAGAAATGATACTAATTTTTTTTCTCAAAAATTAAGAACTTAAGAGAAATTTTTTTAACACTAGGTAGAACTGGGCTGAACACACAAGATTGACCAATCCAAAAGTCGTTCGATTCAACTTCCTGAACCACACCAGTTTCAATGGGCATTTGAATTTACTAAGCATTAACCTTTTATTTACCGCATTATGATTCGCTTTAATTTTTTCGTGCAAATACTTTTTTGAGTCACTAAATTGAAAATTAAGGGATATACATAAATAAAATAATCATCTTTGGAAAATTGAATCCGCTAGATCCAATTACTTAAATTGATACTTTTGGGTACTCTCAGTACACGGAGTGCTAAAATATTCTCACAATACAAGAAAAACATAGCTTTTTTATCGCAGTAATAAGTCTTTAAAAATAATACACTTAACTTTTGACTTTAACTACTTTTTTGCGGGAACAAAAATGACAATCATGTGAATCCGATCGAAATGGCAGCTGAACTTACAACTTCAGTTAAATCTATTCGCATTTCCCGCTAAAATACTCATCATAGAACCTTCGCTGCTTTTTATCCTGGAAGAGGATAACTGAAAGAGTGTTCCTGCATATTATCGTCAATATATTCGCAAGGATGGTTATTCTATGTAATTTTAAAGTTGGCGGTACTTGTAAGTACCGTCGGTAAATAAAGGGTTCAGGGACTGGTCGACACAGATTGCAACAAAGGAAAAGATAACGCTTGAGGAGACTTTTCTAACAAACCTTAGCCCAGTATACGACATAGTAACACCTGAATTTTGACGACGGTTCCTCGCGTAGATCGATTCCACCGCAGGCACGTCATCCCGTCCCAAATGGGGTAAACACATTAAAACTGATGACTCCTCCGCGATGAGATCCAACGACGTCGCTCTACAAACGTTAACCCCCACTCCTTAATATTCACGCACGCTGCCATCTCTTTCACTTAATGGTCAAATATCCGGCGCAATATCCTGCAATCGTTGATTGAAGAGAACAAACCAATTACGCATGTCTGCAGCAGTAGCATCCAGCGAAAGGCCCTCATTATGGCGTTAATGATCGGCAGAAGCGCGACGTATGGACCAGTAGTCACAAGGATTCATTACGGAACAAAGCAGATTGCTCTGGACGAAAGGTCACGTAATGAAGTTTCGCTTCGAGAGACGCTGGACACGTGTCGTATTGATTGGGGACGGTCCGTCTATGATTCTTTTGTCTCTTCTTCTTCGGAAGGAGACAATGAGTGATCCGTTGAAAAGGTATCGGAAATGGACTTTTCCGATGGAAAAGGTATGCTAGAAGATCTTAACAAACAAAGGAACAGACATTTCTGAAGGCTCATTCAGACTTGTCGCTTTTGATACTCATTTGGAGGAATCATCCAAAGTGCAAGGTGTAACTTGGCCTTTCACTCTTTACTTCTTTACTTTTCACATGAGTGAACCCCTAAGTGGAAGTGAAACAGTGGGAAAAAGCCCTAAGGCCCGATTTATATGATGCCAGCCTGTATTACGTGGGTCATCATGCTAGTGCCTCACACCATGGAAGTAAGCACTGGACTGATGGAGATCGTTCTAGCTACCAGATGGTCTAGGAACTAGAAATATTGCTATTTACTGGCACGATCTTCATGTCAGTTTTTAAATCGAGTTAAAGCACATTGATGTGATCAGGTGGATACACTTTGCTAGCATGCAAAGCATTCCCTTGCAAATCGAAGAAACATGGGGCATGCTTTGTGGTAGGGATCTGGTGGTGCTGGGATCACGTCCCACTCAAGCCTCCCTTTCACGTCACGACTTGAGGAGAAACGATTCTCGCTCTAATCCTCCAATACCCCTTTTGAATCCTCAAATGATCTAATACCATTATTTGAATAAAGACATCACAGTCAATCACAGTTGTGACTACTAAAATGTACTGCCTACCCTTCTGTCTATCATAAATATTTGCATTGATTCCCTCTATCATGCGATAGAATTCTAAAATAGCGTTTTGGACCATCTATTAGATTTTTCTCTGTGTTGATACCCATTTCGTGTTAAACAGAGTGACTAGTGGATCGAAGACATGAAGGCGGGTACAGTTAGTCCTGCCACACACATTTTAACTCGCACAATCCTTAGTTACAGAGATCCACATTTATTCGTCTCCATAAGGACCGGGATAAATATCCATTTCTGGACATTAGTTTTCTCTCTTACTACATTAAGGAAGTTTTGCTATGAGTAGAACAATTTTGCTTTCAGGTTTTTCGATTCTTCAACTTGCAATGTATTTTCAATGATAAAAAAAGAAGTGATGAAATTGGAAATTATACCTAGTTCAATCTACAGGGTGTCCTATAAATAATGGGTCACACTTCTAGGGGGGATAGTAGATACCTTGACGAGTCAGAATCACATAGGATTTGGGGGTCCCAGACCAAATCCCAGGGAGTTAAAAATGGAGAGACACCCCGAAAATATTATTGAAACACCCCGAAAATATTATTGAAAAAATTCAATTTGTAGAAGAACTACTATTGGTAAAAATTTAATTATGGTCTAAAAAATTGTGGCTTAATATGATCTTTAAAACTATTTTAAAAGGTTTCAGTTAAAAAATTTTTTATTATAAAAAAAGTTAAAAAACCACAAAAAATTTGAAAATTCTGCCAAAACCTCATTTTGTATTTCGTAATCTATTCTTTTGATTTTATAATCTGAAAGACCATAGTTGTAAACCCCTAAGTCCAAAGTTTCACGTAAAAACCATCAATATTAAGCGCTTGATATCCTGTTAAAGTTCGATTTTTGCGTGCGCAAACTGGTTTCCTATAGCCGTTTCCAAAACGGCAGTTTGCGGACGCAAAAAATGGACTTAAACCATGCTTTAACAAGCTCTCAAGCATTTAATATTGATGGTTTTTACGTGAAACTTTAGACTTGAGGGTTTTCGACTATGATCTTTCAGATTATCAAATCAAGAGAAAGGATTTCGAAATACAAAACAAAGTTTTGGCAGAGTTTTCACATTTTTTTGTGGTTTTTAAACTTCTTTTATAATAAAAAAAATTTAACCTGAAAACTTTTAAAATAGTTTTAAAGATCATTAAACTACAATTTTTGAGACCATAATTAAATTTTTGCCGATAGTAGTTCTACAAATTGAATTTTTCAATAATTTATTTGGGCTGTCGCTCCATTCTTAACTCCCTGGGAATTGGTCTTTGACCCCCATATCTTATGGTATTCTGACACGTCTAGGTGTCTACTATCCCCCTAGAATTGTGACCCAACATTTATGGGACACCCTGTATACATCAAAACATATTGACATCATTCATTGGACTAGGAAACGTAATTAAAATTACGGAATAAAACTAAACAATCACTCTCTTTGAAATTTTACGCAACTTTGCACAACATAAAAATTTAATTGAAACATATTTTTCTCTGATGAAAGGAATTTTGTATGAGATGAAAAGAAAAAAGCAATGCATTTAAAATGCACATCAAAAATAGTTTTAAAAGAAACTTAATGAAATTTACATTCAAATTTTAGTTATATTAAAAACTTAGCAGCAGAATTCTAAGACTATTTTAAATAGAAACAAATTAAATTGCTTTCGTAGCGTAAGTGAAGATTATATTGATGAGTAATTAAAAAATTTCTAAACTATGGCTTGTTCGAATCAGTCTTGGAATATTTAACAAGAATAGGATATTTCTTTTTGTAAAAAATCTCATTAAGATCTTGCGAGTGTTTTTTTACTTTTATTTTGAACAGAACGAGGTTTCTTCCTTTTTCTAATGCATATGTTATTTGTATACATGAATAAGTAATCAGGAAGCTGTGCATTTTGATCTAAGAAGGTGAATGCAACAGGATCCAAACAGCCATTATGCTAGGTAAACTCAATCAATATTTTTTAAGGGATATAATGAGACTTTTTCAATATCGGTTTGAAAGTAATTATTAAGGTTGCAGTGGAGTAAGTATCATTGTAAATGGGTTCTTATTTCATTTTTACTGATTCATGAATAACGTTCGTAAAATTGTTGTTATTATTTGGTGAAAATATGGTCAATAGGGAAGCATTGGCTAAGAGTTTATTCAATCTAAAATATATGATGTCCTTAGAGACTTTAAAAAGAAGTGCTTTATTTATTCTATTACAAAAGTATAAAATATTTTTTGAGTTGAAAAAAATCTTCAAATATGTCTCCAATATATGACACTATGTTTTCAAAACATGTTAAAAAATTCTGCAAATACGTTTAATGTGTATAATCACATAATAATTAAACATACTAAGTTACTGGCATGGTAGGTAGAAGTGGTGATAAATTTCTATATTTATCTTAATGGTTTAAAACTTGCTAAATATTAAAAAACTGCACACAAGAAATGATAAATGGAAAAGTAGAGTTTAGCAATTGATCTCTGGGTTTAGAAGATTTCTTTTGATATAGATAAATATATTTGAAAAGATCAAGTCGTATGTTAAGTGCAAATAAAAATAAAACGATACTATCTCAATAAATTTGTCACAAAGTAAACTCAATATATATTTACTTTGGAGTAAACTTTATTATTCTCACCTGAGCAAAATATATGTATTTTTTTTATCTCCAAAGTCACCGTATTGATTTTATAGGGGGTGATTCGGTCTCCAAAAAAGTCATAAATCTTACATTATTTCATTTTAAAAGAGTCCCTCCCGGTGTAAGCTCCTTTGAATAACAAGGGACAAAGTTATTGCGTGCTTTAGCTTTCTCGATACCACCCCCGTGTAATATCTCACGATCAACCCTCTACAAAGATTGATGCAGGATAGATAAATCCGGGCCGAGAAGCCTTTGAAGCAGAAGAGAATGTTGAAAATCCGAAGAAAAAGCAGCAATCAATATTTTTTCCCCCAAATATTTCCAGCAGTGTATCATTTTTACCTAAGGATATGCTATTTTTTTATGTGTGCTCGAGTTTTTACTTTGGGATATAGATATTTTATGAGCTATTGGGTTTGTCTTAAAATTTAAAAGCGTAAAGGTCTCCCTCGATATTCATTAAATAAGCTGCCTAAATATTTGATGAGAGGGATGAAAAAATGTTTCGAGTGTTGTGGGGTTTCCAATAACTCCGAATCATAGTACTGGAATATATAAAATGGAATATTTAGATGAGAGTTTTTTTATGTATCGCAGCTTTTAATCCTCAGGCATTGCCTAATGAGCTTTCTATTAGAGTTTAATTACATTATACTCTCAATTATTTTGTTGGGGTTTGAGGCTTTTAAGTAATTTGCTTTCGTTGTTTGTTAAGAATAAACGAGTTTGCTCTTAGATCTTTAGTTTTTGTCCCCTCTACTTAGTCTAAACTTATTCTATTTATAACTTGCTGATTATTTTGTTCGATAAAAGTAAGCGGCTTGTTTTGTTTTAATGAGGAATATAATTCCTTTTGTTCTATAAATTGGGATATTTTATGAATAATCATTAAATAATGTTTAAAACAACATCCCATTAAAAGTTACGCAATGACTATATTTAGGCTAATTGGGAATGTTTTTGATAAGAAATAGCCTTGAGTTGGGTGGTTTTACAATCAGTGATTCAAGCGATGGGACTGCCTAGACTGGTCGAAATTTCCTTATATATTTCCTACAAATGATGACGTAACTACTAAGTCAACCTCTAAAAACCAATGTCAGGAAAATATTCTTTTAAATCAATGCAAAAAGCGATAGTAAATTTTCAGTTTTCCACATGACGTCCTGGTTTTATCGTTCAAATCTCTGAATGTAAAACCACCCAAATGTAGATTATGGAGAATCATGGATGACATTTACATACAGCTACGATATTAAATATTTTCAATTAAAGTAAGATTTAGTAAGTATCATTTTTAAATGGAACTCATTTTTGAATAGAACGTTAAGTTGAAAAATTTGGGTTTCCAAACAGTATCAAGTACAATGTATGGTAGGGGAGTAACACAACTATATACAAAGGACGTTATAGAAATAATTTGTTCCAAAAAATATCCTACTAGTCTTATAAATTTTTTGGACAAATATTCTTTGGGAAAAAGTACTCTTTCCCGTTTGTGATATTTTATCGGTAGATATATAGAGGGAGTTCTTAGAAGAATTCCTTTCCCAATTGTTTGAAGTCTGCAACATTGTGTTCTTCCTACCAATGCATCAAGCTTTGATAGTTAACTTCCTTTAACATAATACTATCAAACCTGTTTTTATGTAATTTTTTTTGTGCGGTGTATGAAAATTTCAATCAAATGGGAACATAACAAAACTCTTGTATCTGGGAAACACTTGTATCTCGTAAAATAGGATAACTTTGGCCTAAATGGAGTGTTTTTTTTCACATTAAAAGCTAATAAAAGTAGTTAATTAAAACAAATTTGACAAAGTCAGTGGTTTATATTATTTTAACATGTTCAACTGTATTATAAACCACTTTCAAAATGCGTATTTCAGTTTTAAGTATTTATAAATTTTTTTTTGAAATTTATGGCCAAAATTTCCCTGAATTGGGGTAAATTTCTTAAACACTGGTACCGCTTTACCTAAACTTTCCTTTCCATTTAGAAAGAATTTTTAGAATTTATTATTTTTATTAGAATTTTTTTCCATTTTTTCTTTAATTATTATGAAAAGTGAATTGTTTTAATTGCCAACTTTTTTGATTCAAAGAGTCATGTTTTCTACAGAGAAAGCATCAATTCAGACTGCTTTTGTAGTCTAAATGTCTTTTCATAATGTAAATTAAAAGACAGATCATCAGAAAATGAGATGTCTGTGGTCTATAAAGAAAGAAAAAGCATTATTTCCCCTAAGTGATGATGCAAAAGAATATTCAACTGTGTTATAAACCACTTTGAAAATGTGTATTTAAGTTTCAAATATTTTAAATTTTTTTTTGAAATTTTGGGCCAAAATTTCCCTGAATTGGGGTAAATTTCTTTAACGGTGGTACCGCTTTACCTAAACTTTCCTTTCCATTTAGAAATATCAACTTTTTTTTCTCTAATTCTTATGAAAAGTAAATTTTTTAATTGCAAATATTTCAGATTCAAAGAGCCAAAGAGACAGAAAAAGAATAAATTCAGAGTATGTTTTTGCAGAGTCTTTCATAATGTAAATTAAAAGACAGATAAACAGAACATGAGATGTCTGTTATCTACAAAGGAATAAAAGCACTCTTTCCCTTAAGTGCAAAAGAAAATTCTTGAATGAATATATTGAAATGATTAGTATTGCCAATTTGCAATATAGATTTTTTCGACTTACTGTATTTGGACAATGGACACCTGCAATAATTCTGCCACCCTTTGCAATGACATGCTGTTACATGCCTTAATACGGCTCAACCTAAACCATAGTTTAACCGTAACGAAAATAATGTTCACTTTATTTATTGTCAATAATTGAATAACAGGGAAATTCAACTTTGGTACCCCATTGTGGGTATTCGAATTAGAGTTATCATAAAACACATCATTTTTTACATAATGAAGAGTATTTTATTATCATTTCTAGGTATGAGTTGATCCTACTATGGGACTTTTTTATAAAGCAAAATATATGATTAACAAAATTTGAATAATTAAGCTGTTCATGAAATTTGAATAATTAAGTTCAGATATAGAAAAAATCTTATAAAAGAGTGGAAAACATTTTTAATCAAAGCTCAGGTGTTTTTGAAAATATTAATTAATGTTTTCCCCAATTTCCCTCGTAGTAACAAACACTTTTATTTTTATTCGAAAAATCTTTCTTATCCTTCTCTGAAAAAGTACTCCAGATGTTTGTAATTTTTTAGCACAGAATAGCTAATTAGTTCGGAAGAAGTTTTTCCCATCAATATTTTCAAAAATATTCATCGCCATATCGTTTTTCTGATGAAAAAAGCCTTGTTTTTTTATACCAGAAACTTTGATATTTATCATGGAGACCGTAATTCAACACCTTTGTAATTCAGTAAGAACTAAAAACCCAAGTTTTTAAGCATTAATTTGATTCTCACTTTTTGCTCTAAGCTTCGAATTGCGATAAGTTTTTTCCCTACTATTTTATCAAATGCATTAAAAAACGGTTAAACAAAAACCCACACAGAAAGCTCTTTTAAGACGTATTTAAGAAAAAAAAAGTTGGATTTTAAATTAAAAAAGAAATTACTTCTAGGATTTCGAATGAAACAAGCGAAATATAAAAAGTTTGCCCTAAAACTAATCATACCGCTATTAATGAACTACTCAGGAACTCGTTTAATACTTAGTGAAATATGAAAAATATTCAGCATCAACGCCTTAAGGCAGAAAATAAAACATTTCTTTGGAGTAATAAAAAAGTACGGTTTAAAAAACTAATAAAAAGTAGTATAATTAAAAATAAGAAACCGCCATCGTTTTTTTAATTTAATGACCTGTAGCTAATTTTTAAAAACCACCTGAACTGTCGTTTTGACTCAGCATAAGTAAAATATCAAAATGTTTTGAAAAATAAATGAACATTTCTTTCCGTGTCCTCTATTTCTTACTTTCTTTTTCTTCCTGAAGTTCTTTTGGAATTGAAGAAAAACACACTGATCAGACTATAATAAGGGAAACTTGCATAATATTTTAAAATTTTTTTTGCAAGATCTTATTTGATAAATCCTGCATGAAAGAAATTGAAGAGATAACCATGGTTAGTTACTATTTTCAAGCAGTTATCTTAACGTATAGCATTAAGATATAACATGAAAGGGGGTTAGCTAAAGGAAGACTATATAAATATTTATCGAATAGAGTTTTTTAGTTTTAAAAGACACTAACTGAACATATACTAAAGTTGTTTTGGAATTGAGGTGCTTGTTGAAACAATGATCTACCTCCAACAGTTTTACATTAGATTAATCTCATTATTGTTACCGTTGCAAACATATCTATTAATAGTCCATTCAAATAGTATTTATTTTGGGAAAATTTTGGGGTAGAAGATATTTATCGCTATCTGTATGTTTTTTGGGGCGCTAAATCCGAATCTGAGGTTTGCCAACAAAATTTCGCGACGGAACATTGCGAAAATTCGAAAAAAATGGCAAAAATTTGCCCCTTTTTTTCGTTTTCGGCCCCTAGAAAATTACCTTTGCGCTTCTGAGCTAAACAGTCAATCCAAAAAATAAAGAACACTAACCAAGCTACAAAAAAGTCAATTACAGCTTTTTTCTCAGACGCATAGTTTCGCCGATAGAACACGTTGAAAAACGGGCTATTTTCGTTCGATTGGTAAGAAATCCAAAAAATTTCACTAGTATCTAAAAAACCGCAATTTTGGAACAGGATACTATAAAAACTGCCAAAATAATACTTCACATGAAATTAGACATCTAAAAACTCCAATAATGATAACTAAATGCATTTTTGTTCGGTGATTTATCTTAAGAACGAAAGTTCAACAGGAGATAATAGTATTTCTATAACTAAGTTGCTTCTTCGAAATTACATGCAAAATTTTTCTATTGACTGCTCTATATGTTTTTTAGGGTGCTGAATCCGAATTTGAGGTTTTCCAACAAAATTTCATGACGGAATATTGAGAAAATTTGAAAAAAATGCCAAAAATACACCACTTTTGTTCGTTTTCTGCCCTTAGAACATACACTTTGCATTTCTGAGCAAAACAGTCAACACTAAAATAAAGAAGAGAAAACAAGCTACAAAAAGTCAATTGCAACTATTCTCTCAGATGAAGGGTTTGGATTCTAGAGAACTCTGAATATTGGGGAGTTTTTGTTCCATTGGTGGAAAATTAATAAAATGTCCCTCATATCACAGAAAAGCGGCCTGTTTTGGAACCTGTTTTGTTTTCTCATGCAAGAAATTGAATAGATAAATCGCTTCATGTATGCAGTATTAAGATATAACATGAAAGATAGTTAAATGTTTATGAATGAGATATTTGTAGATTTTTTTGAGTTTTAAAGGCTGAATATACAGGGTGTTTCAAAATTGCGTTGCACGGCTTTTATTCGGAACCAGTGCCTCCTAGGGTCATGGAAGTAAGGTCTACTCCTAGGTAAGTGACCCTGGAGAACCCATTGAGAGGACTTACAGTGCCCCTAGCGGCGAAATTAAAAAGTTAAAAAAATTAATTTAAAAACTAAAGGAGATAGAGCAAAAACCCCAGTGAGAGTATTGTTGCCAACGTCAAGAAGAACTCATTGAAAAAAATTTCATCAAAATATCTTGAATATTCGCGGAGATATTACCATGTGAAAATAGCACTTTTTCAGGGGTCAAAAAGTAAAAAGTTCGCATATTTGCAAATTTTTCAGTGAAATTGTGTAGTTTTGTGTTTTTTTAGTTGAAAGAACACAAAATTTAATCAAAAAATCAAAAAAATTTGCAAATATGCGAACTTTTTACTTTTTGACCCCTGAAAAAGTGCTCTTTTCACATGCTAATATCTCCGCGAATATTCAAGATATTTTGATGAAATTTTTTTCAATGAGTTCTTCTTGACGTTGGCAACAATACTCTCACTGAGGTTTTTGCTCTATCTCCTTTAGTTTTTAAATTAATTTTTTAAACTTTTTAGTTTCGCCGCTAGGGGCGCTGTAAGTCCTCTCAATGGGTTCTCCAGGGTCACTTACCTAGGGGTAGACCTTACTTCCATGACCCTAGGAGGCACTGGTTCCGAATAAAAGCCGTGCAACGCAATTTTGAAACACCCTGTATAGTGTGTCTCTTTATGTTGCTAGAAACGGGAATGCCACAAAAGCATTTTGACTGATTATTGTACCATTTACGTTAAATAAACTAGTTTCAATCTTATCCTTCTGCTGTCTACTAAAATCCAATCATGATAGTTTGTAGAGAACCCTTTATAAACGTGCAGCTACGTTGTTTGAGTGAGGTCTAGGTAAACTCGGAGAAGAAACACAGACGTTTTAGCACAAGCCTGCCAATGCCATATGTTTGGACAATCGTAAATTCCGTTTTCGAATGGGTCAAAAGGGATTTAGAAGACAGAAAGGTTTTTGGAAGCATTATTGTTTTTAGGAAAGGAGTGCTCCTCTTTATACCGGGGAGAGTATGGTAGGGGGTTTTCTACTTTTGATTTATGCAGTGTTAGAACCTAAAGGCCGAAAAGTTTAAAAATTTTTTTATTTGGCGATCGATCATAACAGCATCATTTTATAATACGAAATTATAATATTGTTGTTGCTTTTTCTTTGGTTACTAATGTTGTACCATCTAACTAAGGATAAATAATGATTAGAATTGAAAAAAAATCAAGACATCTGATTGCAGATTTGAAATCTGGGAAAAAAATTCTGTTAATTTCTTTTCCGCATTTAAGGGGTCATAGGACTCTTAAACCTCAGTGCAGTGAAAAACACTTTACATTTTCCAAAAATATTAATAACTGTTTTTCTAATTTATGAAAAGACTCGGTTTAAACATATTTTTAATCATCATTTCTTAAACTTTATGTAAAAAAATAATTGAATTCTTAATAGAAATAGTTAAGTTTATACACTGAGTCGAAAAAATGCAACTGTGACGGTTAAATTTTAGCTTCCATGCATGATAAAATTTGAAGTAATAAGAATATACTAGGGGGCGATCGCCCCCTGCTCGCTATCGCTCGATAACCCCCGGGAACTGCTGACGCAGTTCCCCTAGGATTGCTTCACAATACTGTGCTCGCTACGCTCGCTCGCCATACGCTGGTACAGCCTAGCTGAGATTCATTACCAACTAAAGGTTCAATTCCGTTAGAGTTCCCGCTTAATATCGCCAATCTCTTTTGGACACCAAAAAGTATAAATATTACTAAATAATTTCAAATTCATATATTATAATGGGTTCAATCCCGTTAGAGTCCCCGCTAAATATCACCTATCTCTTTTGAAAGCTTAATTTTCAAATATAAACAATTTTTTAAAAATTTTTAATGATAAACTGAACAGTTAGGTAAACATCTAATTAAACATATTAATCCATAAATTTAAAATTATTTAGCAATATTTATAATTTTTGGTGTCCAAAAGAGGTAGGCAATATTTAGCGTGAACTCTAACGGAATTGAACCTTAAAATGTTTAATTAGATCTATAACTGTTCAGTTTATCATTAAAAAATTTTACATTTGAATATTAAGCTTTCAAAAGAGATTGGTGATATTTAGCGGGAAATCTAACGGAATTGAACCCCAACTAAATTTATTGATGAAAATATAGTTTTATAAATAGTAATATGCAGCAGGGAAACATTAAATACAGTGCATGAAAAATATGTATACAGTGTTTATAAAATACATGGTTACTGTTGCATTAGTCAAGAAAAACCACCATAAGCAGTAAATTTTTATCAGATAAGTACTATTAACATGCATATAAAAATAATAATTTAACAGTAAATTAAAATGCAAAGTTTTTTCACTGTACTAAGCAGTCCCATGACCCCTTAATGTTGTTTTCTAAGCAGGAGTTACACCTGTAAAACTGGTTTTACCTTTAGAGTACTCAGTATGCAAGAAAACAAACTAATGAGACAATACTTTAATCGTCCCCAAAAATTTCTAATTGCTTCTATATCGCCTGCTATTTGGAATAAAAGAAAATTTAGATATTTTATTTGATATATTATAGAATATATAATCTATCTACAAGAAAATCAAGAAAGTTATAAGAATCAATAAGTAATCAAGAAAAAAGATGTTGCAATTTTTGGTTGGGTTTTCTGGGAAGGGAGCATACCCCTTTCCTGAAACAGTCACTGGCAAGTTATTTTTTAGTATTAATTATTATATTTGGTGATCCAACTGTTAAAAACTTCTGAAATACAGCATCTGTACAATCCCATAACCGTCAATTGCTATATTTTAAATAAAAGGTAGACCTCTTCGCCGTTATTAAACTCCCAAGATGCACCACGAGGAGGTGGGTCTACTTCGCATCTCAAAAAAAAAGTAGGTTAGCCTTTTTTTTTAGCAAAGCGTACTTTAAAAGGCAAACCTTGAAAACAAAGGGAAAAAAGGGTTCTTTTTTAAACAGGCATACTAGAGAAACGGTTGGGAACAAAGTTAAATTTTTTTCTTAATCTTTTTAGTACATTACGGGGCATGTTGATTGTTACATAGGAATGAGATCTAGTATAACGTTATTCATAAAGTGTTGAATGATGACAATGAAGGATGAATCGATGGATGTACACGATGCAACGATGAAAATGAAGGATGAAATGATGGATGTACACGATGCAAAGATGACAATGAAGGATGAAACGATGGATGTACACGATGCAACGATGACAATGAAGGATGAAACGATGGATGTACACGATGCAAAGATGACAATGAAGGATGAAACGATGGATGTACACGATGCAACGATGACAATGAAGGATGAAACGATGGATGTACACGATGCAAAGATGACAATGAAGGATGAAACGATGGATGTACACGATGCAAAGATGACAATGAAGGATGAAACGATGGATGTACACGATGCAACGATGACAATGAAGGGTGAAACGATGGATGTACACGATGCAAAGATGACAATGAAGGATGAAACGATGGATGTACACGATGCAACGATGACAATGAAGGATGAAACGATGGATGTACACGATACAACGCTGACAATGAAGGATGAAACGATGGATGTACACGATGCAACGATGACAATGAAGGATGAAACGATGGATGTACACGATGCAACGCTGACGATGAAGGGTGGACCGATGATGACATCAGTCGACACTTTATTTTTAGAAATACTAGACCATGCCCCGTAATGTATTAAATAGAAAATGACGTCATGACTCCTATCATGACACCATTGAAAAAAACGAAAACCACTCAACTCCTCTGCCTGATTTAGAACACGCTTTTTCCTTAACACGTTTTTTTACTAAAGTATGAACATTTCTATGTCATTTTGAGTTTAAACGTCTTAGAAGAAGCTGGTTTATTTTACTCCTTCAGTGTCTATCTCATGTAAGATGAACGATGTAAGAGTAAAAGAAAAGTATTATATAAATACTTTATAGACGCTTCTTAGTGACACTCAAAACCAATAAGTAATCTTTGTGGTGAGGTAAAGATATACTTAAGGTTAAACCTGAAAAATCTGATAACTTTCCTTGTCGTCCAAAAAGGATATCTAATCTTAATTCACCCATTAAAACTGATATCCATTAATCTTTAGACTAAAGACTACTTTGTAGACAAATACTTATTATCAGATTTTTCCTGTAGCTACACCCACCTCTCTCCTCACTTAAGCAACTAGATTGCATCATGGGCCACCCGACTACCGCAGAGTATTTCAGATCTGCTCCACATAGAAACGTTATACTTCAGCCCATCATGATGTCTACTCCCGTTAAGGTAAACAACAGGATGGTTAAAAAACGTAATGTTTATGTCTTGTAATTTAGAACGCTATAATTATGTAACTGGTAACCGGATGATAGATTCCACCACCATTAATCGCCACCTCCACAATTTTGCCATGTCTCTGAAGGGGAGGGTCTCCAAGAGACCTGGACCCATGGTAAACTGCTCCATGACCGACCACAGGAGTTTCGGACCCACAGATTTAACGAGCACGTACTCCGCATATACTCGGTGGGTCTTCATTGGTGTCGGGAATCGAACCCGTGACCCACAGATCCCGAATCCGATGCCTTAACCACAAGGCTTCCCAAGGCCCAAGATTTACAATCGTCATGCACATATTAGTAATCAGGTTTTATTAGGTTTTACCCTTGATTAAAGTCATTTACCTGTGGAGAGAGAGAGAGAAAATGTATGGGCTTGCGTGCGCTATTATTATTTATTAAGGGTTATTTAAAAATACTTATTAAATAATATATTACGAAGTTCTAATAGCCTTATTCATCACTAACATAACTAAACATGAAATAGAAATTTCTAATTGGTTGTTGGAAAAGGGAAACACGTTTTGAGCCAATCGAAAGTTGAGTTATCGAAAAAGCTTGGTTCCAGGTTAACTTAAGGTTAAGTTAGTGGTGAATTCAGCCGTAAGATTGAGGATGATTGAGTTTAGCTCAGTGCTGTTGCTGTTTCACAGGTATAAATTCCCAAAATATTATTTCAGATTTAGGTACTTATCATAAAAAATGAGTATAGTGCCAGGAGAAGAGCTATGGCGAATGAGAAAACTTTTATATTAAACTACATTAAATTATTGATTATCTTTGAAATTTCTCGTCAGTAAAAATCGGAAATACTATTTTCGCATGAAAACTTTTTTACTGTTTAGTATGCCTTTATATTGCTATTTTGAGGGAATTAGTTACATTCAGTTTTATCTTGCTGATATAACTTTGGTTGTAAATTTTATAACTTAATCATCATACTTGTGGAATTTTAATAAGGCGTTAGAAACTTGTGAAATGACAAACCATAAAAAATATGCAATCATTATATATATTTTTTATATTGTTTTATAAGATTAGGGTGAAGGGTTAAGACCTCCTGGAAGGTTCAAGGGAAGGGATAATATTAGGGATAAGACCTCCCCCTACTCTCTATCGCTCACCAGACCCTATAAGCTGCTTACGCAGGACCTTTCGGATGACTTCGAAATCTTAACAAAAATTTGCACATTGAATTTATTCTGTGCAAACTGAACTTTAATAATAAATTTAATGAAATATCTAAGATCAAATCAGATCAGATATGGAATAGATCAGACCAGTTGATGTAGATCAGATATGACTATAAATCCAAAAAAATACAAAATATCCAAAATCAAATCAGGTAAGTTGATGTAAATCAGATAATAAAAAATTAAATTAAATAAATAAAATATATGGTGAAATAGATCAGATCAGTTGAAATTGAGCAGATCAGTTGAAATTGATCAAATCAGTTGAAATAGATCTTATCATGTGTAATAAATCCGATTAGACTAGCAATGTGAAGCCCAGTGGCTCAGTGGTAGTGCTTCGCGCTTCCACACCACAGGCCCGGGGTTCAAATCCCGGGCTGGGCAAGGTCCACTCAGCCTTTCATCCCTTCAGTGGGTCGATAAAATGAGGACCAAGCTTGCTTGGGAACTAAACACTGGGGGTCTCGCGTTAGAATGACCTCCTAACCGGGACACATGCCTAACAACTTACACCCCAGGCCCCACGGTCACGAAAACGAAGATGGGCATCGTAGGCCTTGGCCCACTAGGGCTGTTGCGCCAATGAGTTTTAGTTTTTAGACTAGCAATGTAAGGAAATTCCCAAATCCATGAATAGAGTCCCTCTAGAATCGAAAGAAGTTCAAAGCTGAAAGATAGCCACTCAGATTTGGCGCAAAACATTTATTTCAGCTCCAAAAGAATTATAATCACCCCCAAATTCAGTGGAATAATCTGTTTCTATAACAACCGCAGCATCATCGTATGACGTCAAAGCTCTTCTTCTGGCGGTATGTCAGTACAATGGCCATACAAATAGGACAACTGGTATCACTGCTTCCTTTCTATTTACTAAGAAACTATGTGATGAATGTCACTTACCATACATTGATACGTACGTTTAATCTGTTAAGTCTCAGATCGCTCTTAGCCAATGAGAAACACTTTCATTTCTCATTTTTGTACTCATATTTTGTAATGAATTTTCTCATTGGCTAAGAGCGATCTGGGACTTTACAGATTAAACTTTTGTTACATTGATGACTGTTTGACATTTGCTGACATTCCTGCTGTCACTTCGTCTTCTCTTTAGTTCTTCCGGACTCAATATCGACGATCTACCACAACGGGGATATCATACATCTGTTTGATCGACCTGGTTTATCAGAAAATGACCAAATTAGTTGTTACTGTTTGAAAAAATTTTAGACATTGTTATGCCATTGTTAAGCTTTAACAAAGCTAAAAATGATGGATTGTTGCAAATTAATGTTATTGTTTGGGTTTTTTACGAGATTACGAGAGATAGAGTTTTAATAATTTTTTTATTTCCATATTTTATTTGTTTTTTAAGATATCACAACTTTTTGTTTCACATTTCTCATATTAAAACATAAATTTTTAAAAACAATAGTAATAATATTTTGATTTATTTGATTACTTAGAAATGGGATTTATATTCATTAAAATCTAAGTCCATTAGCTAAATCTGAAAACTAACGAAACTTACTAAGTCGTCATTTTCCAAGTTTACAACAGGATGGTAAAAACTAAATGGTATTGTAATTTAATTTAGAATAGCTTAAGTATACCTCACTATCTATTTATTTAAACTAACACGATGTTACAAAAAATACGTGTTAACTTATGGAACAGGGGTTTCCAACAGGCGGCATTGGTGCCTTTTTGTCTGGCATAAGAAGGATTCTGAAAATATAACTTGCCAGTGGTGTTTATGGGGACTTAATTTAGAAATAAAAACACCTAATGAAGTAAAATTCTAAGAGAAATTTTGAGAGAAATAATTGCCAAAGGTGGCTAAAATCTAGACACACTGAAATCTAGACAATTGAACCTTGATTCTTCATCTTGACTCTAAATAAGGAAAACAGGGTTCAATTATCATTCAGACAAAAGAGACACTATGTGATTCATAAATTAAAATTATCTAGTTTCATACTACATCTGGATTCCACTTGTTTTTTTGCGTTACCAACTGGGCGATAATTCATTTTCTAGCAACCAGGAGAATATACTGGATCGTGGATTTTGATGCTGAGAGTTATGCCAAAAAAGTCGCCATGAAGAGTGGCAAACGGTTGTAATATAGCACCAAGTATTTTAGGAGAAGGTAACAAATATATTTACAGTTTTAGAGGGTCACAGTTCCAACTTTGTGACATCACGTACTAATAATTTGCATTCCATCTACTGTTTGTTACCTAACGGGGCGTTGAGGATATAAAACTGTAAAATTGCCCTGTTTTATGGCATTAACAAGGAGCCTGCACGATGGCCTGGTATCTATAATTTGATGAAACTTGGTTTAAAACGGTTCAATTCCGTTAGAGTTCCCGCTAAATATCGCAAATCTCTTTGGGACACCAAAACATAGAACTAGCCTACTAAATAACTTAAAACTATGGATTAAAATGTTTAGTTAGATAAATAACTGTTCAGTTTATAAATAAAAATCAGAAAAATGTGTCAATATTTGAATATATAGTGTTCAAAAGAGATTGGCGATATTTAACGGGAACTTTAACGGAATTGAACCTTTAAAACTTATAAAAATAACCTAGAATACCTCAAAAATTATCAGGATATTTTAGAAGATCTACCCGAACTCAGTTCAATTTTGTCAACTGTCCCGCTAAGTGCTACTAAGCGATTTTGGATTTAAAAAGTTAAAAAATATTACTTAAAATTACAAACAATGTGTTATCTATTAAAATATGCATAAAAATTTGGTTATATTTGAATGTTTTTACTAAAAACACCCTAGTGATATTTAGAAAGGCAGTTAACGGAATTACTCCCCAAACAAGATTTATTTCTTTAACTGCATAAAAAGCCCTCAAAACACGATACATAAATTTAAGCAACCTTTCTTAGTCTTTGGAGAAGTTTTTCTCACTTGGCGAGGTTTAATTTTGTGAGTCCCGTTTGCTAGGAATTTCTATACAATACTATATTATTTGACTAAAAATTTGATTTCATGCCTTAAAGTTATGAATCCTAAGAGTTGAAGGGTTGAATCCCAATTGATGGTGAGTTGGAAAATTACCAATTTGGTGCAGTAAGAACAAATTTCTCAAATACATTGTTAGGATAATTTATAATGTCACTATTGAGCTTTAACAAAGCTCACAAGATAGATTGTTGCAGTGGGCAATACCAACATTTTTTGGAAACAGAAAAAAATGGATTTTTTACAATTAAATTCAAAAAACGACATTAAAAGTTTAAAAAATATTTAGTTAATTCAATTTTTTAAAACAAAAATCGACATTACCTTTGCTGCACTTGTTTAAAATTAAGGACACCAGATCTGTTTGGGCCCTACTTTAAATTAAAAATCAACAATGGTTTTGAATCTTAAACCATTGTTTAAAACCATTGTTTCGAATTAAATGACGTCCCATGCTGTTTTAGTGCCCTTTTTTAAAGTCAAACTTTAAAATTAAATTTAAAACAAGTAAGAATCGTAATTAAAATAATTTTTGCGTGTATATTTCTCTCTTGATACCGCTATAAAAAACAAAAATACCGGAATTGCTCATTGTTTGATTGCTCATTGATTTACTTCAATATTATTTTTTTCAAATGTAGTGAAATTAAATCAATTTTTTGGCAACTCCAAATAACCCCAGCTCTTTGTTATTTCATGGGATGGTACCAATCAACAATATCTAGAAAGACATTTTTGAAATTTCGGGCATGCGAATTTAAAAGAGCCGGAACATTTCGGAAACACGTTTTGCCAAGCATTAACAAAGTTTTACATTTTCAAAGACAACAATCATACCAAGAACTTAATATTATGGGGTGGCCTGTTGATATCCTCTTAAGAGTATTTAAACGAAATTAATTTTTGGAATTTTCAATATTCCATTCTGAAGTGGGTGCGCGGGGGTTTGAATATGTACTTCAGTCTTTAGTTTTTGGATTTTAGCACCCACATTATTAATGCATTTTTTAAAGTTTAACATGTTGTTCTTCACACAACCAGTATGGTTAGAGTTTTTAGAATCAAAGCATTCCAGGGCCTTTTATGGCCACATTAAATTATTTTGTGCTGCTTCGATGTTAAATTAATAACGGTTTTTGCTCATTTTAAGGGACGCAATACTTCTATTGTTAGAATAATTTATTTAAAAATATTGTATTACTGAAGAAATACTTATCAAAATTATTTAGATTATTAATTTTAAATCAGATTATTTTTTGATGTATAAATAAATATTTTTATAATAAACACAAATTGTTCCAATAAAAAAGATAACAAAGAAATAACACCTTAAAAAATTTTTCCCGTATTTATCTCGAACTTTGATATCTTGAAATTATTATGTCTAAAAAAACCTTATTCATTTCTTATTTGGAGTAACCTTTTTATTTAGAATTTTTTACCAACCTTTTTTAAACTAGAAATCTCGAATTTATTTCTCTGTCTCTTCTATTTCAAGACTTCGAGGTTATACTGTAGAGGTCCCATAACCAACTGAGCAAAAGAGAGTTTAAAGGGGATGGTTTCAAAACTACATTTCAAAAGCTTTAAATTTCAAGAGTTTTAACTTGTTTAATACACATCGGACAACAAAGGTTCCCAAAATAATTTCCATATCCCACTTGAAAAATTTGAAATATTTTACATTCAAAAGCAGAGTTTATCTTGACAAAATTCGGATGCTTCTCGCTTATTATTCTAACGCTAGTGTTTTATTAGATGAGAGTATACTTAGCGAGATGTAGTTTTATCCTTCAGTACTGTACTCCATCTCACAGATATACCATTAGTTATCCAAACTTCAATTAGTATTCTTGAATCGCAACCCCCAAGTTAATTATCAAAGTGAAAGTTTATGATAATGGTTATCCTGCTCTGAGTGCCCCACTCTTCAAAAACTTTAAATCCTTTGTTTCACCTACAAAAGTGATTAATCTCAGCAACAATATGTTTCTGCTAACCATTAAGTGTGAGTTTTGCTCTTATTTTGAGCGATAGAGCCTAGACGCTGTTGTCTGATGATATAAGGAGACTGGTTTAATGTGATTGAGAAAATTTCGAGGGTTTATAGAAAGTATTTGCTTCAAAAGTTAGGCAAAGTTGGATGCTATAGGAGTTTTAATATACTTTAATAGGCAATGGAAAGCTATATAAAAAACAAAAAAAACTGAGCGTTTTAACATAAACTGTTTTGTTACTTTTTTCATTTTTGTGTACCTCATATCTAATGATTGTCTAAGTTACTTCACTCGTTTCATTGAGGAAAAATACGTAAAAAACGCAAAATATTAAAGAATCCAAATATAGTATGAATAGGCTAGTCCAATAGAGCAAACGTCCTGCAATTTTATCATAGGGTTTGCTGATTCCTTTTACCTAAGTTGGGAATAAATCTCTTCCGTTGCTTCAAATAATATTTCCATTTAGGTAGAATACAGTTTAATTTTTTCTCTGAATACAATGAAATTGAAGTATCAGTAAAAACTAAAATGGACTAAAATGCATAATATGTTAACTAATTTTGTGTATATTTTTAAAAATGTAACCAAAGAGGGAGATATTAATAAATGACCGAGTATTTCAAAGAAAGTGATAAACACTCATTGTTAAATGCCATTGAATTTATCGCATTGCCCGCCTACACTTTGGGCATTATTAAAAATGCCCGGTTTATCACTTTGCATGTGTAACATATATATTTTAATTTTTACATTTTTACAAAACATGGGTTTTATTTCTAAATACTTTTGCTGTATAACTAGGCCGTTGCTAGGCTGCCGACGTACGTCGGACGCCAAGCGCTACGGCCACGGCTGCCGACGTACTGTTTTGTACTGTATTTCACAATCCCTGCAAGATTTTTATACTTTATTAGCAATGCTCATCCATGTGGACTTGATTCTTGCTGTTTCTATAAAATATTTTAGCGAAATAATTTTATTTTCAATAAATTAATAATTAAAAATTTAAAAAAAAATTAGATAAAGTAAAACATTTAAAAAACACAATGAATTTAATTAAATAAGGAATGACTGCTAAACAAGAGCAATTAATTCTTGCAATTTTTAATGGAAAAATAAAAATTTAAATTAAATTTTCTGAAAAATTATTACTGGATTCGAACCTACGACCTTCCGCACGCCAGGCTGACGCACTACCACTACCCCATCCGAGCTTCACCAGATTCCATCCTAAATACTCTAAAACCACGCCTTTAACCCGATCATGCGCACAACGGTTACCCGTTGGCAGCCTAGTCACTCCCGTATAACTACTTTTTTATGATTATTATATTTTTACATATAAGACCAACTAAATATGTAAAATCATTGAAAGCTGTATTCGTGTGATTTTTAAAAATATAAAATCGGATTTCTGCTCTCTTTGGCCTTTACCGGTCGCTGCTATACACATTTTCTGTTTCTCTTTTTTTCATACGATTACCGTTTTTAAAATATGGTCTAATGACTTACAGTTCAGCAAAAAGAAGCTTGTTTTTAAAATTATTTCTTTGTGTTTTAAGTTTCATTCATTAACTCAAACCGTTGTCTGGAAGTTTTTAAAACAGAAGAATTTAAATGCATAAAAGCTTTTTTGCTTTAGGTTTTTTCTTAAGTTTTAATCTTGTGTAGGGTAATTGAGGTTAAAATTCCTCACCCCACAAAGCTGCTTTTAAATATAAAAACAGTTACTGATTTCTCATATTAAAAAAACCATATTAGGTTCTGAAAGAGAATGAATGTAAATTTACGGAGAAGTTTTTACATGACCATATAGGATAAACCGTAATAAATTCGATGAAAAAAATTCTGGAATACTCCAAAAGGGGTGCCTTGTAGCTGCATTTTTAAATTATAAGGGTCATTTTCTTGGCTCAGATAAGAAGGAAATTTTAAATATGCAGTCGTCCAAAAATAATGCAGTCGTCCACAAAGATTCAAAAAGAGTCATCACAAAAAAACCCGCCTCAATCGCGAAAAAAAAGAAAGAAAGAAAGTACCACCCCGAATCCAGAACACAAGTGCCGTATATTTCCCCTCCTAATTCTCATGGGCCCGAAAAAATTCCATCTTCGGGAAAATCATCGCTGCGCCTATATTTTTTTTATCTGGGCGTTCCTGCTCATAAATAAATGCAAGCGTCTCTAAAAATAGAAGCCATTTTAAAAGAACGCAGCCATCTTCAGACCCAAAAGAACATCGTCCGCCATGAATCACTTTCTCCTGCTGCCTTTCTTGCATATACGACCGAACGGTAATTACAAGGGCTGCAGCAGGTATCCGAAAAATGCGTCTGCCGAAAATCGCAATTATCGCACACAGCTCGCCGTTTAACGCTATATTCCAAAGGTCGAAACTCGCGGGTTTAATTACACGGGAGTTGGGGTTATCGTGCAAAGCCGGAATACGTCTTTTTTGATAGCGCCGATTACGGAAAAGCTGTTAAATCAAAACCCTTGGTAATTTTACGATCTGCTCTTTGCCTTTGAGATGTGCGGGTGATTTTAATTATGAAGAAAATTTCTGGGTGGGGTGTGGAGTGTGCTTTGAGGGGGATTTATATATCTCGGTAGGGGAGAATAGGGTGATATGCTGTGCTCCGTGATTGCTTTCGGTGGGTGTGTAGTTAGTTTGGGTATAAAATACTGCATCTCTTCTCTTTGCTTTCGTTTCGCGTGGAAAGTAATTAACTAGAGTTTAGTTATCCTTTCAATAAAGCTCGGGAACAAGAATTCTATTAATTTTGTTTGTGATACCTTTACTCTCAGGTTTCATGTAGGTTTACTTAGTGGATATAAAAGGGTTGGTACACATTGTGTCCGACACACCGAAAGATTCACTAAAATGGAAATGATGTAACATTTCCAACATGAAAAATTAAGCGTTTTATAACTTTTTTCCCTCATAGCAGAATACATCTACTTTGAAATTGTCTAATAGTATGCGTGTTTTCATAAATTAAATAATTATGCTTGGGGGTTTTTCCAGAGAGTATTTTAGAAACTCGATGATTCTATTTTTCTAGGCAATAAAAATTAAAGAAAAAATTTCTATGCATAATGAATTTTGAACTATTTTCTATTCAGTAATGGGTAGAAGTGTTCATTCTGAAAAAAATATTTATACATCTAGATAATATTCCCTTAACCGTACAGTGCGACTGTAGCCATTTGGCTACACGACATTTTTCCCCATTTCCTACTCAAACTTCCATTTCCAAACGGCAACACCATGCAATAAGTACAATAAATATACCATTTCATTGTATTAGCACTTTAGACTACCACAAGACGGCAGCAGGGGTACTATTTTGAGACATTTGTTAGTAGCTAGTGAGACGAAAGTCAGACACAGAAAACGCTAAAATAAGAGGACCATATAAATTAAAATAAAATTTTTTTTCAGCTTGAAGAAAAATTGTTTTGAAAAGATAAGTTGTTTTTTTTATATTTTAGAGCATTTGGTTTTATTTCAGTTCACAATTAATTTCACAAGGACAAAGTTTTTTGTCAATTAAAAGTAGAAAAAAAATTAAATTAATTTTTTTAGTATTTTTTTTACTAATTTACACCATAATAGAAGTCAAATATATGATTTTCAAGTAAATTTAAAAAATCATGCATTGCAGGGTTAAGTATAAGAAAGTAAAAGTAAAAAATAAATCCTTCTCACAGTATATATTTTTTTTGCGTATCGCCTAAAATAATTCTTATTATCTCTGTTTTTATACGTATTAAATCGTACCTTAAGATTGTTATAACCACCACTTTAAAAATAAAAACTAATAACAATATGCGCCAGAAGAAAATATGTTATTAAGTTATTTCTTTTGCTGTGATCCGATATTATTTTTTGAGTAAATTACCTTGATTGTTCTAAAATCTATTGCACGTGAAGATTTGTTAAAGAAAGTTCATCTGGGGGTGAAGTTTAACCCGTAACAGGGGAGGTGAAAAATTGGAACATACAAGGGGACGTGGGGTCTCAGAGACTCCGCAACTTTCTATATTTTTTAAAAATCGTCTAATTAAGATATGATTCTGATATTTCAGTACATTGTTATTTGAACATTTATCTCTTGATAGAAAAATATTTTCTTTAACTTTATGATGAAATAAACATTTTTTCCAGACAATTTTCCAATAGACTTAAAATTATCGATAGACACCATATGGTGCAATAAACTCTTTAAACTTAAAAATAAAAACGCATCTATTGTGAATTAACTGTTTGTTTTTATGATTTAATATATAAAGCAAATTTTAATAAGAGAAAATTCTGTGTAGAACAATAGAAAATTTTTTTGACAGTGCCTGAATTATCAGTTTTTTACCATTGCTTTAGAAGCATAAAATTTAAAAATTTTCACAGAAATCATCTTCACAGTCTCTTCCCCACTGAAATCACTCATAATTTCATCTAATTTTAAAAAAAAAACTCTTCCACACAACGTGGATTAAGAGATAATCATAAATAATCTCCGCGGACCTAGCTTCAATACCATGCGTACTAACTCTGGACGAAAACTGTTACACTGCAGAGGAGGTGGGGTCTCTGGGACTCCTGAAAAAGAATTTGTGGAATTTCCGTACTGTCGCACTTGTCAAAACTTGCTGATAAGAAGGGGTCAGGGCCAAGGTCACGAAAGGTGAAGCTAGCGGAAGAATCCATTCAATTTGACAAAGCATGTGGTAGGGGGGAGGGGAGGAAAATGTTGCGGAGTCTGGGAGACCCCACGTCCCCTGCTACGGGTTAATGCATATCCATGATCAGGTTAGAATTTTTTTTACTAAATAATGATCACACACACACATTTAGAATTTATTTAATTTTTATCCTATATGTTGCAGTGTTATTAAGTAAATAAACATTTTTGACGTAAAAACAAATAACATCGATTTTTATACCTGCTAATCTTTATGTTTAATAAACTATCTCACATAATTTTATTGATCTTGCAATTTTATAAATTTGCATTGATTTTGATCTTGATAGCGTAATTTCTGAGTTCTATTTATTTAAGAATTAATTTAAAGTCTACTACACTCACCTTTGTAATTCCGATCACTCTTTATTCTTGCCTAAATAAAATATATTGTTTTAGTCAGGGTTGCTGGATTTAAATCAACTTGATTTAAATCACGATTTAAATCATGATTTAAATCACTTGATTTAAAAAAAAAATCATTGATTTAAATCAAAAAGGTCAAACTGCCACAATTTAAATGAAAATTTATCTGCTAGAATGTAACTGAGAGAGATAGGTTTAAGTTATTCTACATAAAATTGCCTGCAATTTCAAGATCAAATTTTTGCCACCAATAACAAAAATGTTTATGACAAAAAGGGGTAAATATAGCAGGGGTTGGAATCAATAATTGTGATAAACTAAACAAGAATTAAAATCTTATTTTTTACCTGGTTTCAAATCTTAAAATACAAGTATGTGGATGATTTTTATTGAAAGCTTTTTTTTAAATTTTAGTCATGTTTTCTCAACTAATTTTTTCATATACTAAACTACAGATAATAGGGCTCTATTATCTGTGTGCATGACTACTATCAATTATTAATTACTGAATTTTCATTTTTATCACTTATTAATTATTTTTTTAAAGAAATAAACACAATTCTTTGAGTAAAATTAATTTAACTGAATCAATATAATTTAAAGCTTGATTTTAATTTTTACACAAAAATGAGGCATGATGTTTTTAGTAATCATTGTCACAATTTATTTTCAAACCTAATATTAATATCAAAATTTGGCAAAAATAGTTATAGAAAGAAGGATAAAAATTTTAGTTATTGAGTACAATTCACCCTTTTCGAATGGGCTTCTCATCAGTGAGATATCAGTGAACTGCTTCTCTTAATTAATTCAATTACTTAATTAATGTATTAAATAGACTAAAATTGGGTAATTAAGTAATGCTTAAGTATTATATCACATTGAAATTACAATATCAGAATATTTTTAACCAGTTTCATGAAGTTCAGAACTAATAATTCATTTAAATCAAAAAAATCTGATTTAAATCAAAAAAGTCCGATTTAAGTCAAAAAAATCAGAAACCCTGGTTTTAGTTCGCTCTTTGCCAATCGACAGGTTACTAGTGTAACTATCGAATTCAAAAACTTAACTTCTTTAGAAATGTTAAGATTTTATTAGTTTGATTAAACATTGTTTGATGTTTTGAATTGTATATACTAAGGAATACTGCAAGTTAAAAATGTTATTTCTATAATATATAACCGAATTTTTTCATGAGGAAGTAGTAAGTACATTTTTTAGATGGTAACGCAGAAAATCAAAAGCTATCCGGCGAAATCATGTTAAAATTCATATTGCAAATATTAATTTATAACTTTTTAAAGAAGATTTTCAAGTTCTGTTATCCTAGATTACTGTATGCCTACAGAAAACCTACGTAAAACACAAGACAACGACCCACATTTGAATCGTCAGTTTGAAGAAGGGAATAAGTCCAAAAATCAAGTTTTGAGAAAATCGAAAAAAACTGTATAAGTAATGGAATTTTCATTGTATAACCGCCAAAATTTTACTGGATGTTCTGAACCGTATTTAGAAAACAGAGCAATCATCAAAACAGATATAAGTGTATTCAAAAACATTTTACAGCCAAAATAAATTGATGGACTTATTCCCTTCTTACACCTTTTGAAATTTTTCTGATGAAAAAATCTTTAAAAACCCTTAAAATCACATTTAAATTATATTTCTCCTTAGTTTACACACCACAAAAGGGTGAAATAAAAAGAATAAGACAAATGAAATTCAAAATTATAGTGAAACTGGGTTTTTAAAGCAGTATGAATGGAGTGAGTGAATATGAATGGAGTCAAACATTCCCTACATAAAAAAAGTTTGAAAAACATTGAAATTAAGAGAAAATTTTATTTTAACTTAGTTTACAGCACAAAGAATATGAGTAGAAAAAAAAATTAACTTTAATTCCAAATTAGCTTAAAAAATACAATGAATGGACATCGATTTCACAACTTCAAGGGACGATATCTCCCTATAGGGGTTAGTTATTGTTCCCCTCTTTTCACCCAAGTGTAGAGCAAAGCTTAGAGATTGTTTTGAGCACAAAAAGTCAATTTGTCATTTTTTGGACTTATTCCCTTCTTCAAACTGACGATTCATTTGTGAATCGTTGAATTCTGAAACGTGTCAATTACCACTTTTTTCAAAAATGAGTTATTGGTGTCATGGGATTCTGTAAACGCATATTTTAAAGTAAGAACTATAAAAATGACGTGATTTTTAAATAGTTTTCAAGCATGTTAAATTTCAGCTTTAGTGCAGAAACATGTCAAACGACGTCGCTTGACTGGTTTCTGCACTTAAACTGTGGGGAATGTTGTTCATGCTGTCTCATCTACAGCTTTTTTGGGACTGTTGTTTTTATTTAATCGCATTCAAACACTGTATGCGATTGTAAAGTCATTCTAACCAAATTTTTAAGTTTTTGTACAAATCTCAAGACTAAGGACGTTTTGGTAGCGATGTATTTAAAATTTCCATGATTGTGGCCCTTTATTACATCCATGTAATAAAGATTTTTTATCTATGAATCACTTTATTAAAAGGGGACATCAAATCCTAATAAACTAATTAACTGATTTTGTAGGATTTCAAAACAAAAACGTTTTACTGTCCACAAATTTACATCTAAACAACTATCTAATTGACTTCGAAGATGTCTCTATTAACATTTTGAATTGGCTGAACACTATTTTTGAGTCTAGAGAGTTGAAATCATTTTTTAAAAAAGGTATTTATACATCTACTAACCAAAAGAGAAAAAATAAGAATTCTATAATAATTTTATGAGTTAGTATTTAACAAGGAAATGATATTTTCAACTAATACTCCTACTTTTATTAACAAATCCTTAAATAAATTAGAGTTAAGCTATGAAAATAGGCCATAATACTCTGTTTTCAGTTTGATTTTCAATGCTTTCTGAAAGTTGTAAGACATCTGAATTGAATTATGAGAATTTTTAAACCTCTTTAATCGAGTTTTTATTTTGAATTAAAAACTCAATTAAAATAATTAATATAATACGCTATCTACGTTACATAAAACCCCAATAAATGATATGAAACAATTAAAAAACGTCAGATAAGGAGTATTTTTTAGAATCCATTATCTGATATCAAACGAGTTACTTTTCTTCTCGGTAATATTTTATTTTAATATTATTTTTTTCTCGCAACCACATAATTCCAAAGATTTTCGAAATAATCCTAATATAAAATGCTAATTTATTGGAGATGAATGGTATTAAGAAGTTTGGAAGAGAAAATAAATTTAAATGATGGAAAGCTTATTTCTTCAAAAAAAATATGAACTACTGTATTTTATAATGAGGTAACTTAAGAATGAGGTAGACGTCTCCTTTTACCCATTACTTAAACATTAAAATTCGTTTGATGTATGAGGCATCCCCATAATCCATTTAAAACGGTATTTTAATTACTTGTGGATCAGACGATGTCAAGGTTATTTGCATATTTATGAAGATATACCATTCTAAATTAGGTATAGTCTTGGCTAATTATGTCAAGTTTTCGGGACTTTGAGGAGCACCAAATCACAAAGCTACAGAGTTTTAAAGCAAAACCTTTTAGTAGCAACGATGTGTCTCAGTAAAATGCATAATCCGTTTTTGTTATAATCAGTTTATTTTATTTGAGAGCTTTTATTGAAGATTGTAATAGCGCAAACAAGTATCGCTTTTTAAGAAGTAGTATAATTTGGAATAATGTGTGAAAAGGAAACTTTATATTTGATATAAGATGAATCAAGTTATGCAAAAAAGAATCAGCCGGCCCATTGAAAGGCTAAATTGAGCTTTTAACATAAATATGTAACATGGATATATTGGATAGCTTTATTTAAGGAATTTTTTTATATTCTTTTAAATCTACTAATTTTGAATTTATTTTGAGCTGATTTGGTTGGTGGTGCCTCTAGGGTCCCAAAACACCATATTAGTGAAAACATTTTTTGAAAATGGACTGAAGTAGGTAATGTTAATGCATTTTAAGTAATCTGAATTCATAATGTCAAGGAAACTTAAGTTCGTGTGTCGATATGTGGGTTTAATACATATATTTGAAAGTTAGTTCTTCAACAACATTTAGAAACATTATTCTTAGAACATTATTCTTATAGAAATATATTTTTTCTACATTCAGACATTGATATTAAAGGTACGCAATTTAATTATTTTAGATAATTTAGATTATTTTAGATTTTTAATTATTTAGAAATCTGGATACTTTGAAAATACGGACGGAACTTTCCTGATAATTTTTAGCTCATCGAATTTGAATGCAATTTGTTACACAGACCCGCGGGGAGTTGGATCCCAAATGCCACTTTCACAGGTTTCGTTTTAAAGATGAACGGTGTTTCCACAAAAGGACCCATTTTTCAGCGAGTGGAACTGGGTTTTCCCGAAGAAAAGCGTTAGTTGTTTATTAAACAACTTTAGGCATAGGTAAATTTTGTGCCGATTTCTTAGAGAAGAGACTGACTAAACTAAACACCTCTATTGGAACAAAAACAAACCTTCGACATTAGTAAGGTCTTATCTAAAACTACCAATGGTCTTGATTAATCATTATTTCTCACCTTTGGAATAAATACTTTCGTTACAGTCACCTCTAAAAAATTGTCAAACTGTTTTAAATGCCAAGCTTTCAAATATTTTTCCACATTTTTTTGTTATCAACCTAACTGTAAATTTTAATCTGTTGACTTGCAAGTTTAGCCGATATCTCTAACCCATGGCGTTGAAAACACTTAGAAATTTTGAGCGTAATATATCACATAGAAGTAACCTTTCCGAGTCTACGCCTCTTTATCTCTATCTATTGGGTTACATCAGACCAAAAACACAAGTTGATTCCTCCATAAAATCCATACCTAATTGATGATGGACGACCTAGATGCGATTTCCCATCCCAGAAGGGTCTCTGTCCCCCATCCCGACGGCTCACGGGGGCATGAAAGCGACTTTATCGGTAAACGATACTGAGCTGTCACAAGTCCGCCCAGTCTAGGCCTACACCTGATCACCCGCAGCTAAAAGCCCGTTCTCAGGGTATGATGGAGGAGAGTTTTATAGCTCCCTGTTACGAGCACTTAAAGTTGAAAATTTTGTCCAGGTGGTTTACTGCGTTGTTTTATGAGGCTATTCTCGGGGAGAATGGAAAGGCTTACCCGCCGTTTAATCTGCGAGTTAAGGTTGTAATTTTATCTGATGGTGGTTCTTGGGTTTGGTATTGTGCGCATTCTGGATGTCGAGTTCATGTTGCAGACCTGGAGTTGGAACTACATAGTGTAGTATCGGAAACTTTAATAGGTGTTATTGTATATGTTTATAGCTTTACGTGTTGCTCGAACGTCTTTCCTGAAAGAGTTGAAGCTGGAGAGTGTTCTGTACTGGTGAATCGTGAGCAGTTGTGGTTCAGATTCCGATGTTTTAGTTGATAACATGGATAGTTATTAAAGTTGAATAAGAAGATATGAATTATACGGCTGTAAATCTTCTAACGAGTTTTGAGTCTGATGGTGGTTTTGGTAGGATTAAAAAGTAGCATATGTTCATACTTGCCAACTTTTACGGATTGTCCGTAATATTTACTAATTTTCGGAGTGTTTGAAAAAATTACGGATTTTGCGTTTTTGTCTACTTAACTATCCGTGAAAACGCAAAATACTCGATACGTAAACGATATTCTCTAATTGTAGAGGAGAGGAGGGTATTATGGAACACCCTTTATAAATTTAAGAATAACTCTATTGGTTTTTAATAAAAATCCGCCAAATCATTTTAAGTACATACTATAACTAATGACAATGAAGGGCAAATGGTCAAATAAATCACCATTTATTTTTTTAATCAAAAAATGTACTTTAAGAAAAAGTTACAAATGGAGGGTAATATGGAACAGTCGGGTAATATGGAACAGTTGGATTTACAGCTATTTAAAACTAATTAGACCTTAGAGAACATAATTAATCTTAACTATAAAATATATTTAATAATTTAAGTTCAAATAGTTTTGTTCATGAGTCTATTTACAATAGTCACAATCATAATCGTCTTTTTCTGATCCAGTACTGTTAAGATGAGTCCATAGAAAACAGCTAATAATTCAAATTTCTACTCGTTGATCTTCGGAAAATTTTTCATTACAAAAGATACATTCAGCATCCTTATTTTTCCGGTTCTTTAAACGATGGCTTGATGTCAATTTCAGATGATTCATCAGAATGGAATCAGACAACAAAATCAAAGTCTAATAGTTACTGGTAGGTTAAAAGGTTTGAACATTTACCGTCAAAAACTTTCGAATATCCTAAAACACAATTTGCTTTGCTGTGACTGATCAGACAACAACAAGCAGCTTAACTCTTTGGGCATTGCATCATGGGGGATTTCTTAAGATTTCGTGACATTGCAACGTGATGGCAACACGAGGGGGAGCAGAAACTCAGGTGTTATACAGGGTGTATCGGAAATGGTGCAACAAACTTTCAGGGATGATAGTACTCATCAAGACGAACAAGAATCGGTATACAAAGGGGGTCCCAGACCAAATTCCAGGGAGTTAAAAATGGAGCGACACCCCAAAAAATCATTGAAAAATTTAATTTGTAGAAGAACTACTATTGGTAAAAACTTAATTATGGTCTCAAAAATTGTAGTTTAATATGATCTTTAAAATTACCTCAAAAGTCTTCACTTTAAAATTTGTTTTATTATGAAAAAAGTTAGAAAACACAAAAAATGTGAAAACTCTGCCAAAACCTTATTTTGTATTTCGAAATCCTTTCTTTTGATTTGATAATCTAAAAGATCATAGTTGAAAACCCTTAAGTCCAAAGTTTCACGTAAATACAATCAATATTAAACGCTTGAGATTCTGTTAAAGTTTGTTTTTTGGGTGCGCAAGCTGTTTTCTAGAGCTGTTTCCAAAACAGCTGTTAGCGCACGCAAAAAACGAACTTTAACAGGATCTCAAGCATTTAATATTGATTGTATTTACGTGAAACTTTGGACTTAAGGGTTTTCAACTATGATCTTTTAGATTATCAAATCAAAAGAAAGGATTTCGAAATACAAAATAAGGTTTTGGCAGAGTTTTCACATTTTTTTGTGTTTTTTAACTTTTTTCATAATAAAACAAATTTTAAAGCGAAGACTTTTGAGGTAATTTTAAAGATCACATTAAACCACAATTTTTGACACTAATTAAGTTTTTACCAATAGTAGTTCTTCTACAAATTGAATTTTTCAATGATTTTTTTGGAATGTCGCTCCATTTTTAACTCCCTGGGATTTGGTCTGGGACCTCCCTTTCTAAACCGATTCTTGTTCGTCTTGATGAGTACTTTCATCCCTGAAAGTTTGTTGCACCATTTCAGATACACCCTGTATATTACTCGACTATTCCATAATACCCTCCTCTCCTCTATCTTTTTACTTGAAAATCAGTAATTTCTTTTAATCCTTTTCCTTACGATTTTCTCAATTTTTGTCCTTTTATTGAGTGAAATTTGGCTTTTTAGCAAGGTTTTTTTTTCAGATTCGCCTGGCTAGGCTTGGCTTAAAGCGCTCTCACCCATAAAGTTTGCTTCTTCTCGTGTTCCGTTCGCAATGCGGAAAAAACAACTTTACTGAGATTGGAATTCGCGTTGATGTTTTTCAGGCCTGTTAACTCGAAAAGCTTTAAGTTGTAGTTTTATAATGTTACGCAAAAAGTTTTACGGATGTAAGTTTTCAAAAGGGGGCAAGTATGCATGTTATTTCTCAGTTGATTTTTGTGGCTCATTCCATATGTAAGGAGGAGTGCCACTCCAAAAAATTTTTATTGTTTGTTCTTCCTGCTATGATGCTTATAATGCTTTGAAACTCGAGATATTCTGAGTGATGAATCTTTTGAATAAGATAACATTTTTTTGCAATTCATAAAAATTAATTCTATTAAAAAATTCTTTCTAAAAGAAAACAAAAAAATAACCATCTATCATAAATATGTCGTTGTTAATATCCATTTGTGTAATTTCGAAAAAAAATGTATGACCCCTTTTTTAAAAAAGACCCTGAGAATCGTTTACGAGTAATATTTTCAGACGAATCAAAAATACGTAAACGGGTAACCCTTGCAATTAAGAAAGCACTGTAAAATGTGCTGTTTGTATAAAAAAAGAAGATAAATAGGGTTTAGGTAGATCCCTTCCGGGCTTTGAAGGTAAATATCATATTTGTTATTATCCAATATATGTCAATAATTACAAGTTAGTTGTAAACAATTTCAGTTTCCCAACGAGTTCATTTACGGGGGGATAATTAAAGTATCCTATAATAAAAATGGAAACAAATAACTTAAGGCAAGAGCACCTCTCAAACACTGCCTTTCACGGTAGACTGAAAAAATATCGTTATTTGTATGGTTGGATTTTGCTGGCGCACCGCCCAAGGATTAAAAAAAGTAGAGTGGTTGGCTTGCTTCTTCCACATGCTGGATGCTTCAGACAGCGTTTATTTGGAACCAACGTTTCTTAGGGTCATGTATGTAAAGTCTACCCCTAGGTAAGTGACCCTGGAGAATAAGTTGAAATGATTTTCACCGCCCCTAGTGGAAAAAAAAGGAAGTTAAACTAATTAGTTTTAAAAATAAAGGAGATAGAGCAAAAACCCAAATAAGAATATTGATGCCAATTTTTTGAAAAACTTAGTGAACTATTTATGAAATTTACAATAATTTTGTGAAAATTTAAATAGTATTCGAGACGATATAAGCATATGAAAATAGCAATTTTTCAGGTGTCTAAGAAAAAAATACGAAAATATGCTTCTTTTATTTAAAAAAACAAAACAACTTCCACCAAAATTCCCTTCAGTTCTTATGAACGGTATGGTAGCTAAAGGATCTTGAATTGGTGAAGTTTGTTTTTGTAATCACACTGTATTTTTTGAAGTACACCTCACATAAATAAAATATTACGTTGCATCTGAAATTTAGATAACTGGATTAATGGATTGTGTACCAAAACCATTATAAGTACAGTACTGCAAACAAAAAACGACTCAGTCTCCGTATCTCCGGAACGGCTCGTGATACAAAGACAAACAAGGTATCATTTTTCATGATTTTAAGTATTCTTTTACCAAAAAAGTTTTCATGTTCTTGGGGGGTCATCTTCATATTAAACGAAGCACCAACTTTCGTTTTTCCTATGGGCGACATCAAATATTATAATTTATTCTGAAAGAGAACCCTCCATAACCCCTAAATACGAAGTTTTATATCTCTGCGTCCACAAATAGACCCCCGAAATTTTTTTTAAAATTAGAAAATTCCGTTAAGTTATCTCTTGATAGCAAAAATTGGTATCGGTCAGAGCCCAAAACCGAATTTGGCTTAAATACATTTGGCAACTTATCTATAATTTGGCGCATTTTTTTTTCAAATACTTGTGCTTTTAAGTCAGGACTGGTTCTGGTAATAGCGGGTTTCCTAACTACATTTTGTGTGCTTTTTCGGGAAGATGCTTAGTGAAAATAGCCATTTTGTTCCTTAGAATCTGTAGTTTTCGAATCACGATGGTGGACCGCCGAATGTAAAAATTTTTATGCCTGTTTTCTCCGAGGTTCGTGTTTATAGCCGTAAATTAATGTAATGAAAGGTGCCATTCTACTCTCAGGTGAAGAAGAATTGCGGTAATAGAAATCTGTCACTGCTCTCTAGGGATAGGGAGAAGGGCAGAAAAAAACACGAAAATACAAAAATTTTTTTGGCACCAAAAAAGGTTAAATGTTTTGTAAAAGAATACTTAAATTGGGGAAAATAGCAAAAAATCGGTTTTCGAAAAATCGGTGTCTACACAAAATAGGGGCTGAAAGTCGAAGGCAAAAAGAACACGAAATTCTTAAAGTATGAATCGTTGAAAAACTTATTTTTCTAAATGAAGAAGCAAGCATTTCAGGCTAGTTTTCCCTTTAGACACTTAACAATACGAAATATCATGGTAGATATTTGGGACCTGCGATTAGGGAGGGGGAGAAGGGCAGAAAAAAATATTCCAGTTTTAATACTCTTCGTGGGAGTAAAATTCAAAATTTTCTACTATTTTAGTAGAGTCAGTCATAAGTGGTGCAAATTAAAGAAGACTGATGCTTGACATGCAGAATAGGGTGTATCGAAAAAAACTTTTTTTTTATTTTGATGATGCCTTAGTGCGGAAAAGTTGTCTAAGGTGGCAGAGAGTACCTGTAAATTTTTTCAGAATTTTCGGATAATATCTTGAGGTACCGCCAAGGCCCTGAAGGTCCCCATGTTAATCCAATGGAGCGCGCAAGCCAAGAAGGCCGAAAATTGGTTTTTCGCCCCTCATTTCTACCCTAATCACACGACGAATGTCTTCACTCGAGTTATGGACCCTATATGATCTAGGCTATCCGACAAAACTTGAATAATAGCCTAAATCTCTATATTATGTTGATTGTGGGCTCTGATTTGAACTAGGAAATACGCGATTTTCGACGAAATTAGAGCATACAAAAAAACGTAATATAGATATTTAGGCTATTATTCAAGTTTTTTCGGATAGCCTAGATCATATAGGGTCCATAACTCGAGTGAACACATTCGTCATGGGATTAGGGTAGAAATGAGGGGCGAAAAACCGATTTTCGGCCTTTTTGGCTTGCGTGCTCCATTGGATTAACATGGGGACCTTTAGGACCTTGGCGGCACCTCAAGATATTATCCAAAAATTCTGAAAAAATTCACAGGTACTCTCTGCCACCTTAGACAACTTTTCCGCTCTAAGGCATCATCAAAATAAAAAAAAAAGTTTATTTCGATACACCCTAATGCAGAACACCCCTTTAGAAAAGCTTTCCTCACATTGTAAGGTGGGATGGAAGCGTTAAACGGAATATTAGGAGCTATTTATAATGTTGAGAAAATAGGGTCCATTTTAGTGAAATAACGTAGAAATCTATACGACTCTGTAGAACTGGAAATGCGACAATAAGGAACTTTCATTCTCAACCGGGCGGGGATATTGATTGGGGCAGAAAAAGTTTAAATTATATTTTACCGAGAAAGAGTAACTATCCAGTTTAAAAGGTTTTCAGGACTGAAAAATTTGATTGGGGACACTCAGGGCGGCCTATCTTGAAAAGAATAACTCAGCTTTGGGGGGTTGAAAGGATGAAATACTAGATACAAATTCTATTTTTTGACAAATAGCGTGAAATTTCTTGAAAGAGTGATATTAAACAAGTCAATTTCTCTCTCCAACTTTCTAGAATGGGTCACCCGACAATGGAATTTGGGAACCGAGATAAGGGTAGGTGGTCGACGCAAAAAAAGTCGATACATTTAATTTTAGTCGTATAATAGTCTAATTAAGATTAAATATCTCCAAAAGGAGAAAATTCATCAGACATGAAATGCGAGACCCATGTTAAAAAGTGTTTCATGGAGGGTAGGAGGATAAAATAGAATATTAGGGGGTAATATGCGTTTTACTATTTTACTAAAGAGAGATAGTGAGAATTTTTCCCAAAATTTGCATTAAAACGAGTCGATTTTCCCACTTTTCTTCATGGAAAATGATACTTATACGAGCAGTCAGTAATAAGACATGGGAAGGTGATTGGGACAAAAAAAACTATAATGTTCTATTTCTTTCAGATATAATTAAATTTCTTTAATTTTTAATAATTATAGTTTTTTTGCATTTTCTCCAATTTTAGTTTTACAAAAAAATTGACTTTTTTTGGTGCCGAAATTTTTTTATGAGAGATAGCGTATTTTCGTGGGTTTTTTTGCCTCTCTCCCCCATCCAGTGAGCTTTGACAGATTTCTATTACCGCAATTCTTCGCCTGAGAGTAAGGAACAGAATGACATCTTTCATTACGTTAATTTACATATAAACACGAACCTCAGAGAAAGTAGGAATACAATTGGTATTCATAATACGCTTGTATTATGGAGCATTTGAGCATATTAAAAAAATAAAAGGAATCATTTTGACTCCGAAAAACACAAAATCGAAACTCGTCGATTTTCCGCTTCTGCGCCTCTCACCATCCCCAGTCGCAGACCTAAACTGTTCACCATCACGATTCGAAAACTACAGATTATAAGGAACAAAATGTCTATTTTTGCTAAGCATCTTCCCGAAAAAGCACTCAAAACCCATTTTTTGTAGTTAGGAAACTGACTATAACGTTAAGGAAAAGAAAATATCAATACTTTCGTTAACGTTTTCAGGTGATCAGGAAAAACTTTTTAACTATTAAAACTTTTTTCTTTATAAAAGAAAAACTAATCACGGTAGAACTATGATATTTTAAACAAACATACGATTATTTTTTATAAAGAGATTGACATTTCGTTTTTTTTAAATTCCGATTAGTTTTGGAATTATTGACATTCGAAGTTCTTGCCGTTCACTAGGGAAACAAATGAATTTTATATGTCTGATTTCTTTCTTGGATAACTTTCACTAGTCATATGAGTTTGGCTCGATGGTTGGCGACCATTTTTAGGTATTGCGCTTTCCTACAGAGCGCATTGAAATATCCTGGACTAGTACTCGTAGAGAAGGCTCGATGAAAGTTTGAAATAGGAAATTTAACATAGGATGCTTCAAATTTTAAAAAAATTTTCGGGGGTCTATTTGAAGACGCAGAGATATGAAACTTCGTATTTAGGGGTTATGGAGGGTTCTCTTTCAGAATAAATTATAATATTTGATGTCGCCCTAAGGAAAAACGAAAGTTGGTGCTTCGTTTAATATGAAAATGACCCCCCAAGAACATGAAAATTTTTTTGGTAAAAGAATACTTAAAATCATGAAAAATGATACCTTGTTTGTCTTTGTATCACGAGCCGTTCCGGAGATACGGAGACTGAGTCGTTTTTTGTTTGCAGTACTGTACATAATTTCCAACCTATTCCCAGATATTTAGAATATATTTGAATACATATATACGTAAATATTTATAATGCTATAAAGGATACCATACAGTTTACACATCATGAATTTATAGCATAATTAAATATGCATGGCACATATTATTACACTCTAATCACACTAAGTACTAATTTCGATTATTTATTAGTTTGTGTCAGGATACAGTATTATCTGAATTCCTTAGGAAAACAAATAATTTTTAAAAGGCTAATAGTTTCCTAAATGACACTCGAAACAAGCTTAAGTTATGGGTTCTTAATTCCGCTTTTAGTGTCACATCGATATATCTTTATTTACTCTTTCCTTGAGTAGATATAACAATTCAATAATTCTAGTAATGATCTTCTTATAGTGTCCGTGGTGTTTAAGCCGTATTTCGAAAACTATTCCACTTCCTTTTAAGGATATAAGGTTTCTATTTTAAGGAATTTTATGCCTTAATCATCTAAATGCATCTTTATTTACCTACATTAAGATAAATTAATCATCAATGTAACTGATATAAGCTTAAGATTCAATGGACGATATTTTTAATAGACCGATGGTAGTTAAGTACTAATTTCCTTTAGTTTCATGCATGTGTGTGTGTGTGTGTGTGGTCACATACGCTAATCACATTGATATTGGGACTGTTAAAAGATTATGCATGTAACGAGTGAAAATCAAGGGTTTCATTATATTGAAATAGTTTTATGATAAACTTTTTAGTTAATCAGTATGAATAATTTAGAATGAATACAAAATGAATATCCTTGAAAATCCTTAAACTAATTTTGGTTATCCCATCCATTTATAACAGTTATAAAAAATAAAGGAATCTACACACAACATACCAAAAGTATCCCTCACCCTAGCTGACAAACGATAAACTATTTTCCTTTCTTTCATTTACTAGTTCTTACTTCAAAAAGAAATAAAACCAATGCCTCAGTGTTAAGACATTATTCCGGGCTTTATCTTCGCTACTTGATTTTCTTCTCTTCAAACTCCCTGTCATTTGATTGCTTTCAAAACACAGTCCTCCCTGGAAATTCAAATAAAACACTCGAGGGCTGCAGTCTCCAGAGCCTCGGTAAAGAATTGAAACTGTCCATCGTTGACAGGATTGAGAGGACACAGATTACTTTTACTTTCCCGGGGAGGCTGATGGTGTGATGCTAATTTGGGGAACATTTTTACTTCTTCCGAATTTAATACATCACACTGTCCCAACTTGTTTTCGAAGCCCTTGTTTATGCGGAGGATATTATGTTACAGTGTGGCGTTGTTGAAATATTACACAGTTTGGGCCCGAGACAAAATATTATTTTATCAGATCCCGGAATAATCTTCACCGTGAAAGTAATAACTCCAAAACTGTGTCACTAAATGTCAATCTGTCAATTATTATGGGTGTTTTGTCACTTATTAGGGTGAATTTGAAGTTCTGTTTGTTGTTCAATAATCTGAAAACGTTTCTTAATCAGAGAATAAAGAAGTTGAAGTATTTTAGGAAACATAAGGCAAGCAATGCTATATTGTTATAGACTAAAATGGCATTGGCACTTTAAGAAGATTCACGTTTTCTGTAAAAAATATTTTAGTGACACAATTAAAATAAATCAACAGCGTTTTCTTTGTTTTCTGTTACGTTTAACCGTAATGAAGATATTTAAAAAATAATTTTGATTTAAAAGAACAAAATATAAAAACAGTTGTTTTTGTAATTTTTTTCTTTTGTTCCCCAATTTAACTGTTTTTACGTACACTATAATCTTAATTGTTCTGCTTAGTTTTACAATTGTTTTGTTTAGTTAGCTATACTACACTGCAAAAAATTTCACAGAAAATTTACAGCAAAAATCACTGGCAATATGGGTGCCAGCTCTTTTTGCAGTGATTTTACAGCAATTTTGTAATTTTTGACTTTAACAGCAATTTTGTAAATTTAACACAGCAATTCTGTATTTTTACAGCAATTTTGTAATTTTACAGAATTTTGTGTTAACATTACAGCGATACTGTAATTCTTCCGCAGAAAAACTAGAAAGCAATGTGCACATCTCAGATATGTCTTGTTCTTCCATGTTTCTACAAGTATTTAAAATGTGGCATATTATGAACCACGGGAGATACCGATCCGATCTACGAAGGTTATACTTCATAGTTTTAGAATCATGTTGGTTCTCTTACACCTCATCTAAATAATTCGACTCTTTTAGTGGTGAGCGTAAAAACAAACATTGGTTTCCAGTCCACAAGGATTCAGAAATGAAAACAAGAATTTTCCAGGAAAGTATTAAACTGCTGTAAAAACTCATAAAATCAGGAACGTTACTCATTTAAATGCATTCAATAAACAAGAATTTCATTTTCTTTTAATATTTATTTCGATGACCAATTAAAGAATTACAGATATTACAAGGAAAACTACCAGGAAAATTACTATGTATATTTAATTTATACTAATGTAGGTGGCGCTTCAAATTTACAGCTAAAAAGGCAGTTTTTTTTAGATTACAGCAAATGCGTAAAATATTAACAGCAGTTTTTGCTGTTAAATTTTTCGTTTTTTTTTTGCAGTGTGTATCTGGTCACTAGCACAGCAGTTGCCAGTAAACTATAGCAGGTGGCGCTTCGAATTTACAGCTAAAAAGGCAGTGTTTTGAGATTACAGCAAATGCGTAAAATATTTACAGCAGTTTTTGCTGTTAAATTTCCGTTTTTTTTTGCAGTGTAGAGGGCAACGTTACTTGATCATGCCGAGAGCAAACAAAGTTCCCAGCGCTGTGTCTGAATTTTGAGTGAAATTAAGAACTACAATTTGGAAATATGAATAGTTTGTTAACCTCATGTGTATTATAGTGTATTTTTATTACGATTTAAGTACCGAAACTCCTACTAACAACCCAAGATGGTTTCTGTTTACTCAGTATTCCCTTCCGCGTTCTGACGTCATAGGTTCAAGAAATATTGCAGTCTATATTCAGTTGCAACGTAACTTGAGCCTGTAGAAATATGCTGAGAGCAACCAAAGAAAGTAGTTCCCTGCGAGGTGTCTGAATTATGAGTGAAATTTAGAGCTTCAATTTTGAATAATGATTAGTTTTTTAAATCCACGTATATTAAGCATCATTTCATCCCGATATGCATAAAATGTTCATTATTATTATTTTTTAAAGTGGCGCAAGTAGTAGTACAACTTGCTCTCAAACTCACTAGCCAATAAGAGCTTCTAGCAACCAAGCGGGCTTTCTGTTTACTCAGATTTTCTTCCGCGTGGCCATGACGTCAGGGTCAACTTAAGTTGCATTCGAGTATAATTGTATTTGGTAAATAATAATAGAAAAAAGGTAAATATTTGTACGTAGTGAGTCAAACATGATTTACTTCGGTCTAATTATATTCATAAAGAAATATACTAGAATAGTAAAGAGTGACTAACCCTGAAACAACATAATTTAGTTTTTGTCTAATTATTCTCATTGAAGAAAAGTATTCTAGTACCTAAATATTGTTTTTTAGACGTTAAACTATTGAAGTAGTTATCACTATGATCAACCAAGATAAACTTCAATCCTTTCTTTTCAAAAACCAAACGCTCTTTACAATGTCTCCATAAAAACCAATCACTTCTATCCGTGTTAACTTCCAATTATCTCGACGCTGTTCCAGCATCATTACCAGTTAGAAGTGCCCCCATTTTGATTACTTAGTAAAGTTCTTCTGCAGTCCATCCTAGGAATTTAATCGCGTAATTCGCTCCAGCCCATCTCGAAGATTTAATTCGCTCCAAAACAGCTCCACCGGTTTGTGAATCGGCCTACCAGACAAGGAATCTGGAGTGTTCAGGGCAGGAAATCCGTAGAGCAATAATAATCCAGAGCTCTCATATTCTGAAACCCGGTGGTGTCTGAGACTGGGTGGGGTGAGTGAAACTCGTAACAAGATCGTTTAAAGTTTTCTCGAGGGATAAGTGGCATATATAGAAATTTATTTTGGGAGGGGTTGAAATATTCTATAAAAACTTGTCTCATTACAGGGTCTAAAGCTAGATTTTTGCACTGAGGGAGAGGGTCCAAAACTATTTCTCAGCCTCTCCCATGCTTATTTAATAGGTTCAATAAAGATGTTTAATGCATTTTAAAATTCGCGTCTCAACGATCTTAATATAAGAAATGCTATGAGTAATTGAGTTCCAAGTACGAAAGTGGGAGGTCTGGGGGTCCTCTCCAAGAAAATACTTGAGAATTAGACTCTAAAAATGAGCTAGCTTTGTACACCTTGTCCGAATTTCAAATACATATTTTTGATAATTTATAACTTTTTAGGTTAGAATTTATTTTTTATGATTTTAATATACAAATAAATTACAATGATTGAGTTCCAAGTACAAAGGGGATCCGGGAGTTCTTTCCCCGAAAATTTTTGGAAAGGATTTAATTTGTTTTGATACATCATGGTGTTTAAATTTCTTTTAATATGACATTTTATGAAAAAAAAAAACCCAAACTCACAACTCAAAAGTTCAGAAAATTAATTTGCTACCGACTGAAACTAATATGAATTACAGATGTATCGCTTGACTTTTGGTTTGGTCTTGCTGTTCCCTCTAGGCACTGTGACTCCACAGTAAAATCCGAATACTGGGAACGAATCTGAAATTCCACAAATAACCCAATAAAATGCCTTTATCCAGGATGGACCAAAAGCTTTTGAAATACCATCCGAATTAATTTGGTAGAATGTGAGTGTTCGAAAAGAACTCTTTCCGAACTTTTTTGTGCGAGTGAAACAAGTTAAACTTTGGTATTTACCTGGGAACAAAAGATGCTCTGCCGCAAAAAATTCGAGATTGAGCCCAGAGTTGTAATGACGAAGTACTACTTCGGTTTGGTCGATTTTGTTTTAATTTTTGAGGAATTTCTATCGGTTTAGTCGGGGAAAATACCGACCGAACATGTCATTAGGTTTAAAGAACGGGATTTGGGATATGCAAATGATTTTCTGTTTCTCTTCGTGTTTTTAGGATCCTTAAGCATCATAGCGTAGTATGGCATGTTCATTATTTTAAAATGTTTAGTTCAATTATTAAACGGCCTTGCCAGAATATTTTTCACTAGAATCGAAACATATGTAAATCGATATTTCTGTTTACTTCAAAACCCTTGTGTTTTTAGAAAAAATTTTAAACAATCTGGAGCAACAACTTATATAAAGGTTTTATGTATTTAAAATTTTTGAAAGTTTCTAATGTTTTTTTTTTCGTATGAATCTATATTTATGAAAACTTTAAGACAATGAAACTATTTCTTCTTTTTTAAGGATTTATACACTGCTGTGCAAAAATTAAGGACGAATCTGTTTTTTCAACATAACTCCTAGTAGAATTATTTTTCATCCATGAAAACCATACCAGGATATGTTCAATGGATGGGAATACAGGGCCCGAAAACAAATTTTCCCTACCAATATTTTAAGGGGAATAATGGACCCTCCATAGATAATGGAGTCCCATTACAATTTAGAGCTGTGGCTGAAACGTCTATGTGAGAGGTATTTAACCAAAAGTTTTATGTTTTTTGTAATACATATGATTATTCCTGAACTCAATGCATGTTTTTAAACGTGTGTGCTACATTTAAGTGGTATTTTTTTAGGTTTTATTAAGTGAAATTCGTCTAATCATCATTTTTGGCAAGTTATAGATTCTGGATCATTTTTGGTAAGTGGTATCTAATCTTCAACCGTGTTTTTAGTAGTTCTTACATGTGCTTGATTGTGTTTAGGTCTGGAGACTGGAAAATTAACTTCTTTCTTTCAATATCGTGACTTTCAAGAAACTTTGAGGTAGCCAAATTGTGATTTTGTGCAATTTTTTCACTCTTAAAGAGAAACTCTTGACTTGAAATTTCTTCTAAAAGAATCAAATGGTACATGAGAACACAGGTAAGCAATAGCAAACATCAGTGAAAATTCTTTTAGTGTATAGGGGGTGTTGAAGTGTTTATAAGAGTAATAGAGTATCAATGGAGAAATATGAAATCTGTAAAACTAATTTCAAAGGTAATGGATATATTTTTACAGCTATATATTTCTTTTTAGATATGTCTACGTCCATAAACATTAAAAAATGCTTCTTTTTTCCAACATTAATAAAAAATGTCCTTTGTGTGAAACTATACAATTCCGTTGTGCCATTTCAGCACCTCTTATACACCGCAGATATTTTCACTGATGTTTGCTATTGCGTACCTGTGTTCTCTTGTACCATTTGATTCTTTTAGAAGAAATTTCGGGTCAAAAATTTCTCTTTTTGGGTGAAAAAGGTGCACAAAATCAGAATTTGGCTATCTCAAAGTTTTTTGAAAGTCACGATATTGAAAGAAAGAAGTTACTTTCCGAGTCTCCAGACCTAAACACAATCAAGCACCTGTATGAACTACTAAAAACATGGTTGACGGTAAGATACCACTTACCAAAAATGAACCTGAAGCTAAAACTTGCCAAAAATGATAAGACCGAAATATCTCAATAAAACCTAAAAAATACCCTTTAATGTAGCACTCACGTTTAAAAACATGCAATGAGTTCAGGAATAATCATATTCAGTACAAAAAACATAAAATTTCCGGTTAAATACTTCTCACATAGACGTTTCTGCCACAGCTCCAAATTGTAATGGGACTCCATTATCTATGGAGGGTCCATTATTCACCTTAAAATATTGGTAGGGAAATGTGTTTTCGGGGCCCTGTATTCCCACCCATTGAACATCTCTTTGTATGATTTTCATGGATGAAAAATAATTCTACTAGGAGCTATGTTGAAAAAACAGTTCCGTCCTTAATTTTTGCACAGCAGTGTATGTGACAAAATTAGAATGCATTTTCCTTTCCTTGGTAAAAGGAAATTCATTAAAAATAAGATTGAAGAAAATATATTTTAGAAATTTAAGGCACCCTTTAAAATGCATTAAAAGGATCTTTACAAAAACGGGTTAAAAAACTTGATAAGTACAAATTAGCATGAAAGCGTGAGTTCATTAAATATCTTTCTTTAGAAAATGTGTTGGTTTGTGTAGAATAATGTGTTGGTTTGGAAAATGTGTGGTAAAACCTGGGGGTTTATTGAACATGCTAAGAAAATTTCTTTTTGTAGTAAACAAAAACTTTCGCAAAATGCATACCAAGTTTTGAGTTTAAACGACGCATAAATACTTAAAAATGTACTGTTTTATAGGAGAATGAATTTAAAACTCATATTTTAACCTAAATATCCCTATCTTCAAAAGGAGTTTTTCTCAATGTATTTACCAGAAGTTACGTGGCTCTTTCAAATTACATCTTAAAATATATTTGGATTGACGAGGTACTGACCGTAAAACAACTTGGCATGGATCCCACTTAAAACGATTCTCATCTTGTTTATAGAAAACCAATACATCAGTCCAATGGACAAGTTCATCAAACTACGGGTTGTCTACTCTTGAAATGAGGTTTATACCAATGATTGCTTTTTCCTACAGACATGCCTTCATTTAATTTTTTTTACTTTGTATAAACTGAAGTGCATAAAACTGAATTATTTTTTAGATGATACCATGGAATTCCAATTTCTGTTGATGAATAGTTGTTTAAATTGTTCGTCCTCAACTAAATTTCTATGTGAGGTTGTGTCAGGGTTGGCAAAACCCAGAGTTTTTTTTTGAAAAAACCTGAGTGGGCTGTTTTTTTTTTCAATAAAACCCTGAAAAAACCCATAGTTAAACTGTTTTTTTTTTAATTTTGGTTTTTAAAAAATAAGATGGTTTTCTCCTACATAGTAAGTGGGTTTTCAAATTTTAGTGAGTTTTTTCTATGTTAAATGTGTTTTGTCAAAATAATAGCAGTTTTTCCATAGTTAAGTGGTTTTTTTTCAAAGATCGTCAGTTTTCTTAAAAATTAATGTTTTTATTCTTATTTTAAAGTGTTCATTTATCAATGATATGAGATAGAATGTAAAAAAAAACTTTGGAGTAATTTGTTTTCGAATTTGAAAAAAAAACTCCTCACAGAAGTTTAAAAAACACTATTTAATTTTTGAAAACTAGTTTAAATTTTGAAATAACCCATTAAAATTTTAAAAATATCCTAAGGTTTGGAACACCCATTCAATGTTGATAGAAATCTATTTAGCTTTGAGAAAAACACTGCAATTTAAAAAAAAATACTCCTTAATTTTTTATTAAGTTTAAACTTTTGACTTTAAACGTCCTAAATTTTGAAAAAAAACCCCATTCAATAAGGAAAAAAACCCCTTAATTATTGAAACCTGGTTAAATATTCAAAAAAAACACCACTCACCGCATTTCTTGGTACTCTTGATTTTTCTTGAAAACCCCCAAAAATGGTCCAAAATGAGGGGTTTTCACATGTTTTTTTTGGTCCAATCCAGCCAATCCTGGATTGTTGACTAAATGACGCTGTTATGTTATCTTTGGAATTGTGCATCACGTGTTATTCAATTTAGGGAGTGAGCATTAAATTACTCTTAGTGAAGGCCTTCTGTCACCGTCAACCTAATGATGATTTATTATGCATGGAACCCGAGTTAAATTTACGTTGTAGTTTACGATAACTAATTACCCTATTAAATAAATTTATATTCCGGGCTGTAGTTTACAAACCAAGTAAGGTACCTTTATCATACTTTTACCTTCCCGTTTACTTTTATTTAGAATGTTTTAGATATAAATTTATTACTTCTATTTATTGATTGATCAGTTTTTGCATTGAACCATTTATAACGATTGATTTTTAAGCGTACCTATTCAGTTCATAACGAAATTGACATCTTCAATTACTTTTTGAAGATAGGGATTCTTTTATGAAAACTTAAAAAGAAAGCAGTGATGAAAAACATTTTTTTCTATCTTCATATCAAGGTTTTTAAATAGTTTTTGCACGTGTGAAAGAATATCCTTTTTAAACTACTGTACTTACGCCTTAAGCAACTTCTTGCCTTAACTTAATGTATTTCTATAACACTCAAATAGTGCATTATAGTTGCAGCTTATAGAGTGTTTTCAGGTGACGTAATGACCATTTATTTTCGTCCTTGCTGTAGGTCAAATAATCTGTTGCTAAGGCCGTTGCTACACTGTAAAAAATCTGGGTAAATGTAAAACCAATATTTGGTGCAAAGTTTTTAATTTCCCGAAACTTTGGTGCAATTAAAAAAGTATATTGTACCAAAAAATGGTAATATGGTTGAAAAATACTTTTTTGGTGCAATCGGTTGCACCAAATTTTGGTAAAAATGCTCTTAACCACCACCGTTGTTTATATAGTTGTGTTTGTGTTCACACACTCCACAGTTTTGTTTGTTTCATAAAGGAAAATCGTTTTAAAGTTACTGTGTGAATCCCGCTGGAGTAGTGGAAGCGTGCTTTCATAGCATGCGGCAATTCGTGGGTTCTATCCCCAGTGATTATTGTTTCATTAAAATTTCTAAAAAACATCAAAAATTACATCTAATTCTGATGCAACTCCTCTCTAATTTTGTGTGCCTTTAAACACCATATTATGGTGCATCCTCTTTTTGATTTTTGGTGCTAGTGATAGCACCATAATATGTTAAAATTATGAGCCATTTTTTATAGCCAACAAAATAATACCAGATTTTGGTACAACATGGCCCAAAAATTTTTTACAGTGTAGGGGCGGCGGTATCTGTCACTGTCATGTGATTGAAAATGCTCTATAATGCTGTTTATGTTCCTTTTATTTCTTAATAAAATATTAAGAGCAAATATTATCTTTCTCCTAATCAAAAATACATATAGGACATATATTCAATTACTTACTTTATTATTTTTAGGTTCTTTAATTTTGCACGTCTCAAAATTTAATTCCTTATTATAAGAGAAATCTCCCTCTTGAGACAGGGTCATCATGTTATGTTTTAATCCCAAATGATTTATTTGATATTTTCATCTTAAAGACGTATTAAATTTCGCCACCTGCACCATCTTTTTGGTTTAAAAACATAATTTATCTAAAGAAGAATTAGCTTTCAGTTTGAAGAGTTAAATTTGAAAATATGAAGTTGATTTAGCTGAATTTCATATTTCATTGCAATTTTTTCTTTAAAATATTAGTATTTTATGTTTAATAACTACTCTAAAATGATGAAAGGGCAAGATTAATATTTTTATTGAGAAATAGTTTCTCTAATTGTAAGTTAATCGTATCATTAAAAGGGATCAGTTTTATTCACGGTTATAACGTATATATTATTTCTAAAACATTTTTGGGAGAGCAAATCTAAAGAAATTTTTAAGTGGATTTAAAAATTAAAATAATTCTATCTTCTAGATAGCTTTTGACGCATGATTTTATTTATTATTTTTATGAAGGGTATCATATAAATACGAACATAAAGTATAAAATGCTATGAATACTATTATCAAATAAAAAAAATTTCAAGCAAATTTCAAAACAATTTTCTTTTTCAGAGCTCGTGATATAGTTGCCTTAGAAACAGTAATGACATTTTTTTGTTTGGTCAGTAATTTTTCTTTTTAAAGTTATTTCAGTAAAAATTACTAGCTCATTGAGTGTTTTCAGGTGACGTCACGACCATTTATTGTCTTCCTTGCTATAGGTCAAAAAGCCTGTTGCTAAGGCCGTTGCTAGGTGTGGCGGTATCTGTCGCTGTCATATGATTGCAAATGCTCCAATAGAACCATTCTATGACCAGTTATTTTCTGTTAACTGCTGTAGGTAAAATAATCTGTTGCTAAGGCCGTTGCTAGGTGTGGCGGTATCTGTCGCTGTCATATGATTGCAAATGCTCCAATAGAACCATTCTATGACCAGTTATTTTCTGTTAACTGCTGTAGGTAAAATAATCTGTTGCTAAGGCCGTTGCTAGGTGTGGCGGTATCTGTCGCTGTCATATGATTGCAAATGCTCCAATAGAACCATTCTATGACCAGTTATTTTCTGTTAACTGCTGTAGGTAAAATAATCTGTTGCTAAGGCCGTTGCTAGGTGTGGCGGTATCTGTCGCTGTCATATGATTGCAAATGCTCCAATAGAACCATTCTATGACCAGTTATTTTCTGTTAACTGCTGTAGGTAAAATAATCTGTTGCTAAGGCCGTTGCTAGGTGTGGCGGTATCTGTCGCTGTCATATGATTGCAAATGCTCCAATAGAACCATTCTATGACCAGTTATTTTCTGTTAACTGCTGTAGGTAAAATAATATGTTGCTAAGGCCGTTGCTAGGTGTGGCGGTATCTGTCGCTGTCATATGATTGCAAATGCTCCAATAGAACCATTCTATGACCAGTTATTTTCTGTTAACTGCTGTAGGTAAAATAATCTGTTGCTAAGGCCGTTGCTAGGTGTGGCGGTATCTGTCGCTGTCATATGATTGCAAATGCTCCAATAGAACCATTCTATGACCAGTTATTTTCTGTTAACTGCTGTAGGTAAAATAATCTGTTGCTAAGGCCGTTGCTAGGTGTGGCGGTATCTGTCGCTGTCATATGATTGCAAATGCTCCAATAGAACCATTCTATGACCAGTTATTTTCTGTTAACTGCTGTAGGTAAAATAATCTGTTGCTAAGGCCGTTGCTAGGTGTGGCGGTATCTGTCGCTGTCATATGATTGCAAATGCTCCAATAGAACCATTCTATGACCAGTTATTTTCTGTTAACTGCTGTAGGTAAAATAATCTGTTGCTAAGGCCGTTGCTAGGTCTGAGTCATGGGATTGAAAATGCTCTATAAGTGCTGTGTATTTTCATTTTATTTCTTATTAAAATATGAGAGCAATAATTATCTTTCTCCTAATCACTGATAATAATAATCTCTACGATAAATATTCTACGATTGTCGTTTCATACTCAGAAATTAACAGTAAACATATGTGTGATGATTTTAAGATATTTATTATTTTGAAAGAACTCTGATTGTATAAAAAATAATATTATTCAAGTGGCAAAAAATTTGAATGCCTGTTAACATTTTGCAGTTTGAATTTGCATGCAAAATATTGTATTACTTTTTGTTCACGTAGTATTTTTTGACATTCCTTTTTTAACACATAAATCTGCTAAAATTTTTAAAGTGGAACTAAGATTCATCCAATCAGATTTTGCAATATATTGTCAACATCACGTGTTACTAAATTAATTAACTCTATAAAGCTAATTAATAATTATTAAATTTCATTTTCTGTATTTAATTATAATCTTGCACACACAAATTCATTAACAGGTTCCCCGTGATTATACTTAATGAGATTATCATGGAAGTTTCCTTAATTATGTCAACTCACTTTCAAAAATGATTTATCGTGGTAATTAACATTCAAGATATTCTAATAGTTGGAATGCATTTCCGTGGCTTCTAATTGAGTGAGAAAAGATAGGATTTGAAATAGTTTGGATTGTTCATTAGCAGTTGGTGCTTCATAAGCGGCTTATATAAAAGGGATGCGTAGAATCAATGCTATTGATGTTTGTTATATTTTCCTAGATAAGTTTTGTAACTTTCATTTGTAAAGAAAAGGCTCCCCATGTATAGTATTGCATAGTTACAGTGAATACTATTGAAATATACAAAGTAAGATATTCGGAAAGTTTTACATAATTAGCAATATGCTTCATAGTGAAAGTAACGATATGTACCTTACTAAGTATTACTTTTCTGAATATAATACTAATAACTTGTATTGTAATATGTAATAGTTTAATTTCCGTTTCTCTTTGAACAAACAGATAAATACTGTCAATTATTTTTGAGTAGAGGAGAGGAGGGTATTATGGAACACCCTTTATATATTTAAGAATAACTCTAGGTTTTTAATAAAAATCCGCCAAATCATTTTAAGTACATACTATAACTAATGACAATGAAGGGCCAATGGTCAAATAAATCAGTATTTATTTTTTTAATCAAAAAATTTACTTTAAGAAAAAGTTACAAATGGAGGGTAATATGGAACTGTCGGGTAATATGGAATAGTTGGATATACTGCTATTGGAAACTAATTAGACCTTAGAGAAAATATGGTTAATCTTAACTATAAAAATATATTTAACAATTTAAGTTCAAACAGTTTTGTTCATGAGTCTATTTACAATAGTAACAAACATAATAATTTTTTTCTGACCCTTTGCTTATGGAATATTCCATAATACCCTACAGGCCATCTTGTTATATGAACCTTTTTATTGACCGATAAAACATGGATAGCTAAAAAACGATTGCAGTATAAGAAACTACCGATCTTATGGTGTATATTATGCTTAACAACAAAATCAAAGTATCATAGTTACGGGTAGGTTCTAAGGTTTGAACATTTACCGTCAAAAACCTTCGAAAATCCTAAATCACTCTTTGCTTTGCTGCGACTAATCAGACAACAACAAGAAGCTTAACTCTTTGCACACTGCATCATGGGGGATTTCTAAAGACTTTCGTGACATTGCAACGTGATGGCAACACGAGGGGGAGCAGAAACTCAGGTGTTCCATATTACCCGACTATTCCATAATACCCTCCTCTCTTCTATATTTACACGGCTTTTCAAAGTCCATATTTACATTCATTTTAAAACAAGCGTAATATGCCTCTAAAGTTCTCCATTTTAAATTAAGAACCAATATAACTCATTGAAGCATGGTCTAGTATGAACTATGCTTGTAAATTCGTGTACTCTTTACATATTAATTCTTTCCGTGATATTTCAATTAAGTTCTGGACTTGGTTAGAGCTTGATTAAATGACAGTTTGAAACCGGTAACCTATAGGAATACTATAGCATTCCCAAATTAACGGATCAAATAATTGCATGCTATTTCGATGATTACGAGCATATTAATATCGAACTAGAATCGAGAAAATTCATTTGGGCTATCATTTCAAAACTGACAGATAAGACGGTAGAACGGCAAATGAATTAAATTTTCAGAATCCAAGGACCAGTAATATGCTTCTAACAACACCCAATAAAGGGAAACTAATGAATATGCTTCGATAGTTTTCAGCATATCGAAATGAATTTTCCAATTTCAACTCCCCGAACTCCACAGAATAATTCACCATCCTAACGACAACAAATAACCCCCCCATTCATATTAGAACACATTGTTCCCCAAGTGTGAACTGCATTCTGAACCACTTCTCACAATGCCAAAACTCATTGGCGTAATTAACCAAGTTCTCCTTTGAACAACTTGGTGTACAAAGATCAAACAGTTATCAGTGTTCAATAACTACCAGTGTTCCGATTGTTAATTAATAGACGGCCGTAAAGTTCCGACCTTTAAGATCATCAGGGAGGGCACTTCAAGTGGATGGTCCAGCGAAGAAGAGTAAGCCGTCTAGAGGGCACTAAATTCCCCTAACGATGAAGAGGACGTAATGGAATGTGGAATTGAAATGCCATTTGCCTTCTTTTATGGTAAAAGGAATGGCCCACATAATCGTAAACGTTCTGTGATGACTAAAGAAGTCTTGGGTGGTAAAATTTTTTGGGGCGTTTCTTTTAATTTCGGGTCAGTGAAAGGGGAACACTGGTTGCGTTTTTATTAACTTGTATGCTGAAGGATGTGTTTTTTCTTCGCGGGAGGAATTAAAGTATGTGATAATTTTGTTTAATGGTGGATTACGTTTATTTTTATGGTTTTAAGATTCTTTTCTTATGTTTTGTTGAAGTGTTTTCTTAAAGTCAAAAATAATTGAATAAGGTATGATTGAGTTGTTTGGGTATTAGGGATTGCTTTTTTTTAATTCTATGTTTGTTGGTTTAAATATTTTATTTTAAAAACAATTGGTTTTATTTTATGTCAAAGTTAATTTAAAGTTATCTGCAGAATATTTTTAGAAACATAGAAAGAGAACGAAAATTAGTTTACTGTAATTTTTATTAAAGTTTAATAAGCATTCAAAGAAAATTTCATATAATCTTCTAAATTAGTGATTAGAGGTTTTTTTCATGCTTAAAACTTAGATACTCAAGAACCTTAAAATGTAATGAATATAGTCTTCACTCCATTGAATATCAACGATTTTTTTTATCTAATAGGTCCTAATACAAGGTTCTAAAAATTCATATTTTTAACGCTTTTATTAAGAAAACTTGTAACATTAATGAATTAATAATGTTTTTAAAAAAATCACATTATCATTGAAAAATCTTTTATTGATATAATCTTATAAAAACAACCTCGCTTGTTGTCTGATTTGGTTCGATTTACATTTCATAAAATTACCTCACGAAAGCAATCCTGTAAAATTTAATAGTACTTTCAGCATTGGAATATCCGTTTGAAACCCAAGACATAAACATTTCGCTTTCCAATAATACAAATATGACGTTTTCTAACGAATATTTACGATGTCCTGAAATATATTTAAAGGGCATAGTCTCTCCCCAGAGTAATCCTCCGAATTTTAAATAGAATCATCGAATCCCATGAAACCGGTTCCGCATTTATTTCCTTCCCCAATCGACCTCTTGTCCTCTCCGTTTCCAATCATCCTAAATCAATGAAAAAAGTTTATTTTTATCTCCAAGAATACCCATCCATTTTCCGCTTGCCCTCTTTCACTTGCCTTATTCCGAAGAATCAATGGCGGCATGCAACCATCTCTCTTGATTATCAAATTCACATGCATATATTTGATACCAGGGGAATTGTTTGATGAGGAAAAAATAAGGCACGAGTCTTCTTCCTTTCCAAGAAAGCAACAATATGTTCGGAATCCAATCAAAATTTGAACAGAAACTGCCGAGACAAACACAAAAAGCATTCCGGTTCCAGAATGTTCTAGAATAAATCGCACCGGAAAGATAAACAGAGCTTCATCTTCTGCAGCCAACGGTTTGGAATAAAGGGACAGAGGATTTGCTTTTGTTCTGTTCTCTCGTGTTGGGCATAAGGTCGAGTTGGCGATTTTAGAATAAGAATAAATTTAGTATTCCCCTCCGAAATTCCCCTTCTTTCTTTTGTTTCCAGGATGTTTTTTTCTGCCGAAAGAAACATTTAATTTTCTTTTCAACGCGGTTATTTTCCCTCTGCTACACTTTGGGAATACTAAGTGGTGTTTTAATTCTCGTTCACCTGGCGGTATCACGAGTGTGTTTGTTTTTTGGAATGGTTAAGAAAGGTTTAAAATGCATATGAGGTGGGTAATTATTCCGGAACGAGCTGGTGTGAGAGAATCTTGGCGAGTTTTGTTGCAATTGAATACACTCTTACGGTTAAAACGGGTGGAAAATTTTTGCTGAATAAGTAGCGTAAAACGCATATAGTTTTATGTTCTTGGCAACCGTGAGTGGGGTTGGATAGATAAGAACAATGTAGGGTGTATGTAAGTAGGAGTTATTTAAACCTCATGTAAAGAACTTATGTTCCGTAAAATACATAGCTAATCAAACAAACCTTTTACTGAAATTTCAGAACGTTAAAGGTTTAGCAGAGGATATAGTGTTCACTTATTCATTCATATTAAATTTGAGTATAGAGAGAAGATGAAAGTGAGTTTTTAAGTAATCCTTTCAAATGATTTTGGATAAAATTATATATTTGATTCAGTTTTAGAGAAAGTGTTTAGGAGAACTAAAAATTTTGACTCCTTTAAAAAACATAATGAGCTCAGTTTAATAAATTGTTACTCTTTCTCTATTATACGGTTCAAGACAAGTCTTTTGGGGTTGATAAATGGTTCAGCAGAAACATGAAAATTCGCTTAAAAAAGTACCTTCTTTTCAGAATACCTCTTTGATATAAAGAGGTGACGGCAGGTTTATGGATAACAAATAAAGAAAGAATGGAAAGTATCGTTAAGAAGCTAAAATGAAGTTTAAAGTTAAAACACGCTGAGTTGGGAAGAACAGAAAACATTTTAAGTTCAATTTTGAAAAAATAAGACGAAATCAAACAAAGTGTGATGCTCTTAGTTTTTACAAATTCAGTAAACATTACATTTCCTCCTATTTGATATCTATAATTTTTGTTTCCATGCAATGTTTCCCAAAACAACTGTTGACTCTTTATATATAATTTTACTGTGCAGGCGGTCGAAAATTTTACCTTTTCGATTTATATTTGCAGAAGCGTCTCTCTGTTATCATCCAATCGTCTTCAACTAAATTAATTAATTTCTAAAGCAATCGAATCTTAGATCACATTTTTTGTTCCATTAGTTATATCTGTGGCTGTCAAACGTATCCACTATTTATTACTCCTTAAAAAAACAATAGCCTTTGCCCAATATATTCCACGGAAAACGAAGCAGCTCGATATCTCCTCAACTCGCCCCTCACGTTTCCACCAATCGGAACGGCCGGATTTTTCCATATTATGTCTTCGGCAAGGAGGGCGATTTAGCTGCGGCATTAATGTACTCGTGTTGGGCCATTCTGGACGGATCTGCTTTTACGACTGAAATAAATTGACGCCGTTGTAGCACAACCCCGCAGACAATGCGGCACGGCTTTTCTAAATTTTGATGGCAACGTGACCGAATGGCGGGAATAAAGTTGGCATAGTTGGGTTTATGTAGGGAAAGGGTTGTCAAAAGAGCGATTGTTTGCGAATACCGTGACTCTAGGTGTTGTGGTATTGAGGATTTCGGAGTTATAAAATTTTATCCTTCCCTAAGAAAGCCGCTGGCATAGGATTTTCAGCACACCATAAAAATATTGATCTCTCTATTATGTAATTATACTCTTTTGAGCATTATCAGTGAATGTTGCGTTTAATTGTAATTACAATTAGTATGTGTATTTGTTAATTATGTTACCGGCAAATGTGATAAACCGGGCATTATTAATAATACCCGAAGATGAGGCAGCCAATGAGATAATTCAATGCCATTTATCAATAAGTTGTCAAAGAATAATAATTAGCATTAATTGCAATGAGTGTTAAAATTCGCTATAGTTTTATGAAATGTAATTTTACCGTAAAAATAATTACGAAAACTTTTAAATTTCTTCCTACTATATGTTTTTTCTAGCAACTACAAAAGCTATAAAAATCTTCGTTTTATACTTCACACACACAATTCTTACCTCTGATTATCTTATAATAACGAGTGAATGAGGGAAATAATAAAAAAATTAAGGTGTCTTACTCAAAGCTCCCAAGAGAACTACTTGCTATTTATAATTTTTTTCATAAGACACTCTTTGAAACAATTATCTAATTTTGTATCACAATCATTATCGTAAATAAATTATACTTAAAATAAGATGTATCATTCATTTATTTTTATACCTGGAATAAAGTATTTGGTGTTGAATTATTTATTAGGTTACAATATTCGGCCTTCCTTTTCATTTTTGATGAATTACAGTCTTTGCTTAATCACTTTTTAATCCAATTTGGTTTTGACTGAAAAAGTTCTAACAGTTAAATATAATGCTCTCTTAAAATTTATTTTTATTTAAGAAAATTGTAATGATTTGAAAATTGAACATATAATAGTGTATGTATGAAATTGAACTGTTTATGATTTTTACATCCTTTACCTCTTTATAATGCAGTGTTTCCCAACGTGGGGCACACGCTTTACAGGGGGGCAATATGATTTCCTAGGGGGGGGCAATTTGAAAATTTTTAATAAAATTACCCCCAGCTGGGGCGTGGACCACCAGGTTTTATTTACTTTCCAAAAAGGATTTTCGAAAAAAAGAATAACATGGGGGACATGGAAAAATCAGAATGGCTTTGGTGGGGCATGGACCGAAAAAGGTTGGGAAACACTGATATAATGCTTTTGAATTTCCTAAATGAGAAAACTAAAATATTTTCAACTATTCCTAAAGAGATTTATACCTACTAAAATAATAATAAAAATCAATTTAAAGTAGTAGAAAATCTATTCATCATTGAGCGAAAGTAATTAAGCATTCCCTCGTACAATTTTAATTGCTGCAACTGATTCTAACAGACAAGTTCATTAAGACGTCAAAATCCCTTTCTTTTCTTCAAATAAGAAATACCTGTTCAATGCTTTGGAAAAAACCCTGTATCGTAACTCTTTCTATGTCTCCTTTCGATTTCCTTTTCCCTAAACGAAAAGTAGTGGAAACAAGAACAAGAATTTGAAAGCCAAAAAGAACAAAAAAGGGCAGGGGGAATATCTGGCTCGCCTTTATTAAATGTCACGTTTGTGGCGAAAGGCGATGTAAGTATGCAAATTATTCTAGCACGCGACATTTTTGCAGCTAGTAGTGTTATTGTTTTATTCCGAAGACTTAGAAACTGGAAAGAAAAAAATGTTCGATTTCCTTCAGCGAGCATTTATTGTACCGCTTTCTTTGCGGTTAGCTTTTCGTTTGGAAAACCCCCGTTGCCTTTTTCGAATCCGGAAAATATCACCTCACTTATATTAGAAGAAGAGCAAAGGGAAGAATTCTCCAGGAAAGAAAAAGACTACATAACTACCAATTTGCATATCTATCCTACAAGGCGAGGACTGGCGTTTACATGCTTCTTTGTTTTGGGATTGGAATGTGAAGAGCTATAAGTTTTTTGCGCGCTGGATGCCTAGAGCTCGTATGCGTGAAATCGAAGATCGAGTTTTGACGCACTCTCTAGCAGGTGGGTCTTCAAGAAGTGGAAATTGTTTATAAAGCCTTCCGAGAAATTTTGTCACTTTTTCAGTTAAGCCTCCTTCGGATGGAATATTTATTCATACTGATGAAGGAATGTTTTATAGGGAGCTTTGAAAATCTTTGAATTTTAATTTGAATATCGAAGTATTATGAATGCCTGTAAGAAACTGTGGATATTTAAGAACAAGTGGACCGATAATTGAGCGCTTTAAGACACAACAACGAGGTGACTCCCAAAGTTAGTCGTTGTCACTGTAAGATTCTCAATTTAATTTACGTACAAAAATCCCATAAAATATTCGCCTCACACTTAAGGTTTACTTTTAGATTCATTAAGAGTGATAAAATTGTTGCAGCACATACTTTTGAAGTAAGGGCTTTTTTTGTTTTCCCTAGATAAATCTGCTAAAATATATTCTTTACCCACGTTACCTAAATGCGTATATGAATAAATAATTTTTTAGGTTTCTATACTTAAAACCATTTAATTTTTTATCTATAGGAGTATTTTATGCGATGAAAGTCAGCCTTTCGGTCGAGGTGTCCAGTCAAGGCATGCTAGTGACTAGCATCGTGTTAACAGTAAGAATCGTTCTAGCTTCTGGATGCTAGCAAACTGTAAAAAAAAACTGTAGAAAAACAGAAATTTTCAATAAAAGTGACTTCATGTTTACAGAGATATTCTGTCATGTAACATTCCCACCGCACTTCTATTTATTTTATGTAAAATAACAGCTTTTACCTAGTTTTTTAGCTTATCTGTACTTAAACAGAAACTTACTGCATCGAAAACCAATACAGCTATTGGCAGCGTTATACTGAATCTTCTTTGGTTCAGTGGTAGCGTGCGTGCTTAGCATGCGGTAGGTCGCGGGTTCTATCCCCGGATATTAAAAAAACTCTACTAAAATAAGTGCATGCGCACAAGCAGAAAATTACTGAGAGGCAACAGAAAAATCTGTAGCCCACTTGACAGAAAGTTCCTTTTTACAGCATTTACCTGTAGGTTACAACTTTTTTTCTGTTTACAGGATTTTTCAACCTACAGATTTTTTCTGGCAACTTTTGCTGCCAGAAATTTTCTGTTTTTTTGCAGGATTATTTTTTACAGTGCAGCAAATATAAACAAAATAATAATATAAAGCAAATAATATTTTTGTTGGAACAATCGCCATTGCGTTAGTGTAAAAATTAATTATCCTATATATAGTGTATAAATAGCATTAAAATACTGCAACATTGCTTGAAAATAAATAAATAGGTAGAATTATACTTTCTGAGAGGTAATAAACATTTATGCGCAAGGTTGTGATATTACTGTATGCACCAGCATCCAGATGACTATTAATTGAAAACATTCCAGAAATTATAAGTGCCTAAGTTTCTATCTTTCAAAACGTCGACAGCAGAACTAAAGTTCTAAAAGCAATTGTTTTTGTTACGTATTTGCTTGAAATTACACGAGTAGTATCTTGACATTCCTTTAACAATATAATGTTATATAAACTAACTTCAATACATTTTTCACCATATTACGTTAAACTCACATTTTTCAGCATGTGGACAGAGTTCAAACTTGGAAAAATCTCTCCTTTTTTACACACAACACAACAACTTTGTAATAAAGTCCTTTCCGCATCCATTTTTTCTGCTTTAAAATAAAGTTTCGTGGATGAATTTACATTGTGGATAGCGCACAATGCATCCTTTGATAAAGTTGAGTACGCAAAGAAAACTTTCTAAGAAACTAACTTTTCTCTGGTGTCACGTTTTGTTAGGGCAGTGCCCTTCTTTTTAGAATTCTGGAACTTTTTTTTACTTATCGTCACAGTTCATACTCCCATATGAATGACCGTATCCTTCAAAAGGGCTAACATTAAAACTGCACATATTGCTATCTTTTAAAAATTCCATGCCAAGTGCTGTATCATTAGTGATGGCAGGAAGATGTCGAACATGTGTTAAACCGTGAGAGTAGTACTAGGCAATGTGCCAGTTTCGAATTTGGCAGTAAAACTGCTAGATATCATTAGTGCAAGGAAGTTTCTTTCGCTTATAAAGTGTTATGTATTCGGCGAGTTACCCATAAATTAGGATACAAATTGGTCCTTGTGCTAACTGTCACGGCTCGAAAAGGACGTTTTTCAGTGTTGGGGGCATTACTAATGATTTTGTAAATTTCTTAATTTATCTTGGATTCAGGTCAGTGCTTAAGTTTAGATGGGAGATTTAACATGGAGTTTTCAGGATGGTAAACAAATACTTTTCTGGTTGTCATATTCTACATTTCATTACTAGTTGTATTTTATTGATCCCTAGTGTAATTGATTTTATAAGGATTTTAAAGAATTGAATTGATTGAATTGTTTGCAATTTTGAACGAAAATGTGAAATATGAACTACAGTTTATGAGTTTTTGAAAACAAGATGATAAAATTGTAGGAATTGAGTGAGATCGAAGTGGGTTTAAGTAAAGAAAACCACTTTTGTTGATTTTGAATTATTGAGATTACTGTAGGATTTATTCTTTGACACTCTTAACTTTTTAATCAACTAATTTAGTAGAAGTATAGTAATTCATATTCATATGGTATACCGATACTTTCAGAATCCTTTAGATGTAGATTGTTTAAGAGCGAAGCTTAAATTACTTAAAATGTGACAAAACTGTTAAAAGTAATATTCCTCTCGACTAACCAGTTGAAACTGAAATTTAATATGTGATATCCCATTTCCCCATTGTATTATTCTCTTTTGCAAGAAAATACTGATATAGGCATAGGGAATACTTTCATCATAACAAAATACTGCTAGGAAATAGTTATTAACTATTCAGAATTTTTTAATATCCGAAGTAAAATTCCCACCGTATTTGAATCTAAAAAAACTATATAAAATACCCTAAAAATGATCGTGTTTTTCTTCTCGTTCTTTTCGCCATCTGCCAGTCTATCTCGTCCTTCCGAGGAACATAATCTAAAGCGAAAGTCTTGTTCTCCGTGTTTTGAATAATGACAGATAATCTCGCCAGACAAAATAAAAACCATCGACGACTCAGTGTCACAATAGACAATGCGAGCGTGCCATATATCTCCTTTAAGTGCTTTATTTAAGCTTCTGTTTTTATGTTCGGGTTTTTCTTGGGTTCTGTTTCTGGAAATGTATTCCTCCACAACAATGCTTGCGTTTGTAACAGTAGTTCTCTTTTGACTACTCGAGTGTGGTTGGTTGTGGGGCACCCAAAATGGGGATGATGACTTTTAAATCAAGTGGAATGTTTCTTTTTTTGGGGGAGGCGGTTGCAGATAGCGATGTTTTTATTATTATTATGAATATTATTTTTATTGTCTGACAGATATGATTTTTCTAAAAGGGAAGGGCATGCAACTGTTTTGAATTAATCGCGGTCTAAATTATGCTGCGTCATTTGTCATATTTATGTGCTTCTGGGTCTCCTTGATATATTGCAAGAATCATACTTTGTCTGAGGCTCGGGTTATCTGGGGTTATACGCCAAGTTGCTTTTGTGTGCTTTTGATGTATTTTAGTGAATGTGTATTTCATGTAAAATGCTAGTTTTATTTCATTTCACTTCTAGACGATAAAATTCTTATTTATCGTCTAGAAGTGAGTTTATTTTTGGGTCCGACATAGTTTGATTTATTGCATGTATATCAAAGTTTAATAGTTTGAAGAGACATCTCCCTTAAAACGTTTTCCTGTATAAGTCATTTTGATTTATTTCCAGTCTATTCGTTCAGGTACTTCGGGTTTCATAGAAAAATGCCTGAAATGCTCTCCGGGTTGAAAATGTAAAACTTTACAAGTACTTAATAAAATATAATTTAATAAATATTTTAATACACCAAAAACACTGACATTAAATTTGTTTTTGATTGATATTGGTTTTAAGTTTACTTTGATCATTCTTTACTAGTAATTACATTTTTACGATCAATTTTACTTAACTTCATATGCAAACATTAATTCTTAATATATAACGCCATAAAATATTGTTAGTAAAGCATAACTGTGTAAAATTTTATAATATACGTAAAAGAATTTAAGTAGGACTCACTTTAAAAATAATATCCTAAATTATGTCTATCATTTGAGTGGTTCAAAAATATAAGAAAAATATAACATTTGAAAAATTGTCATTTTAAGTTGTTCCCATTTCTGGATCTGACTAAATCTATTAGAAACACACAACCCCCATAGGGTTTTTCATTCAATGGTTTAAAATACTTTCAAAAGTAAACAAATATTTTATCGAAATATTTTATTTATTTTAGGAACTTCCGTTTAAAACGCAACATCCATATAAACATTGCAAGAGTTCTTCAGTTTAAAATATTCTTTTAAACACACACTGGGAAGAAATGGTTCAATGAAAATTACCTATTTAAAAATAAGATATTTGTTCTATGGCTTAATAAAATGTCAGACGGAACAACAAAACATAATAAAAATAAATATTCTCCCCATTTTAGCAAATAATTCAAACTTCGGAGGCTTACGTGTATTTTTAAAATGGCAAAAGAAAACTCCAAGCTCTTTGTCTCCACTTCACTGCCCAATATTTTTCAAATCTTTGGGAAAATCAAAAGAAAACAATATCTCTCGAAACAATTTTTTGATTCTCGAAAGATTTGTACTTCCAGATCCAATTTGAACGACTTATTCACGCGAAAACATATTTTCTTCTTAGGGACACAGCCATCACCTGATTTCACATCTTCGGGCTCAGAGACGCGTTGAAGTAAGAAAACCACCTTGTTCAATCAATCTGAGCTAAAAATAAGAAAATAAAGCTTTAAACTTGTTCGTTGTCGAATCTTCGAGAATGCGGTGAGGGTAATACTTCTGGTTGGGGGAAACTCTATATGCCGAAGGCGTCAAGAGAGTGCCACCATTAAGATGTTATTCCGTTTGAAAAAGTAAATTCCGTTGAAGTTTTCCCCTCTAAAAGATGGGATAGATGAGGTTTTTCCCCATGGGGGAAATATTTATTGAAAGTGGGTTTTTCAATGAATTACACTGAAAGAAACGACACTTTCAAATTTGTGTAAATCGGCGGTATCATTTTAATATGATTTTTTGTTTCAAATATGACGATCTACTTAATGGTTTCAGTTTTATGACACTCAATTCAATTTCAAACAATGCAATGTCAACACCATGCAATGGGGTTCATGGTCAGTGAAAAGTTTTTGAAAATTCGACCTATAAAAACTGGTTTTAATACATTTTTGAAGTAATAATTCACGAGTGAATTACATTCTGTGTAGTTTAAATAAGGATAAAATGTCAAGGCCCAGAGTGCTATAAAAACATATTCGAGGGCCAAGGATTTAACCAAGCTGCTTTAAAAGAAGATAAGATAATGAGTACACATTTTTCTTACGTATTGACTGAAGTTATGTAGTTCGCATTTTTCAGAATTAAAAATATAATCGAAGACTATGCTTATGATTAGGGCTGTGATTTATATGTAATTAAGAATCCAAAATATGTAAACATAATATGTGTTTATTTTAGCAAAATATGTATTAAAAAATGCCAAATATGTAATAATACAATGAAAATGTTAAGAAATTTTTTAAAGGGGCTCTTCAAGTATTACGCATGCACATAGTAGGGAAGGGTAATTTTCGCTATTTTCCAACAGCTCTTGTGTTTTTAGCTGTCTCGGCGAGCCTGACACGTATCATCTGACAATCTCTAATTCACAACCTTTTAAAAATTAAATTCAGCATTGGATGCACTAATTTTAACTACAATTTGAATCCTTATTTCATTTTGTGGGTTACTTTAATTTGATAATCGGTTAAACGTGTGATTATTTTTGAAAAACTTGAAAGTAGATAAATATGTACTAAAAATATGTAGTTATAGGTTAAATATGTAAAAATATGTAAATAAACCGAAATATGTGAAAACATGTTAAATAAACATGGTCTTAATCGATTCAAAATCTTTTAAAACATACAGAATTCAAGAGCACACTTTAATATCAAATTCCTGGACAAATATGTAATTACATATAAATCCTAGCCCTAGTAATGATATATTTTTAACAATGAATAATAAAAGCTTATTAAAGTCAAAAACTTTCGCATTGCATACATTTTGTTGGAATCATGGCTTATTGAATTACCTGTAACTAGAATTTTGATTAACCTATACAGGGTGTATCTGAAATGGTGCAACAAACTTCCAGTAATGGTAGTACTTATCAAGACGAACAAGAATCGGTATAAAAAGGGGGTCCCAGACCAAATCCCAGGGAGTTAAAATGGAGCCACAATCCAAAAAAATCATTGAAAAATTCAATTTGTAGAAGAACTACTATTGGTAAAAACTTAATTATGGTCTCAAAAATTGTGGTTTAATATGATCTTTAAAATTACCTCAAAAGTCTTCACTTTAAAATTTTTTTTATTATACTAGGGGGCTCTGCCCCCTGCTTGCTATCGCTCACCAACCCCCGGAACTGCTTCGCAGTTCTTTGAAGATCGCTTCGCGATCTTAGCGAGCAGAGCTCGCTTGTTTCATCTCAACTATCCAGTACAACCTAGAACTTGTCTGCTTATAGTCTGTTCATTCAGAATAGGCTCCTGAAACAGGATAAAAAAAGCTCAATAATGCTTAATAACGCTCATCAGACAACTTCAGTGACCGATTGTTTTTACAGTATTTTGACTACTTCTGCTTAAGCTGCCTTGTCATTGCAGAAGAAATTGTTTTGATGATAATTATAATAATAACTGCTTTTAATACATTACGTCTCAGGCGCTAATTCTAAATGAAGAGAGTATAGTCAATGATCATTTAATATCGAAACTTTTTATCTCTCAAACTTTTCAATAATTTAATTCGGATCATGACCACGAAAATATCAAAATAAAACTCTTACTGAAATATTCCTTTTTGAATTGTCAATAATTTAATCGATAGGGGGCTACCGTCCCCTACTCGCTTACGCTCACCAACCCCCGTAACTGCTATGCAGCTCTTTACAGATAGCTTCGCGATCTGCAATATCTGCAATCGATCTTTAGCAGAGAAACAAACTTACGGAAAATCCTTTTCCTTTCATCGGCCCAAATAACACTCAAAAATATAAATTATTTATTTCTCTAGTGGTTCAAAAAATATCGTAGTATCTTTAAAATATTTTTAACCAAGTCTATACTATATCGCTAGCAAACTTAGAGCAAAAATGTGCACCTCAAATCTTTTAAATTCAAATATCCGTGCTCGCGACAATCTAGTGAACAGGCAAATATAAAATTTAAAAACATTAAACACGTCTGATAAAGACCTACTAAAACTATGAAAAAAATTAAACTTTGATGCTTAATAATTCTAAAACTAATTAGAATTTTTTAAAGAATTAAACGCCAATCTATTTCTAAAAAATAAAAATATAAGTGTTTAAAAAATCATATTGATACCGTGATTAGTTTTCATTTTAGATAGAAAAAAACGAAAAAGGGTCAAAAATTTCGAAAATTAAAAAATTAATTACTCTAAACCAAATTCGAAATTCGAAAAAAGGGCGACGTAGTGCACATCTTCATACTTCAGAGTATTAGGCTGCAAAAAATCATAGTTCTGCTGCCAATAGATTTTGCTGAACTGGATTACGCGGCGAAAAAAGAAAAACTTCAACTTTGACCTTAAAAATACCCCAGTAATAATTATCACATCATGTAGCTTTTTGTTCGAGAATGTGCCCCAAATATTCCTCTACAAACATTTCAAATTTCATGAATTTCTATCAAGTAGTTTTTGCGATATGAGAGTTCAAAGAGTTGAAAAATTAAATTTTCTGAAACAGCGGCGGCGGCGGCAGCGGTGACAGTAACTTTTTTTTAATATAGAGAGAAAAAATTAAAAAACACAAAAAATTTGAAAACTCTGCCAAAACCTTATTTTGTATTTCGAAATCCTTTCTTTTGATTTGATAATCTGAAAGATCATAGTTGAAAACCCTTAAGTCCAAAGTTTCATGTAAATACAATCAATATTAAACGCTTGAGATCCTGTTAAAGTTTGTTTTTTTGGGTGCGCAAGCAGTTTTCTAGAGCTGTTTCCAGAACAGCTGTTAGCGCACGCAAAAAACAAACTTTAACAGGATCTCAAGCGTTTAATATTGATTGTATTTACATGAAACTTTGGACTTAAGGGTTTTCAACTATGATCTTTCAGATTATCAAATCAAAAGAAAGGATTTCGAAATACAAAATAAGGTTTTGGCAGAGTTTTCACATTTTTTGTGTTTTTTAACTTTTTTCATAATAAAAAAATTTTAAAGTGAAGACTTTTGAGGTAATTTTAAAGATCATATTAAACCACAATTTTTGAGACCATAATAAAGTTTTTACCAAAAGTAGTTCTTCTACAAATTGAATTTTTCAATGATTTTTTTGGAGTATCGCTCCATTTTTAACTCCCAGGGATTTGGTCTGGGACCCCCTTTCTATACCGATTCTTGTTCGTCTTGATGAGTACTATCATCCCTGAAAGTTTGTTGCACCATTTCAGATCCACCCTGTATAATCAAATTAACCTATTTGATTCAAACAACTCAATTTCTTTTTTACGTTAGTAAAAATAATATCGTAGATTAACTTTTTTTAGTATAAAATCTGAACTTGTGGAATTCATTTTAAAACAATAAAGGCCTTGTAACAATTTTAAGCATGCTATAGCAGACTCTTTAACCTGAAGCTTCATCACTATTCAACTAAAAAATCCCTTCATAATCCGATCCCAATCCTCCCCCAAGTAACCTCTATATCCATTCAGTGCCTATCACATTCCTCTAAAAAATTCCCTGGATCCTCCCACATTACCCAAGGGATTGTTCGCTTCTTTTCCAAAGGCTACTGGTAGGACGAAGGGCACACATTAAGGACTTATTATTCCAGTAGGGAAATAAATTCCACCGTGACGTCCAAGAGAAGTGCCAGTGAAAGTAACGGGAAGGGGAAGGGGTGACTGAAGGAAGGGACGTTTAAGGGGAAGGAGTGGATGAGGAATGATGGAGTTACATTATTCAATAAGGGGTCTGCTGATGGAGAGCTACGTCACGGCCACAGTTAATAGTTTGGTTTGTTTCGCAAATTATGCGTTTGTTGGGCGGCGGTGCGTGTGGCGTAAGTCGTGATGAATGCTGTTGGTCTGGTTTGTATTGCTTCTAATTTAATTATTGGGGTTGATAGTTAGTGTTGGGGTTTTTTGGGGGTGTTTTTTGTGTTGGGGGTTAATTTCGGGGAGTGGCGTCTTTTGAAGGGAGTTCTGGTGGGGATGGTTGTGATGTATGGAATGTTTTGTTGAAGTGGTGTGTTTTATTGTATTTAACTATTAGGGGAGGGTGGGGACGATTGTAACACGGGGCAATTGTAACACTTTGATTTCCTCAAAATGAGAGGCTGCCTGGGCGAAAAGGAGATGACAGTACGTAAAAGGCAGGTGGATGAAAGAATATCAGAGATTGTCAAGGCTGACATTTGAGTTGTGGCTGTGAAATTGAGAAAAGAGTGTTTTTCGAGCATCGAAGTAAATTTCTACTTTTGTGTAACTTTCCTTCTCCTGCACTGCAGGTATGAAGCATAACAACACTGATTTAATGTATTGTATGTACATGTATCCTAGATTTATTCTGCTTAGTTTCAAGATGATACTGTTGTTTGTTTCTCGGAAAACGAGGGTTGAACAAAAAATGGCAACGTGGGGTCGATTGTAACACTTCAGCCGGGGACGGTTGTAACATGTTACAAAGGACCCCAATGTAGAAAATAACATGTTTCAAAAGTATTTTCGATGTATTAATTTATAATTCATACTTACCCGTAATATTGGCATATAATTATGAATTTTTACGGTTTTAGGATGCCGAGATAACGTAAAAGGAAAACTGAAAAGGGACTGATTAGTCTAGAAAAAATGGAGGGAGAGGCTGTTGAGGTTTCCATGTCTAAAAAGTCTATCAGAAGTGTTGCTCGTGAGCACGATATTTTTTATCTAACATTATACGTATTCTGTCAGAAGAAAATAAAAAATGAAAATCCTAAAGTGGGTTATAATCAACACAATAAAGTTTTCGATCAAGGGTAGTAAGAGGAACCATTTTTTGTGCAAAAAATGGTCTCACGTTCGTTGTACTACATGGGAATTAAGTTATGAATACCTTAATTGCCCTTGTGAATAATTATTTTCTATTATTTACTCATCAACATTCATTATTATTTAAAACTCATTATTTGAGTGAAAAGTTCATTATTTCCACTCTAGTCTATGTATTTAATTATTATTTATCAAGAAAATATAAATTGCTAATAAATTTGAATTATTTTCTATCTATTTTTATGAATTTGTGTTGTGTTACAATTGACCCTTTTATGTGTTACAATTGACCCTTCAAGTGGGGACGATTGTAACGTTTTTCGATTTTCGATGTTATATTTACTAAATTGCAATGCATGTCCACCGGACGGTTTTAATAACAAAATTGTAATTGGGATATATCTGTCGTAAATAGGATTCCAGGAAGACTCTTGAAACGTTCCGGTTTTAAACGAATGGCATTTATTTACAGATATTTACAAGTATATATAGAAAAATAAAATGCAATGGTTACAGTTACAACGATTTTTGACAGAAGGTGCCGCACTGGGGCTTTCACAATAATACAAACACGCATTTCAAATGCGTCATGGGCTTTCACAAAAGATCTCGCATTTCAGTTGCGACACACTCCCACCTTTTGAGTGTAAACCTGTAAAACACTCAAAACATAATATTAATAACTTATTATACAAAATGTATTAACTTATAAACTTAAATTAGTGGATTATCAACTTCCATTCTAAATAACCTCTGAACGGGCCTTAGAAATTCAGAGTTCTTGGTCTTAACAAGGGCTAATCGTACATGGCCATCTCGACCTGGTATAAGTTTAATCACCCTAGCAAGGTTCCAGAACACTCGCTTCTTATTAAAATCCTCCAACAAAACTATCTCTCCCAACTTGAGAGGTTCCACTTTAAAAGTTTTGAGGGATTGTTGACGTAATTGTCCTAAATATTCAGAGCGAAATCTTACTCTGAGCTGCTCTTTTATCTTTTGCAGATAATTGGCTCTTTTACTCAATTTTTCTCTATCTACAGAGTCTATATCGGGAACTCCTGAGCCGGGAATTTCTCGTAAGAACATTTCAGGGGTTAAACAGCGAGGTTCATCTAGATCCTCGGACACATACGTAAGGGGTCTTTTGTTAATGACACTTTCGCTGTCACACAGTACCGTAACTAGCTCTTCGTAATCTAGAGCAGCTCGACCCAGCTTTTTCCTTAGAATTTGTTTAACCATTTGAACAAGGCGTTCCCACCACCCTCCCCACCATGCCGCGGAGGGAGGGCTGAACTTCCATTGAATAGGCATACTCCTACTAGCCTCTGTACCCAGCTCAGTAACTTTTTTACGAAGGGCCTCCCAATCCAACGAGTGCAGAAGCCTCTCTGCCCCCCTAAAATTGGTCCCATTGTCCGAATATATTATTGAGGGTCTTCCCCGACGAGCTATAAATCGTCTTAAGGACTGCAAAAAACCTTCAGTTGACAAGGAAGTAATTAGCTCGAGGTGTATAGCCCTGTAAACCGCACAGGTAAAAAGAACTATATAAGATTTTGTCCCATCCTTAAGGTGAAGGGGTCCTGCTAGGTCTACACCTGTTACCTCGAAAATTGATGCATCCCGTATTCTATCTTTGGGCAAAATCCCAGGTGTAACTTCACACCTCTTACTTTACAAACGCTGACATTTCGTGCACTTACGTATACTATTTCTAATAGTTTTACGCGCCTTAATAATCCAATACTTTTCCCGTAGATGCGACATCAATAGGGATGTACCAGCATGTAACAGTTGATTATGAGCATCAATTATAATCAATTTAACTACCGGGTGGTCAGATGGTAGAATTACAGGGAATCTAAAATCATTAGTATCCTCCCTATAAGAAACAGTAGATCTAGCTCTAATAAGTCCCTTTTCATCAATTAGGTGCCTTAATTTCTTTAACTTAACTTCATTTACACCCCCAAAGGATTCTTTTTGAATCAAACCCAAAAGTGTGATTTCAGCTCTCTCGAGCTCTGAGGCCGTCAAATATTTAGATGACTCGCTTACTTGTTTACGCGACTTAGAAATAAACCTTAAAATCCAGGCCAGCATTCTTATCATCTTTTTAAAGGATGAAAAATACCTATAATACCAGTTAGAATCATCGGTTTTAGTTAAGGTAGTTACGACAGTTTTACGCAACTCTGAAAAAACCGAATTCTCATCGGGTTCCTCATTTACTTTTGGCCATCTTTCCTCGCTTTCATAAAGCCAAACTGGGCCCTCCCACCATCTAAGTGTGAGAAGTTTTTCAACAGAACATCCCCTTGACGCTAGGTCAGCAGCATTTAATCCACTAGGAACATAATGCCACATCATAGGGGTGGTTACCAACCTTATTTCACGTACCCGATTTTGAACAAATGTACCCCAATTCTTATCCTGACGTATCCAGTACAAAGCAGTTGTTGAGTCAGTCCAACAGTAAACTTTTAGTTCAATGTCCAAATCTTTAATTACAGATTTTAACAACCTAGTGCCAATCAAACATGCAAGAAGCTCAAGTCTAGGCATGGTCACTAGTTTTAAGGGTGCTACTCGAGTTCTAGCTTGAACCAAAGTAACCTTAACCTCATTATTTTTACTTACTCGTAAATACACAACCGTAGCGTATGCCTTTTGGCTTGCGTCACAAAAGACATGTAAACTTACCAATTCACTTGACTGTGAGAGATTAAACCATCTTGGAATTTGTATCTCCGAAATTAACCTTAACTGTTCATACCAGATCTTAAATTTTACAGCCTGATCATCGGGTAGAGGGTCATCCCACTTGAGCTTTAAGCTCCAGGTTTCCTGTAAGATCAACTTAGGGATTAATGTTACAGGTGCTATAAAACCGATCGGGTCAAATAATTGATGGGCGATTGCCAGAACTAATCTTTTCGTAATGGGTTTTTCCAAATTATTTGTTAGTTCTACTTTACAGGAGAGCGTATCTCGTTCTGCATCCCAGATCAGACCTAAAACAGAAATACTATTAGATATAGCATGTTCTTGACCCCAAAAATCCCCATTTGTCCTCCAACCCCGTAGGTTAAAATTTCCTGTAGTCATTAACATTTGAGACTCTAGAATAAACTTTTTTGCGTCGTATTTACTTAACAGACTAGTTACACAATTATCAACGTAGAATGAGTGTCTGAGGATATCAGCCGTGTTACTTAAATTTTCTGGAGCCTGATTCAAGTGGTAATCCAAAGTAGCAGCTAGTAAATAGGGGCTACAAGTTAGGCCAAAGACTACCCTTCGATGTCTATACTCCTCAATTGAATCCGGGTCCCCTTCTTTATGCCATAGAAATCTTAAAAAGTCCCTATCTTGCTCTCTAATGGAGATCTGCAAGAAGGCTTTCTCAATATCAGCCACTACAGCAACGTAATTCTTACGAAAACCATTAAGAATTTTGGGGATCATTTCTATTAGGTTAGGACCTGTGGATAAACAGTCATTTAAGGAGGGTAGACCTAGGGTGTGAGAGCTTGCATTAAACACAGGCCTTATACTCGTTGTACTTCCTTCTTTTATCACTGGCCTATGTGGCAAATAGTGAACCTTCGTTTTTTCACCCTCTGGTACCTTCTCAATAATACCCAAAGACAACCAGTTACCAAAAACTGCATCGTAATCCTGCAACTTACCACTGTTAACTAATTTCCTTTTAGTGCTTAACAGGCTCTTTTCAGCTAACTTTCTATTATCAGGTAAGCAAGAATTGTCCATGATCCAAGGTAACGCAACTTCGTACCTATCTTCCTCGTTAACCCTCAAAGTTTCAGTAAAATACTTAGATGTTGCCTCTTCTAACTCAAATTTAGTTTGACTCTCGGCGGGATCAGTTATTCCCAAAGTATCCAATTTCCATAGATCACTTACACCCTTATCTCTAGTCAACATCGTAGTAGTTAAGAGGGAATGATTGGATTCAACATTTGACTTATTACAAAAATACTTCCCTAGAACTGTCCATCCTAAGCGGGTATGTACAGCTGTCAAATCCGACTTAAGGGGAACTATACCTCCCGTTAATAACTTACCTCCCACATCAGCCCCAATTAAGAGTTTAATTTCTTTATCTACAAGGTTATTATATATTAGGGTGGAGCGAAAAAAACTTTTTTTCGAAATTCAAAAACATACCTATGGCAAAAGTGGTCTTATGTAATAAGATGAAAAACCGCTCAAAAATTTTTGGAATCGGTTAATATCTCAGTTCGCGCATTGAGCTCAAAGTTTATAAAAATGCTTAAAAATGAACATTTTCCGAAATTTTTAAGATAATATTTAAATAAAATTTATAGAAATATTCTCGCATGTAACCTCTTCATAAAAGCTAAAAAAAGTAAAAAAAGGAATTTTAATGTTTATTTTATAAATATTTGGGTGCGCAATTTTGCTTGTAAAATGCGAAATTTTCGAATCATTGGTTAGTTTGTTTCACTGTGCAGCTCTTCGCCCGCTTTGTAAGAACAGCCCAGAACTCACCACGGGAAGGTGGCTGCACGTCGAGTTCCACCCACCCCATACCAAACCAACCATAATTTTTGTGATTTTTAAAAAATTAAATTTTAAACAGGAATAAATTTAAATTCCGTTTTTTTTTAAATCTGGCATTACTGATCTTGAATATGAAGTTGATTTTATGAAGCCATCTCTTACTTTCTGACCACACACTTTTGTTGATTCTTCAGTTTTAAGCTTAACACACCTCTCAACCGCTTGAGGGTGGCTTGGTTTGATTGTTTTATGGCGCATGAATCAATGTTGATCATAGTGCGCCAAGAGTGTGGCAGGGGAACTTCATTATGTATGCAGTGATCTCTGTGTTAGAATGCACTAATGATTTCAAATCTTCAACACTTACGTCTTTTAAAATTGGTGGATGATAGATTGTGCATGATTTCCAGTCAATAATATCTGTATACTCCGTTGCATTAAAATTTAATGTTGGGGAACAAAATTTATAATCCTTTCTACTCCCCAGGCAGATTCTCTCGCTTTCAAGATTCTTTCAACTGCGATCGGTCGAACAGAGACACTTTCATTGACAATCATTGACAACAATTAGTTTTCCGGGTGTGCGAAGAATGCATTGCATTCAACAACTCGATCAACTATTTGAAGTAGATCCTCAGAGTTATTTGAACTGCATGAAAAACGTGTTTGATCCCATCTGTGAAAGAACTATTCTTTTTTAATTTTAAACCACACAGGCATGTATGACTTTAAGATAAATTTTGAAATCTCTTTTAAGCTTTCAGAAGGGCTGAGAAAACTTCCGTACAATCTCAACACTCTATTAGCAGCAGTGATCCATCCAGAACAGTGGTTCCCAACTCAAATATGTCTGCGGACCACTTCACTTAAATTTGAACCTCTGCGGACCTCTATCTCTAACTGTATCTTCAAAATATAACTTTTTTCAGTGTATTTATTTCTCATAGAGTGTCACTTTTTTCTGAAATAAGGGAAACCGAGTTTCTGAATGGAACACTTAGAAAACCAAATAATCTATTAAACTTAAAAGAAAAATTAGCATACATTACTTTTATATCTAATTATTTAAAAATGTACAGTGGGAGGTCCCACATGACCAATATAAGAGGTTCCTGGCTCTTGAATTAAGTAATTCCATAATTATTTTTAGGAGGAAACTAACAAAATGGGTGAAGTGCTGCACAATGAAACAAACTTGCCAATTATTCGAAAATTTCGCATTTTTCAAGCAAAATTGCGCACCCAAATATTGTAAAAATAATTATTAAATTTATTTTTTTTACTTTTTTGAGCTTTTATAAAGAGGTTACAAGCGAGAATATTACTATAAATTTTATTTAAATATTATCTTCAAAATTTCGGAAAATGTTCATTTTTAAGCATTTATATAAACTTTGAGCTCAATGCGCGAACTGAGATATTAACCGATTTCAAAAATTTTTGCACGGTTTTTCATCTTATTACATAAGACCACTTTTGCCATAGGTATGTTTTTGAATTTCGAAAAAAAGATTTTTTCGCTCCACCCTATTATATATACCTTTATCCAAATCAGTAAGCTTAATACCGTATCTACGTAACTCTTTTAACCAAGGACCTGATGGGATCTTTTTAACTTCAGAACAAATGCGTTTTTGTTCCAACACATTCAATCTACACGTATAGGTATTAGAAACATCACTTAAATTAATTAAGTAATTCTTATATACACTTTCATTAGTTTCTATACCACCAAATAGAGATTGCTTTAGCTTAACTTCCCCAGTAGGATCATAGTTAAGACTTTTAACGACGTCTGAACTTATGTACGATTTCATACTTCCCGTATCAAAAATAGCCCTGACAAACAGTTCTTTTGAACCGTTATACAATCTTACAACTAGAGTTTGGAGAATTACATCAGAAATTAGTAAATTGTTACTTAACGTACTACTAACTATACTTTCCTCAACCTCTTTATTCGAGGTGAGTGCACCTGGACACAAAATAGCAAAATGACGACGTTTACATTCAGAACACTTATGTCCTGCCTTACATGAATTTGCTCTATGAGTCCCTCTTTTTAGGCATACAAAACATGCATTTTTCTTTCTTAGAATATCCTTTTTACCTTCTAAACTTAAATTGGATACTTCATTACAATTCTCAGATGCATGCAAATTATCACAGAAAACACATTTATTGTTAATTATCTTAAACTTATTGTTATCATAACCAGCGTTTAATAACTCGTATGCCGTAGGTACAAAAGACTTAAGGTCCGAATGTTTACTGTTACTTTTCTTAGAACTAGGCTTATCTACACTAAAAGATTCTTTAGCCATTTTAATCCTAAATTCAGATTCTACTTCGTTCTTAACGAAATCTATGAGTAGATCTAGATCAGTCTTACCTTGCACATTTACTGATGACCGTTGCCTTTCCCACAGTCCTATTATGTCGGCCGGTAAAGCTGATTCTACCATCGGGAACAGGACTTCAGCGTATGTATCTTTGGTAAGGCCAAGGGATTCGAGAGCTCTCAACTGAGTTTGCAATCGATCGTAAAGCGTCGCTAGATCACCTTTCTGCTTTGAAATCACAAGTTGCAGCAAATCCCTTATGTACACCTGTATCAATACTTTCTTCTGACCGAAGCGCTCCTTGAGGTACTCCACAGCTCTTGGATAGTTCTGGGGGCTAGCAGGAAAGCTGTCCACAATAGCTCTAGCTTTTGAACCAGGAACTGTAGCTTGGATTAGGTACTGAAACTTGTCCCCGTCATAGATCCTCGGATCATCATGTATTTTCACAAATTGAGCCCAAAAGCTCAGCCACTCTCTCGGATTTCCATCGAACTTCTTCAATTCTATTTCAGGAAGCTTGACGTGTCTAACTTCACTAAAAGAGACATCTAGGTCTTCATTCTTCTTAGAACGTAAAATCTCTCGTTGTTTCGTCTTCATCTTGTTTGCTTTCACTTTCAAGCTGATAAACCGATCTTCGTACTTCTCCCGGGAGGCATATTCCGTGTCGTAGATTTCCTGCGTAGTTGCTGCTTTTTGAAGTTCCTCCAGGTACTCATCTTCAGCTCTTCTTAACTGCTTATATTTTTCGGCTAGCTGTTCAAAAGCTATTTCAAGATCAGCGACATCATCTTCCGTAAATTCTGCTAGGTTTAGCAGCTCCTCCAGCGTATTGGCCGATTTAGTAAACACGCCTCTTAAAGTCGTCCTTCTCTGCAGAGTTGCCATCGTATTCTTAAAGGTAATGATTTCTCGTAATTATTCCCAGAACATCTCGCGGAAGTACCTTACTCCCGTATCCTGGCTGGCTCGCCACTTAATTTTATGTCGTAAATAGGATTCCAGGAAGACTCTTGAAACGTTCCGGTTTTAAACGAATGGCATTTATTTACAGATATTTACAAGTATATATAGAAAATTAAAATGCAATGGTTACAGTTACAACGATTTTTGACAGAAGGTGCCGCACTGGGGCTTTCAAAATAATACAAACACGCATTTCAAATGCGTCATGGGCTTTCACAAAAGATCTCGCATTTCAGTTGCGACAATATCAACCTATTTTCATACCAATTTTCATAACTCTAACATAAAAAATGGCTTAGTTTGAGATCAAATAAAAATTTTTGTTACAATCGTCCCCACCCTCCCCTACCCTTGCTTTTAAAATCGAGCGTCATTTATCTAGCTTTTTAAATTTGAAAATAAATATTGAATTCGAAGTTAGCTTCTAGAAAGTTAAACGAGACAACTTTTAAATGAGGTTTTGTCAAATAATTCATTTCAGCTGCTTGAATGGAGATTTGCGATTTAAAAAAAATTTTTCAAGTAATGAAATTATATCCAAACTGAGAAGATAATTCTTCATTGGAATTCTCGAAAGCTTTATAAAAATGAATTCATCTTTTAAAATAATTTTTAAAGTAATATGTATTCTCCCATTTTTTGAAGATATGTTGAGACATCACGTAAGTAACTGTGCGTTCCATCACTTAAATCCTTTCATCGTTTTCATTCCTTTTAAATAATACTCAAAATTCAAGAACAAAACTATGTTGCTTTGAATTTACTTAACATGGTTTATTTCACCAATTTGATAAACCTGATTTTAGAGAATGAAAAGCTAATTTTTAAACTATCATCGTATAAGTACATAAGAAATATCTTTTAAAGATTAAAAAAGCGACATTTATGCTAATATAATTTTTTATCAGTTTTTTTATCGCGGTAACTATAATTTCTCAATTTAAAAGTAAAAACTTTATTGTATAAAAGAATCATTCCCTAATTTTTTAATGTATTTCGATTTAATGTCATTGATAAACTGTTCTGAATTCCCTGAAGGCGTTTAGACTTTTATGGTGGGTGTTCACGAATTTCGTCTTTTAACTACGCATCTTTCGTTTCAAAAAACATTTTAAGGGAGGTTTTAATGACTACAATTAACAGCTCACAGTCGTAAAAAAATATCTAACTAGAGTTATTAGTTAAAAAAAAACATTATATTTAAATTTAAGACGGCATTCCTAAAATAAAATAAAAAAGCGGATAGAACAGAAACTTTAGAAAATTGTTTTGAACATCATAGTAAAAGCACAGAAAAAATTTTTTCACTAAAATATCTTGGATATTTGAGAAGATATTAGAAAGAGAAAATAGCACTTTTTGAGGGTTCTAGAAAGATCAAGTTCACAAATTCCCGAGTCTTTTAATGTTATTATACAGTTTTTAGCGTCCTTTCAGCTAAATAATGACAAGTTTTTATGACAAAATCACAAAAACTTAAAACATTTGCTATTTTTTAAGGCCAAAAAGTGTTTTTTACTTCGGTGCCTAGAATATTTAAGTTATTTTCATGACTTTTTTCGTTAAACTAACCTGATATTTCAAACAATTTCATCCCATTCCAATGAATTCACATGGTCTTTTACCTATATAAATACACCGCATTTCCATGATCTTAAGATACTTCGTTTTTATATAAAAGACGTGAACCGGACTTATTGATGCTTTAACTATTTTTTTCTTTTACATTTTGTACAGATAATGCCACTTCTCTTATTTATTATCACTATTAATTTGGTCTAAAATAATGTAAAATTTTAGAACACATCTTTAGAAAAGAGGTTCGTAGATATAAGAGAGTTAATACATAGTATGTCCTTTAGAAACAAACACATTTTAAATTAGATTATTATTAGTTTGATGCAAACTAGGGCGGTCTACTACTATTTGGAGCGGCTGTTTCAGTGCTGGCCATTTGGGCTCGGTCCGATTCGGCGCTGGCCGTTTCGGCGCCAAAAATAAAATTAAAGAAAATAGAACTCTTTCATAATCCTTCTAAAAATTAGAAGAAAAATTTTCTGTTTCACGCCGAAACGTGCCGGCGCCAAATCGTCCCATTCCGAAACTAGGGACTTAAAATCTGAATTTCTGTTTATATGATCTAACTTCAAAATATTTTACAGAGTTGTAATATAAATGAAGATGGCTTTACTATGCAAAGGATACTCGTATCCTATGACCAACCCAACTAAAGAATCCAGCAATAGACCACAAGAATAAAGGAAAACAAAGAGAGATCCCAATAAAAACTCTTCAAACAAACACCGAACAAAAAAGATCAAACATGAATAAGAACCGATTTTCACTTCCTCTCAAAATTACCCGGATCCACTCTACTTCCGGAAGATAGCGGCCGCAGAACAAACAGACCAACCCCCCCAAAAAAAGAACCCCACCATCCGCTAATTTAGAAAAAGTTCCAGAGCCAGGGAAGAAGCTTCGGTTTTATCACTCGCACAAATACCTGGTGCGACATTTTTATGGTTTGGCCGAAACTTTCGCTGCTTTTTCCAGTTCATAATTCCCGCGGAATCTCCGGTACACCGCTCCGGGACGGATTCTGGAAATGACACCCCTGTAATCACGCCTGATGGAACAGGATGGCCAATGGGGAACTGCGGCGTAATCCGCAGTGGATCGTGTCTGGGGGAGGCAATCTAATTCATTCTAAAAACTTCTTCGCTTTTCCGTAATTGGGGTGCTAGCCCTTTCGGTGAGGGGTGATAAATAGTCTGGGATTGGAGAGGGGGGTTGTGTTGCGATTGGGGAAGGTCCTGGTCCGGATTTTCGGTCGTAAAAGTAAGTGCGAAGTGTTGTTGCTGCGATTGGGGTAAAGGCGGATAAAAATGTCGAGTGGGGAAGAAATTGTAGATTCTTCGTTCTAGAAGGGATTTTTTAGTGGATTGGAGATAGAGTGAGGATGGTTTTCAATTTAGCAGACATTTTTGAGAAGATCTATCGAAATTCATTGGTATATGTTATTTTTATTGTGAGTTTGAGTTTTGTGAGTTTATTGTGAGTTTTTATTGAGGTATTGAATTGATTTTAATTGTTTTATTTAGCATTCTAAATTGGTGGTGGTCCGCTCGTTCGAGACCACTGAAAAACTTCTCGGGCCACTAGGACCAGGGGGTGAAAAAATATCCCACTATCCAGTTAAAGCCGCGTTCTTTTTTCTCTACGAAACTAATTGGAAGTTTTATGTCAATTAGTGAATTATCAACATTTAATAAAGAAAAGTACTTAATAAATTTTTGTTTTGATCGGATTCGGATGAGTTAACCCTCTCAAATATGGCTTATACTGATCCTCCGGCTTTTGATATTAATACCCTGAAGAGTGCTTTGGATGAATTAAATAGGATATTTCTTAAGGTATGTGACAGAAAATCTAGTTCAGGAGCCGATAAGGTGGCATTTGCTGAGATCACCGGAAAGATTCTGGAGGGTTTTGTGTGCCTTGACGACAAGGTTGTTAACAAAGAGATTGCTTCCCTCTCGTCCTCTGCTATTCTCTCCAGCCTTGTTGATTTGGGAAATCAGTTTAATACATTAACTGAGAGATTTGACAAACTTGAGAGTAGATTAGATTTAGTGGCATCTCCGATTGAAGTTATACAACCAGAGACTTGTGAATCTTCTGTCGATGTGGCGAAGGATTCAGCTTCTGCTGGTGGACGTCATATAACATATGCTTCAGCTGCTAAAATGAATTTGAATGCTGGGGTTGCTGATCAAAAGCGAGTGACATTTTTACATTAACAAGGCTCGAGCTTTTCTACACATGAAAAAATTACTATTAATGGTTCTGATAAGACTTCCTCACTGAAAGCTGCGTCTAGATTTCCCAGAAGAGCTGGAATATTTGTGTCTAGATTAAATCCGGAGACCCATGTTAGCGACCCATTAAAAGTTTTCTTTCGACCCTCAATTTGAAACACTTGGTTTGCACTAAAATGAAAACAAAATATAGTAGTTTCGGACTATAGTTCGTTTGAGGTATTGAAGAAAATCTTTGAAAAGAGTGTAAAATAGAAAGTCCAAGAGATTTAGTCCTCTAAATAGAATCATCTTTAAAAACCTCGAGACCACCAACAAAAGCTAGACCCGTAGTTATACTCGATAGCTTTGGCTAGACCTTTATACTAACCCTTTTATTGACTCTGTTAGGTTACTGACTGAGTTCCAATAATACACCATCCATTCATAAAGAAACATTTTCAAAAAGCCGCATCATTTATTGTCAATAGATAGAAAGATCGTTTTTAAGTAAAAAACAAAACACCAGGAGAGGAGTTATCTCATAAACAACGATTTAATGTCATTGCCACGGACGAGTTTTAGCTTTGTAAAATACCTCTTGCGTTGAGAATTTGATCAAAAAATGCTTTGGAAGGACTTTTTTCATAAACATATTTTTCCTTGCAAAAAAAATGTGGCATCGGCGGAACCGTGATAAAGAAAGCCTAAAAGAAGAACCTAAACGCAAAAAAAAAGTATCCTTGAAGACATCTCGCTTAAAACGCCCGCGTCAGCAAAGAATTTCCTTGAGCCTTTGAAAAGACAAATTACTTTAACAACAATCTTGCGTTAAATAGCTCAGGGTGGTGTCACCAGTAACTGACGCGTATTTGCGTAGATTGGGAGGGCTATTCTAATCTTTTTGTTATTGCTTCGTTTTTTATGTTTATTAATTCCTTTGAGCTCTGGAAAATTAACTGAGGGGAGTTTTGATGTCGAATCCCGAGGGTGAATGGCTTGAATTCATCGACAAGGAAAGGTTTTCTTAATTGAAAATGTTGGTAATTTTTGAAGATTGTTTTCGTTGAAAGTACGTTGATTAAAATGGAATAGTTGTTATTTGCCATACATTTGAACCATTCAAGGAGCTAAGAATTCGTAATTAAACACTATCTATATTTAGTAGTTTTCTAGCGTGGATTTTTAAAAGTAGTCAATTTTTCCAATTAACATTAATCATTAGTTTTTTAACAAAAAATCACGTTCTTTATGTCCTTCAGATGCAAAGCATTAAGAGAGAACTCTTTAACTTTAAGGTATGGTTTTTAATCTATGGAAGAAAAAAAAAACAATATCACCAACTAATGAGGATCATTCTCCGTGAAACAAACAAAACATTATCGCACATAAAAAATGTTTAATACAACGTTTTTCAATTAACCTCTGAAATAATATATTTGATCACATAAAGGATCGGAGTTACGTAAATCTGTGATGTAATTAATTTTTTGAATGTTTTATGAATAAAAGGTGGAATTATGTACCAAGTTTTACAGTGCATCAAGCAAATGGTAGGTAGGGTATTCATTAATATATCCAAACAATTTTATTATTTTTTTTTCTTAAAGTTACCTTAAAACTTACATTAAAATTACTTATACATATGAATAGAACTTTTTTTTTAAAGGAACGAGATTTTAACATATTATAAAAAATATCCATATGAAACACACACAAGTTGTGAGTCCATATGATGATGACTCAAAATCTAATAAACTATTTGCTAAGAGCAGAACCCTATTTATGCATGTACAACATTCGTCATAACACAAAGTTGCAGATCTGAGAGGCATATGAAAGTCAATAAAAATCAATTGTGACTTCGCACATTTTACTGAAAAAATGCCTTATTCACTCAAAAAAAAGCTCGATTTTTTAAAACTCTACTCACATTTATTTTTTCCGCCATTCATATTACTCTGTAATAATATTAATTAATAAAACTCTTCCTATAAAAATCTGAAGCAAGAATGAAACATTTATCCCAGAGGAGGGCAGAAACCCCAAGTACGGCTCTGACTGAAAGATATAGGAACGCTATATACCTCAAACCTCCGGGAGTTTAGTTTTACTACGGCAATACAAAACAGAAACAACCACCTATAAAACACCACACCCCTCACACTAAACCCTTCATCTTTTAAGTGTATCTCACCTTCTACATGCTATCAATTCTAAAGATTCACCACAAGCACTAGTCTACCTATCCCTTATCGGCCCTCCCTGGTTTCTTTTCCTCACACTAAACCCTGCCCAGTGAGGCGTTTCATACGATTTTCCATACACATTTTTCCCCCTAACTTCATCGGCCGTTGTGGCGCTTCGTTTTACCGGAGCGCCCCTAAACAAAATATAATCGTCCCCGCGCCCAGTCTCGTGGAGAGCAGGCCTGTTTCTTGCGAGATAGTGCGAGTTGCTGCGGCTGGAAGATACGGAGGGGAGAAGTGTGTGGGATGTGTTAATGGTAATAAAAAAGCAGAACGGTGTGCGCGTGTGTATTGCTTGAATCGATTTCAGTCGGAAAAGTTTTTGGGAGTATGGGTGGTTTTTTTGTGAGTGTGTTTAGATGGGACGAAGTTTCTCGGCCGTAAGAATGGGAAGATGTGACTACTTTTTTTGGTAGTAAAGAAAGCTTTTTATAACAAGCATCATGAGTAGACTGATGGTTGAGTCGAAACTTACCTAATTTTTATTATAGTCCAGTCTGTGTAAATACAATAGAGCATTTTCAATCACATGGCTCGGACCTAGCGACGCCCTTAGCAACATATTGTTTTACCTACAGCAGTTAACAGTTAAAAGAAAATAACTGGTCATGGAGTGCTTCTATTGGAGCATTCTCAATCACATGACAGCAACCGATACCACCGCACCTAGCAACAGCCTTAGCAACAGACTTTTTGACCTACAGCAAGGAAGAAAATAAATGGTCGTGACGTCACCTGAAAACACTCTATAGTCGGCTAGCTAATAGTCATTTCCCATTGCATTTCTTTTGCGTTGCTATGGTGACGAACCGCCAATTTTAATTACACCGAATGTAAGATGAGTGTTTTAAAGTGTTTAAATGTTATCCGTCAAAATCTTTGGTCATGATTTTTTTATTGAAATATATTGAAGTATGGATACATTATAAAAAAGTTTTAGTAGGTTATAAAATGTATTTTTCAATAGGCAATCTTTGCATGCATGAACTTAAAGTAAGATGAAACTCAAAAACGTTTTTGTTTTATATCTGGATGCGCATGCAACGTAAGATTATACATCAATAAAAGCGTTTATGGAATTCAAACAAAACATTATTAATTAATAGAGAATAAACTACAAAAGAATTTGTTAAAATATAACATCTAAGCCACACTTATGAAAAATGTGTTCTGTTAAAAACAAGAAGAAACACTGAGCGAAAAAAATTTTTAAACTGGCTCTTTCTTTTAGCGTGCAAACCCCAACTTCCAAAATCTACTAACTTTTTGAATATATTTACAAGCATCACTTTAAGTGCAAATGTTTACGCTTAAAGGCTAAAAAGTTAACTAGAAAAATGTGTCAATGCTTTTCCTTCTCTCAATTAAGTTAGAAGAATAACGATATACATTTAACATCGGTACAAATTTTTCCCTGATCATTCCCAGTTACGTTTCAAAAAAAGACTAAACATTTTAAAGGATAGCATATAAATTAATAGAAAAGATTTTTCCCCTAGTCTAAAAGACATTTTGGCATAGTATACAGGGTGTATCTGAAATGGTGCAACAAACTTTCAGGGATGATAGTACTCATCAAGACGAACAAGAATCGGTATAGAAAGGGGGTCCCAGACCAAATCCCAGGGAGTTAAAAATGGAGAGACACCCCAAAAAAACATTGAAAAATTCAATTTGTAGAACAACTACTATTGGTAAAAACTTAATTATGGTTTCAAAAATTGTGGTTTAATATGATCTTTAAAATAACTTCAAAAGTCTTCACTTTAAAATTTGTTTTATTATGAAAAAAGTTAAAAACACAAAAAATGTGAAAACTCAGCCAAAACCTTATTTTGTATTTCGAAATCCTTTCTTTTGATTTTATAATCTGAAAGATCATAGTTGAAAACCCTTAAGTCCAAAGTTTCACGTAAATACAATCAATATTAAACGCTTGAGATCCTTTTAAAGTTTGTTTTTTGGGTGCGCAAGCAGTTTTTTAGAGCTGTTTCCAGAACAGCTGTTAGCGCACGCAAAAAACAAACTTTAACAGGATCTATTATCAAATCAAAAGAAAGGATTTCGAAATACAAAATAAGGTTTTTGCTGAGTTTTCACATTTTTTTTGTGTTTTTTTAACTTTTTTCATAATAAAACAAATTTTAAAGTGAAGACTTTTGAGGTAATTTTAAAGATCATATTAAACCACAATTTTTGAGACCATAATTAGGTTTTTACCAATAGTAGTTCTTCTACAAATTGAATTTTTCAATGATTTTTTTGGGGTGTCGCTCCATTTTTAACTCCCTGGGATTTGGTCTGGGACCCCCCTTTCTATACCGATTCTTGTTCGTCTTGATGAGTACTATCATCCCTGAAAGTTTGTTGCACCATTTCAGATACACCCTGTATAGAGCATAATTCCAATGCAATATTTTCTAATCACAAAAAAAAGAGTTCGTACATAAATATAAACGCAACAAAAAATTCATATACACTTCAATACCTTCAGTTCCAGGTTCCCTTTTTTAAAACCACACAATTTCCTCAAAACTCAAAGAACACGAATCTCCCTCCCTATTCCTTCTCCAAACAGCATTCATAAAACATCCCCTCCTAGTCACCCAATGACACGAACCCCCCTAAAGGCACCACTCCCGAATGTTCCATCTAGCCCCCCCCTCCTCAAAATGGCGAAAGGAAGCATACATTATTTATATTCAACTCCCCGCGAATCTGCATGTAAACATTCCAAAACCAAATGTCCGATCGCCTTTCTTCAGCATACGATCTCGCCTTGTCGTTTTTGCTGGGCGCTTCCATCCTTCCCTCTTTTTTTTTTCAATCGAAAGGCGGCCAAAAATTGGAGAGTTAAGAACTCTTCAGATCATTTACAGCCTTACGGAGGAGGCAAACCCCACGCATTGAATTATTGAACAGAGGAACGTGTAGTTTTCTTCGCCCCTTTTCTACAAAGACGAAGAGCGTTGATTTTATTGCAGTACGTGCAATCTAGAAATTGAATGTTTTCCCCCTGGTTGGAAAAATTCATTTCGAACTCTTCTTCTGCTTCTCTTTTTCTCTCTCCTCCCTTGGAATTGGAGGTTCTGTGGTATGCCCAGGGTACTACTTTCGACTTTGCTTTAACAGGGGGGTGTGATAAATCCTAATGTGTATTTCACTTCGTGAGAGTCGACTACTGGGTACAGGGCTGGTCTGGTCGGAAATATATAGGGGAGATGGTTGTGTTGGTTAATTTGATTTCCTTTTCTAGTTCCTGGTGGGATTAATTTTACATGCACGTGAATGGAAAGTTGAGGAAAATCGGGATAAATGACCCACAAAAAGGATAGCAAACATCTTAAAAAATATTTTTCAATGACAATAGCAATGGCAGTGTCATATCTAATCGTTTAATTTTTTTTTATTTTTTAATAAAATTTTAATATTGCATTTGTAGCATTTTGCATAACTGCAATACCGAACCAACACTTTGATAGAATTTTTCTTTATTTTTTAAAAATAACATTGATAATTTTAAAAGCTCATTTTAAAATTGATTTCGAGTTAATTTTTAAATAAATTTCCTAACGCCTTTGGTTGGGTTCTTATGTATTTTTTTCCACTGAGAGATATTTTTACGTTAAAAGATTTCCTTAAACTTGTCGTACTTGAGTACAATTTGCAAGTAAAATTAGCATTGCAATTGCAATAAAAATTTCACTTTTTCCCGACGAAATTGCCTTAAAGAGGATTCGGTTCTTATAATTTTTCTATTAGCCAACGTAATTCTAACTGATAAGAAAGTATCATTTTAGAATAAATCCAATGATTAATCAATTTTAAACCTTGTAAAGGACACCAGCTCTAAAATAATTAACATAACTCACAAAAAAAAACTACTAAAAATTCCCCCCCAAAAAAATACGTGTTTATTAAAACAAGTGGTGGTGGTGGCTTAAACCATTCTACTTGATTACGTCCCTCGTATTAAAAAGCCACACTTCGCTTCGAGATTATTCCATTAAGAGACGAATCGGGTGTCAAAACAATTCTTTCCCGCATGATAAACGACGAACAAAAAGCCGCGATACGCCGAAAAACACTTTAAAAACACCGCCGCTGGAGCAGCATTTGACCAAAATTAACAAAAGCGAAGAAACAAAAACTGCCATTTGGCCTCTGCTCAAACCGTAAACCAGACTGAAAAAAACGTCGCACGCATGGAAATACTCCGTATCTTTTCGTCATCAGTTTTTCGTGACACTTTTGGCCGAAATCCAAACTTTCCCTCTCTTTTGAGATTCTTTCAATTTTTTTTTATCATCGTAACTTTCGTTATCCATATGACAGTCTTGTTTACGATACGTTCGTGGTCTGTCGCTTGAATCCGATGCTATTATATCTGTCACTAATAATATTGACGTCGTATGTTTTCGCTTGTGATAGAGAACGGATTTTTTAGTTATAGGCTGAGGATAGGGTGATGGGCTTACAGGTGTCTAACAATATGTAAGTTGTTGTAATCCTCTTAATGCGTGAGTTATGTTTTGTGTTCGTATTTCAGATAATTATAAAACAAAGACAAATTGAGCGAAAGAGCAGTTGATATTTTATCAGAAAATTTCTTTCTGTAACGAATTATTAGAATTGATATACGATTTTACTTGAAAAAAATAATGATGTTATAATAAAATACCATATAATATTGATCCATATTTGAGTATTTAAAAAACCATAATACAAAGTTCTGTTAAATGTGTTTAAATCATATAAATACGTGACCTTGTGGCAATTTATACGATATCATGCTGGTTAGAGAATTAACTACAAAATTTCAAGTTGATGCTGTACCTATTACCGGAATGGGACGATTCGGCACCGGCCCGTTTCAACCAAAACAAATTTTTTCTTCTAATTTTTAGAAGGATTATGAAGATTTCTATTTACTTTCTTTTTATTTCTCTCACCGAAACGGCCACGCCGAATAATAGTAGACCGACCTAGTACATACAGAAATTTTTCAACTGTAGCTCATTTATATCTATTTCCTGTCAAACAGTAGTAGTCCGTTATATGTATTCTAATTTGGCGGCTAATTCTAAGGCGGCTAATTCTAATAAGGCATTTTGGATAAGGCCTTAGATAATGGATAAGGCCTTAATATTAACAAAAATGAAATCGAATTATTATTAACCCGCTTTTAGTGTGAGTTATAATATTTGCATACTACTTCAGCGGTTGGTCACAATGCTGATCACAAACGTCCCGAGCCAGGATTAAAAACATTTTGCTAACTGGAAAGCTGACTTGCATTGTACAAATTGGGCTTACACGTTCAAACGAAAATTTTTTGTTTAACAGTACTAGGGAGCTACCGCCCTCTGCTCGCTATCGCTCGCCAACCCCCGTAAACTGCTAACGCAGGACCTTTTGGAATTACTTCGCAATTCCCACAAATTCCAACTTGTTAAACTTAATACTCTTCAAAAAACAATTAAAAAATTTGCAGAAAAAACGTCAACCAACTTTCCAAAAATACATCCCAAAATCCACTCCATGAATAAATCTCCCTTTAATGTTTGAATATATATTAACTTTTCAAAAATTTAAACGAAATGTTTTTAAAAATATTCAGCTTAATTATTTTTAATCTATTATTATAAAAATAACTATTTCTAACTGTTAATCAATATTCTGACCAAACAAAAACCATTATTTAAAAGTAACTCGTTAGTATATGCCTTGTGTTCATCATTCATACTTTTGTTCAAACCCAGACTTGTTAAGCAATACAGTTTAAGCAATTGAAAATAATAAGTGACAAAACCTACACATCACTCAATTTTTAAAATTAATTTCGATTAAATCAGACTAAAAATTATAAATATTGGACAAAAACTGTGAAATTTTAGTATAAAATGGCGTACATGTAAGTTTTTAGAATTGGGTTTTTATCAGTCTTTGAATATTTTATCATTTAGAAAGTACTTTTTCAAAAGGTGAAAAACATGTTTTATCTTAAAATATGGCGTCAATGGGTCGTTGTGATTGGATGCATAATAATTTGATTGACAGAACTTGCTTTGTAACTGCGACCTTATCCATTATCTAAAAAAATGGAAATATTTTAAAATTAAGAATTTTTTGAAAAATCGAAGGGCCTACTTGGAAATCCGGAAAGAATCCGGACATTTCGATACCTAATACGTGTCATTCGGTTCAGCAATTAAAAAGCCTTTCTCTGGAAACCGTTCACCAAAAACTTTTTTTAGAATAGAGAGATACTAGTAAATGAAAGCCCTGGCAGAAATGTTACGATATAAAGACAACAATTTAATTTGTGGGAATAGCAGAAATTTCAAAATTGTTTTCAATATTATTACTACTTTATAAGGCCAACATAAATTTTGAACTGTCTGACCAGGACCGAATACTTTTTGTGACGATAATTTTTAGGATTAGATACTGGAAGACTAAACTGTGACACAGTTAAATACATACATAATTTAAGTAATTGAATTAAAAGGATATCTATTTTTTCATTTGTATATCACATTTTAATTAGGCAACGGTAAAACTTAATGTAACTTGAGAAACGAGTGTACGAGTATATACCCAATTTTATTCTGAAACGGTTTATTTAATCGTATTTTAAAATTATGTCCTTAAAATAATTTGGTGGAAATATGTGATCGTCATTATTTTTTGAAATTTAATTTCCCGTTATAATCACAGAATACACTTTTGAATATAAAGAATGAATTTTTAAATTAACCATTCAATTACACACACAGATTTAAAATAAAAAATTGCTTTGTGTTCTTAATAGTATTTAAAATAAATAAATGAACTAAATTTGATTTAATTTCCCCTTTGGTAGAAAAATTCAAGTGAGTACGCTTATCAGCAAAAACATGAGCACTTTAATTAGAATCTCAAAGGAATATTTAGTCAGTATTTTTCCCTCAATAATAATATTTTTTTTAAATTCAAATTTTCATTCTCGAAGTATGTGGTTCATAAAAGAATTTATACGTATTTTTTCAAATAGTGATAAACTGAATAAGCGAAACTGAGAGCACACACAATTTAAAAAATAGTTTTTTAGTTAAAATCTTAAAAGTTTTCAGCTAAGATATTAGTTCCATCGTAGAAGAATTTCAACTTTTTAACAAATTCATTTTTAGGTATTCTCGGTTCTTCTTTTACAGATTTCTCTAGTAAATCTCATTTTTTATACAAAAACTACTTTTAGAGTTGAAAAGATCAAAGCATAAATTTAATCGTCAGTTTTAAAAAGGGAAAAAGCATTTTTGTGCTCAAAAATATCTAAAAGCTATGTTCTACAAATGAGTGTAGAGCGGGGTAAAATAACTACCCCCTAAAGGCAGATATAACCCTTTGAATTTGAGAAATTGCTGTCCATTCATTGTATTTTTTAATTTAATTTGTAATTAAAGATAATGTATATTTCCTTTCTCTTTGTTAGTGCTCTAAACTAAGCCATAATAAATTTACTTTTAATTTAAAAGTGTTTTTAACTATTCCTATCTATGAGGAATGTTGGACCCCATTCATATTTACTTACTCCATTGGTACTAACTTAAAAAAATGCTCAGTTTTTTAATAATATTGAATTTTATTTGCTTCAGTCTTTCTATTTTTCAATTTTGTGCTGGGAACTAAGCAAATATGTTATTTAAATGGTAATTTAGGTAGTTTTTATGATTTTTCTTCAGTTGAAATTTCATAAGGTTGAAAAGAGAAATACGTTCACATAACAATAAAATATTTTTGAATGTACTAATATTTGGTTTGATAATTGCTCTGTTTTCTAAATTGGGTCCTGAATTTTTTAGTAATTTATTAACTTTTTAAAACTTTATTTTTAGAATTAATTAGCTCAAATAATAATAAAAACTCAAATAATACAGTGGGCCCTCGCATATTCGCGGTTGAGCAATGTTACCCCCGCATGTTCGCGATCTCAAAATTTCTTAGCAATATAACTTGCATATTTGGAAGAAAAGGTATAATTTTTCGATTCCGGTATTTATTACGTAAGACCATTTAGAAAAATGTAACTTCTTCTACTTAGCAAGTTTTCTAAATCTAGTAACCCTTAGTAGAAGACTAACTAATTTTATACAATTATTTACAGTTAAAACCATTTTTTGCATGAACCAGTTAGATGTAATAAATGACGGAATCGAACCATTATATCTGTTTATTATCATATATGTGCGTTTTAAAACTGGGTTCGTTATTCGCAGAATATTTTGGAACGTAGCTACCGCGAATAACAAGGGAACACTGTAATTGTTAAATTTAAAACACAGAATCCTAAATGTAGGATGCAAATAACAACATTGAGAAATTACGCTCTTTTGCCCATTTAAATACAATTCTACTTAAATTAACTACACTAAAGAAATTAATTAGCTGATTGCTATTCAAACAATCGACGCAACGAGATACGACTCCCCTTTGCAATTTGCTATTCCTAAGTTTTCATAATTGGAAAGAAACACATCAGATTGGGTGTTTAATAACTTGTTACTTTTTTAATCAGAGTTATATAGTTTCTTTTCATTCCGTGCAAACTTCGAATCTATTTACGAAAAAGCGCATTCATTTCATGTCTGTAAAACGAATCTCGGAAAAATTCGAGAAGTTATTTCGCACCCGGCCCTTGACACACTAATCTAAAGAGCATTTTCCCATCATCGGCATAAAGATTGCTTAATTGGTTGCTGAAAATTAATTAACTGGAATCATTAATTTTCGCCGATTGAAAAAAAAGCTCAGCAGCGTAATAGCTATTTAAAATTTCACGGTGATAATTGACCATTAAAATGTTAATTAACGCGGCATTAAATTTTCTTAAGGACTTGTAAACTAAGAGAATCCATCGGGTTCCCTCTTCATAAAAATGTACACAACCTTCGCCCGGGCAGTAGGGTGTGTGAAAATTAATGAATACTAATCCGTCGCTGGCGATTTTGTTTGTTTATTCTTTCGAACAGGCCAGGATGTAATTAAACTTTTGAAATTTCTGGAAGGTAAGAATTAATTACTTGGTAACATAAAGTGACAAAGGAGGAATATGTGCCGGTGTCCTTTTAATATAATAATCATCATCATCCAAAGACCTCCACAGTTCGTCTTGATTCCCAAGGAACGACGGACCGGAGCCTTTTGCTGGTATTTGCATTTATTAATCTAAACTCGTTACTGTGGGGAAATGCATAAAATTAGGCTTAATGACCTGGAAAATTCCATTTTCTTGTTTGCTTTTATATATAATGAATCCCTTGGTTATTATTTGGAGGGATGGAAATTGGAGTTTTATGTTCTTCCGCGAGTTCTCTTCTTGTGGTTATAATTAGGGGTGGATAGAGAGTTTTCTATGAGGGGTCTTTAGGGATTCTGAATTGAACTTTTTGCATCGGTATTGCGAATGTGCTGACTAATCAACCACTGTAACAATCATTCTGTAGTTCTATTAAACTGAATAATACAAATTTTTTTCCTTATGATCTTATTTGCCTTATGATGACAGCCGGTTAGTTCAAATGATTGAAAACAAAAAGTGACTAATTAGTATTAAAGTTTAAGTTTAAGCAAAATTTTCTTTATGCGTTTTTTTATTTACCCCTCAGGGTTATAAGGATTGTATTTTCTGAACAATTGAAGGGATTTAAGAAGTGTAAAAGATCTTATCGTAAATATCTACTTTCATACAAGAATATGACTGTCCTAACCAAGTATTATTAAATACCGTTTAAGTTCAGTAATGAGGGCTGTCGTCTCGATGGCTTGAAAACCTAGTGTGGGTCTTGGCCTTCCACAGAATTTTTTTCCAGACGTTCTTTTTTTTGCCTGTTAGATGTGGAAAACTTACCCAGAACAACTCCGTAACCTAAGAGAGGGATAGGGGTTAGGGGATTTATCCTCAGAAAATTTTGAACTTTAGCAAGTCAAAAAGTGTTCTAAAGCTACTATTGTGGGTTCTCGGGTGGCATAACCCCCTCCCTAGAATTTTTATTTGGAATTTATATCTTCAGAAGGTTGCGTGGGCCCCACAAAAATGGAACCTAGAATCTCCAGTTGAAAAACCCTTGTCTAAATCTCTAAATCATAAGCCAACACTTTTATTGATTTGTTACAGATGTTTCCTCTTGTATTGAATTTGAAACTTTTATTACCTTTTCTAATGGTAGATTGAAGAAATGACAAGCCCAGGACTCATGCACTCAGTAAGGAGTATAAAGATAATTTAAATGGGCATGTTTTTTTGAAATGTAATACTATCTACATTTCCCTCAAATAAACACAATCTAGTGTTCATATCAAACATCCAACTAGAACTGGAGTCCTTCGGTTCAAAATACTTCTTTCATTTCAAAGAAAACCCTTTAGTTTCTGTCTTAACCCAAACTTTACTTTTCTTACTCCTTTTGTACTCTGATGACATACTGTGAATTACTTGACAAAAAATGTTGTATCGGGCTTCAATCGATCTTTCCTTTTCTGACATGAAATATACGTGATGACAATTATGAAACAGAGACAATGCCTACAAGGTATAATTTTATTTTACCACACGTGTCTTGTGTTAAAACACCAAATATCTTTGTTTCTTTTAGTCACTTTAATGAATCCCGGAAGCAAAGAATTTCTCGGTTTGTCTTTGACAGCTTAAAATATAGAAAACTCGAAGTTCTTGTGTTTTATGTTTTCTTTCAAGGATTTGAGTCATTATGCAACGTAATGAAATTTTTCTGAAACGCTCTATTATCTTAATCACTATTTTTAAGAGGTGTCCAGATTTAAAAGTATTCCTGAATTTAAATAGATTATACAATTTTTCTAGAGAATTTACAGTTTTTTTTTAAATTAACTAGATGAAGCCAACTTTTTTCCTCACTAAAAAACTTAAATCTTATAGTCATAAGATGTTATCACTACGTTTTCCTTTAATTCCTTTAAAACTACTTTCGTAAGGCAACAAGATCTTTATTTTTATGCAGATTAAAAATAAATAACAGGTTAAAAAGAAATACCTGTAATTTTAAACTAAGTAAGAAATAATAAATAAAATAAAAGAGTGACTTATTATTTAAAGTTAATATAAATAGCTACAAATAAAAATGTATTGAAAGGGAAATTATTGTTTTTTAATTCAGTTGTTCTATTTAAGGGATTACGTTTTTAGTGCAAAATTACATATGTACTACATAATATGCAATGCCAAAATTGTTTAATTTTTTATTAATTCATCTCATTTATAATTTACCTTAAAAGAAGTTAACTTATAAACCAAACCTCTTAATATCTTACCAATATCTTTAGCCATAAAACAATAACCATGGCAAACCAAACTATTTTCGAGACCGATTTAAGTGAAAGTAATTAAATTTACAAGTACTAAATATGTTAAATAAGTATTTCATTATTCAAAGAGAAATTTACAAAACTCATTTGTAAAATTTTAACCTGATTATTTCAACTCTTTTAACAAAATAATTAGTTTAACAGCATTTAACAACATTTGCATTGCTCTGATAAATTTTAGATACTAAGAATATTTTCAGATCAATAGATAGTCAAACGTTCAAGATTAACAATAGAAGATTTTAAGAAAATGAACGAAGAAGCATAAAAAATATCGCATTATATTTTTATTATAAAACAGTAATGAGGTTTATTCTTGAAAAATATTCTTTACAAATAATGAATGGCACCTTTATATGAGTAAATTAAGTTTAAACGAAAAAAAATTCGCTTTTTAGTACTCGTTTTTTGATAATTCCTATTTATTTACTCTGAAAATTTTAAATTGGGGAATAATAAGATTTACTACTATTGAGGTTCTAAATTTATTTTCCTTATGCTAGTATTTCTTTTTTCAGACGAAGAATCAAATTTATTATACACCATTAAACACTTTCTAGAACTATGATGTTTTGATAATTTCTAAAATGTATTGTACAAAATTAGTTTCGTGTTTTCAGGAAAAAAATAATCTAAAGAATATATCTGGAAAAACTAGCTCTCTTAAAAAGAAGTGTCAGTTAAAGTAGATATGAAGACAAAAACCAATTTTTTAATTTACCTTACTTTTACATTGTGGTTTATTATTCATGTTTGACAACCAAGCATATCTCATCATTGTAATATCTGAAAACATTTCTAACAAACAATATATAGTACTCAGAAGTAAAAGGAAATCTTCCAATTGAAATGAAATCAGAGTTACCACTGTTTTTACTACTTTCTTCATCTTGAATAGAGACCAGGGAACTTTCACTTCCCAATATATAGTTTAGTCTGCAAAGGCTTCCGGCACACGAATCTGATCTCTGTGCATCTTAACGTTAGAGCCGAGTTCGCTGAAAAATTCAGCTCATTTTTGTGACTTAAACTTCTGACTCTTAAATGCGAATTTGAAATTCAAAATTCGTGCGTGGTGTCATTTGTGAGGGTGCATTGATTTTTTGGAGAGGGCATGCGTATTACCCCACAATGCAAATAGTGTCACCTCATAGGAGAACGCAGTCCCTGTGTTCTGGAAGAAATGAATAACATTTGCATCTAACTTAGTACTTTTTCTCTCGATAAATTGGAAATTTATTTTGCGTGTCTTAGTATTTTGATGTTTTACACCTTGAGTGCTCATTTTTGAAATATGATCTTACCAAAACTTGTTTGGAAGGGAAATATTTAAATGAAACACTGAATTTATTTGAGAATGCTGAGATAACATTAATCAAGAGAAATGGTAATTTTATGATTATTAAAACACCGAACAAGATTGCAACTAATCATATTTTAGTGAAACATTTAGGAACACCTTCTTTAACCATACTCCGCCTAACCATACTGCCATTCAAACCTATAAAACATTTGGGGTGGCTCAGATTAAAATGGTTAAATATGCATTTCGACTTTGAAGATTATGTTGAGTGAATGCCTGTTTAGCACACAAAGTTTTGTTTATATAACTATAGGGAGCTACTGCCCCCTGCTCGCTATCGTTCACCAACCCCCGTAAACTACTGACGCACGACCTTTTGAAATTGCTTCGCAATTCCCACAAATTCCAACTCGCTGAACTTATTACACTTTATAAAACAATTAAACAATTTACAGAAAAAACGTCAAAAAAAATCCAAAAAATACGTCACCAAATCCCCTCCATGATTAAATCTCCCTTAAAAGTTTGAATAACTCGAACTTATCAAAAATTTAAGCGAAATGTTTTTAAAAATATTCATCTTAATTATCTTTAATCTATGATTGTAAAAATAACTAATTCTAATTGTGTATCAATATTCGGACCAAACAAATACCATTATTTTAAAGTTACTCGTTTGTTTATCCTTCATTTTTTTAAACTCAGACTTGTTAAACAATACCGTTAAAGCAAGTGAAAATAATAAGAGAAAAAACATCACTCTATGTTTACAATTAATTTCGATAAAATCAGACTAAAAATTATAAATATTGGACAAAAAGTGTGAAATTTTAGTATAAAATGGCGTACATGTAAGTTGTTAGAATGTGTTTATCAGTCTTTGAGTGATATTTCATCAAGAAAGTATTTTTTTAAAAGGTGAAAAAACATGTTTCATCTTAAAATATAGCGTCAATCGGTCGTTGTGATTGGATGCATAATTATTTGATTGACAGTATTTGCTTTGTAACTGCGACCTTATACGTTATCTAAAAAAATGGTAATATTTTAAAATTGAGAATTTTTTTTGAAAAATCGAAGGGCCTACTCGGAAATCTAGAAAGAATCCGGACATTTTGATACCATATATGTGTCTCTTGGTTCCTTTCTCTCGAAATCGTTCACCAAAAACTTTTTTTCTTTAGAATAGAGAGATTACATTGTTTTTAGGTATTTTTTTATATTTATTGCGTGTTAAATAATGAATTCTACTTTTGTTTTAATTTTTCTTACTTACATATAATTTTTTTTATTTTCAATATATTTATACCAATACCTTGCAGTTTATTTTTAAAGTTATTAAAATATTTGTAAATTGTTAAAGACGAACGCATTTATATCCATTAGTTCTCCCAACCGAAATTATGGCTTAAGCGAGTTTGAACACTAACGGCCTTAGTCACTAGTAACTTGACCGGTGGCGGTTAACCGGGAGTTAAACCTCTGATTAGTGGAAAACTAGTTTTCCTTCTTTAACTGCCAGTCAGAAGTTTGACTGCCGATTAACCGTCAGTCAAGTTACCGGTGACTACGGCCGTAGTTCTTTAATTTTTTGATGTGATAAATTGGAAATCAGAATTTTTTATGTTATGACAAGTTTAAAAACTATAAAGTGATTAAAATAAAATAATCTTTTGATATTTAAATGTCCTAAAGAGCAAAATTGATTCATAAAAATGGATTCATAAATAGTAATCATGATGGGATTTTTAAAAACATTTACTGACTTCTTATGAAAAGTATTGTGTAAAGAACTTTACAGTACAGAATTTCTATATTTAACAACAAAGAAATTTATATGTACTTTAAATAAAAAAACTATTGTCAAGGGTTAAAAATTAACAATAGTTTTGTAAAAAAATTGAATGTTTTGAATGTTTTATTTTAGGGTGAAAGATTGAAATGATGATACAACTACATCATCATACAACACTATTATATTATAATCTTTATTACAGCGCTAAAAGTATTTATATTTGAAAATATTTTTATAATAAAGATAGTCAGAAAGCCATTTTTATCTTAAAATACCACAAACCTAAGATCTGCTGATCTGAGGTGTGTTTATGGATATCAAGCAATGCCAAGAAGGAGATATTAGGGTTATGAATGTCTAAGTCTTTCGTCTCCCTCAAATATGAAGTCGGGGAAAATATTTCTATCAGCAGATGAAAATAAAAAGGCAAAATTCAGGTCATCAACATATCATTACCAACACCTCCATGCGTATGACTTTTGCAAGGCATTTCGCTGATGTCCTTTGACAGACATGTTTGGTCTCTTTCATGGTATGGGAATTTCTTGTCCTAAAATATACGGCTGATTCTTTTATCTAAAAAATAACATTTTTGGGTGCAATTCATTAACTTTATATTGGTAACATGGAAAGGAAATGAGCTATTCTTATAAATATACTAGATGGTTTGTGGAATATGGGTATTCTCTAACAAAAATTCTTAACATGCAAGGAATCTCGATTTTTTAAACCATTTAGGTTATGATATCTTGTTTGAAAACGAATTATTTCTTTTTTTTTAATTCATAGAGGTGTACAATTAATATGATTTCTTAATTAATCAAGCAATGATTATTGATTGAAAGATTTTGATTACAAAAAATGTATCCAATGTGTCACAACATTAAAAATTAAAGATTGGCTTATTAAAAAGGATTATAAATGAATATTTTTTAATCAAAAATGGACGCATATTAAAAAAAAATATCAAAATTAGGGTTTAATATTTTAATTCATGAAGTCAGTTTGTCATGGATACACAAATGAAAAAAAAAAACGGCATAAATTATATATTTCTAAAATATGTAGATAGAAAATTTTATTCAAAACAGATTTAGATTTAAAATTTTGAAAGCCCTTGAAAGTTAAAAATAAATGCTGAAAATTCTGATTATTTTTGTTCCAGAGAAAATATTTGTGTAATTCCATTTGAACAGGATTTAACAGTGCATTTTATGTTTTGCTTTTTTTAAACTCTTTATAAATATTTTTTACATGTAGTTAGTTCTTTATTAAGTTAGTTTGAAATAAAAATGTATAGTTTGAAACACAATATTTGAAAGTCTTATTTTAGTTTTTTAAGCTCTGATTAAATTAAGTTACATTAACTTAAAAGGCCCTGTTTTATTTTGAAAAATAAAACATTCATATTCCTAAATTTTTTGAAGGTGAAAAAACAATGGTCTAATTGGTAATTTTATTCCTTTTATATTAATACAAGGGAATAATTTAAAAACATCTAGTTTTTAAATAGAAGAAAACAAAGCTTAGTTAAGTAAAAATGTTCTACTAAGTATGGATTTACAACGTATAAGGTTCAATAGAAATTTTTTCACACTGTTATTTTACAATTATTATATAATTTTTTTAATATTATTGTCGTGTGCTCTAACAGTAAGGCTAAGCGCGCACTAGATAGGGGAGACTGGGGATACTTGATCCCCACTTTGGTTTTTAATTGATTTCTCAGCTGCAAATCATCACTTTTCAGAAATTTTTGGCATGAACATTGGTAACACTATCCTCTACCCAAAAGACAAAAAAAATACTAGAAAGTAAACAGATAGTTTTAGTAAAATTAGTTTTTAATTTTTTTTAATAAAGGGATCAAGTATCCCAACACCTAGGGATACATGATCCCTTCGTGGGGGATACTTGATCCCACTCAGAAATTACGTTATTATTCATCATACAAGCAATTTACCTATATATTTCGTTTACTAAATATTATTTTTAAAAATAACCATAATTTTAATTCATTTTCTTAGGTATTAATAACAATACAAACATGAAAATTGTACACAAATAGTAAGTAGTTTTATTAATGGAGCTAAAACTACAACGAATAATGCAAATACTTTGCAATAAAAATTATAAAATATTATTTACTTCTTATAACAATAATTGTATTTGTTGAAAATAAAAGTGGAGGTGTATGCAGGTAAAAGCATTACTTGGAAAAAAGAAATCTTAGCAAATGTTTTCAAAATCAGAAAAGTTAAACACAAACATTAGAGTTGATGCAGTTCTTGAAGTTCCACTCATCCTAACTGGAGGAGGCAACTTAACACTATCATTTTCCTCTACAACACTTTTGTCCTTTATTTCAGGAAAAATAAATTGGTTGAGTGAGGTACCTTTTCTTTTTAAGAAGTTGATTTCAAATTCTGAAAATCCAACTTTACGTTCTACTTAACCAACATAATGGGAAACCCTCCTTTTTGTGGCAAATCTAACTAAAACAAAATCATTTTTATTTAAAGAAGGATCATCTACTTCAGCTTGTTCAACCTCATCATGTAAGATGTAAGAAGGACCCTCATGTATACCTCAAAGGGGATACTTGATCCTGGGATGATGTATACCTCGAAGGGGATACTTGATCCTGGGATCATGTATCCCTCGAAAGAACGGGATCAAGTATCCCTAATATGCGATTCATACAAAACATACATTTTTAATAGTAAATAATCAAAGGATGCTCACTAATGAAATTAATTAATTGTTAAAGACAGCCAATACTTGGAAATTACACTTAGTTTAAGTTTTTAAGTTGCATATTACAGACAATACACAAAATAAAATATTTACAAAGAAAAAAGTTTTCCATGCAAGATTCAAACATTCACTTCTTGCGCTGAAATAAAATTACTGAAATAGATGTAGTGTTGCCAGTTTTTGTGTACAATTATAACTTAAAAATTGTTGACAGATTTCAAAGATTTAACATTTTATTTTAGTGCATTTTTTGATTACACTGTAAAAAATAATCCTGCAAAAAAACAGAAAATTTCTGGCAGCAAAAGTTGCCAGAAAAAATCTGTAGGTTGAAAAATCCTGTAAACAGAAAAAAGCTGTAACCTACTGGTAAATGCTGTAAAAAGGAACTTTCTGTCAAGTGGGCTACAGATTTTTCTGTTGCCTCTCAGTAATTTTCTGCTTGTGCGCATGCACTTATTTTAGTAGAGTTTTTTAATTTTAATTAATTGATATCCGGGAATAGAACCCGCGACCTACCGCATGCTAAGCACGCACGCTACCACTGAACCAAAGAAGATTCAGTATAACGTTGCCAATAGCTGTATTGCTTTTCAATGCAGTAAGTTTCTGTTTAAGTACAGATAAGCTAAAAAACTAGGTAAAAGCTGTTATTTTACATAAAATAAATAGAAGTGCGGTGGGAATGTTACATGACAGAATATCTCTGTAAACATAAAGTCACTGTTATTGAAATTTCTGTTTTTCTACAGTTTTTTTTTACAGTGTAGGGAGCATGTATCCCTAGGGATCAAGTATCCCTAGTCTACCCTACTTCTGTTGCGACGACTATAAATTTTTTAATATTATTGTCGTGTGCTCTAACAGTAAGGCTAAGCGCGCACTAGATACTTCTGTCGCGACGACTATAACACTAGGTCACTCGACAGGGTTCCCACGCTCCTTGAAAACTCCTTAAAAACTCCTTGAAAGTGATTTTCATTTTCAAGCACTATGGAAACTCCTTGAATTTGGGTTGTACTCCTTAAAAACTCCTTGATTTTGATTACGGGAATTTTCATAAATTTTTCTCGCTAATAAAAATGGTTTGAGTTCGCTACCGTTTCGCGAATTTCCGTTTTCCACGTGGAACATCCAAAAACGTATACGTTATGATCGATCATCGTCTGCGTGACTGTTATACTAAAATGAAGTATTTATTAACCCTCTTGGTTAAATCTAAATTGGTTAATGAAGGAATATGTGATGAAATACTAATGGAATATAATAATTTTTTACTAAACGTAGTGAAAAATAAAATGGAGGAATTTCAATCTTTTAAACCAACGAATGACCGACTGGATTCTTTCTTAAAAATTCATTGTGATACTAAAGACTACAGCAAGCTGTGGAGCATCATTAAAATGCTGTTAATATTATCTCATGGGCAAGCCGATGTTGAAAGAGGGTTTTCTTTCAATAGAAAAATTGAAATAGAAAATTTAAAAGCAGAAACATTAGTTGCTCAAAGGACTGTCCTGGATTATTTGCAAAATAATAAACTTGTTATTGACAAAAAGTTGAGAGCTTCTGTAGCATCTGCTCGACAGAGATACATTCAACACTTGGAAGATCAAAAAAATGCAAAAAAATCTGAAGCTGTCACCCTGAAGCGAAAATCTGTCTTAGAAGAACTAAATGGAATGAAGGCTAAAAAGATTTGCTTAGAAAAAGCAATTGAAGATCTAGAGAGCAATGCTGACCTGTTATCAGAAAAGGCTGAAAAATGTAGCAATTTAAAATTCATTTCACAATCAAACAGTTTCCGTAAATCAGCAAAAGAAAAGAAAATTGAACTTGAGAAAATAGTGAAAAATATTGAAAATTTAACAAAAGAGTTGAAAGAGTGAATTTTATAAATATTTTGCCCAAACAATCTGATGAGAGTTTTAACTGGTAGCATTAAACAGAATATTGTGTATACTTATTTGTATAATTTGAAACTTTAATAAAGCTAAATTTCTCTTGGAATATCTGGTTCAATTACTTTAATTTGTGACGTAATGTTAATTAATAGTGTGAATTAATATAACAGTTTTTACTAAATATAATTTTTTAACTTAAGACATGTTTTGTGGTGTTTCTGGAAAGATCCTTAAATTTTTTTCCCTGGCTTTGTGTTTACTCTAATATTGAAGGTAAGTTTGAAAATAGATGGTAATTTCAATGGAAAAGATACTTATTTTTATTCCAAATAGTTAGATTGTTGTGTGTAGGATGAATTGCCTAGTCAATATCTTAAATACAAACATCTAGCTCAAAAAAGTAAACTTGGATATTTTACCTTTCTTATAAACATGAGTAAAACCTAGTAATATGTTACAGTTGTATATATATATATGTATGTGTGTGTGAATGTGGGAATATTAATGTAGTCTTCACCTTAAGAGACTAGGTTCTTAATAGAAATAGTCTTCTGAAGTACAGGTACTAAGTAGAGCGAGTTTTTTGTGTGTGAATTAATTGGCTTTTTTGCCTTCTCTTAGTCCTTGAAAAACTTAAAATGATCCTTGAAAAGTCCTTGAAAACTCCTTGATTTTTTTTCTCTGAAAAGAGTGGGAACCATGCTCGAGAGCAATGCATTTCAAAGCGAGATTCTTGGCCAAGAGATCGGCCAAGAGTCTCGTCGCCTAATGCGTGCGCTCTAGCTTCTAGCCAGGCACCAGGGTGATAATTTTGTCTAAGTCGCCGTGACAAAAGTCTCGAGTGCTCGCTTAGCCTAAGTAATAAAAAACTAAGTGTTTATGACAAAAAACACAGCCATACAGCCATGTTGAAAAAATAAATAACATCTCAACTATAGAGTTGCTCAAAAATAGTTCCCTTCCTTTTAAATAGCATTCTTTCAGTTTTAAGCATGTAGGGTTATTTAATGATTCCCGTATTAGCTTGGTTAGTTCCAGTCTATCGTATACGCGTAAGAATTTAATAATTGTAAAAAATAAAAGAACTGCCTTATTAGCTCTTTTCCACTTGTGTCCTATATTTAGTTAAGTTTAACTTAAAATATATGTAAAAAAGCTTGTTGTGCAATAGAAAATTTCCACTAAGCATCACCTGTGTCACCAAACATGGCGAACCTATGAGTCTCCCCTCCCTTATCCCACAGCCACAACGTCATTAGGCTTATAACACACCTTTAGTTTTGCTTAGATTATTACTTCCCCGCCGAATCTTTGTCCGTGCATGCCCTATTAAACGCTTTTTTCCTTCAGATGTTGTTGGGGCTACGATGTTTGCGTGGAAGAGTCTTGTTTTTGCCTCGTTTCATGGAGATGCCTCTTTTTTAATGTGCATTGAGGTGATGGAAAGGAGGTCATTCATGGCAGAACTTTGCCTGATGATAAGCACGGGCAGGGTGCTTTGCTTAAAAATAATGTCCTTTTTTTTCTGGGAGGGGAAATTTTGTTTGGAGGTAATATGTTGAGAGTTGATTTCTTGGAAGGTAGAGGTGCCTGGTTGGGTTTAATTGGAATAATCTACTGCAAAAAAAGACCTATTTTTCTTATAATGTACTCCCTCGTTACCTCGAATTTTGATTTCTCAAAAACCTTTATCTATAGTAAAAAATATAGTTATTTTCTGTGATTATATTTTGGGGGGGATAACCTTGATATATTTAAAACTGGATTTGAAGATATGATGGTTTACTGTATGTAGTTCTTTTATAAAATGAAATGTTATCAATGTGATGATACTTACAAAGTTTTAAATGGAAGCTTTCTGATGACAGAAACTACTAGATATAATCATGTAATAAAAATCTGCGTCGAAATAACAACATTTATATTATTTTCATCTTTGGTAACTCAAATACATAAAACCATGCAAAATACATGGTTATATTTAACTTTTTTCCAAGTAGAAAGATAAAATATCGCGCTTTAACTTTATAGTTAATGTTAAAAATAATGCTATCCTTTATAAAAAACATTGTAGGTATATAAAAAATTCAAGTAATTAGTGTTAGTATTAAGTGTTACTACATTTTCAAAGTTGTTCAAAAGTCAACCATTTTTGAGTCAGGAACTAAAACGGGGATTAAAGTAATCGTTTTCTCTCTTGGAAAGCCCGATTCCCTTCTATAAAATACAGTTTTAGTGAAAATAAAGAATCGTAATAATTTTGGAAAATATTGCTTATTTATAATTGTTTGTCGAAATCCTGTATCTATTTAAAAATTTATTGTGCCCGCATTTCTCAGAATCATAATAAAACCTCGACCGGAAGTGCCTTTTAAGTGTTGATTTGGAGGAACCTGCAGAAATACAGTTAATGAATATCAGAACATTACTATCTGATCTCTAAAGAGACTATCTCTAAGTTAACACAATTTACTCGTATACCCAACCGAATTGTTTGCAAACTCAGACCAAGAAATGATTTTACCTGCCCACCATCCTGTCGTGTGTCCAGGAACAGAATCCTTCCCCATCCCACTCCAAATCACGCAATTTATGACACGAATCGAATCCCGCCATCTCATGCGTTCGTCTTGTTCCATCATCAAGGGGTTTACCACCTCGCTTAACCAGGGCAAACGGTCCCCTCAATCCGCATTTGTCATGTTATGCAAATCTCCGCGTCTCGGGTCCCGCTGAACTGACACTGCCTGCTACACGCGTTTACAATGATCCCGGACTTAAATCACCTGCAGCAACCGGCCGTAATTTGGCTTCGGGCTCAACGGCTTCCCGAGGTTTTAAATGCAGAAGGCCGCATCTGGGAGGCTGGTGTGTGTATATATGCCCGTTTGATTAATTGGTTAGGATTCGTGTGTATCGATATGGGCTTTTGGTGGGTATTCGTTGATACCTACGTGGGTTTGGAGCAATTCGTCTCCTTGAATTTATGGTGGCTATATTTAGATTTGTTGATGGGAAGAGAGAGATAGTTACGGAGTTACTATTAATAGCAGGAATCCTTTTAATGCATGTCAATTACATGCTTATGATTAATTGTGTTATGGTTTTGATTGTACATAGAATTTGCTGGTTGGTAGGGAATTATATGATTTAAGATCTAGACGCAGTGGGGATTTTGTGTGACTGCTATTACATTAAGGCTAAAAGCGCACTAGAGACTTCTGTCGCGGCGATTATTAACACTAGGTCACTCGAGAGCTATGCATTTGTATTGTGAGATTCTTGGCAATCGGCCAAGAGTTTCGTCGCCTATGCTCGCGCTCTAGCTTCCTGCAATAGCCAGGGTGATAATTTTGTCTCAGTCGCCGATACAAAAGTTTCTAGTGCGCGCTTAGCCTAACTTCATAGTTTTAGCACTAACCGTGAAAGGTTTTCATTCAAAGGCAATATTTATTGGTCATCAGAATGCAAAATATATTATTAGTTTCTTTAATAAAATGTGTTTACATTCATCTGAATTGAAATTGAAAACTACAGAAGAATTGAAAATTCTCAGTTGTCATTGAAAATATTAGGTAAGGAATTTTTTTGAAAACTAAAAATATAAGACATAATAATGGTGTTAGTATAAATGCATTTTACATAATAAGCCTGCAAAATTTCCGCCTTCACATTATTTCTATTTGCTTCTGAGGCTTTTCTTCGAGTTGGGATCATTCAAATGAGCTTTTGTAATGATCACTTTAATTAAAACAGTTTTTGATTACTTTAAAATAATGACAGCTTTGTTTAATATTAAGGAAGAAAATAAGTAATTAATAATTGACGAAATTAGGGATTATTATTTTTCCAAGAGTACTAAACTGGTTTTAATTCAAGAGTACTAAAAGCTTTTAATTCAATCAAATGTACCCAGTAGCTATATGGTTTTTACAGATTCATTCCCACTTCGTACTTCAAAAAAGGAGCTTTGAATTATGAAGACGAGTCACCTTCAAATAAGCCTTCATCGACACGCGAATAAATAAGCTTTAAAAATATTTTTCACATATCTCCCCTGCATCAGACATATCAATCAATCGACACTTTCCAAACACGCACATTCCCTTATCCGGAATTCCCTCTGCATATTCAGACTAGGCACTTTCATCCAAAACCCTACAGAGAATCATGTTCCATTAAATTGGAAAATAAGCATATATTTCCATATATATAATACGGAGCCGACAACCCGGTGGTTTTCGCACAAAATTCTTCTCTTCTTCTTCTTCCTTTCTTTACTGTGTTTATGCTATATATATTTTTTAAATTTCCGTTCTTCTATTTTCATACCCCCGGAAAGAGGACTGGGTATTTCCTGATATTTTTTGGCCGAGCGGGAAAGTCAAATTACGTGACTGGGGAATCTTTCTATAAGGCTTCGTTCTCTCTACTCTGTATCTTATACTCCATAGGAAATAAAGATGCTTCTGTTATTGCGATTCTATTGAACACGGCACTCTTTTCAAAAGAAGTTTAGGAACGCGCCGATACTCCCACTTGCTCGGCGTAAACACGGGCTGAGTTGTTTTGTGATGATCGGTTATTTTAACTATTTCGTTACGAAATGTTTGAATCGCATTGGGGAAAGATCAGATTTTGAAGCGTGGTAATGTTTATTGAAATAAATGGCATCTGAGTAAAATTTGAATTATATTTCGAGAAACGTCACATAGTTTTTTATTCCTTTGAAACACTAACCCCCGTTTGAATATGTATTCTCATTTTTGTTGACAACCCGTGTATGCTGTTTGGATCTTTTGTATAAACCCTTCTATTGGTCCCAAATGTATGATATTTGAATGAGGTAAACAGATAATTGAAAAGACCTGTTAGTAGTGTAAAATTCTCGCAAATCGCATACCAAATCGGTACCTACGATTAATGTATTTGAATGGGGACAACTTGAACCCTTTCATTACTAGGGCGCCCAAGATTGCCAATGGATCATATGGAAACAGCTAGATCTGAAAGGTTTAATAATTTTTTGTAATTTTTTTAAATAATGTTGAAGACCTTTTCTAAAGGAAGCATAATGTATTTTTTTTGCCTTAGCTGTTTGCCAACTTGTAAAACTTTAATTTAAATAATTCTGTCTTTTGTAAATTAAATTAATCATTTATTATTGTTATTTGTACTATGTTTTTTTTTCTGCATTTTTGAATCTTATTATTGCTATGTTATTCAACCCACCTATTTATTTATTTTATTTTAAATATCACTCAATGTTCGCACTTTTTTTGGTTACCTGAACGGGACTGTTTCCCCTTGGTAACTCATATTATTTTATATATTTATTTGTAGTTTCCATAGTGTAAAATAAAGATTATTATTATTATTATTGTTATTGTTATTGTTATTGTTATTGTTATTTTTATTGTTATTTTTATCGTTATCGTTATCGTTATCATTATCATTATCATTATCATTTTTATTTTTATTTTTATTTTTATTTTTATTTTTATTTTTATTTAGCCAATGATAGTCCACTGAAAATAGCGAAAAATAGGGCCGAACCTCAAACAAATTGCAATAGAAGGTTTCTCAACGGTTTTCACTTAGAAATGACCTCAATAATAACATACTAAAAATCGGCCAAAATCGGCCGGGGGGAAGTTTAATTTTTTTTAAATTTAAAAAAAATGGCCGAAAAATTTAAAAAAAAAAACAAAACAATAATATAGACATGTGATACATGTTTATAGGTTATTTTTGAGTGCTGAAACAGTATATTGCATTTAGTTTGGAAAAAAATTGAAATTTCAATTTTTAAAATTAATTTGAATAATTAGCTATATGAAAAAATTAAAAAACCCCTTAAAACCTAACAAAGACATCCAAAGAGATAAATCCAACGGTTTTCATTTAGAAATGACCTAAATATTAACATACTAAAATTTAAAATTTTTACGAGTTAAAGAAGTTAATTTTTTTTTCAAATTTCCATTTTTTTTGCGAAAAATGCATTTTTTTTTCAAATTTGTGCAAAAAACTTTAGAGGCTTTTGAAAAGGTCATTTTTCGGTGGATATTGTCCACAGATAGTTATATAATGGAAAACTGGTGGTATTGACCCTCAATGAATTAGTTAATTATTTTAAATTCTGATGTAAATATGCCAAAGTATTACCTTTTTTTCACTTTTTACAACATTTTACCAATTTCAAAATTTTAAATAAAATAATTAACTAATTCATTGAGGGTCAATTCCACCGGTTTTCCATGATATAACTATCTGTGGACAATATCCACCGAAAAATGACCTTTTCAAAAGCCTCTAAAGTTTTTTGCACAAATTTGAAAAAAAATGCATTTTTCGCAAAAAAAAATGGAAATTAGAAAAAAAATTTAACTTCTTTAACTCGTAAAAATTTTAAATTTTAGTATGTTAATATTTGGGTCATTTATAAATGAAAACCGTTGGATTTATCTCTTTGGATGCTTTTGTTAGGTTTTTAGGGGTTTTTTAATTTTTTCATATAGCTAATTATTCAAATTAATTTTAAAAATTGAAATTTCAATTTTTTTCCAAACTAAATGCAATATCCGGTTTCAGCACTCAAAAATAACCTATAAACATGTATCACATGTCTATATTATTGTTTTGGTTTTTTTTTAAATTTCTTTTCGGCCATTTTTTAAAAATTTGAAAAAAATTAATTTTCCCCCCGGCCGATTTTGGCCGATTTTTAGTATGTTATTATTGAGGTCATTTCTAAGTGAAAACCGTTGAGAAACCTTCTATTGCAATTTGTTTGAGGTTCAACTCTATTTTCAGTGGACTATGATGAAAATGGTTATAAGTAAAAAAACATTTTGTGAAAATGCAGGGATTTAGATTTCTTTTAAGATTCTTTACTTAGTGTGGTGGTCGTGAGAGTCAAAAGCTCAATAAGTGGTCAGTAAGAACGGCCTAAAAAGGTTTTCTCTATAAAAGCAACACCTCTTCACAAAACTACGTTCAACAGACTGATAGAACTTTCACTCTAACCAGCTCAATGAGGTATTTTCACGTTTTCAGATTAAATTTCACTAAAATAGTAGATAAAAATCCATGAAGAATGACTTTTACATTACGTATTTTTGTAGCCTAGTTTCTGAGATATCAATTTTTAAAATTTCGTTTTTTGTTTAGGCACGAAAACACTTTCGAATCACTAATCATGCGCTGTGAGGACACATCCAATAGAAGCCCGTTTTCTGATAACGTGACTTTTCTGACGTTTCGGCAAAAACAAAATTTGAATTTTAAATTATTTAAAACGCATTTTGGAGTTTAAAAATAAAAAAAATTGTGTGTTTTAAAAAATAATGTATCAAAAAAGTGTATAATCAAGCAAATCCATCACTCGTGCAAATACCTCGTAAAGGGAATGATTTAAAGTTACTTTGTTTAAATGTTATGGCAAGAACTTTCAAGGCGTAAAGTCATTTTAAATGCAAATAAAAAGGAGCTTTGGCAGTATTGTTGCTCAAAATCCTGTTATTATCACATAATCTATTTTTTTGCTTCCAAGTTCTTGTGTAGAAATGTAGAATTTCCCAAAAACAACTCGGTAAGATACTGGGGTAAGTTCTGACTGGATTGCGAAAAATATATCATTCCTAAAAAAGTCAGGTTAACAACACCTTAAAATAATCCCTTAATTAATTGTGCGTGAGAGTATATGTAGAAATTATAAAATTAAAGTTTATAAATTATCCTGAAAAAAAACTGCATTATGAGTCAGAATTATTTTTAAGCAAAATTATTTAAATTTTATGAAAAGAAGAATCAATAATCAAAACATGAACTGAAAATAAATTTTTAACCAGTTTATTAAAGGTTAAATTCATCTATTAGCCGCGTAATGGAAAACTGCATATGCATTTCTTTTATCCCTTTTTTGATAGTTCATTCTGAAGTTGTTCCGTGTTTATAATGAGTATACTAGAATTTTCAACACTGGTTTCAATTTAAAACTGTTTTCACTGGTCGAGTCTTTAATAATAGAACTGAAAAGAAAGTAATTTACATAATAAGAGAAAGGAATATTTTTGTATTCCATTCATTGCAAAATATTACGTTGAATGTGAGATAATTAAAACAGGAATAGATAATTTCCATTTTACCATGGGGAGGGGGTTTAAGTAGTTCTTTATAAGATGTTTTTAGAGCTTGGAAGGGTTTGTCTTTCCTTGAAAAATTTAAAATGATAGTGTGGGTGCGTACGTGTATGTGTCAAACGTTTGTGTTTACTTTGTTAAAAGCTTGATTTGCCGTTTTTGAAATTTCTTTAAAGACAATAAAAGCTTGTCTCGGCCATTTCATTTATTTTAATAAGAAGTAAATGAAACAATGTGGGTAGCTGATATAAAAATTACTTTTACACTGTTTTAAGGCCTTACCCTTTTTTGAAAAATCTTTATTTATGCAATTAAACATTGTGCAAATAGCTGTTTTGTTCAAAAAAATGTTTATAAACATATATCCAAAATTTGGATCGGTTAAATTAACCATTATTTTCAAAATTAAAAAGAACTTAACAGAAAATTGAAAAAAAGCTTAAAAATTGTTGATCTGTACATTTTGACATTTTTAAGAAAATAACTATCATAATAGGACACAAAATGCAAGCTAACTTTTTAAGAATATATATTTATAAGTATACACAAAAAATTTCAATACTCTATCATGAGCAGTATAAAATCCTTAGGGAATAGAAACCAGTCATTGTCACCGAAAACGAAGTCAGAGAAAAATGCACTTTAAGTTCTAGAGACTTATACATTTGAGCATGATTTCACTCAGAAAACTAAAGATAACTTCCAAATTAAATGGACTTCAGGTCTGAAACTTTGACCATAGATTCCTAATGGCATGAGGCATTGAAAAATGCAAGAAATTTTTTTTGGACATTTTGGAAGTTTTTAGGGTAATGTGTGGCCGAAAGAAAATGCACAAAGAAAACCATTTTTTACATATCCTAGGTAATTTTTTAAAGTTATAAACAGTGAGTGTTTATTAGAGGGATCTAAAAAATATGTCATGATTAAAATATAGTAAGTCACTCCCTAATTTGTTTACCTAATTTGTTTGTTTGAAATTTTAGCATTCTACTATAGATGTAATGCACTTTTAGAAAACTTTACTTAATGCTATTTTGGTTTGGTGTTTCTAAGATCATAAATGTTTATAAATATTATTTTTTAACATAAATGATTACTATTTAAAGCATGTATAACTCTTAAAGGAGGCACATTTTGAAAACATCCCATATTGTTATTTAAATTAAGATGCACTATATTATGCCTAAAAATTTTAAACATGTAACAACAAAAGCATTAAACATGCTACTTAAAAACTTTGATATAACATTTTTATTAGGCTAATTGTTTGCTTTAAAAATTCCGAGATTTAGATGACCCATAAAATATTAACTTAATGTTTGCGTAGGTTAAAAACATAACCTAAAGCTATGAATCAAGCAACAAACAAAGTTTTACATAAACATCTAAAAACTTAAGTCTTATTGTGCTGCTCATACTTACTTTGTAACTTTATTTCAAATTTGTTTTGAAAACTATCGTGTCTTAAATGAAAATATCTGAACATTAAATTGAAACTGATTTTAAAAAAAGCAAAAAAATAAATAATTGTAAAATAATCCTTGCAACTTTATATTATTTTTAAACCTCATCATGATTTTAACTGAGCTATTTTAATGTTCCCAGATTCGGAATAAATTCTTAGTAAAAAAACTAGGAGAGAAAATGGTTTTATACATATCCAATTATTATAACTATAAGGATAGGAGATAAAAAGAATTATGGATTGAGTAAATTTGTACATTGTTAGGAAAGATATGTTAATCACATCTGCAAACACCCGGGAAAGTTTTGTATTTTTTTAGATTGTTAATTTTGGAACATTCTAATATGATTGTGGTATAAATGTTTTGATTCTTCAAGATTAAATGAATTATCTGTACTTTGTATAGAACTTGATAGAAAATAAATAAATAAATAAAAATAAGGAAATAAGTTATTTGTAGGAAGATAAATAGAACATCTTTTAAGGGAAATATTTTAGGGTTTTGAAGATAAAATAATTATTTTCCATTAAAAAAAGGTTTTTTAATATTTAAATGAAAGTTTTAGTTATCAGTAAAGGATAAAAACTTTTCCACAAGATAATATTTTTCCATGCTCATATGTCTTAAAACTGCTGTTAAAAAAAGAAAAAAGCTTTCTCTTCTACCGACCTATTTACTTTGTAAAATTTTTGTATCAACGAAAATTTATTTTGTCGGTCCAACTTTTGGGAGCTACTATGCACGCAGTACAGGGTGTTCCAAAAACCCCTTACTTAGCTTTTATTTGGAACCAACGCGTCTCCTACGATAATCAAAGATGATTGTTATGCAAGTGGCCATAAAGAATCTATTGAGATAACATGCAGGATCCCTAGCAGTGAAATAAAAAAGTTTAAAATAATGGAGAAGAAAAATTCAATTAGAAAATTGTTGATAACACTACCCTGCGATGAAAAAAATACAAGGGGTCTGACAGCTGTTATTGGGGTAGTTTTTGGTGCTGATTTCGAAAATACCAACGAAAAGTTTTAATCACATCAAGTTTTTTAGAAAAATTCAATTTTACTTGGATTTTTATGATTTTTTACCAAAAAAAATTCTTTTGGCAATGAATATCTTCCCTCTTTGCCTAACCATTATTCTACAGTGGTTAAACTTACAAAATACCGATATGAGAAACTCCATTTTCTCCAGAAACTCCAGTTTTTTAGAAAAATTCAATTTTACTTGGATTTTTATGATTTTTTACCAAAAAAAATTCTTTTGGCAATGAATATCTTCCCTCTTTGCCTAACCATTATTCTACAGTGGTTAAACTTACAAAATACCGATATGAGAAACTCCATATTATGTTGCCATCCCTCCCTCTTGATCGAAACAAATGCTTTATGTACCATCAACCAATAGCTTTCACCAATGACGCGCGAAGGACTCGGATCATTCGTTGACCTTGCAGGAGTGAAGAGATGACCAAGGTTGGACCATTTGCGGGGATTTGAAAGTTATATCCATGCTTCTTGGGCAACAAGGCGGATATACAAAGTATTCATGTTTCATTTGTGAGTGGGACAGCCGTGATAAGACTCAACATTGGGTCAAAAAAGAATGGTTGAAAAGAGAGAATCTTGTGCCAGGCACCAAAAATGTGATTCCGAATAGCTTAGTTGATCCAAAAAAAATATTGTTACCCCTCTACATATCAAACTAAGTTTAATGAAGAAGTTTGTGAAGGCTGTTTCAAAAGAGAGCGATTGTTTCAAATACTTGTGTAAAAAGTTCCCAGGCTTATCCGAATCCAAGTTAAAAGAGGGAATATTTAATGGACCAGATATCCAAAAGCTTATGAAGGATAAAGAATTTGAGACTACCATGACTACAACAGAAAAAGAAGCTTGGGTTGCCTTCAAAGAAGTCGTCAGTAAATTTCTCGGTAATTACAAGGATCCTGACTATAAACCAATTGTGATGAATATGCTAGACAAATATCAAGCTTTGGGTTGCTCCATGAGTGTCAAAATACATTTCCTTCACTCACATGTGGACTTTCCCCCGAAAACTTGGGATCAGTCAGTGAAGAACAGGGTGAAAGGTTCCACCAAGACATCAAATATATGGAACGCATTTATCAGGGAAGATGAGACAGGAATATGCTCGCCGACTACTTTTGGATGTTAACGCGTGATAGACCCGAAATTGAGCATAAAAGAAGAGCCACAAAAAGAAAAAAGTACGTATTTAACTATAAACTTTTTTTATTTGCTTTTGAATTAGCTTAATTTTTTTCAAGCTATCATGTATACAAACATAATATTTGCGTTTCTTAATTAATCGTCTATTTCATGTAAGATATCTTAATAAAAACAAACTAAAATAATATTTCGGCGATTTTATTTTGAAGAAACAATACTTTTAATTAAAAATTTTAACTCTTGAATTTTTTTTGTGTTTTTCTCGACCAGAGGTGGGTCAAGACCCTCTATTATAAAGGCCTCCCAACTCGGCCGTGCAACGTCATAACTTTCACTCATCTTTGACGTCACTCCATAGACTTAACATGGCAATTTTCACTCACGTTTGACGTCATCGTCCGGAGTTGGGTGGCCATGTATATAGAGGGTCTTGGGTGGGTCATGGGATCTGGCAACAGTATTTTCATACATTTAAATATATAAAAATAAAAACATGGTCAATAAATAATCAAACCAACTTTCCTAACAAAGATTTGACTATTTTACACATACTTAAGTGGATAAAACCAAAGTTGCTAGATAGTAAACCCACAGTTTTTCGCTATAATGTCTCTTTTATAGGATTTTAGCAAAAATATTGATATTGATTTTACAAAAAATCCTGATGTGATTTGGGAAAATGGGGGTCATTTTCGTAATCAGCACACCAAATAACATAAAAATTACTAAACACTTACCTTGTATTTTTCAAAAAGTTAAACTTCGCAGGGTAGTGTAATGTAAAAACCCAGCAGAATTTTTTTTATGGAAATGTCTTCAATCATTGAGAAGGTATTCAGTAAGTGATTCAAGTGATATATGCAAATGAAAATACAACCTTTTCAGATCTTAATAAAAAATTCTAAAATTTACAAATTTCTGTTATTTTTAGTTAAAATTTGATTACTCTAAAAAAAAACTGGCAAATTTGCGGAATTTTTCTTAATATGAATATTCTAAACTCTGAAAGATTCATTTGAATGTAGCATAAATATTTTTACCCAAAAAATCTGGCTGTTTTCATGTTTATTTACTTTTTTGTGCCTCTCAATCATTAGAATAATATATTTTTCTGATAAAATTCATTTCTGTATTATAGGCTTATAGGGTATATTTTATAACACAATTTAAACTTCAAAATAATTTCGTGGGTTTTCGTTTTTTCTCGTAATCCCTAAGGTTTTCTGGGTAAAAATACCCTTCCACACAAAGTTCATAAAATCGAACTTAAACCCCTGATTCGATCTCCAGTTTTCTCTTTAAAACTCAGAGGCTTGGAAAAGATTTACAGCCTTTTATTGACGATCCTTGAATTTCACAGCGCCTCACAAACTGGTATCAGATATTCCGTTAGACTAAGCGAATTTTGAAAAGTTCGACGTGTCTGGATTTACCTGATTACCATCGGTAATGAGAACGTGGATTTTCAATATTCATTCATTAAGTGAACGGAAGTTTGGCAAAACAGATTTTTAAAAGAATGCCTTCCTGTCGTTATTTTAAATGAGATTCCGCAAATTAGTGCTTCGGTAAAGCTCCATCTTGTTATCTAAAGTTTAGTGTGTACTGATTTACATGGAAAGAGATTATGGTTAAGGAAAATGCCAAAGAGGACCATTAAATTTAAATTTAGAAATTCCACTGAGAGTATTGGAAAAACTTTCTAGTAGTAACTATGGAGGAGTTGTGGACTTCGAGAGTTAAAGTAAGGCAAGTCGTTATTATTGGAAGTTTCTGGAAATGTTTCATTTTCCGAAATTCCATAGAATTGTCAATATAAAAGTTTGATATATAAATAACTGATGAATGTTTCGTGTTTCGCGCATGAACATTCATATAGGATATACTCTATAATTCTACTACTTAAATAGAATGGATAATAACGAAATACAATCGACTCCACATAATGAGATCACGTTTATCATAAGATCCGAATAATAAACATGAAGTAATATAAAATAATTATCACATAGAATATCATATAATATTGTAAAAAACTATTTTATTCTAAACAGTGTATAACAAGTGCATTGAAATCACAACTGTGTAGTCCTAATTTTAGTAATAAAATGTTTTCTAGCATGCATTTTGCAAACTTTACATAACATTCTTATAACTTTATATATTAACTTTATATAACATTCTTAAAGAAAAACATAAAATATGATCATATAACGGTACTACATTAATGACTCATTTTTTATGTTTATGTATTAAAATTGGCCTTACAACGGTAAAAAGGAGACTTTTAAGGGATTTCACCAAATTTCGATAACTTTTAACGATATATTGATCCCAAAGAGTGAATTTAAATAGGAGTGATCAGGACCAATCAATTTCGATACAATAACCGTGACATAATGAAACACAGAAGTACAACAATATACTTACTATGGATAGAAATACACAAATGTACCCAATATTTAGTATACATAATGACATATTTAATACTAATTACATATAGCGAAACACACAAATACATGTAATACTATTTAAAAAGGGATCAATCTCGTAAATATCAAATATGAATCTTGATGCAAAGAGTATTATGAAATCATACAATCGTTTTTCCCTCCTAATAAACGGAAGTTTCCTTACCGTTATATCCCTTCAAAACAATTCAATTCAAACTAAAAAAAATTCTGAAAATTTTACTGGAGGTCATACATGTCAACTTGGATGCATTACCAGATGAAAAGACAACTCGCCAAAAGAGAAAGGGAAAACCTCCTCAAAATAAGCATTGGAAGTGGTAATAGGGCTATCTTCTGTATTTATCTTCGCATCAGAAGTAAATCTCTCTAAGATTGGTGCCCCATCTTAAAATGACTTTCTTTCACAGATTGAAGGTAACCAATCCTCTGGCATCAGCAAAGAAAATATCAGAACAAACAGCCCTATATATAGACTTAGTGTTTCTTTGTCTTCGTCGGTATATTTTTTTTTCGATTTGCTTTTATTTTTCTATTTGCTGATTCCTCCCTTCTGCCACCTTTATTCTATTCTTCATCTTCAGTTACTTCTCTATGGCCGAGTATTGATCCAGCCGCGCTCAAAGTGTGTCAACTTATCTGGAACAGAGTAACAAGAGGGCGTAATGAAAAAGGAGGGAGGGCCTTTTTTTGGGGGGGGGGTGGAGGTGGGGGAGTATGAACTGGGGTGAAATGTTGGTAATGCATTCCTGAAAGGGTTTAGTGATAGTGAATGTGGTGGTAAATTTATGGGTAAGGAGTCGTTACCAAAAAGATTATCTGATGATTTGTTCAGTTTCATATCCGCAATTTATTCGGACGTACGGTGTTTTTATTTTTCGCATTACAGTCAAACCTGTTTTTGTGCGAGAAATAGGGACCGCACAAAAAAATTGCATGAAAAAAATTCGCGCCAAACTTCGCGAGTAGATATAAAAAAATTTCGCAGCACATTTAAAAAATAATTTTTTATGCGGTGAATAGGGACCACATAAAAAAGTTTCATGTAGGACCATAGTGAAAATCCCTCAGCATAGCTGAATTGAAAAACTATTAATGTTTGGACTGTAACGCAACAGCTGAACGCTTACAGCTGAATTGAGGAACCGTTTCTATACCTACCGTATACTTTTACCATGTAGTCAGCGCCAACTGTTGTTTCATGAGACCCATGTATGTCTGGGTAGCCAGATATTCTATATTTTTTTCCTAATTTGAAATTTTCATACACCGCAAAAAAAACGAAGGGAAAAATCGAACAAAAACAGGTTTGAGTGTATTTGGGTAATTGGATTTGAAATTTGAAAAACATGAAATCTCAGTATTTTGTTCATCTAAACATGTGTATTTTTTTCTTGTATTTCATTTTCTATGGTAAATTTTTGTTGTATATTGTGTTTTTATACTTTCATTTTATATTAAATATGTTCTTTCACCTGTGTGAGGTGCTCTCACCTCCTTGGTGATGCAAATGGAAAATGTTTCCCCTTTCTTCGTATTCTTTTATTCTTAGTTTATATTGTATTAAAGTTTTTTTTGTTTGTTGTTGATGAAATCAACCTAATTTTTGAGATTTTAAAAACAAATGTATAATTTTCAATAAACAAATCTCTGAGGAAACTTCTTTTGTGTTTAACCCCATTAATAGTGGTGAACGTACAAGTAGTTTTTGAATTACTTCTTTAAAACTTTGATCAATTCTGTTGTTTAATTATACAATATTTCTCTCAAATTAATGAAAAAGGAACTATGAAAAAATATGTATTACCTATCATATACTTAAAGTTGTGCAAGTAATGTTGTAGCAGCGGGAAATAAAAAAAAATGCTGATGTTATAGAGATAGTTCTACATTGTTTTCATATTTCTCCTCTTTAAATTAACAAGGTTTAAAATTGTCACGTTAATTAAACAGGTCGCTTTTTATTTAAGCACAATTTTAATTTCATTGATTTTTGCATCAAAAATACCAAATCAAAAAAGTGCAATACATAATTTCTATAAAAATTAATATTTTCTTAAGTTACTTTTAATGCTATTTGAAAAAAGAACTTTGCCAGAAATTAAAAAAGCTTTTTTTTAAATTTCATACATTAACAATTAGTTTTACCTCGTTAGTTAAATAAAAAAGTCTATATGATAATTTAAAACTTGAAATTATTCATAAGTATTTTATTTACATTTAAAATTTAAGTTAAATTCTTCATTTTGTAAACGTATATTTGTTCTTATTGAAAGACTAATTCAATTTATATTATCTTTTCAGGTACGTGGTTTTATTGAAATTTACTTAGTATGGCTTCTTTTTGATCTGTTAGTACTTGCAGGTTATTAAGAATTTGAAATTAGTTGGTAAGTCAATGTTTATGCATGAAAATTTTTATTTTATTCTTTAGGTTGTGTGTTTCATGTGTTTTTCCGAATAAATTTAACTTATAATATAATAACCTTAATCAATATTTAAAAAATAAGTAGAAAATCAGTTACTATGACAAAAGTTTAGAATGAAATATAGATATAGAAATATAAATTACCGAGTATATAAATAATAAAATAAACAATGGAATCAATCGAAGAAAATATATACCTGAATACCAATAATTGATTGGGAATAGAGCAAGTTACAGAGAGAACTGAAAATGGGTACAAAAAATATGTTTATTTATATACTACAGTAAAATTCTTGCCATACAATCTGATGCGGTATGCATTGAGACTCAATAAAAATAAGTATAATATTCATTAAATTCAAAAGATTTTATTAACGCATTTCTAACAGCCATATGACAGTTTTTTAACTTTTTTTATCAACAAAACAGCACTAATTTGAATTCTAGATAACGTTTTAGAGAATTTCAGTTGGTTTTTGTTAACATTACATTTTTTTAAATTTAGAATTTTTCTTCACTCCATTTGAATATAAATTAATATCAACAACTAATAGAGAAAATTTGACCTGTATAAATATAGGAATTTAGAATTTTTAAATCCTAATACGTCCTTCATTTATAATCGTATCTTACTTTAGCAAACGATTTTTTTAATATAAATTTTATATAATTTATTGGTAATTAACTGACCAGGATTGCATATTTTGATCAAAAAACTCACTACAGAACCAGCGTCTCTCCAAAAGTTTTAACACAAAACTTAAAAGTATCTTTCCTAACTCAACTCACGTAAATCAAATTACTCACACTCCTTACTTCGTGAAGGTCCTTAAGAAACTTCTCCCCAAAAATTAAAAAAAAACGTCAATGGCCCCTAAATCTGATAAGAAATCGTACAACACATCCCTTTGTGTTTTCCCTTTCATTCCCGGGCAAAGAATACAAACGAACGGAACCCCCCCCCCCTTGGGCGGGAGGAGAAAAATTCGTTCAGGAGGGTGTAGAGACCCTCTCCTGGAAATCCTCTTTTGGCATCGGGAATCCCATTCCTGGAAATGGGAGACTCCAAATCTCTCCATCGTAAACACAAAAAAGTCAGATGAAAATGCTGTATTCTATTTCTTTGTGCCGACTCTCTGGGTACGAAAATCCTGAGAATGTTTCCGGAGACCAGGCGGAACTTAATAGGGCATAGGGCGTGATGCGAGACTGGGATGGACTGGTCGCAGCCGTCCGGAGATGTCAATCTCTCCCCCCCCGTTTGAAAGTGAGAGTTTTTTTTGAGGGGGGGTAGAAGTCCTTCCTTTTTTGAGTCGAGTAGCATGTGGGTATCTTCACACACTATTAAATCGGTTTACGTTGTGGAAAGTGGGTGAGTCCAAAGAATGTAATACTAGATGGATTTCTGCGTATGCCGCATCTAAAGTATAACATTCACAATTTAGGGAGACAGCCTTATTACTTACTACATTTCTTGGTATTTTTTAAAAATTAATTAACGTTTGATGTGTTGTTGTTGTTGTCTTGTCCAGCAAGCAGTGCAATTTGATCAAATTGATCCAAAAGTGTCTAAGACAGCTCTGGCCACCTCAATAACTGCGTTGATGCGGGTGATCAAGATGGATCCTGAGGAGCTTCACCAAAATGGCGAGGCAATCAAAGATGTCTGGGAGATAGTTCCGTGTCTGTGCAGTGAGGACAATTCCAGTAGCTTCGATGGCCATCAGGAGATATTTTAATTTCCTTTAAGTGTTTAGTTCTCAATCAGGCTTTAGTGCCCCGTGCGCAGTAGCATTAAGGCTAGACACTGATCTGCACTACTCGTGGAACTACTGCACTACTCAGCGTTTGATTCCTAACATGAAAAATAAAAAAGAATTCATTCATTTTGAAAAACTTGAACTATTCGCATACAATATATAACTATAAACCTATAACTCCTCCACCCGCAAGATTTCCACTTTTCCATTTGGAATATTTTGAGCGTTCCGGAATTAAAAGTATACTGTAGTCAAAAAGCTGGTATGTGAAAATTTTTTTTTGTCTGTAAAAAACTATATTGAGACTTGACTGGGTTGGGTATAGACTATTTTGTTTAAGTAGGTTCAAAATATTCCGCTGATGACTATTTAAAAGGGGGTCAAGACGGGATTAAGAAATGGTCTTGAACAGTTACTGTCAAATTTAGTTTTCATAGCAAAATCAAAATAGGACTGGTGTTAAGCTGTCAGATATAAGTTTCATTATTTGGCTTCTTTTTAATACTCATGTTGTCTGGTTCCAACAGTGAAGCTCATTCGATCTAAATATAAATTAATCCCGAATGAGATAGTTTAGAATCTTTAACTTAAAAATGTTAACAATAATTAATAATATTAAAAAACATGCTTCAAATAAGGCAGAGTTCGTAACAGTAAATCGATTTAAAGGTACAAAAGCACATTAAGAAGAATAACTTAACTAAATTTATTTTATGTGTACTACTTTGTAATCAATACAAAATCAATCCCTTCGACTAGGTATAGAACTTTGGAAAAAGATAAGAGTATAATTAGTTTTTAATGTTACTTTAAAGACTAAATGCCTGTGCAAAACTTGGGCACCGTCGTGAATTTTTCAGAGAAGAAATATTTAATCAAAAGCACATATATGCAGCTCTACAGTTGGTCCGATAAATTATCTCTGTATGAAGGTCTAAAGAAAATTATTAGATAGGTATCAACTTCTTTTTACTCTCCCTTTTATCGCCTTTTTATGTTGCCAAGTTTTTCCAGAACGTAGAAGATATGCCAGTATCTACCTTTAGATTAACTTGTGTGATTCAATTGAAAAGACTCGCTTCGAAAATTTTTCCCCTTCGAAATCCTAATTTAATTTGATACAGAGGTTGTACGAGGCTTTTATCCTTTTTCCAAGGGCTTTTAACAGTAATCTATACTCCAATGATCCGCATTGTGTTATTTATAGAATAGTATACTTATGACGGATTAGTATTCATTAGTTTTGATAAAATAATCAGAGTTTAGTTATTTTTAATGTAATCCCCTCATGTGTGTTTTCTTAATGTGTGTATTAATTTTTTAAAGCGAAATATGAGGATTTAAAACGCCAATTTAGAAATACATAATACTGAAAATAGAAATTAGATTTGGACTTGGAGTCAGTCATCGCAATCCTTTATTTAAAATTAACCGAATTTATATATGTATAGGGCTTTTGTGGCTATATTACTGAGGGAAGATTGAGTGATAGTTTACAAATATAGAATATAAAAATTTATATCCACACTCCGTCAGGACTAATTACATTAAAATTTGTTCTCGGGCATTGTTTTCTATTCTTGAATCAACAGTTTAATATACAGTTAAACTTTTGCTAAAGTGATACATTTTTACATCAAATTAATTTTAAAAAAATTTTTAATTTTCAGTATAAAAGCTATCAATGGTGGAGATGTGTGGTTCTGTGTGGCAATGAATAAACACAGCAATACAATCAAAATAGTTTGAAATAGTAGTTTAATACAATGAGGAAGTTGCATGATTTTTTTTAAATTTTTTTAATCGATTCTTCTTGCAAAAATAAGCAACTACACAAAATTTGAGGCCGATTGAGAAATTTTTTGATTGCCAAAAAAATTAACAAAAATCCACTTTTTAAAAGCGCGCGAAAACGCCAAGAGTTAGGGAACATCGTATGTTGACGTCATCATACGATGAACATTGTTGGAAAGCAATGGAGTTGATGGTATGATTGTTGACATCTTTGAACAATAAGCGTTTTCAGTCACGTGTTTTTATCGACTTTTAAATTAAATATTTAATTGAAAAATTGACTAGATATTTCATTTAACCATACAAAAAACCATACGGAACACTTGTATGTTTTTAAAAATCTGACACATGCAACTTCCTTACAATTATTTATGCAAATGTTTATGCCCAGAAGAGAGAAACAAATTATTATTTTGCATAGTCATATTTTTATGTTTTCATCTAACCGAAAAATTTAAACTCCTAAGTTATATAATATTAAGTCACACGTGTTATGGAAATAATGCCTTTTTTTACTTCTCATGTGATGTAAATTATGCGTGAAAAGTTAGCCTTTATGAGTATATATCCTGTAGAGAGAGAGAAAGAGAGAATCACTTCACCACTTTTACAAAAACTATTTTTCACTTCTTTAGACAATCTCTCTCTAACTTAAGGACCCACTTTAAAGCTTAAGGTAAGTGCGATGTACCCTTATCTATAAGATCTAGTGGCTACACTTTATCCACATGAAAAGAGAAGGTATCTAAAATAAAAGTTCTTAAGAATAGTTCTTATTTCAAATACGTGAGACAACCCCAATGGTCTTCAACCATCCAAACCTTATGTGTTTACTGCACAGAGGAAAAGTTTTAAAACAAAGAGAGCTTTGGGAAAATACCATCTGGAGGGATTAGTTCTGTGATAGCACGACAATTTAAAGCTACGCTGTATTTCAAGAGAATATTTTCTAATTTAGACAATTCACTTAGCATTCCCTGCGTTTTTGCATCATGACAGCTCTGTCACTGTTTATTGTTATAGTAATGTGTTGTACTTTAATATTTAAAAGGGATTTTAAAGCTTAACATTATTCGGTTTTTATGCAGTTTTTCAAACATGAATTTGCAAGTTTCTTTTTGAAAATGTGTGCTACTTTAGTGATGGGAATGAGTAAGAATATATGTCGATTATAAATCACTGGGGGTATTATGCTGTCAAAATAGTGTATTTTCTTTAGAAATTGATTAAAACCGAACTTAGAGGTAAAATGTATTAAACGCAAGATCCAAAGAACTAGAATGGATGCATGGTAAAAAAGAGTAAGACTGCGCATTTGGGTAAAAGTACAGATCTAAAAAAGGCATCTAATATTTTTCTGCAGAGGAATCTTAATTTTTTTATATATAAAATTAATGATTGCTTTTAAAGTTCGAAGTTTCTTACATGTTACCAGTTGTACTTCCTTCTAAATAAATTGTCATCGTTAAAATTTAATGGCTGTGAATTTTATAGGGTTGATTCAAAGAGACAACCTTACAGTTAATATACCGGAGTCTTGTTTTTTATATACATAATTGTACTTTTTAAAAGTTCATATAAAAAATTTCATTTGGGTTTTGATGTAATTTATCCTTTAAAAAGACTTAAAAAACATATCGAGATGTTTTAAACCTGATTTTAAATAATTTCAATAATGTACATAAAATTATCTAAATTAAAAATATTTTATAATTATGATTTTAATATTAATATTTGGCCCTTATTCCTTAACATTTTACATTTCCTAAAAGAAATTAAGAGGACTCTGAATTATAAAGTCAAGTTTAAAATTTTTATAAAAAATATTAAAGGTCACAAATCAATATTCAAACGAATAATATCCTTGAGTAATTTTTCTGTATTTCTGTATTTTTATAATTTCTACAAAAAAGCTCGACTCTTCTAAAAAAATTTTGTTTACGAATCAATAAACTTAAATATCGTGGATTTGAATTCTAAAATTACATAGTGTGGCTCTGTAGGCAAAAATTGCAAATGGTAGATACGATCCTTTTTCCATTTAACCTACCACTCAAAAATAGCTGCGTGTGTAGCTTAAATTTTTGAGCTTCTGGTGTTTTCTTGTTGAATAAAAAAAGTTAAATTTCATTCCTTGCTTTATTTCTTTAAGAGAGCTGAATTGTGAAAGGTTTATTGAAAATTGGATCTATAGGCTGACTAAGTTGGACATTTAAATGCAATACAGTGGATGGGTAGAGGGAAATATTCTGGGAAAGAGTTAGAATTGAAAGGAAAACAGATTGAGTTTTGTATCGATTTCCAAGCTAGCACTTCTCAATAATTCGTTTCTTTACTGTTTCAAAGAAAACAGTTCCTTTCTTTCGAATGTATTTAGGAATATAGAGTTAGCTCTCGAAAGGTTTGACTCTGGAAAATTGTTTTATTTTTCCAGGCTATTTCTTTCATGTTGTGTGGGTCACGCAAAACATTCCAAAACTAATCTTAGTTTTAAACTAGTTGTTAATATTTGTTCACTAAATGATGAAGGCAAAACTTATAGTTTGAAAATAACAAAAAACATTTTTATCCTAGCTTCTTAAATTAAATTAACTTTTGTTAAAAACGAGTTTATATTTTTTTAAAATTTAATATTAATTTCCTTTTTATAAAAAAAAGTTGTGAAAAATGCGTTGAATAAAATGTGAGTTGAGTTAATCTTTATTCATTGTATCATTGTTTTTTTTGTGAGAAAAATATCATTCTCACACTTTTAACACTCCAGACAAATATAAACTAATTTAAGAACTTTTTTTGTCCTCAAATTAACAATACTTTAGTTATGTTTTTAGGTAGACCTTATTGCTTTGTGACACTTTTCTGAATATCTTTTAAATGTGTTAGAAATGTTTTATCCAAAAAAGCTTTCTAAAAATATAGTGTAGTAAAATAAGTTTTAAATCTGAAGGTGTTAAATTTAGATCGGGGCACTATAAAAACACATTTACTATTTCTGTTATTTTTATCAACACTTTTGCCGAGATGTGTCCCTATACACAACACATTCACAATAGTCAAACCGATTTTGTTTGAGCGTGTTCATTATTGTATTCATTTAGCACTGAAAAAGCTTTTCACGAATTATAAGTTCACAGCTATCGAATTCAGTCCACTCAACGAGTAAGATATGATTTAAGAAAATGATTAAAATTAAGAACTTCAATTCATAAATACGATTAGTTTGTTAAAACCACACACACATGTATTATAGCGTCTTTTTATCACGATTGGCGTACTGAAGTTCCTCTCAGCAACCCAACATGATTTCTGTTTACACATTTTTTCCTTCCGCGTAGTGACGTCATATAGGGTCAAGAAACATTTGAGTCTATACTAGGGGGCCGTTCAAATATTACGTAAGCACTTTTTTGGGCATTTTTAACCCCCCTCCCCCTAGTCAGCAAATATAAGCAAATCTCAATCCCCCCCACCATAATTACGTAAGAAACTGCCGGACCCCCCCGAAATTTTGACTTCCCTTTTAGTAAGTACTGTTTATTCTCCTTGAAAATTAGGTGACCTATATGCAAGGAGCTGTCCCTTTTTGGGTGTAACCCTAAGGATTCAAACAAAAATTAGTCGAAACACTACTTTCCGGAGTTAAAATTTCAAAATGTTTGGGGGGGGGCATCCCTAGGAAAAAAATGCTTACGTCAGATTTCCTAATTCAATTTTTTTAAATTTATTTTTGGTTGAGTTTTGAAATAATTTATGCAAGAAAAAATATATTTTCGAAAATGCAGTATTTTACAAAAGCATCACTCATATCCCCCCTCCCCTTTGTCAGAAAAAATAAGCAAAGAGCAACCCCCCTACGTAATATTTGAACGGCCCCTAGACAGCAAATTAAGTTGAACCTACTACGTCACTAACAAAGTAGTTCCCATCGCGGTTTCTGAATTTCGAGTGAAACAAAGAAAGTCAATTTTAAAATATGATTATTTCGTTAAACCCATGTATAAATAGTGTCTTTTTATCATAATTTGCTTATCGAAGTTCCTCCTATCAACCCAACAGGCTTTGTGATTACTCACTGTCTCCTTCCGCGTAGTGACGTACTGGGTGCAGGAAACGTTTCTGTGAAGTATAGTACAGCTAGGAAACAAAACAATGTATATGACCCTTAAAAAACAATGATTCCCAATCTGCACAAACCCAACTCTTTCCCCATTTACCCAAACCCATTACAATCTCACACAGAGAGGAAATCGAAGCCAAACCTAATTCATATTTAGTGAGGGGAGTCTCAAAACTCGACCACTCCAATCTCGAGGGATTTGACCTTCACTTACAGAGGCTCTTATCCAGCATAATCCTTCCTTCCCTTATCCTCGCTGAACTTTTATGTTTTCTTCCATTTCCTCCTCCTCCTTCCTTTTTGTCTTTGGGGTTCTCTTCCCTCGGGCACGTCGTTAAGTATTTATCGGGCATTTTTCGTGGCCCTTCTTCTTCTTGTTTGTCTTTGCCCGGTTCTTCACCGGTAGCTTCTGGGCCCTTAGTTTGTTAAATGCCGACCCGGGGAATTGGTATTATCTTTAATTTTTTAGTCGCTGAGCTGATAAGATCAGCCGGTGTTCTTCAGGACCCAGGGTTCTTCGATGGGGGTTTGGTAATTGATGGGGTGTATTTTCGTTTGGAGGAGGGGGGATGAGGGATTTCTTTACGTTGATGAGGTTAGACTCAAAAGCGTTTGATGCTGCTGCGTTGATACATGGGGAGTTGGGAAGAAAGAAATGGGTTTTTTTTGGTTGTTTGTTTTGTAAGCGCTTACTAAACAAATAAGGTTTCGAGTGATTGAGATAGGTCTTTAGGGGGAGTACAGGTGCCTTTGTGAGTCTTTTGGAAGTTTATGTATGCTTATGGAGATAAAGTATGAATTATATATACTGGGAGCGTTGCTTTATTTATCTTGCAGTAAACGCTGTCAATGTTAAGCGCTCATTTTTTGTAGAAATTCATCAATCAAAGATCATTATTCCTCACCTTTCAATGGAAATTGTCGTTTTCAATTCTAGATAATCATGCTGTATTTGTGATTTTGGAGCATTTCCTTTTTAACCTTTATAGTATAGGTTAATTGAATTTCTTTGCAATGGAAACGTTATCAAATTCTGATATTGATCAAGCGAATAAATTTGGAAATGTTGAAAAAAAATACTATCGTTAAGATTTAATATTATTTAGGATGAAGCTTTGAAACAGCCTATGTTGTAATATAACATGTAAAAGGACACATTATACTCTAACGGGTATTAATAGTATCTATACATGAATAACTTTAATTTTGAGCTCAAAATATTTAAGCGCCATCTTTTAAAAAAACTTATTACATTGTGAATTCGTTACCTGTAAGTTGATATGATAGATTAATTTATTGTGACCTGCACCCCGAAATTTATTTGTAGGGCGTAGGTCAAGTGATGGAAAAAACATTTCGTATTGAGTTAATTTGTATTGGGAATCTATTTGACCGAAAATTCACGGAATTTAAAAATAAATGGATAACCTAAAAAATTTTAATCATATTTTAAAACTTCAATTTGTCAATTTCGTAAGTAAAAAACATAAGAGACTGTCGTTTCAAGCTGAAATTTTTATCTTTTATTGAAGCCATTTGGCCATTGCATAAGTCTTAAGTCGATCTAAAAAAAGTATTCTTAGACAATCTCTTTATTATTGATTAAAGTTATTTCTAAAAAATTGAATGATAAATTGTTCTATGATACATCGGGAGAGTTTTACATTATTGCTTCAATTAGAGAATTGTGAGAGCCCCATTTGTTTTCTTTAATAACATCGAAGTCAGACAAGCAAAACACTGAAGTTGAAACATTTAATGTAAATCATTAAAGTAACATCAAATTCTTTTAAACCAAATGTATTCCATAAGCTTTTTAAGAACAATTTTTAATTAATTGTCTGTAAACAGAATGTGTAGATTTTTAACCTGTTAATCACGAATAAGCCGAAACTATTTCATCATCATTATTGTCATTTGGGAATCTATAAATAGATTTTCACATCAACACATATGGTATTACCTAATTGAAGTTCCCTCTAAAAATAACGGCTTCCAAGCAAGCAATTTAAATATGTTTAAAAGTTCTGACTGCTGACTTATTGGTTCTCTCTGGATGAAAAGTGACTACAAAGTCTCGGAACCAGACGCTTTTATGTTGAACAACTTTTAACTAGCATGAACTAGTTCTAACTAACCTCTTCAATCTCAACAAAAAAGTTAAACAGATTTAATTGGACCTGTCCTTTAAAACAATCTCAAATTAGAACACTTTTATCTAAAATTTAAAGGCAGAAAGCAATTAAGTCTGGGTTGTTGGAAAAATTAAACAGTGCAGAAGAAAATTTTAACACTAATGATTTAGCATGAAAATATTTGTAACATATTGAAACCTAAAATTTATATAACTTTATAACTTTTTTTAACTTGAGATTTTCTATCGTAAAAGAATCCATTAAAATCAAGCAAATTTATATAAAAATAGTTTGTTTTAATAACTAATGAAAGCTTAAATTGATAGTGTGGGGTTTCCCAACTAATAAAATCTGATATTTTTAAGCCACACTCTAAAAATAAATATCCAATATTTTATAACTGCAATTTATTATTATTAAAAACTTAAGTAAATTAGTTGTTCTTTAATACTTGTCTTTGTTTTCAAATCCTTATTTTAAAGTTATTTATCGAATTTTTTCATTCCCCATATAAATTTGACTATTTTTGCATATTGTGTTTTCTACTTTTGTATACGCATATTGTTTTTTCAGCAGTAAAATACTTTTCCCTAAAAAATATACAAAAATACAAATTTCTTCCAAATTATCATTATTTGTTAAAATAAGTATTCATTAATTTTGGTTCAATTCAGTTAACGTTACGGCTAAATATATTCATATTTCCGGTTCATATGAAATTCACACGAAATTATTATTCATACGAAATTATTTAGCAATATTCATACTTTCCGGTGTCCAAAAGAGATTGGCAATATTTCACGGGAACTTTAATGGAATTGAACCACAATTTCAAATAATTGTACATACTGCATAAACCGTTGTTGTACTCGTATTCATAACGGGATAAATACTGATGTATCATTTCCCAAACATAATGGAGTTTCTATCATAATACGACATGTATCAAAAGACATTGATTAAATATTAAAAGCAGGATAAGAGCACATAATCAGTTAGAGTAATTTAAGTGAACGGACTCATAGAGGCCGAATTACTTTAAATTGTATTGCATTCGAGGTAGAATTATTCTATTTACGTACACATTACCAGTAGTGTAAAGCTGTTTAATCCTAGTTAAAAGGTCCTCTGAGTGGCTAAACATTGCCTGAAGAAAAACTAGATTAGGCACAGCTGATACTAAGTAAATTAGGAGAAGTGTAGTTTCCTAGAAACGGTCTAAAAATGCTACATAAATAAATGTTTAGCATAACAGATACGATTCAGAGACAAAGATTCAATTTCGCTTTTCCTGATCACCTTAGACAATTATCCTTGGAAATGCTTCATATCACACCTAAATATGACATTAAGATATTCATAGGCGACGATATTTTATAATCGATGCATTTTAGAACGATATTTTATAAACCTGCATTTATAAAAAAAAATCACTCCAAACAAACACACGTTCTAATAATACAAAAATTTCCACATACTATATATTAAAAAATCCTCCAGATGGATGTTTTGTTTACACTATAAAACAAAGTAACATAGGCAACAAAATTTCTACCCCACATCATTAAATGTATTTTTCATAATGGGTTACTTTTGGCATTTTGAAAAAAATGCATCATTGGAGACAAGTCCTTATCACTCTTTTAAAAATACATTCTTTTAATAAATTACTTTCGATTTGAATCTATTTATCCAGATGTTATTTATATTTCTCTTCCACCTCTTAATTGATCAAAAGCTCATATTTGAACATCGGCCAAGATATACATTTAAATTAGTTTTTTAGGCACAAGAACGTCATCTCCCGGGAATCAGGCAATTACTGAAAGCATATAGTCTCCCCTGAATTCAAATTTGCTCAAAACGTCCAAAAGAACTCATTGAGTCTAACTTCGAAACTTCTAGGACTTCTACAGAAGCAAAAAGAAGTAAAAGTAATTGGATTACCTTTCTGAGTGATCATAAGGGTAATTGCGGATAGAATTTTTCTTCTAGTTAGACCCTTGTTTGCTTTGCTATGACCAAGAATTATTCTCTATTGACACAATTTACGAGTTAGTGACATTTCTCAAGTTCATTTGAGTACACAAAGAAATCAATGGTTCTTAGAACCAAGTTCTGATCCTGATATTTGATTATGAACTGTATATTCAAGACGTGATGATTTAAGGGCTTCCTAAATATTTCTTATAAAATATCATCTTTCAATAAAGAATATTCTAAAATTACATTTAATATTTTAAATTTTTTTTTCAAATATTTTTTTTCAAAAATGGGAAGGGAGTGTTGGATTGTGGTACATGAAAATGTAATAACAGACACGTACACAATTTTTTCTTCTTAAAATGCAATTTGTCCCCCTGCACTCTATTTCCCCAGAATCAATTACAAAGTTTTTACGGGTTCCTTTGCGATTTGAGTGAGTGAATATGTATCGCTTTTGCAAACTACCAGCCCCAGAAACAAGATTTTCCAAAGAAGTATTGTCTTCTATAACATTAAAATACTTTATTCCTCTTGCTCATCATTGTTTTGATAAAACTATTTTTCCCCAAAAACTGTCAAGAAAATTGTAATACATATCAACATCAACTGTTTCAACTCTAAAACGTACGAAACTTTATTTCATTTATACATTGTAATCCTTACGACATAACTCCTCCGAATCTTCCCAAGAAGCACAAACGTTGAGGTGTCATCCAATTTTTGTCATAGTGGCCACATTTTGTTTACTTCTAGTAGCAATTATGTAAACTTGACTTATTTTGCATGAACTGTGCTACGGTTTAGCAGAGAAAAGATCACACACGAGGTCAAAGGCTAATTAATGAGTACTTATTATTTGAATGCATCGACATTCTTAACCCTATCGGTCCTAGCCGCCGCCAAGTTTTCATAGGATTCAATAGTAATTTCGCGTGCCTTAAGTGTGAAAGAGCTAAAAATCCATAAGCATTTTTTTAATAAAACTGAACTCAAATCTCCACAACACAAACTTGTTTGCACTTGATTTACATAGTTCAAAACTCAACCTCCAGACCGGAAAAGTTATTAGAATTTTCCCATAAGCTTAGCAAATTTTATCCTGTGTATGAGACGTCTAAGGATCATTTCAGGGGTCCAAGTATAGATCTTAATTAACTTTCGGAACGCGGTTCGACGAGTAAACGCTTCCTTATACTTGGTGCGTGCGTTTGCTTGTACGTCATTTCATGTAGCAACGAGTTTGCTTAATATAGCTTGCGGTGTGATATTAAAAGGATGAACACAATGCACGGATTTCAATTCAGAGTTGGAGGTAGTAAATAGTGTCTCAGTCTAGCGTTAAATTGCATTGCACAAAATACGAGAGTAGAGAGATACTTATTTTTAGAAAGGAGGCCTTGTTTTCAAATGAATAACTTACTGATTACTCGTGCGTTTATCATTTGTTTGGTGTGTTGTAAGTAGGATGTCGGGGGAGTTATGACATGAGGGAAGGTGGAAGTACCCATAAATGAGGATGTGGGGGTGATGTTATAATAAACTATTCAGAATAAAGGTGTGGATTTTCAGCAATTCTACATTTTTCATGCTCAAAACTTAATGAATTGAATTAGTACTGAAAAATTGAAATAGAAAAGTGTGCTTGTATTCTGAGTTTAAATTATAGTTTTTAAAGATGATAAAATATACATAAAAATAAAATAAAAAAAGTATTGAGTTCTTGGCATATATTAAACTCTAAACAATTTTTTAAGCTTTTTTCTCCAATTGAGGCTTTAAATGAGGCTAAAATTCAATTTAATTTTGAAGTTTTTAACCGTTTTTTACATTGTGGACAGTTTATAAATTTTAAGAAGGAAATGAGTCGAACACAACATACAAAATATTTTGATGGCATTCACATATTTTTAATTTATGTTCTGTAATCTACTTTTAAAAACAATTAAAATCCCTGTCCATATTTGATAGCTATAGAACAGAATTACAAATTACCTCTTATATTTTAGTTTCGATTTTCCCGAAATTTGGTGTCTAGAAGTTCCCCCTTTCTTAAACTGACTATAAATTCCAAATAACATTTAACCACAACCACAGTAAATATCATTATGTATAGGTTAAAAACACCACTAATAAAACTGAATTAACAAAACGAGAAACCCCTCTTTTATTTGTATTTCTCTCGTAAACTGCACAAAGGTATTCATCTTCTTAAAAACCCACTGACCTCTCTGGCCTGCGTCTATTTCCCCAGACAACGAGTCGAGAGCCTTAAACTCCACCGCTATAATGTTTCATTCCTCACTCGAGGTATCTGTGGCACAGTGTAATAATTAATCTTGGCAGTGGAGCGAACATAGGGGTAAGCTGCGTAAAATGTATCGAGTACGACAATCAATATTGAGTGGGGTCGTATTCTGGTAGATCAGTCGGTCATTAAACTTGGGGAGAACGTATGCTAGGTGGCTTTTATCGATGCTATTGGATATACATTAAGTTAGATGCGTGCGAAGTAAATTTTAGGGGTCTTCCAGGAATTACGTAAGCATGTGTTTTGGGTAATTTTCACTACCCCTTGTTAGCAAAAATAAGAAAATCCTACCTGCCTTTGTATAAATATATAAGAACTTCATATTTGAAAGATGGAAACTTGTTTGAAAAAAATCTGGTTAACCAGTAACTCCAAACATGAAATTTTCTTGATTTAAATCCAAGCTTATTAAATGCTTTATTGAATTCTTTATTCAGTGCAAATATCTAAAAAAATAATAATTCCTTGATGATTATGTATAGTAGTGTATAATTATAGTTCTTGTATCCTTAATTTAGTAACTGAAGATAAGCATACATTATCTTAGATGTGTTGTGGACTCGAACCCTCAAACTATAAAACCAATCACCAGATGACAGTTTAACTTATTTATGTGGCAACATCTGTAAACTATATTAAGTTACAGACTAACTTGTAGGGGTGTTCTTCTCTCTTGCTTTGACTTTCTTTTCATGTTTACATTTTTGTAAGATTTTGATAAATAATGTTAGTTAATGATCTACTTTAAATTAATTTTGAGGTCTAACGGAGTCCACTAAAGATGTTCTAAACACGATTTTTTATGCGCTGAGGTATTTTTCTTCAGACGAGAGAAAATTAACTAATATCACAGTTACTTCTTTAAAAAATGTTTTTGCACATTGAAGAAAATATAAGATTGAAAAATAAAAATATCTAGTTGAGATATATACTTTTTGATAGCGTTCAAAAAACACACTTAAAAATCAAAATGAATATTCTATACTTGCGAAACAATTTTTTTAGGAGATATTTTTTTCCTAAGTAAGTGAATTGCTTGAATTCATCCTTCAAGAAGTCTGTTTATCCCTTAATATATTCATTTTTCATCTCAAGTTTCTTTTGACTAATTGTTTACCTAGACAAACCTCAAAAGAATATCTGAAATAGAAGACGATTCGACTTCAAAAACTCTTCTATTCATCAAAAGCCCACCTTGTCATTTTGCGAGCGCCCACTTCCGAAACCTGATCTCACGTCATTTTATTCATGTTTCCTAAAAGCCTTCACGGATAATTTTTCTTCTCTCTTGCCCGCTCTCTATTTGACTGCTCATTTCCTTCTAGACATTTTTTTCTTCCCTTCCGACATTCGAAGCTGCGTAGGGAAGTTAACACTGAGAGTGTGTAGCAGACCGTGTGGGTCCGACATCCCTAGTTTCAAAACTTACGCCTCAACTATTTCATTGTGTTGGGGCGGATATTTAATAACGTCCAACTCGGTGGAACGAAACGGGAAGGCCTCCCCTCATTGGACGAGGGGGGACACGTGATTTTTCCCGCGTTTTTTCTCCCGTTATGAGGGAGCGGAAATTTTGTTTGTCGTTTGTTCTTTGCTTCTGTTTTGTTGATGCAGTCTGTCTTTTTTATAGGGATGGAATTCCAGTTTTTTGAGAGTTTTTCCAGCTTAGCTTAGATATGCAAAATGTGTTTTGGAAAATTCATGATGCATCAGATTTTTTCCAGTCATGACGTGGATAAGCTGATTACGAAGGAATAAGATCTAAAGGTTTCAGACGGGTCTTAATTGAATCAAAGGAGCAATTATTCAACCTTAGAAAATTGAATACGTAAAAATTGTACTTGGTATATTTTTTACAACGAATAATTTGTAGTGTAAGCATAAATAAGACAGACACATAATAGTTCAGTTTTACTCAGTTCTTTAAAGTAGTTCCAATCCTGTTTTCTTTTCAATTAAGGCAAGGCTGTCAAAAAGATTGACACGTATTTCTAAAATTATCTGGATACTTCAAAACTATGTTTTTTAAATATAAAGCTTTTGTAAATACATCGAGTTTTTAGTAATACATTTAAATGAATATGATGGCTTGATGAATTAATTGAACAATAATAATTTTCCAACATTTAAACAACGTGGCTTGATCAATTAATCGATAATTATAATTTGAGATTTGTTTTTCAAAAAGTGTTGTTTATTTCTAACGTTCTTATATGTATTCACTAATTAAGGATTGGATATATATACTATCAATGTCACTGAAATTAAAAGCGGACATTTTTAATCCCACATTTTACATTACAAGAAATATATCAATAAAAAATAAAATCTCTATTTACTTAATAAATGTAAGACTAATTAAAAAAAGGTTTTAAACATTAACTATCATTTAGTATCTTAAAAAAATACCTACCAGCTTTGGTTATTTTAAGGAAAAATCCCTAACCATCAGGAATAAATATTTTTAAGGTTTGACAGATTTCAACCTAATAAAAATCTTAGAACCAATAGGTTCATTGTAGAACCAAGTGGGGTCGAACCATATCGACTGACATGAATTTCAACTTTCGAACTAATTTTCTGGTATAGAAAGTGAGTCTCTCAGCGTGACTTAAGTTAGTTTCAGTACATAAAACAATAGTAATAATCATAGTGATAATAAAATAGTTTCGCATTTACCTGGTCTCTAAATTGTAGTTCCAATACTACCACTGCGCCACTAGGCTTAAAATCTCTACGGTACATGTTTAATGTGTGTTTAATCAACCTAAGCATCCTTATTTTAAAACTGTTTAATTTTCAAACTTACATAAAGCTATTGCCACTAAATGACCATAAAATAGTTGACAATTAAATAATCAGAAATCATAACCGGTATAGTGTATCTCGTTGCCCAAGTTCTGTCCCAGGATTGGGCAAGGCAGACTAAGCCTTCCATGTCTCCTGGGTCAGTAAAATGAGGACCAATTTTACTTGGGGAAACATATAGCTGCGCCTTAGCTCTTGTGACTTTCAGTCACAAGACTTTCAGTCAGTTCTGTATCACCTCTGTTCATGGCATCGCCCAGTGATCCTGGGTATACTGAAGTTTGAAAGTCTAACTACCCGAGTTCACCTTTTAAGTACGGATCCCCTTGTTTTTACTTAGAGATTGAAGTATTCAAAACTATTCTCAGCCCGTGGGTGGATACGTGATTTATCCAATGATCTTCCATCAACATTACTAAAGAACGGCAATCCTACTTAATACACACGAATTATTACCCAAGCAACAAGTTCAATGTTTATCTAATAGCATCCGTAAATTAATTTTTAGATGCTTAAAAGACTAATTAAAATATCTTAGGCGTAATAATAGTTACGGATTCAGAGACTACGCGTTCACATGATGCCAATTTAGTAAGTTAATCACGAGAAAGGAACCAATACCCAGCATTCTCATTGCATTCTGAGTTGTTGCAGAAACTCAATTAAGCGCCATGCTAAAGGATTGCGCTTCTTCAGTTATTCACGAGCTTCGTGCACGGGTTGTAGGAAAGACGCTTAAACCCAAAGCTCTGTTAAATACCCCCCTCTGGATTAGTAATTGTCATTAAGAAGGGGAGTAAATGGTTTTTAATCAGTGTTTTGATGCAGCAAAGAAGTTCGTGTTTTCAAGGGATCAGATTGGTATTATGCACTGGGGTGGCTATGAAACGTTGATGTGAGATTGTCTAATACTACGTTCACACATGAAAAGTTAAACTAGTTTAACTTAAGAGAGAAGATATCTTAACTACTATCTACCAGATGAGCTACCAGAGACGCTAAGAGTAAAAAAATGGTGGCCGTCCAAGAGCTCGTCTCTAAGACTAAACACTCCATTTAAAACTTCTTTACTTTGGAACTTGCAGAATATCAATTTTTCTTCTTGTGCAATATTTTTCGAAAATATAGTTAATTTATTAACAGCTGTACCTATGTAGTATCAAATGAAAAAGATTGGGGAAGTTTTCTTTTCTTCTTAGTAGATGGCATCACGGTAACTTGAACTAATTTAAATATTTAAGAGAGTTTGGGGAACTATCTTAAGTTAATACAGTTTATACTCACTGAACTAGTTTAAATCTAAGGTAGTTCGTTCACACATACTTTACTTAAATTAGATTAGCCCATAAACTAGTTTAACTTTTTATGTGTGAACGAAGTATTAGGGTGGTTTGATTCTTTCTAAACCATTTGGTTGTGTTTTAAGTGTTGATTTTTAACGTTAAAGATACGATTAACGTACCCTATTCTACCCCAATCCTCAGTGGACAATTTCATATAGGAAAGGTAAGGTATCTCAAGAAATATACACTTTTAATATACGAAATTAAAAACACACTGTATGACGTACTTTAAAAACACAATCTAGTAATGTAAGTAGTTAACAAGTAGGGGAGAGTGGGGCTATTTCGCACATGGGGCACATTCGGACAGACGGCATTTCCCCTAGTAATTATTAATTTAAAAATCTGAAAAAAATACCAGTAAATGGATGCATGACTACCACCTCCTGCACGAATTTTCAAAATCCTGAGCCATTTTGTTGTATACGTACTAGAAATTTGCTAGCGTTAGAAGCAGCAAAGTAAATTTTTTCGTCATTTTGTTGGCGTAAAATATCAATCAAAAATAACTCTCAAGTTGACATTCAGCATTTTATTCAGTTGAGGCACTACTAAAGTAAGTTTCTAGAAAGGTTTTATTTCCCTGCTTTATTTATAAATATCTTGTTGGGACGTGGTAAGCTTGAACTGGTGGATGGGGCACATTCGTACACCAAAAGATGGGGCAGATTCGGACAGTGCGAATGTGGCTCATCTTTCCCATTTTTGATTATGAAAGTGATTTATATGTTTATAAGTGAAGTATATTTAATAACTTGAAGTTTAATTGTTTTTTATTGTAATTGTTTCAAAATTTGGTGATAATAGAAAATAACATCTTAAAGAAAGCTTCAGTTTTAAGGAATTTAGACCCAGATTTACACATTGAAGAAATAATGTCCCTGATAATTGTTTAATACCAATTGACTTGGGCTTAGGTGATTTTATTCCAGTAGAATTTGCTACTAAAAAGAAAATTTTGTTATGTTGGTCAAATAGAAAATTTGGAGTTGAATGCTGCTTATTTAAAATTAATGATCAAAAACTTTAAAAACTTTAAAATTAATGACGAAACTTTTATTTTCCCAGTAAGAAATGATTCAACATTCATACAAAAAGATAATATCGTATTACAAGTTCCCCAACCGTCAGTTTCATTTGTTAATAAGTGAGCTGTTGGTTCACTTTTCTTTTCGAATAAAACCTGACAGTTAAAATATTGGTTAAACTTTTTCTATCTAATTATATTATGTGCAATATAATCTTCATTACTACAATTTTTTTCCTCATCAAAAACTTAGATGTTCAATATTTTCTGAAGCTGTTTTCTTTTTGTAAAAAATTCTTTTATTTAGAAGAAAAATATGTAAAAGTGCCAAATATTTCGTTTAATTATCCTTACTTTAAAGTGCCATAAACTTTTTAGTTCTAAAAAATAATTATTGTATAATTTTTTGCAAGTGTACGAATGTGCCCCACACGTGTGCAAAACTGCCCCACCCATGGGGCACATTCGCACGAAATTTCTCGTTTTTTAGATTGATGATATAGGTTAGAAATTCTAGATGAATGCGACCAATTATCGTTCTAAAATATCGGGAAAGGTCTTAACTTTTATTTGAATCCGAGTTTGTTTCAATATCTCATCTAGATCCAGAGAAATATCCCGAAATGCACTTTTTGTGCGAATGTGCCCCGTTCTCCCCTACGTAGTTTCAAAATAACAAGAATTTGAAAAAAGTGTGAATTTCTTCACATTAAATTTTCCGCATCATCCCTGAAAAATATCAATAAAATAAGGTTGCTCTTATAATAATGTGTTCGTCTTTTACTATTGACAATAGATTGTTGCATCTTTTTGACACTAAAAAACACAACTTCAATCTGCATTTCAAATCTTAAAATTAAAATACAACTATTCCTAATGGTTTAAATCGGTATTTAAAAGATTAATTGATGTTTTATACTTTTATATTACCGACTATGTGAATGACATTTTTTGAAATCTCATCGATATATTTAGTTAAGGCCATAAACAACTTAACAACATGAAGCCCTAAATTCCAATTAAGTTCAAGAAAGCAAAGGTAGTACATCAACAACTCAGATATGCTCCGTTATGCTTCTAGAAAAGAATATAACCCGTTAAACCCTTAAAACATTCTTTGATTCACAAGGTAGGGAGTCTGCTTGCAAGTCATCAGTTTTAATTAACTTTATTTTAGAAACCAGGTATACTTTAGACCATTAATATCACTTAGAAATCCAGTACGAACATTTTTCTAAGCAAGGAAAGGGCCTAAAACAGATGATCCTCCTTTTTTTTCAAGGTAGTGTTAAAAGTCTTAAACTCACTTTTTCTTTAGTGAAAAAGACACAAAAAGAACAAAGAAAGACACTTAAGACCGAGATAAATAGGGGAATGTCAACTGCAAGATCAAACAACAGAAACTCACTTTGTTTTTCTTAGGGACGGATAAAACTGCTCCTCAAACAGTTTTCGTGTTTCGTTACAAACATTTGATCCTCGGAGATTGAATTTGGCAATTTTGCACCGGGATTCGAACCCGATTTGTAACGAGAAAGTGTTTCTTTAATTGAACTGGGATTCGCGGGAACTGGTGTTTTAGAAACAAATGGAAACAACCGTTATCCCTTGTTCAATAATGAAAAAAATATATGTATTCATTCTAGAAAATGTGTAGATAAAGTTTTTACCCAGCTTTGTTTACTTCACGAATTCGTCTTACAATGGAAAAACTTTTTATGGATATTGTTGTGAACCCCAACAAGGTCTACAAACATAATTAAAGGGAAAGCTTTTGAAAGTATCTTTTTCAAAGGAATTCTTCGTTTTTGGAATTCATTTTACTCGTTGTTAAGCTTTTACAGATCTAACTCTTGTTTTTATTTTCGAAAATGGGTTTTGCATTTATATTTAAATAAATCAATTAGAGTTTCTCTGTAACGAGAGATTCTCTTTTTGTGACTCTTTTAAAAAAAAACCCTATCAGGTTCAGTGGAAAAAGGCCAACCTTATGTTGAATGCGAAATACACGTTTTTTTCATAAACCATTCGTATACACGAAACTAGATAATTTTTAAATATATTTACACTTTTAAATCAAGAATGCTTTTGGGAACATTTTACTTAACTTTTTGGAAATGGCGAACGGTATATTGAATAAATGAAACTTAATAATATTTTAATTCTATGAAAATATTTTTATCAAGGATGTATTTGATATCGCTCTATTTAACTATGTGTAAATGTGTAAAAATGTATCCCTATCAATTTACTAGGTATTTCGTTTGGAAGATTTTCAGTTGTGTTGATAAAAATTTATATTATAAGAGAGGAAGCCCCTGTATTAGATTCCTTAAATTTCACTAGAAAATGAGTTAAAAATAAGTGAAATTAAATACAATTTTAGTTAAAGTACCTGCACACTTAGTAATGACTCTAATGCAATTTAGCAAAAAAAGTCACCGATAACAACCAAAAATTATCAAAACACGACAAATAAGACGAAGGAAGAATTTAAAAAAGGGAATGTTTTTTTATGCGACTCTTAGTTTCATAACCATTGCTACTTATTGTAAAGGAAATATCTTATCACAAATTACTTTTACAGTAAGTAAACATTTGGTTTACGTTGATTGAATTTTCCCTTTATTGACTAATTTCATATGCTTTAAAATTATCTTCATCTAATTTTCCCTTCTACTGTACATTGTATTGAGTTTAAAAAATACGTTTAAAATAATTCGATCAAATGTGGTATAAATACGACTAATGGTATAAAGCTAATGGAAAGGTAAATAATGGTAATAAGGATTAAGGTAAAAGGAATAAGGATGGTAAAATAATGGAAAGCTAATGGTATAAATACGGCTTCGATAGCGACTTTTTTTAAAGTCCAATGTCCAGAACGTAAGGCAATAAAAGAATATATTGAATACCGCGAAATATCAACTGCCCCGTCTTTCTCTAAAAGCTGTAACACCCTGTAAACAACATTCCACCTCCTGATTCCTGCCGTCACTTTAAATCCATCCTCAAAATCGGGACGATTCCTCGAAATTCCCCCCAAAAAATCCCAAACACAAAACCCTTCGATACTCTCTTCAAAAACAGCGATCCTCCAAAAAAGGAAAAACCCAACGAGTAGAAAAAAAAATCGGTTTCTGACGCAACCTACTCCATTTTTGTTCTCGCCTTTCTTTTATCGAGAGCCTTTAGTAGCCCAGGGCTACAGAAGAAGCCCTGGGGTCACAGTAGTCAACCCAAATATCACGAGCATATAGCATTCATATTTAGATATAACGCAAGGAGCTGCTACCATCTGGAACAGATAGGATGAGCGATAGAAGGAGGGAATGGAAGGAAGACCCTCTACGATTTGTGACATGCTGATAAAGAGGGGATGCAAACAGCAGTCGATATAGATATAGTGGATGTATACTCCCCTGAATATATGAAAAACACGTGTGCGTGGAGGATGGAAGGAGTGAAACAAGAAAAAAAACAAGGGCATAAATAAGGAAACAAAACCTTGGAGGGTGGAAAGTACGAAACAAAACTTAAAAAATAAAAAGGCTTTGAGAAATAGGAAGCCATTTTTCTTCAGCGTTGATGTTTTATGTTTAGATTTTTTGTGTGTGTTTTGGACTTGTTTCGTTTATTCTTTTTGTCGGGTTCATTTTTATGCCCTCTCGTGTTTCTGAAAATTCTAATATACGATTCTGAGAATTTCAAATACATGTATATGATGTGTGAGCTTCTTACTTTCATTTTTTGGTTCAGAGGGACTGTACTGTACGTCCCTTGTGGTTTGGCGAGCTGTTTCGTTTGAAGAGCTCATAGGGTTCTGCATTCACCATTTTATTTTTTATTCTGTGTAGTACGGCGTTGGTGAGATTTGTTCAAGGTTGGATATTATATAAAATTTGATCAACCATTATGCTTAAAAATTAATACTCGAAGACAAAATATTCTTGACTTTTTTGTAATCTATTCAGTTATTAAAATATAGTACCGATCTTGTTATTGGTAAGACACTGTCTATTTTTGCTACCCAATTACTTAAATATGATCAATCATTGAAAAATAAAAAGAAATTAGCTTACGCTTATTGATTGTTATTGCATCTTTTAAAATACAGGTTGATTCAGACAAGTATTTCGTAACCTTTAGAAAGGGTAGAGCACAGACGACTCAGAATCACATAGGATGGGGGGTTGGAAATCCCCCAAAGAAACTAGGGTTTTTTATAAGAGGGGATGGGAGGTTGCATAATTCCAATCGGAAATTAACACGTTACCTTTTAAAATTGGATCAAACCAGCAAATCGTTCAATTCCGGGATTTATAACATAAAAAATCAATTTCTTTTATATTAGTTTTATGGAATAAATGCCTGAATCGATTGTTTTAGTTAAATTTAAAAGGTTACATTAACCAAGCCAAATATTATTTTAAGGCACAAATTGCGGTTAAGGTGTATTTTTCAAATGTAGGTGAAAATATAGTATAAACCTTAAATTTTTTGTGGATAGAAATATAAAAGAGTTATTAGATATTTAAACTCTAAATTAAAAAAAAAATTGATCCTGTCACATTGCCAGAAATATACCGTTAAAATTTTTCCCGTGCAAGCCTCACACAGATTTTTAATGATGCAACTTCTCACACACCCTTTGAAATACAAAAAAATATATACCCCCGATAAACACAACAAATATACATCGTCGTCATAGCAACGATCCCTCCATGGAAAACCTATCCACAGCTCCAAACAGCTGCACCCGAGCGAATCCTCCAAAGAAATATGGCGTCGGAGGCTGTCAAAACAGGGATAATAGGCACTTGAGGAGTAGATTTATAAAATCTCGGCGTCCCGTGTCGTTTGTCCTCACCTGTCTAGGTGGCTACAATTTAGGGCGCTTCGGTGTCCCTGGCACAATGGAGGAAGGCGATGAATAAGCGGGTTTGAATGCCCTGGCTGGAGGGATTTATGCTTATTGCGGAGGAGGGGGCTTGTTAGGTGTTTCGGTTTGGTTTGTGGGGATTGTGGTTGTTATTGTTTAGCATTGGAGCTGCCCCGGATGAAAGTGGTATAAGTCGAAAAATGGATAATTGGAGAAAAGTGTGAATCTGGATTTCTTTTAAGGTGCTTCACCTATAGTCTGTGCACTGCAAAAAAAAACGGAAAATTTAACAGCAAAAACTGCTGTTAATATTTTACGCATTTACTGTAATCTTAAAAAACTGCCTTTTAAGCTGTAATTTTGAAGCGCCACCTGCTATAGTTTACTGGCAACTGCCGTGCTAGTGACCAGATGCAGAAGTTGTACCTCTTTTCCACTCCACCGCTCTCTGTTATTTACCAAACAGAACAAAACAAATTTCTAATTTGCTTCAATGGTGCGCTTTGAATAAAATTTGAAGAAACAGGAATTTTGAATAAAAGAGTAAGTATTTCTTACGTTTTTTTTAATATTTCCTTTATATTTCATATGGTATTTTGTAATAAATACATGGTATTAAATATTTATACTTTCTTTTAGTATTAATTTAAGAAGATTAAAAAGCCCGTTTTGGATGAAAAGTAATTATTTCTTAAGTTTTATTTTACTATTGTATTTAGTATATTGTAATAAATGCGTTTATTAAGTATTTAAGTATATGTGAATCGAAATCACTTCAAAAATTGTGTAAATTTTTATTGCGTCTATTTCGGCCTCCATGTTTATCCACAGCTCAAATGATACTACACCACCATATAGACCTAACTATTAATATCATTATTATTGGATCCCACGGTAATAATATTTAATATATCATTATTTTAGGATCTAAGATGGTATTAAAAGTTAAATCTCTATGGTTGTCCGTCATCATTTGAGCCTTGGGTAAGCATGGCGGCTGGTAGACGCTTATCGTAGCTGTGGCAGAGCATTTTTTCTTTCTATAAAAGATTTTTTACTTAGATTTTTACCATAAAAAATAAGTTGCCATAAAAGACAATTTCAGATCTTATGACCCAAAATTTTTTAAAAATGAATTTCTATTCAATTATAGCTTATTTCTATTTAGTTTATTGAGCAAGTTTATTGAATCATGATCAGATTCATGGCTAATTCGCCATATCAGGTGCGATCCTCAATGAGGGAAGAAAATCACCTGCACGCGGAAATCGCGGATGATCAGTCAGAGGATTAAAGTTTCTTGTAGCTTTTTATATTCCTTTCTCATGGGTTTTTCCAGAATTTCGTTTCGGCCGGTGACCGTTTTTGGAATTTGGAATAAGAAATCATGAAATTTTGTAAAAACAGAAAATTTTTAGAGAAAAAATTGTGAAAAATATTTTTGAAAAATTTTAGTTAACTTCAAATTGAAATCTGTGTCAGAGGGGCCGTTTAAATATTACGTAAGCACTTTTTTGGTCATTTTTAACCCCCCTCCCTCTTTGTCAGCAGAGATAAGCAAACCTCAAACCCACCCTCCATAATTACGTAAGACACTGCCGGGACCCCCCCCCGAAATTTTGACATCCCCATAAGTAAGTACTGTTTTTTCCTTGAAAATTAGGTGACTCGTACAAGGAGCTGTCCTTTTTGGGTGTAACCCTAAAGGTTCAAAAATGAGTCGAAACAGTACTTTTCGGGGTTACAATTTCAAAATGTTAGGGTGGTCTATCTCCAGGAAAAAAGTGTTTACGTTAGAATTCCTAATTCAATTTTTTGTTACATTTATTTTTGGTTGAATTTTGAAATTATCTTTGCAAGAAACAAGAAATTTCGAAAATGCATCATCTTACGTAAGCCTCACTCATATCCCCCCTCCCCCCTTGTCAGCAAAAATAAGCAAAGAGCAAACCCCCCTCCCCCCTTAGGTGCTTACGTAATATTTGAACGGCCCCAGAGTACCAATAGAATTAATTGCGTGCTTACTTTTAAAACTATTCGAGATTCAAAACTTAGGTGCTAAGAAAAAAAATAGATATTATGAGATAATTTTAAAGTATTCGAAAGTTGAGAATATTGTTAAGGCCCCGATCGCAATTTGTGAAAGGTCCCTGAACTAGTCTAATTTCATCTTGAACACTAAGATGAACTTAGAATATCGTAACTTAGATGAACCCCTTATTTCTGTTTTGAAATCAGGGACTATTCTCGCAAAGATTTTGCTGTTAAAGTTAGTTGCTTTGAAAGTACAGGCTACAGGGTGTTTCATTAATAATGCTTATTCAAAAAGCCAGCAAGGTTTTCATAATTTGACATAATGCGCGTGCGTCACAAAAAAATAACATGCTGTGCTAATAAGTTTTAGAGTTACTGAATCCCCTCTGGAGCAGTGGTAGGATGCCAGAGTAGCATGCGGCAGGTCGTGGGTTCTACCCCCAGTAATTATTTTGTTAAAATTTCCAAAAAACAGCAAAAATTAAGACCACACGCATGCGCATTGTTGAAAAATTATAAAAACCTTGTGGGCTTTGTGAATATGCATTAATAATGGGATAAAACTTCAAGAGGGGGTATAAAACACCATCAGGAATCAGAATTGCATAGGAATCCATGGTCCATGTTAAATCCATGTTAATGTTAAATGTTTAAAAACACATACATAAAGCATTTTTCTGAGTTTTGCCCATTTATTGTGTAACACTTTTGTCTTATAAATGAGGTATTTGCACGTTTTGAGATTAAATTTTATTAAAATAGTAGATAAAAATCCACGAAGAATGACGTTTACATCAAGTATTTTCGTAGCCTAGTTACAAATTTTTGAAATTTCGTTTTTTGTTTGGGCGCGAAAACAGTTCTGAATCACAAATCGTGCGCTGTGACGTCACATTCAATAGAAGCCCGTTTTCTGATAACGTGACCTTTCTGGCGTTTTGGCAAAATTAAAATGGAATTTTAAATTATTTAAAACACATTTTTGAACTTAAAAATCAGAAATTTGGGAGTTTTAAACCATAATGCATAAAAAAAGTATAAAATCAAGCAAATCCCTCACTCATGCAAATACCTCATTGTTCATAATGCCGTTAATATTCTAGTAAAACTAAGTTACCTCGAAAAATATGGAGTCATAGCTGAACTCTAATTCTTTAATTAGATAATTTTGAAATTTACTTCCTCTTTTTTTATTGCCGTAAGGAGAATGTTGAATATTTACATTTAAATTATATAGTTTTTATGTAGCTTAATTTGTCTTTTATCTTTTCAGATTGTAAAGTTTATTACCCAAAAATATGAGAAGTATTAATTTTCATTGTTGTTTTCATTGCAGTATCTGTTATTTTTTAGTTGTTCATTAAAATAAATATTAAAAGAAAATGAAATTCTTGTTTATTGAATGCTTTTATAAATGTGACATTACCTTCACAGGATAATACTATAATCTGTATAACATTAACCTATGCTTAAAGTTATTAATTTGGTAAGAATTTTATATCATAACTAAAATTAAATGGAATTATAATGAATTGAATTCAAATTCCTCAACAATACCAATCTTAAACCTCCTAAAGCATTCAGCACCTCTATGTAGCAACATTTGGAGTAATTTTCATGTTATGTAACAAAACGCAGGAGAGATATAACAGGTAGTTTTTTTAAAGAAATGTCAAACTATAGCAACGAAAATGTTGCATAATACATATTAAATTGCAAAATACAGGGTGTCCATAAAATAAGTAACCCGATTTAAGGGACTCTAGAAGCCAAACCGTTTATCGGAATTAAATGAAATTTTGATGGACAAGATGTGATGAAATTTGGATGGGGACAAGAATGGTATGGGGTGGGATAGTTTAACTATATCAGTAACGGTAAAAGTGAAAAAAAATTTTGAAAATTCCTAATGTAACCCCCCTTTTTTATTCGCGCTATGTGATCCCAGGTGTGAAAAAACACTAATAGCGTTGAAACGGTACCTCTAAGTTGAAAACTCGCTCCTAGAGAGACAAATGAAAACAGCAATGAAACTTTTATTTCTGTTTAAGTTAGATTAGTGAATGGTTAAGAAAATATGACTAGTGTATCAGGAAATAGCAATAAAAACTAGTAAAATCAAAGTATATTGCTATTTTTTATTGCTATTTCCTGATACACTAGTCATATTTTCTTAACCATTCACTAGTCTAGCTTGAACAGAAATAACAGTTTCATTGCTGATTTCATTTGTCTCTCTAGGAGCGAGTTTTCAACTTAGAGGTACCGTTTCAACGCTATTAGTGTTTTTTCACATCTGGGATCACGTAGCGCGAATAAAAAAGGGGGATTACATTGGGAATTTTCAAAATTTTTTTCACTTTCACCGTAACTGATAAAGTGAAACTATCCCACCCGATACCATTCTTGTCCCCATCACTCAAAACGTCTTCCATCAAAATTTCATTTAATTCCGATGAACGGTTTGGCTTCTAGAGGCCCTTAAATCGGGTTACTTATTTTATGGACACCCTGTAGTTGTAAAATAACAGCCTAAATTCACTTAAATGCTGTTAAAAGCAGACTTCCTGTAAAATTACAGTATCGCTGTAAAGATAACACAAAAATCCGTAAAATTAAGAAATCGCTGTTAAATTACAGTACCGCTGCAAAGTCAACACAAAAATCTGTAAAATTACAAAATAGCTGTTAAATTACAGTATTGCTGTAAAATCAACACAAAAATATGTGAAATTACAAACTCGCCGTTAAATTACAGTATCGCTGTAAAGTTATCACAAAAATCTGTAAAATTACTAAATTGCTGTTAAATTACAGTATTGCTGTAAAGTTAACACACAATTCTGTAAAATTACAAAATTGCTGTAAAAATACAGAATTGCTGTGTTTAATTTACAAAATTGCTGTTAATTTACAAAATTGCTGTTAAAGTCAAAAATTACAAAATTGCTGTAAAATCACTGCAAAAAGGGCTGGCACCCATATTGCCAGCGATTTTTGCTGTAAATTTACTGTGAAATTTTTTGCAGTGTGTAATTAGAATCGGCGGTTGAAAAGTCACGTGATTTCCCCAGTCACCACACCTTTCCCCTGTGCGTTGCCATGGTTTCTACCAGTTTTATTTTTTTCCAACATCACGCCAAGCCCACAACCACTCGAGATCGTCATTGAATCCAACTCGTGTAGCAGCCAATGAAATAATCGGAACACCTTTTTCGTTATAAAAGAAAAACTAATCTTGGTAGAAGTACAAAATTTTATACAAATATACAAATATTTTTTTCAAAAAGATTGTTGTTTCGTTTTTAAAAAAAATTCTAATTAGTTTTATAATTATTAAGATTCAAAGTTCCAATTTAATTTCACGCCCTGCCTTAACTGATGTGCAAAAATAAAGCAGAACCGCTCACGTTTTCTCCTTCGTTACCAAGGCTACGAACTTCAACTGATGACGTCCAACCGCCTATTTTAATTACACAGACTATAATGGGTCGACGTACTGGCCTAGTGGTCAGAGCATCTGACTGTGAAGTCGTACGTCTGGGGGTTCGAATCCCCATTTGGCTAGTTTCTGTCCTGGTGTGTGATGAATGAATGCCCCCCTGTAAAAATGGGTTGTGCATGCGAATGTGTGTGTGTGGGTGGTATGGGCAACAGTACTTCACCTCCGTGGCTTCGGTCCACAGGTGCCCACTGGGTAACGCGAAGAAAGTACTAATTATGGCATGCCTATTTGTTAATGAACGATAGTTACCTGCCGTTGAAAAAAAAGCTAATGCGATAACCATTGAAGTCAAAGATCATTGAATGGTCTGTAAGAGCTGCTGAAATAAAGTCTGAATAAAGCTGAAATAAAGCCGAGTGCCTGCTATGCAGGCGGGCCGGGTGTATTAAAAAGTATACGAAACGGAGTTTCCAGCGTGCTTCTTAACGTTTACCGAAGATACTTCGAAATAAAATCTTTTATCAAGCTCTTAATTTTCTAAACCTTCATGTATTATTCAGCATGAATCAACAGTTGGTTGAGCGATAGCGAGCAGGGGGCAGTAGCTCCCTAGTGAGAAAAAAAAGTCTTTGAAAAATTTCGTCTTTCTCGTGATGAATTATTAAGGAAGTTGCCTACCTATGGGGGCTTTTTTTAATAATTAGAATGTTGACCTAATTTGTGATTTATATTATTAAATGCATCTAAAAATATGAATAGTACAAAAATAATTAAATATTAATTTAAATATTCATATTATTGAAGAACTTATGCATAAAAATCACAATAAACAGCCTTTCTGCAAAACATCATAACTCAAATTTATATGAAGATATTTTTGTTTTGCAAACTTTATTATCCTCTTAAACACATATTTTAGGAGGCCTACTATTTTTATGTATGAATTATTTTAATATCAAAAGTTATAGCACTAAACTTGAAAAATTAAAAAAAACACACCAAAGTTCAGTTAAGTTTGAAGTTATACTATTCATAAAATAAAAAAATATTACACCCACAGCCAAAAAAATAGTAGGACTTCTAAATCATATTATGTCAAGTATTGTGCCCAAATTTTATAGAAATTCACTTATAATATTTTGAGTTATGTAGTTTTGCGGAGAAGGAAAATATCAAAAATGTGATTCTGAGAAAAACGCGAATTTCTTTATCTTTTCCTTAATAAAATCCCTTTTTAGTTTTATTTCTGTAAATTTTTTTCTGTTTTTTAGAAAAATTTCTGTAACTTTGGTTCTTGGAAAGATAAAGACAAAATTTAAACTAAAGGTGTGTTTTTTGAAATAAGATAGTAAATTTTTTTGGAATTTTTGGTCGAAAACGGCATTTTTAGGTAGGCAACCACCTTAAAGAGAAGGCATTGAAGATAGTCAGTGTCTTTATCGTAAAAGAACGGTTCTAATACATTTTAAAAGATTGAATAAAAATCAATAAACGTAAGTTAATTTATTTTTATTCTCCAATGTTTGGACATATTTAAGTAATTGGGTAGCAAAAATAGACTGCGGGTTTCCAATAACAAGATCGGTACAATATTTTAAATAATTGACAAACAATTGAACTTTCTAATGATGCAATTAAAATGCTTTTAGACTGGAAAATGTTGAAAAGCTTAAATGTGGTTTAAAAAATATACTGTTTTTGTTATTTCATTATATTCATGTCATACTTAATTTCCCGTTTTTCGTCTGGACAGGGCTTTGAGGTTAATTTGAAGCAAAATTACTATTGTACGTTATCAGGTTAAATTGCACTTAGTTTTAAGTTTATACTACCCAGGCAATGCCGCCCTCACCTTTATAAGTGCTATTTTATAATAATGAAGTTCATAATTAAATATAAAAACCCCAAGTCATTTAAAGTGATAAATGACTGCAATGATAGTTTAAAAATAATGCTTTTAACAAGGCATACTGCTGAAATAGCTGAGATGAAACTCAATCGCTATCTTAAATATTTTATGAAATATAAGAATGATGATTCTAAAACTATGCATGGATTCATTAAACGCTTATGGGGTTTCTTACACGCAAAATGCCAAAACAAGTCTTCTGAAAAATGCTTGTATGTACTTTATTATTTAAACTGCTGTTTCCTTTTGTTCTTAACCGTGACTGTCACTCAAGACCGGCATTTCTATGCACATTCTCTTAAAAAATTCTCAAAGCTTCTTTCTAAACTTAAAAATTCACCAGATGTTTTCGTAACGGCCTACAGCGTATTCGCAATAAGTCCTATCATATTTTTTCGTAACAGAGAAGTAGACGTGTCTTACCATTCCTTTTAAAAGTTTTAACGTCAATTTAATATAAACCTGAGTGAGAATTTCTTGGCAGGACGCTAAATCATTTGGTAATTTTTCTTTGTTCGCGTTAATAATTTATCTTGATTCTCTTTTCCTTCTAGTTGTTCTTTTCTAAAAGTCTAGGATCAAGTTTGGTGCAGCATTTTGTATAAATAATCCAGTATAAAAAACTCTTAGAAAAATTATAGTTTCTTCTATTATTTTTGCAGAACGATAAGAAATAATATAGAACATTGCATTTCCATTATTGGAAGCAAATCGAAATCGGAAATATAATTCTTTGCGTAAAATTTTAATGTTAAACTACCATAAAACATCAAAATTAACCCGCGAGGACGCGCAAGGGGTCTGCGAGACCCCAACGCTTAAATAAACCTTCATAAAAACTCTAATTTTTAATGAAAATATATGAAACTCCGTGTAGCTGCCTAAAAGGTTTCCACCTATCACTTCATAAAGTTTAAATAAAGTAGGCATGTTATTTTCCGAGTTAGGTTGTTGTTTTTAAGGAAATGCTTCCAAAACTCAGAGGATTGGTGCGAGTTATAGCCAAAGAGGTTTCCAAAAGTAAGGTAGAGGTAACTACAATCCATAATTTTTCTTCCAAAAAAAGAAATTAGAAAGTAAAGGATTTTATAAAATAAACATCGGTTCAGTTTAGCCAAAGAAATTCGTTATCTCCGCTCACATTCCATTGCATTTCCTGCTTTCCCTTGGTATATTTTCGAAGAATTCGGGCTGTCCCCCCTCCCCTCCCGTGGGAAAGAAAATTGGCAGACTGATTCCAGGAAGCCGACTATTGTCCCCATCACCACATGTCCAAACAAATGGTCAGCTACAGGGGTCGGCCCCTCTTTGAAGATGAGGCAATCTTGGACACGTCGTCTTGAGTGCTGGGGTGCTTTTCAAATTATCTCAGTCAAAAGCTTGTCGCATCATTACATCAACGTGCTTCTCGAGGAATAATTCAATCCTATTTTGAGAGCAAAGTGAATGTTGCAAAATGCCTCGTTATTTGAGTTATGAAGATGAAATAAGAAGATTGACTCAATTATTAGCCGACGTTTCTTACATAAGTATTATTATAGTTATATTAATTCAACTTGAAACCCAATATCATTTATTTCAGTGAGTGGCCTGTTAATCTAAATTTAATTATGTGAGTAAGAATATGATTTAAAATTTCATCTTATTAGGGGAGTACAAAGATATGATCAAAAATATATGTGAAATAAACTTACGTATTACATTGTTATTGTATTATAGTCAAGGATATCTATGTATTGTATTAAATTAGTATTGCATTTTAGTCAAGATATTATTAAATGAAAAAACCTTCTTTTTTGTGTTTAATTTCTCAAAATACTTTTTCATTACTATAAGATATATAACATATGAAATGGTTTAATGAAATAGTCTTATATTATATCATAAAATAAGAAGCAGTCAACTAATAATGCACATTGAACAATTAAAAACTTTACTTGATAAAAATTTTGCATGCACTGAATGTTTAGAACGGAAAACGGTTTGCGGGGTCTCAGAGACCCCACGCGCGTTCCCGTGTAACAGAAAGTAGCGCGCGTCCTCCCGGGTTAATTAATTTACTTGGACTCAAAAGTTGCATTCAAATTATTGTATCCCACAATTAACATTTTCGTTTTTCTTGAACAATCTATGTCATTCAAAATATAAAACATCACCATTATTATTTGGTATATATATTTTGAGTTTTACCAGGGGCGATGGAACCAATATATGTATGCCACTTCTATTTATTAATATTACAAAACTTATTTATTTTTGGAAAATTTAAATACAGACTATTTATTTTTGTTTGAAAATTTATGAATTGAAATATTACACTCAAAAGCATGGAGCATAAATTTGGAAATACTAACATAAATTTTTACACAGAAAATGCAACACTAATGGTTTTTAAATATGAATTGTTCTTTTTAAGAGATATTCTGTCCCTTGTATAGCACACCAAATATGATAATTATTCATTTATATTTTAATGCTGTGAAAATAATTCATCATATTATTCTATAGGGGAGAGTGTTGTACCTATGGACAAAAATCACGTTTGGATTTTTCTAAGACAGGTAAAATCACATTTTGACCATTTAAAGTGCCCAACCTATAGTCCTAACCTTTGGGAGTAGAGAAATATTTTTTTTAGTCAAAATCTTGAAAATTGGATTTTTAATCATTTATAATAACTTGGAAAAATTTGTGTCCAAAGGTACAACAACCTGTTGTACCTATGGACAGACCCAGTTGTACCTGTGGACACCCTTAAAAAGGGAAGTTTTAGTTGAAAAAAGCTAAGAATGAACATTTTTACTGATGAATTACCTTTTAATAACCTATTTCAAGCCTTTTTAAAATTGAAAACTGATTTTTTAAAGTAATGTAGTTTTAGATCGTAAATGATCATTAAAACGAAGTTGAATGATAAAAGTCTTGATTTTTTACCAAAAACACAAAAATCACATGGTATTTTCAGATCAGAATTTAAGGTAATAGTTTCATCAATCATGCTGATTGATCTGACAACTTCACTGATAAAAAAAACCAATTCGATCGACACTTAGTTGTGCAAGCATTTGGTGGTAATAACAATAATAATTTGGTGTTAAATCTTCTTCAGTGGAAATTTTAAGTGTTTTAAATCATCATACTTAAATGCGATAGGGTGCTTAGGGTTTTACACCATATTTTACATTAAATTCCAAGTAGAATTATAAATTTAAAAAAGTAGTTTATATCACACAAAATATTTTATTTTTCATCTAAAATTCACTTGAAAATAACCGCTGACAAATAGATTACCATTTAGAATTAATTTAACATTTATTAAAATGTATTCAGTTAAATAAATCCTGATTCTGAAACGCCGATTAGCTAAAGACACCCACAAGAACGTGTCCGTAGGTACAACACTCATGGTGTCTGAAGGTACAGCATCAAGTGTTTTTGCATTCAAAGTTCTATAAAAGATAAAATAATTGAGATCTGACGATTTCTAATATCAAAACTAAAAAGTCAAAATCTCGGGGATTCCCCCCATATATCTCATTTTATCATATCATAATCATAGAGGAAGAAAATAATTAATGTAGTGATGCACTAAAAAAAACTTTGAGCACCTAAAAACAGTATTTTTATTATAGAAAATTTAAATAATATTTTAAACAGCTGATTTCACGTTAGCAACTAGATAGCATCTGTTTACATTTAAAATCGACCACAAATTCAAATTTACATTTTTTCCCGAATTTTAAAATGATGTGGCTGAAGGTACAACCGTCCGTAGGTACAACACTTTCCCCTAAAGATAAAGTGAAGTTAAGTAGTTATGGAATATACAATATAATACAATATATTGTATATTCTATAAAGATATGAAAATGTGTATTTACACGCAGCTTTAAGCTCTACTATTGCCATTCACCATACTTTTCCAATTTGTAATGAAAGTAATGAACTGGAAGATAAGCTTTTTTGAAAGGTTAATGAAGTTTGGATAAGTAATGCACCCTTAATTGAAAGAAAAGGTTTCCATACCATCTCTAAGGAGAATCTTCAGAGCTACTAAGAGAATTACTAGGAAGTGGTTTGTTTTCTAATGCCTATAATGCCTTTCTGTGGAAGTAATAGTACCTAATGAGGCTATTTTGTGAATATATCATGCTTTCTGATAAACATCTTAAGAAAGCTTCAGAGAAGGCAGAGCCTCACTAATGGTAAAGGAAAGGCTCGGTAATTCACTCTTTTAACCAATTGTTGCGTCCGGAAATGATCACTAGTCTGAAACATTATAAGGAGCTTTTTTTACTTAAATTTGTTAATCTAATATAGCAATGCAATAATTGCTCCATTATCTATTCGAGTAATGTTTACTTTACTGCTAACCAAATTAAGCATGTTTTTCTTTAATTTCCTTTTTTATACTATTTGAAAGGGGTTATGTATACTCATAATTTTAGGGGGAACTGGATATATACTACGGACAGTGGGATAAATCCGAATGTTATTAATCATGTCAGCGTATTTTGGGCACAATGATTAATACTCATTGATAAATGCTATTGAATTTATCACATTTCCCGCCTCATCACTTGGGGCACTTACGGGCTTATCACTTTCCTCTTAGCATATATAGTTAAAAGTGTAACTAACTAAATTTAAAAAGCAAATGCATAAATAAATAAAATTATAAAAGAAAATTACTTTTACAATTTTCTCATCTAAGTGTAAAAAAAATTCTAAATCAATTATGTTTAATTCATTAAATCGAACAATAAACGCTTAAAGAAGCTATGTTAAAAACAATAACAAGTCTTAACACCACATTATATGATTTTTAAAGAACATACTACCCAAACAAAACGGACAACATATCTTATTCTTGTTAAATTCTCAAAATAGGGCACTACCGATTGGCATGTCTTTCTAAACCCTCCTTCTTACTCTTCTCTTCTACTTATCTTTTTATAACCAATAAATTCTTCATCATGGGTATCTCATCCAGACAATGGTATTTCCATCAAATCCACCATTTTTTTAAGTGATCCAAAATGGAGCTTTAGTCTAACATCGGAACACAATTCACTGATGCGTGTCTGTAAGGTTCAATAAACGTAAAACGCACAACAATGCTCGTTCATATTGTCCCATCCCCATAATCCTATATCTCTCCACTTACTTACAAAACGCAACAGTCGTAAGAAGAGGCACGTCAAAAATAGTCGCAGAAAATGAGAAGGTTTTTTCCCCTTTGGAAGATTGGCAATACCGTACGAGTCGTCACCGTAAACATTCACTTACGGTAGATACGCTCCTACTTCCTCCTGGATCTAATAACGTTTCGTCACGTGAGACTATTTCCAATACTTTCGTGCAGTGTGGAGATATTTCTTTTGGTGTATTGTGAGAGTAGGAACACTTACAAGAGTCTGTTTATCTAATGCTTGTTGATAAGAATATGTGCTGTGTTTAACCTTTTCAGTCCTAGACCGGCCAAAATCACCATTGACTCCTAAGGAAATATGGGGCTGCTAAAGGCCGTATTCACCGGTAACTTGATCGGCGGTTAACCGGGAGTCAAACCTCTGATTGGTGGAAAACTAGTTTTCTTTCTCCAACGGCCAATCAGCTTGCCTGTCGTTTAATTGCCGTTCAAGTTACCGGTGAATACGATCGCAAGTTTAAAGTGCTAACAGTTCAGTTAACCTATGTTGTCTGCCTCATTTCCTCTGTAGTTTAATGTGTCGTAGGTAAAGTTAAGAATATTTCGAAACATAAATTTAAGTATAGACGTCCAGGTATATTTTTAATGAAGTAAACAAAACTCTCACTGAAAGATAATCCTGTTTAGTAAATGTTGTTATTAATTACTTATTATTAACGTCTAAGGGTCTAAAATGAACATCGCCAATCAGGTTTTCAAAATATACCTGCATTATTATAAACATATTTAAATACAAGGTTTGGCGTGTTATTAAATTTTTCTGGTGCGATTTTGTGCGGTTCTCCAAACGGTGCCGTGTTGTGAGCTGACATTGATAAAAAAATCAAGATCAAATCGGTTAGCGATTTTATATGCTACTAGCTGATTTGCCCGGCCTTGCACGGGTGGAGTGTATTGATTCTTTTTTTTAAATTCTCCCAAAGTTATATGTCCGATTTTTCGTATCATCAATAACCCCGGTGTCCCCAGTACTTTTTCCATATCCCGGTGTTCCCGATAATTTTCATAACCAGGTTTTCCCGGAAACTTTTCATATCCAACTGTTCCCGGTACCTTTTCATATCCCGATGTTCCCGATACCTTTTCATATCCCGGTATTCTGTGTACTTGTTTATATCCGGGTGTTCCCGGTTCCTTTTCATGTCCCGGTGTTCCCGGTACCTTTTCATGTCCCGGTATTCCCGGTACCTTTACAAACCACGGTTCCCGATAATTTTCAGGTGTTTCCAAAAATTTTCATCCCTGTATTCCCAGTTCCTTTTCCCCATCCCAGTTCCAACTGTGATATCTCATTCCATTCCGATTTTTTGTCTATTAAACATTTATCCTTTCCATGTGATAAGAACAATCCAATTGAAATCATCTCTTTTTTTAAAATCTAGTGTTTAAAATCTTAAACTGAATTTTCATTAAGTAGTCCCGCTATCCTTTTAAAATTCCGCAAAAAATCAATTTCAAAATAAATAAATTTCAAAAATCCTTCGATAAAAAGTTATCAAGTAAGCCGGTCTTCTTATTAATAAAACCAACTTTTTTAAAAGCTACTCTGAAAGAGTAAAAACCACTGAGCTATAAAACAAACTGGAGTGTCAACCTACGATACTCTAACAAGCGTTTGATCATGCCAGCGCGGAAGGTTACAATGCCCCGATTGCTCTCAGCAATCGGGGCATTGTCGGCAATCGGGCAAGCTTGAAGCAAAGTTGGAAGAGCATTTCCCCCTTTAATCCGCCCATGCCTGTTTTTCAAAATATTATGAGCAAAATTTAGAATTCTTTCTAAAATTGTCTGGAATTTGTTTCGATTTCTTGTGTATGTTTGGAAAATTAATTAAATAAGAATATTTTTTACTGCAAAATAATCGAGTAAACAGAATATTTTTGTTGTTTTTTGTATTATTTCAAATATAGATGATCGTTTGAACAAACAAGGGTACTTACGTATTTTACCGACGACCGTCCAGAAGCCATTAAATTCAGCGGTACATCTATAGAAAAGTCATTGAGATTTTAAACTTTTTTGGATTCAGCGGCACGGTCGACGGCATAATACGTAAGAACCCAAACAAGATTGTCTTTGTATTCAAACGATGAAATTGGTTAACATTTAGGTGGGGAGCCTGGTCTTTACACATTTTGTTTAAAGTATGAATGAGATTGAGACAGTAAAAGAGAAATAATTTAGACATAAAGAAATATGAAGCAGACTGTTAGTTTGTTTATATTTTATTACTAAAAAGACAGATATGTTCTTTCTGTCAATGAAAAAAAAATTAGTATTGAAACAAGTATTAAAACCGGAAAATTTATGGTGGCTAGGACGGAAAGAGTTAAATAAAGTCTGATGCATCTCACTCTCTCATCTGATACAGGGCACAGAGAAAAATCCTAACAGAGGGTCCAAAACGATATATTCAAAAGTTGGATGGTTTGGAGGGCGCCACGATGAACTAAATGATTGACAGAGTGATCAAACCTGTGATTTGCTGTCACTCAATCTTCTATTTTCGAAGGAGAAGGAAAAGGTTTTTCTCAACCAATCAGGCTTTTCAGTCCCGCCTCTCGTGACGTTGATGCGATCGCAGTGCCAAAATAGCCCCACACTCATCCAACTTTTCGATTTCCAATAGCGCCTATGGCGACTGACTCTCTGTTCTAGTACTCTGTGATACAGGGTATCTAAACACATTTCAAAACCTGACCATTTTTACTCTCATAAAGCTCTAAAATAACTAATTTATCTCTAGCTCATACATTAATCTACGAAATAACAGTTCAATCTTCCATCTCTTACTCCTGGAACTACTTTAAAATAACTTAAACTTTCAACATCTCTCCATAATCACTTACAAAAAAACACCTCCAAGTCCTGATTTCCTCATAAAACTCAGCTCATCGCCAATCCTTTATTCCCCATCATCCTATCGCAGACCTCATTTTCATTTCATTACCTCGACGGTCGGTCATTAGATCCAACTTCACTCCTCGCTGGAAAAGGAAACGCGCCTTCCTAAAAAAAAACATCCCAACACTTAAAGGCACCATGGGACGAAGTTAAAAAAGAGGCATCCACCCAATCCACCCCACCGTATATAACCATTTTCTCTTTTCTTTGCCTCTAGCTAATTGGGCTAGCCGTCTTCGGCTATCCCAGAGGTGTTACAGACCATCCAATTGTACTGCCGGAAGGATGGGACAACATATATCCTCCTGACGGAGTGACTGGTTGTCAGAGGAGCCCCCTTGTTGTGTTCTTATTATTTTTTTGTTCTGCTCACGTTGGAATGCTCAGAGTCGGCCAATCACCCTAAGTGGTTTAGACTGTGGTGTTCTTTTCTGTGGGTTCATTGCTTTTAGTATCGTCGTTTGATAGCGATTGTTGTTTTTGGAGGAGAGTGTGTAAGTTTGTTGGCTGTCCAATGGAGTGTTTAGTTTTTGTTCGATTGGGTGATCTTGTTTTATTGAAATTGTTCGAGAATGAAAAGAATTAGAGAAGATGTTATACATCAACAGACATTCTGCTTTGCAGAACTGTTGTAAGATGTTCCTATTCTGGAGCTTTAGGTTTCAGAAGTTAGGAAGTAAAGTAGTATTAACTCTAAGGCAACATTATTATTTCATGTATGGCATTTTGATTATTACACTCGACTCAACCTAAGGTGATCATAATTTTCCAAGAGTAGAATAATAACAATATGCGTTTGATAACTATAAGTGATTTGATACAGGAAAGTTTCAAACAGTGTATGTCGAGTGTTTGCTTTAAAATCGGAACTAATTGAAGTAATTAATAGTCGGAACTAATGTATTCCTAATTGAAGTATTTAAAATGATTACCAAGTATGTATTATGCAACCCTTACGTTATTAAAGAAAAATGTCAGAGAGTAACATATGAGTCAAATAAATTAATGACTTATTTTGTAAGATTATGTGTTGAAATAGACCGTGATCACAATAAGCGGAGTAGACTAAGTTTTATAATAGCGTTGAATCTTATATAGATGATATTTTTATCAAATAATGAAAAGAACAGTTTTGAAAGGATGTCAACCTACAATAAATGAATATTAATCAGCTATACACTTTTATAAAGCTTGTGAAACGCAGTATAATGCCTGTTGATACTTTTGAATAGAAAAAAGGCGCTTTTCTCTAAACTGTCTTACATCATCATCAATTCATCAATTTTTGGATCATCAATTTTTAGGTTTTTTTATGACAAGTTTAGTTATTCATCAAATCTCCTTATCTGATTAATAAAAACTGTTAACATTATTTGTGTGTTAAGAAACTATAAATGTATATCTATGTATCTGAATCGTAATTTTATGTATCAAACGCAATCAATAACATGTTGATGACGGGGATCCAAAGCTTATTTTTTATGATATATCAATGTTTACTAAATATATCAATCTTTTACACTTCTGAAACCTTTTGTAACACAACTCCTAACATGTTCTATCCTTGATCAATACCTGAATGTGTTACAATACAAACCGGAAATACCAAAGGTGAATTTGAGGCAGTGGCGGATCCAGGGAGGTGGCACTCTGGAAAGTGCCCCCCCTTGGAGACCCAAAAAGGTTCTCGAAATGAGTAAAAACCCAACTTTTACAGGTATAATTTCAAAATTTTTTCTGGGGGAAGACCCCCATACACCCCATTAGTATCAAAATAGGGTATTCAGTGTTTATTTTTAGGAAATCCCCAAAATTTTGACATTTTGGGTCAAAAAGTAAAGGTTTGAAAAGGAGTTGAAAAGTGCCCTCATTAGACTCAAAACGTTTCTAAAAATGAGTTAAAACCCTACTTTTACACGTCAAATTTAAATTTTTTCTGGGGGACCCCCATACCCCAAATGGTACCATGGTACCACAAGGGGATCTTGTCTGGAAAAGTGCCCCCCTTGGAGCCGTGCTGGATCTGCGCCTGATTTGAGGGAGTATTTTGATGTAATATATGTCAATTCATATGCAATCACGGCTTTTTTTGAAAGCATTACTCTGTGGAGTAATCGATTTAAGGGAAATATCAAAAGCCTTGGCAATATCGGTTAAATGTAATGATTAAAACATGAGTTACTATGATATTTACTCTCATATCAGAATCATAATTCAGTAAAAGACAATGTCATTTCAAACCTATTCAGTTTATTTTGAAACTGTTATATTCAAATTGGCTTCATCTCATGATTTAACCAAATAAAAATATTCATTTTTTCCAAAATTGTAAAATATTATTTACTGATGAGAATAATCTATTGCATAAATAAAGTTTACCTAATATACCGTTCATTTACGGCCGTATTCACCGTCAACTTGACCGCCTGTTACCAGGCAGTCAAACTTTTGAATGTCTGTTGAAAAAGGAAGACTAGTATTTTCACCAAACAGAGGTTCAACATCGCCGGACAGGTTATCGATGACTTTTGTTACTTGTCGAAGAAATAAATTCAATTATTTTGTTTTAATTTTTTTCTCAAGATTACATTCTAAGATATCAAAAAGAATAAAGCAAACAACTAATTTTTAGTAGTTTTATTTACTTTCGAATTTATTAAATTCCTTTAACACAAATTCATGTAAAATTTAAAAATAATCCTCCCAACAAATTATATAACCAATTTCATCCCATACTTAACCCAACTTTAAAAATACCGTCTCGGTCATAAGTTTCCCTTCTCCCACAAGTAGATAATTCTTATCTATTAAACTCTACGTTCTTTCAGGGATCGTTAAAGATGGGACATGAGGGCTCCTCAAGATCCATGAATCACTTAAATCTAAAGTCCCTGGAGTAGTCTTCGTTAATAGAACCTCCTTGTTGACTCATATTATCCTGTGATGAAAGTGGGATGGGGTATTATCCTTGTTAATTTTCTTGGTTTCTATTTTCTAAAATAATACATCCGCTTTACGTGTTTACGTGTCTTAAGAAGAATGGGATGAGGATGAGTATGAGGCATCTAATCCAGATTAGAGTTGAAAGATTGGATGCTGTTTTGAAATGATTTTTTAGGTTTTGTTAAGTAATACAGGATATTAAAACCTTTTGGTATTTAAATGTGATATGATTTTAGTATAATCTTTAAGTTCTTTTAGAAAAAAAACAGGTTATAAAAGGAAGTCGAGAAATAGGAGAGACCTGATAAAAATAATTTTAAACCTCGCAAGTGCCTTATTTATAGGATGTTTTTTTAACTTTGTGATTACTTTTTGTTTTAAATGGGATTATCAAAAAGTAGTTAAAGTGATAAATTATGTACATTTATTTCAGATTTTTAAAGGATGCAGTTTCGTTTATTTTTTTATAAATTCCTTGACCTGTCCAGATATAAAATTTTATCCCTCTACGACAATATTAAGCCGCGTCGAATATTCTCCAATCTAATTTTGAAAACTTTGAAGAAGATTCGGCAGGGGTTAATATTATCGTAGAGGGATAAAATTTCATATCTGAATAGGTCAAGGCATTTTTAAAAAGTATCCGCTGTCAAATCCCCCCAATAAAATAAAATCTGTCATAAAGGGACATCCTCCTCCACATATTTGGAAATCAAGGTTGAAGTTTTGCTCCCTACGATGTATAACAGAATTGAAATCCACAGTAAAAAAAGCAAATTCTTTAATATGAAGTTACGCAGATTGCATCAAATCTTTATTGTAGGACACCTGATTGTTCTAATATAGACAAAAGATAAAACAAAATTCAAATTCAAGGTAAAATGCTTGCGATATTAAGAAGCAGTTTTATGTTCATAAAACTTAATTTCGTAATATCCTAATATACGAAATAAATAAATCAAATTACAATAAACCTATTCCAAACTTCTTAAGACTTCTACCTTACCTAAAATTTATTCTTATTCAAATATTTCAAATTAAATAGACAGAGTTTCAACTGAAAACACTTTAAGAAAGACAGTTAATTTTACAAACCCCATGATTAATTCCCCTAGCTTTTCAACTCAGTTTGCTTGATAAACTACTCTTAGTACCACTTCCGTTTCAATCAGAGTAAAGTTTCATTAATAATTTCAGTACTAAAGTTTCAGGAAGGAACCCCTTTTACGGAAGTTCATCTGGGGATCACTTAAAAACAAAATCATCGATCAGTCTAGTGAAAGGTCACTGGCCTTCCTTTCAATGAAGTCATTTCCCGTATTCTCACACAGAAGAAGCGGGGTAGACACTTTTTTTACTCTCATCGGGTCATTTCATCTGAAAATCTAACTTTAATGATCTACAGTCTGGGGACTATTAATTTACTAGGGCAGAGTTCCTCTTTGTTTGCTTTTTTTTCATGAAATTTTAATGTAGATTTGAAAGAATGGAGGAATGGTAGTTTTTGTTGTTTGTTTTGTAGTTTACTTTAATTTAGTACTGGATTGTTCAACTTTTCCCCCCCAAAGTTTGTTATCGCTGTTAGAAAATTATTTTGAAGTTAATCTCTCAATGAAAAGTTGCGTTAGAGACTTCCGTCGCGGCGTCTAGAACATAACTGTCACTCGAGAGCAATGCTTCTCTATGGTGAGATTCTTGGCAATCGACCAAGAGTCTCGTCACCTAATGCGCGTGCTCTAGCTTCTTGCAAAAGCCAGGGTGATTATTTTGTCTCAGTCGCCGCGCCGTGACGAAAGTATCTAGTGCGCGCTTAGCCTTACTGTTAACCTGTCTCTAATAAAAGTACTTTTAATTCCTTTGATACTTTTAATAAGTCCGCTGATAATGTGTACCTTTATAAATGTAACATTAACCCATTAATGCCCAACTTTTTATTTTTCTTAAATATTTGGTAAAAACATAGTAAATAGCCCCAAAACAACTGGAAAAATAGTGAAAAAAATTCCAGGTTAAAATTTTAATTTCTACACCAAAATTAAAAAACGTCCCTAAAAAGGGACGTCAGGCACGAATGCCCCCGTTGTTTTCACTATAGTAAACGCATGGTAGAAAACTTTTTTAAAGCCTCAAAAACATCTTCTACCTTTTTAAGTGCAGCAGAAGTGATCGTAACCATACTGTAACATGAATATGAACAAAAAATATTAATTATTTATCCAATTAACAGTAAAATTAACCTTAATTAACGTAATTTGAGCATTTTTATGCTCTAAAACACGTTTTTTCCTCCCAAATTTATGTTAATTGCAAATTAATTAAGGTTTTTAATTGAAAAAGGCATTCTTTGTTTATATGTTACCTAATATTAAGTAATAATTACTTTTACACACCTTAAATCCATCAGAATATCTCAATTTGTGAAGTTTAAGTCTTTCAAATGGCCATACTTTTTTCATTTTATTTAATTTCATTGTTCGGAACACAAATTTCTCCCCAAAAATCAAGCATTAGTGGGATGCGCATTAGCAAACCAGATTATATAGATTGATCTGCAGTATAGAACACGATGATTAGCAACATCTAATTAGAGAAAAAGCCGAAAATTTATAACAAAAGCGACTTTTTTGGCAATTTTAATGACAAAAAGTAATTATAACTGATAATTATTAAACTTTTAACTAAAATATAACCGTAATATATTTGCATAAGTAATAAATGTAGTAAAATAATTAATATATTCCTTTTAATTAATACAAATTAGTTAATTCCTTATAATTTAAAACTTTTTATTCCATTTATTTAGCAGAAATAACAGTATTTTCCAAAAAAAATAAACAAAAATAATAAATTTATTAGCTAAAATTAAAGGAATTTTATAAATATCAGTTATTTAATTCATTTCATAAGAATCGAACGCGTTTTTATGAAAAAAATAAAGGAAACACTAGCATTTCACTATGGGGAAAACCACGGGGGCATTCGTGCCTGACGTCCCTTTTTAGGGACGCTTTTCGAGGGTCCAAAATAAGGTCAAGAAATAATATTTTGGAAAAATAAAAAAACACCCCAACTGATTTAATGTATAAACAGTAATATATATCGGCATTGAAATTTTTTAAAAATAACAACTAGGATTTTTAAGCTTTTTCTTTTAAAATTTTTAAAAAAGCACTTTTCTGAAAAATTCTATCTTCCAACTTTAAAAAAAGTGAAAAAATTATAAAATTATGCTTTCTTCTTGTGTTCTTTGTGTTCTATAAAGATCAGAGATACATCAGTGCAAATTTTGATTCAAAAGAACAATTTTTGTAGAAAAAGGAGGACTTTTAAAAAACGTCCCTAAAAAGGGACGTCAGACAGTAATGGGTTAACTTCTTGCATTGTTTTCCTTTATTTTAATTATTTTACAATAACTTACGTAAGCCCCGTGTAATATTTGGTGGTGAACGGGGATAAAAAAAGTAAACAATAAAAAATGCAGTTTTATTTGAATTCATGTTAATTTATGACAATGTTTCTACATTAATTGAGGCGTTTGCTATCAAAACAAGCTCATTCCATATTTTTCTGAAATCCACTTTTTTGCATATTTTGAAAGTTTAGAGGGTCCTTCATAACCTGACGAAGGGATATACAAGAAGAAAAAGGGATATCAAATCCAAATTTATTCCCATGATTACCCATAGTTTGAAGTTTAGTTGATAAAAAATCAGTAAAAAGTGTTGACTCCATAGCTGTCCATAACCGCCCCCAAAATCCATGATATTGGGTGAAAGGGGCTCTATAGAAGATTTTAGGAACTGGAGGACCATGCTGCCTCCCCACGTAGTAGAATTTCTCCTGGTGCACCAGCAGACGTTGCATGCTTTTCCTAAAGTTTGGACTTGTTTTGTGAGCATTGGTTCTAGAGAACGGAAAGGCTGGTGTAAAAATGCAACCTAGGGGAGTAAGAAGAAAGCTTGTAATTGCATGCAACATGTGTTTGTGAATTTTTCTTTTAAAACTTGTCCGCAGGCCAGGCCTGAAGGTAAAGACGGCAACCAGCTACAAAATCTCAATGGTGCACCTCTGGCTGGTAAATGTACTGGTAAATCATACTCAGGAGTTACAGAAATGGAATCCAATGCACCACCACTCTGTTACCTTGAACCACCACTCCGTGTGATGATTAAAAAATTAAAATCTGAGCACGCTCTATCCACGGTGTCTTCGAAACACGATCCAAACATCGTGGTGCTGCAGACCAAAGCGTGATTCTCTCATAAACACAATTTCATGAAATTGAGATTATTTTTTCCTTATTTGGTGCACTATTGGAAACAGAAAATCCCATCTCCAGTTCCATGTTTATAGACAAAGATGTACAAAGCTATGCAGACCAAATGCACAATCCACAGTACTCCTAACGACATCCATTCCACTGCCGCATCTCCTCAGTATGATTTACCGATACATTGACCAACAAAAGCTGAACGGTTGAGGGTTTGCGGCTGGTTGTCCGTCCTTACCTACAGGCCTGGCCTGCGGACAAGTTTCAAGAGAAAGATGCACAGAAACATATTGCACGCAATGTCCAAACTTTCTTCTTACCCCCTTATGTTGCATTTTTACCCCAGCCTTCCCGTTATCTAGAACCAATGCTCACAAAACAAGTCCAAACTTTAGGAAAAGCATGCAACCGCCGGTGCACCAGTAAAAAATTTTACTACGTGGGGAAGCAGCATGGTCATCCAATCCCCAAAAGTCCATTCAGAGCCCCTTTCACCCAATATCATGGTCTGTGGCGGCGGTTATGGCCACCTATGGAGTCAACACTTTTTACTGATTTTCTCGGCCCCCTAACCTCGAGAAAGGCTGGATTTTGTATCAACTAACCTTCATTCTATGGGTAATCATGGAAATAAATTTGTCTTTGATATCCCTTTTTCTTCTTGGTGCGCTATTTTTTTATGGCAATGTGTGTAGCTCAAATCCAGCTCATTCCAACCCAAAATTAAATGAAAAGGTAAAAACTGTGATCTAAACTGTGAAATTTCAGATCTTTGAAAAATTTAAGTGGATGTCATTTATTTAAAACTCGTAAAGACACAAATATTAACTGGTAAACTGGAAAAAAAACAATTTCGCACAACTTCAAAAAAACTGAAAAAAGCATGAAAAATCGTGTTTTTACATCAAAATCAGCTCATTCATCAGTGTAATTACGCCCAAGGCAATGCACATGGAATGAAAATGAAAAAGTAATCAATTTCTAGGCGGTTACACCTACAATTAGAAATTTAAAAAAAATTAGCTTTAGAACTGTGGACGTGAGAAGTTTTTTGTCTTTCCTGTAAAATTTCCAAAAATGGAATGAGCTGGTTTTGATAGCAAACGCCTCGATTATACCATTACCATAAAGCTATATGGGTTTTTCAGGTTTGAGTTTTCATCCTTATTCGATTTTTTCTAAAAAGTTGTTTTAGTTTCTTTTTATATCGCTAACCCTCGTTTTTTGTTATTTCCGTTTTATTTGATTCCAGTATAAGCTTGAGCAAGTCTAAAACACTGATAGTTTTTCCCCATAGAATCACGAAATATGTTTTTTCCTTCACTCACAAACATTTCCAAAAAGTAAGTAAACACTTACTTTCTCATTTTTAAGAATTCATGTCTGGGGGTTTCTCAGTTATGCATCCAAATTCTTTTTAAACCAATTTAAAAGCGAAATACATAGCCGCTTAAAAAGCGCTTCATCACTTTCAAACTACTCTTTTTCACCCCGAAACTATTAAAAGTAAGTGTTTTGCTCAAACACGCCCTTTAATGGATTGAAAACAGCGACAACGAGAGAAAAACAAAATAAATTGCAGGTTAAAGTAGAAAAAAAAACACACACAGTTCCTTTTTGCAGTTAGACGCAAAGTAAAAATCTCGGTTAACAACCAAACCGACATTAGCTTACGTCACTCTCGTCACTACTTTTTCAACGTCTCCTACTACGAGTAGCACGTTTTGGTACTTTTAAAATTCGCCGAGTAAAAAATAATAGATAAATGAGGAATACAGTGAAGAAAGTTCAATGGAGAGGGGAGCTAAAAATAAATGAGCTTCGAGAAAGAAAGGGGACAAGGAATAGAGGAAGTTTGGTGCAAAAACAAAATATACTTGAGTACGGCATGAGACTGGAATTTTTAAGGAATGCTAGTTTTATAGAAAACTACCCATTTGCATCTGCACATTAAGAATACATTATTGTGTAAATTTCTGTGTAAGATAATGTATTAAAATTGCTCTGTAAAAGAGTTTTAACTTTCGTCTCATTAGATGTTTTCGCAACAGAAATACTTTTGCTTTGTATTCATTCAGCCGAATAATTAATTTATACAATCTAATTTCTATACTAGGCTTGATTTTATGAAGAGGTTTTTACTAAAATATTAAAAAAAGTAATTGCGAATAACAGTTATGATAACGAGTGCTACTTTTGAATGACTAAAATTTCAACTGTTTAAATTAAGGAGTTAGCATAATATTCTTTTAATCCTTTATTATTTCTTTTGACAAGGGGGATACTTGTATCAGTATCTACTAATCGTTACGCAGTCTGCATATCGAAGTGAAGTTTATGCATATTGTGTGATAAATGTCATGGGAGATGCCGCCATACACACATTCGCACTCACAACACCTTTTAAAGGGGACATATTAATTCATATATACGAGTCAGTAATAATTATCAATTTATTGAACGGCGATCTGTACCCTTGGGTTTCCTGCCTAGATTCGTTGATTGCTACTCCAAACTCTTTAAAAGTATGTCGGGGTAATTTAGATTATAGATTATAATAATCCCCAAAATTTATGGTACAGTACAAATATTGATATTTTACATTACTTAACAAAAATTTGTTATGTTGATCCATTTGTCCAATTATAAGTATAATATCAGGGCATTATTAGGACTATTTCTCCCTTTATCGGTAAATTTTGAAACACCTTTTACCTTACACATGAAAATAATCCCCACACCCTGCTTTAGCAATTCTCTTTCGTGAAATATTAAGTCATTCTGTCCAGTGGTTGTCTTTTTATAACCATGGTAAAATCGAAACTTTAATCGTAATTTAGAAACTTGTATTATATAAGATTATTAGAAAATTGCTTGGTATTTTTGTTAAACGTATAATAACTCAACAGTGTTAAAAACATATTCCTTAACATCTATTTAGCAAGATTACTTATTTTTTAAATCGTGTCACCCTAATTAAAAAAAATTAAATAATATATTTTTCTTTAAATCATTTTATTGTTTTTAATAATAATTTCTATCTCAACACACTGAAAACTATTACAAACAATCTTTATTTTTAATATCTTTTAAAAATATGCTCATCTAAAAATCATGTTTTTATTTTTCTATGAAAATTCTCCACGAAATGTGCTTTATTTATTTTTTTCACACGTAACTTTTCTTTTATTGAATGTTAATTATCACGAAACCACGATATTTTTGAATCCTCGAAAATTAAAGTAGAAGATAAATGATATAATAATTTGCTTACTACCTATTCTCGTAAAACAACATAAGGATTTCAAATATTTAACAGAGCAAAGAACCACTTAAATGACGGGGGAAAAATCCCATTGTCAACTACTTCCTCCCTAACTCCAAAAAGTACAGGAAGGTGAAGAAATCTCCGCTAACAACTACCGGCCTTCCCTGGCAGAGAGAGAACACGTCCTTCCCACACTTCACACTCCCCCTCTCTCAGCACGTCTCAGCACTCTGTTAAAATTCGCTGAGTTAAAAGAAAAGAAAGCCAATAAATAAATGAGATCTCGGAGCAAAGGGACCGGTCTAAAAATAAACGGAGTTAAGAAGAAAAAACGGATGCCCTCCCAGAAAAGGAAGAAAGCGAGTCGGAACCTTGACTTTATGCCAACTTATAAAAATCCGCTCGCTCCCAACTCGTTCGGAAAAGTAATCTTTCTAAGTGGTTTTGATGACAACTCCATACAGGTTACCATCTACCTTCCTCCTAGGCTTTGCTCGGAATGGTATGGGGTATTTTTGCATGGTGGGAAGGTTTTTTTGGGTTGAAGGATCTGTTTTTGGTATGCACACAGTTTGCACATTTTTATGTATTGAGTTAGTAGCATAATGCGCTGTATGGATGTGGTTCAGGGTTTATTCAATTTTTGATGGGAAATGACGACTTTTTGTGGAGGGGATATACCGAATGCGGGTTCTATTTTTACTTACATCTGCATTCCCGTGGGTCTTAGTGATGCTGTTTCTTGAGTATAATGGATTTTTGCCTATTGCCGTTGCGATGAGTCATTCGAAATGTAGTTTTTTTAAAGTACCCACTGTTTTATTTTTTATGAAAGTTTTCTGCGGGTAATATGGTATTTTGCAGGTTTATTGAAACCTCACACACATTTGTTATTCTAATAATTTGTTTTTTCTACGAAAAAAAAAGATATCATAACCATGAATAACGGAAGATCTTCTTTCTTGTAACTATCTTCATGTATGATATTTTTTTTGCATCTAAATGTTTACAACTTTCATAAGTAAGTGTTTACTTATTTAAAGAAAAACTTATATTTTACTACAAAACGCCATAGTTTTATTTTAGAACGTTTAAAATCAATTACAAAAGAAATAAAAAAGATAAGGGTAAAAAGATATAATGTAAAAACAACTATTTGCATATTAAAACTTTAAAAATATTTTAAAAGTACAATTATTGTTTCGGAGATAATTTTGATCAACCTTCGTCAGCAATAGCAACAATGTGACCAGACAGATGGCAGTTTCAGTGAATCTCAACTCGGTTGACAAAACTGGTTCAGGGTGTTGTATAGTTTCTTAAAAAACAAACCAAAAACGTGAGTTTTCTCTTCAATAAAGCAGATTGATATTTATAACACCTAAATAAACGTACAAACCGTAACAAATTGAACCCATTCAAACAAACATTAAAATAAACTTAAAACATCTTGCTTAATACAAAGTTGAACTAGAAAAAATAATCTAACCCTTTCAGTCCTAGCCTTCTCGAACTTACTATAGGAGGCTTCAATAAGAATCTCGGGTGGTCTAGAACTGAAATGCTTAAAATATCTTTTTAGAAACGAAATTCAAACCCTTCTTAAATCACCCAAACCTTCCCTCCATCACAAATTTTACTCACCCTCTTCTCCCGTCCTCTTTCACCCTCACCGTAAACCAATGGTCAAACTGACAGCCTCCCTGATCGACCCTACAAAGGGTAGAAGACTTGTTCGATTTCAATTCTTCAAAGCGTTTTATTTACTTAAGACTACTACAAACTTTTTTCCTATCTCCTCGAGAGGTGGCCCTTCTCCAATGGTTTTGGCTTCGACGCCTGTAAATCCAACTTTCCGCAGAAATCCATTCAGAAAGAAGTCCGGAGAAATGTTTTCGGTTTTTTTGAGGGATCAGAGATTGTTTGTTTGCTTATTTTGAGCCAGGTAGGAGTTATATTTATTTCCAGATGATGGGGCTTTCTTTACTGGTGATTTTTTTGGGGGGGAGCTACAATTGATCGGGGAAGAACACCGATTGTTTAAGAAGGATTTGTTATGGGGGAGGGTCTAAAGATATTCGGTGCTGAAATTATTCTTGTTTGAAACTTAAGATAGGTTTCTAATCATACTGGACTTTCCTTTTTTGGAGATTCCTTTTTTGCTACCAATTTGATGTTTATTTTTTATTTACGACTATCAGATGAAAACTTCATGCATTTAAAATTATCAAGGTTTGATCTTTTAAGTAAAACGTTAACGTATAGCAATGTGTAATTAATGATATAGTGCATTATTGCTCAATAAGTAAGTAAAATAAGCCTGCATGCTTACTAATTACAATGATGTTGTTACTTATCCCCCTGGTGTAGAAAAGCCTACACCAGGTCCAAAAGGCCCAGTCGTGCCAGACCCTCATAAATGAGATCCTGCTTATAGATAAACCCTGCTCAACCACAATTATCTCCATGAGATGTCAAGGCTAATAATGTGATCAGGACTGGCAGAGAGAGAACAAAAACTTAGGGAGAAGATCATATTCCAATTCTGGTACAGCTCCCGTAAAAAAAAAACGTTACAGTGGGGTTTGCGGGCGAACCACTTGGGTTAGGAAGGCAAAAGAGGTGTTATTTTTCATTGTTTAGAGTATTCTTTAACCTAAAAAATTTTCGAGTCCTTAGGGGGTCGTCTTCATATTAAACGAAACACTAACTTTTTTTTTCAATGGGGACCCTCAATTATCATGAGATTTTCTGAAAGGTCATCCCTCAAAACCCTTAAATACCCAGTTTTATCTAGATTGATTCACAATTAAAAAATTTTTGAAAAAATAAAAAAAAATTAAATTTTTAAAATCATGAAATATTTTTATGGAAATCGATTCAGGTAGTAATTTTATGAAGAAAGCCAAAATTTCAATCGATTTCACCGAATAGTTTTTGATAAAAACGAACTTTAATCTTAAGGGGCCGTATACCGTTGCCGAATGCATACCGCGAATGTTCTTTCTCGTTCGTTTTTATCAAAAACTATTCAGTGAAATCGATTGAAATTTTGGCTTTCTTCATAAAATTACTACCTGAATCGATTTCCATAAAAATATTTCATGATTTTAAAAATTTAATTTTTTTTTATTTTTTCAAAAAATTTTTAATTGTGAATCAATCTAGATAAAACTGGGTATTTAAGGGTTTTGAGGGATGACCTTTCAGAAAATCTCATAATAATTGGGGGTCCCCATTGAAAAAAAAAAGTTAGTGTTTCGTTTAATATGAAGACGACCCCCTAAGGACTCGAAAATTTTTAAGGTTAAAGAATACTCTAAACAATGAAAAATGACACCTCTTTTGCCTTCCTAACCCAAGTGGTTCGCCCGCAAACCCCACTGTAACGTTTTTTTTTACGGGAGCTGTACCTCATACTTTTTATGTTGCCTCTCATAAATCTCACCATGACCGACTGAAGAGGCCGGGAGCCACTGTAGGATATGGAAAAACCAGGACCATGGAGAGCATACCAGTGGTGAATCGGTGGATTACTCCATACAGAGATCAATTGTCTCTATATGGAGTGATTTCCGAGGGAGTAAGCTCATTAGATATGACTGTTGGAAGATCACAACCATTCTTGGCGAGTGTTTCTGCTATCTCATTACCGTTCACCCCAACGTGAGATGGGATCCACTGAATACATACAGGTTTCTTCAGACTAATCTCGTAGAGAAGCCTCATAATAATCTGGTTTGGGATATTAAATATCTGTGGCCAATTTTTAAGGTACTGTATAGCACTCTTGCTATCAGTCAAAATCCATATACTATCTTTGTCAGTGGTTAGGGCGTGATAAGGAGCTACTCCAGTAGTTATGATCTCTTATTACATTAAATTACATATTATTTTAAATTCTATTATTTTATGCTTGTTTTTATTTACGGCTATCAGATGAAAATGTCATGCATTTAAAATTGACAAGGTTTGATATTTTACGTTAAAGCGTAGACATATAGCAAACGTATAGCTTTAAAAATTCTTTCTACACTATTTTAAAATTTATGAACTAAAAGATAAATTGTTATAGTATTATAAAGTGGAAATTTAATAATGAGGAAGTTGCATGATTTTTTTATTTTTTAATCGATTCTTCTTGCAAAAATAAGCAACTACCCAAAATTTGAAGCCGATCAAGAAATGTTTTGATTGCCAAAAAATTAACAAAAATTCACTTTTTAAAAGCGCGCAAAAACGCCAAGAGTTTGGGATCATCGTATGTTGACGTCATCATACGATAAACATTGTTGGAAAGCAATGGAGTTGATGGTATGATTGTTGACATCTTTAAACAATAAGCGTTTTCAGAGTCACGTGTTTTTTCTCTGATCTTAAATTAAAATATTTAATTGAAAAATTGACTAGATATTTCATTTAACCATACAAAAAACCATACGGAAAACTTGTTTTTTTTTAAAATCTGACACATGCAACTTCCTTATTATAATTAACTAGCGCTAACGCGCTAGACGCGCTTATTATCAATAACTAACAATAACTTCTTTAACACCTAATAGTTTCAAACAGCCCTTCTTTTTTAGAATTAAGATGAAACTTTTTTTCAAACACATGTTTTAAAATCATAAATAAATAATAAAATAAAGCGGAGCATACCCTACAAGAAATAAGTGAATACCCCAAATTAAGTAATTTTTAGGAAACATAATCTTTTATCTCGGTGAAAACGCCAAAAAATTGGAATAACGAGCTATTTTTTCCTTAGCGAACCTAATGCAATTTTCTTAAAATGCCAAGAACTGATGAGAGTTGAGTAAAAACATGTTTATCGTAATGAATCAGAAATCCGAAAAGAAACCATATGAATTTTCTTTATTTGCTGGGTTTTTTTTTCAAATAAAAAATTTTAAACTTGTTTCAATACCATAAAACGTAAAAAAATGTTATTAGGATTCCAATAATTTTATATCCCTTCAGTGGAATCTAAATGTAAATCATATAAATCTTAAAAAAACATGTTGAAAATATTTGAAAAGAGCACAATGAGCATAATTAAAAACCTTGTATAATTAAATTGTCAATGGGCTTAATGATAGTAACCTTGCATAAATTTTCCGTTATTTTCCAAACATATTGTAATAGTTTCTAACTAATCCCTAAAACACTGTTAAGAATAAGTCGTTAAAATATATTCAATTTCAAAAATATTAAGGTGTGTAAGTAACCCTTTGTAGAAACTGATAATTCATAGGGTAGGTGGAATTTAAGAAGGTCACCCAGCCAACAAATCTTTTGGGTATTGCTTGGCAAATCCAAAAGCTAACTATCAGCGTCCATAACTTCTGTTACTTGGAGAGATTGGAAAATATTTCTCCCATTACGTGGATAATGAAACATTTTATGAAGGTAATTGAAGGGAAGTGAAATTAATTGATTCTCTTCGGGGGGGCCATAACTGTATTAGAGTAACGCCATATTTCTCGCTGAATATGAAGCATGTTGTGTTAATATATAATTTGGTAAGATGTTTCCTTCCAATATTTTTAGATCTAGGTAAAAATATACGATATCGAAAGAGGTTGATTTAGATCGGAATTTAGTGTAGTAATTCAATATGTGGTGTGAACTAATTTTTCTGAAAATATTTTTATCAGTATCATATCAGCATTTAAAATTTTTCTTTAGATCTAATTAATATGGTTTTAAACTATTTTTTAAGTAAATTATTTTCATTACTAAATAATTGAATTACTATAGATAATTTCTTACAATAGATAATTGAAACATCTAGTATTTGTATGATTTGAATTTGGTTGTGTAAGTATAATTAATATAATACACTGAATTAACATTTTTAATTAAATAAAATATAAATTTAGGGTTTAAAGATAATTAAATATATGCGATAAAACTAATTTAATATAATAAATTTTAAAAATAAATACATTATTCATAAAAATTAAATTTCATCAGACATGCTAAACCTTTATATCATGTGGTCTATTGTAATTAGTTTCTATTTAAAGAACAGAAGAAAATATCAATCTACAGATTAGAAATATTGAACATAACACAAAGCACAATATTTAATTAAACACGAAAATAATTCCCTATCTAGGAAAACATTTCTTTTGAATAAAAATTGAAAGATATCTTTAGAGTCTTTTTTTCACCACGGATGTCAAAAGTTATTAAAGCTAGCACAAGAAAAAATGGCTTTTAATTTCAGCTTTTATTATTGGAAAAACTACATTCTGTCACAAACTATTTTCAGAGAAATGGGAAGAATATCTCGGGAAACGAAATCGTAGACTGTGAGCTTTTTAATAAAAGCCTTTGTTGGGAAATCTCGAGTTTCAAATTCAGGAAAAGTTGATGGCATCAAGAGATGAGACTCTGTTTTGAACTATTTAAATAGTAATTTTGTGCCTAGTGCTATTAGTACAAAATTAATCTTGAGTTTTTTAGTTTAAAATTAGAAATACTGCCTTCGTTTCAAAAAATTAATACAGTAGCTCAATAAACTTAATATGAAATCAATTAAGCTAATTTATACAACACATTCTAATAGCAATAGAAAAAATTAATTTAATTAACAGAGGATGATTGAAAAATCCCGTATTGTAAATTTCCAGAAATTTATTCAAATTGAAATTCGCAGTTCTGTCGATTACTGATGCTGAACAAAAACATATAGTTAATGATAAAATATATTTAAAAATTTGGTTTGCTGTTGAAAAATCGGTAAAACAAAACACATTAAGATAACGTAACCCCTTAGGTAGAAGACACATTAAAACTTGACGTTTTATTCCAGGTTATATACCACGATTTGCATGTTTGAAATTTATTATCCACATAAACATTGTTTACTTCTAACCTTAACTTAAAATAAAATATAACTATAAAAATTACATTTATGTATTTCAAAGCTGTTATTTGAATTGAGATGCAGTTTGGGGAAATGTAAAAACTATTAATTTAAAAAAAATTAATGATTTTTATGTTTGATATTCTTTTCTTAGTCGCTCATCTCCCATTTTTAATTCTGCATTAAAAATTTTTAAACACAAAAGCTAACAAAAATATAATTTTAGTCACTTGTATAACATTTTTCCCTTCCTTGTTACGAAAATGAAATTATCAACAGAAACCCATGAAGTTTTATGTCCATTACCTTAAAAAATAAAACAATTGTGTTTCCTTTACTATTTTTATCGGAATGAATATGCTACCCAACATTTATCAAGACCTTGGTGAAAAAAATACCAGCTGTCAATATGTAAGTAAAATATGTAAAAAATGTCTGCGTATCTAAACTATAATATTCTTGTATCGGTGTTTTAACAGCCGTCTCAAACTTCTAAAGTACACAACTATCACAGATTTTTTCCCAAGACAAGAAAATTTTAAGTGAATTATTTTTTATCGAATATATATATGGCATGCAGTCCGAAAAAATAAACAAATCCGCGTGTTTTTAACAAGTTTGTATTGCTTTAGGTAATTTTTTATCACTCGAAACATAAAAACCGAATTCGGATGATACGAGTCCTTTTCTTAGAGTTAATGTTGATAATTTTATTTTAAAAAATTCGTTTTTATGGAAAACATATTAAATACAAATTTTAAAGATATACTTTTATTTAGAGCATATAACGTTCATGAATGTATTTTGTTTAATAAATAACTTCACTTATTATTTATTTTCTTTGATGGCTTGTATATTTCTTATCACTTTTTATTGATTGTGTTCTATATGTTTTGTAAGATTTTGTACTTTTCTCTCCCTCATGTAAAAAACGTATTTGTTGTACAAGAAAATTGTTATGTTCAGATATTTCCAACATAAATAAGTCAGGAACATCGATCACTTATCCACTTATCAACAGGATTGCTCACTTATCCAATTGCTCACTTAGATCCCTTGATAAATCATATCTTTAGGAATTAAGTTTTCGGTGAAATATTCAATAATAAAAGCATATTCCATTTTGTAACTTATGAAAGAAGTTAATTAGTTAATGAATGAGCTTTAAAATTTGCAATACAATTTTTTGTTTGTTTAATCAACTTCCTTAAAAGCTATAATATTATCACCTCTTGATTTTTCATCCTCGTTTCCATGGAGACTATTACGACAATGATATTCCATGAAGTTTTTAAAATATAAAAATTAGATAAACTCTCACATAAAAATACGGATAAACTCTTATTCACAGCCATCAACGTGTCGGTTGTTAAATCCTTGGTCAAAGAAGGATTCCACCAATCAGAGTCAATGGAAAGCTAATTTTTCTTTCTCTAGCTTCTGGTTAACACCGACCCTGATGACTGTGAATATGACTGAAAAACGTTTAAAGATTATAGTCAAGGAAACGGTATTGACCAGCAAATATAAATACACTGGGTAATTTCATCGATATTTCAGAGGAGTCATTTGCTAAAGGTCATTTATAGCAAAACGATATTAGACGGCGCTTCTAGTTATGTTCAGCCATTTAACTCTTTCTGTACAAGCCACCCCAAATTGTCTATATCAGAGTTTCTCAAACTGTGGGTCGCGACCCACTGGTGGGTCGCCAGTCAGTTGTTGGTGGGTCGCGAGAAGATTTTGAATTTTTCTGAATATATAGTATATTTTTTATAATTTTTACAGATGTGTTATTGACCTTTAAAATTTATCAAATTACCATTTACAGTAAAAAGACTGAAAATAAGAGCAATAAGAAAAAATACCCTACACTTGGGTCGAATGCAAAAGACAATTAATGTAAATACCTACTATGTGTCACATTAACGTGCTTATAATGCAAAACTATTCGGTTATTCAAATAAGATTTGATTATAAGCGTAGGACTCCCCATCCCATCCCATCCACACCGGGGGGAGCAATGCAATTTTAAAGAATTTTTTTAGAAAAAAATGCAACTGCAATTTATCCCAGATTACTAAAAAAACAAATTAAAACCCAGTTTTCAAGGGTCAAACTTCAAAAATTTCTCTGCGGGAGGACCCCCAGACCCCCTTTTTATTGTGGGGATCATTTTCACTCATAATTAACCTATATCATACACTCAAATTCAAATACATACTTTAATATTTCAAAAAGTTAATTTTTCTTCTAATACGTGCATGTAATTTATTATCCTAACGATATAGTTGAACAAACCCCCTCCCCACGTCCGAAGTTAAAATCCTGAAAATTAACATGAACTGAAATTCATGAAATAATTAACTGAAGATGAGGTGGGTCGCGTTAGATTTCGTTTCTAAATAGTGGGTCGCGATGTTCAAAAGTTTGAGAACCCCTGGTCTATATGATTCAGTGGTAATCCCTGGCGCTTAGGAATAAAAGGGTTACCGTAAAAACTTGGAATGACCCGAATTGCAAAACGATGAATTGAAAAATTATTTACGCAACAATTTTGAAACTTTCATAACTCATCCTGCTTGGTGCTACTGCAGACATTTTTGAAACTATCTCCCAACTATTTTACATACAATGGAGAACCGCGATTACCCCACCGCCACAATATAATCAAACTCAAAACGCAACCATCCAGCAGGAGCTCGCTACAAAACGTGAGTGCCAAAAGTATTGGATTTAAATTTCCCAACGGAGGCCCCTCCCGGTAATTAAATAAAAGCAAAGCACTCGCTCCCACATCAATCGCCTATAAACCCAGGTAATGAGATTTAATCCATTTTATGAACCAACACTCCCCCTTTCTTTGTTATCAGTATTTCCCGGCGAAAACAACAACGCCGGTTGCTCATAAAATTGCAAGGGAGGAAACGGAACGAAACAAAGTAATTGCTGAGAACATGCAGCGGGGATAAATACAGCGTATTAATAATGCTCCGAGATGCAAATGAGGGTCTTCTGTCATTATTCGAACCTCGAAGGAACCCTTTCGAAGTCCAAATTGTTCCCCCACGCTTTGACAAATATATCCCCGCTGCCATTTTTAATATTAGAGCGGATTTGAGGAGGTTCGTACAAAGATACCGACTTTACTAATGCATTGATGAGTCGGAAGGACCTTATAATCTGGAAATTGTTCACCTCCTTTACGTTGTTCGGGTGAGTCCATTTGCGTTTGTAGAGGGACGGTGCGAGTTTTCTGGAGGGCGAGGGTAGTTGCTTCTGAACATTTCCGATGATGGGAAGAGTGATGTGATAACAGGGGGCGTATCCATATTTAATCTAGATGAAAGAAACTGTGCTGTGATAGCGTGGACTAGTTTTGAAAGAGGAGGTGTGCCCTTGGTAAATCTAGAGATGAAAGAAACTGATGAAATAACGTGGCCTATTTTTGAAAGTTGTGATATACCCATACGTAATTTAGATATTATTAATGCGTGGACAGCAATGCTCAGAAAATATCATTGAGATAACCACATACGTCATTTCTGCGCTCTACTACACTGCTGTGCAAAAATTAAGGACGGAACTGTGTTTTCGACATAACACCTAGTAGAACTATTGTTCATCCATGAATATCCTACCAAAAGATGTTCAATGAGTGAGAATACAGGGCCCGAGAACAAATTTTCCCTATCAATATATTAAGGGGGTAAATGGGCCCTCCATTGAAAATGGAGTTTCATTACACATTTGGAGCAGTGACAGAAACGTCTGTGTGAGAGGTATTTAACCGAGAAATTTAAGTTTTTTGCAATTAATATGATTATTCCTGAACTCAATGCATATTTTTAAACGTTTGTGCTGCTTTTAAATGGTATTTTTTAGATTTTATTGAGAAATATTGGTCAAATTATCATTTTTAGAAAGTTTTAGCTTCTGGGTCATTTTTGGTAAGTGGTAACTTACCGTCGACCATGTTTTTAGTAGGTCTTCCATGTATCTGATTGCGTTTAGGTCTGGGGACCTGAAAAGTAACTTTATTCTTTCAATAGCGTTACTTATGAACTACTTTGAGGTAGTCAAATTGCGATTTTGTGCAGCTTTGTCACTCATAAAGAGAAATCATTGACCCGAGAGGTCTTCCAAAAGAACTTTAAGAGACATGAGAACATATGTATGCTATTGCAGATAACAGTGAAAATTTCTGTGCTGTCTAAGGGGTGCTGAAACGGCCCACAGAAATGCATTAGTTTCATAGAAAGAACATTTGTTATTAGTGTTAAAAAAAGAAGTATTTTTACTGCTTATGGACTTATATATGTCTAAAATGAAAGATATATCTGTAAAAATATCTCCATTATCTTTAAAATGAATTTTAAAGAGATCGAATTTCTCCTTTGAATCTGTACTATACTTATAGAAATTTCAACAACCCTATAATCAAAAGAGATTTTCACTGATGTCTGAAATTGCATATCTGTATTCTCATGACCCATTTGATTCTTTTAGAAGACCTTTCGAGTCAATAATTTCTCTTTATTAGTGAAAAATCTGCAGATAATCACAATTTGGCTTTCTCAAAGTTTTCATAAGAAACAACATTGAAAGAATGAAGTTACTTTTTGGGTTCCCAGACCTAAACACAATCAGATACACATGAGACCTACTAAAAACATGGTTGACGGTAAGATACCACTTACCAAAAATGACCCTGAAGCTAAAACTTGCCAAAAATAACGATAAGACCGTAATCTCTAAATAAAACCTAAAAAATACCATTTAAAGGCAGCACAAACGATTGAAAATATGGATTGAGTTCAGGAATAATCATATTCATTGCAAAAAATCTTAAATTTCTTGGTTAAATACCTCTTACACAGACGTTTCTGCCACTGCTCCAAATGTGTAATGGAACTCCATCATCAATGGAGGGCCCATTTACCCCCTTAAAATATTGATACGGAAAATTTGTTCTCGGGCCCGGTATTCTCACCCATTGAAGATCTTTTGCCATGATTTTCATGGATGAACAATAATTCTACTAGGTGTTATGTTTAAAAAACCATTCCGTCCTTAATTTTTGCACAGCAGTGTATTTGTAGACACTTATCTCTCATGGATTTGACACCAACGATTCATGTAATTAATGAATTTATGCAATAAAATTTAATCATGTGTTGTAAAAACGTAATATAAAAATGTTATAATGTTATTTTAAAAGTTTTGTTTAAGTTTTCATTTCGTTTTTGACTGAAAGATTTAAAAGAACTTACTTAGATCGAAGTTAAACAATCGATGTTTATTTGCTCATTTACATAACTTTATGTTTAGAAAATTTTAGTAAATTAATTGAAGTTTTACTCTTTCAGCTGTTTCAAATTTAAAGTATCGGAATTTTAAATCCTGAAAAAGATATAGTTATGTAATTTCGGTATGTACAAAATTAAATGTATTCAAAGCTACAGTCCGCTCCATACTTTTATATGGTGCTGAGTGCTGGAACCTCCGTAAAACAGAAATTGAGAAGCTAGAAACATTCCAGAACAAATGCTTAAGAATTATTTTTAAAATTTTCTGGCCCAACAAAATATCAAATAGAGATTTATTAATGAAAGCCAAGCTATCACCTATTTACGAGGAAACTCTAAAAAGACGATGGAGATGGACAGGACATGTCCTACGCTCCGGACGGGATTGCCCAGCTAACATCGCACTCACTTGGGCTCCCGATGGAAGACGAAAAAGAGGCAGGCCAAGACTCACATGGCAAAGAGGCATGCATCAGGACTTGTGCAGGGCCGGATTAAAAGGATGGGAAGAGGCAGGAGGGTTGGCCCGGGACAGGGGTGCGTGGAGGAAAAGACTAGACGCCTTATGTGCCAGCTCGGTGCGAAGAGGTTAAACAAACAATTTCGGTATGTATCAGCAATCGCTTTCAATTTCTCAAATTGAAAAAAAAACTAGAAGCACTTTATATTCCTGAATCAACCAAGTGCAACAGTTGTGTTCATTGCACCTACCAATGATGAACTGTACACTGTAAAAAAACTGTAGAAAAACAGAAAGTTTCAATAAAAATGACTTTATGTTTACAGGGATATTCTGTCATGTAACATTCCCACCGCACTTCAATTTATTTTATCTAAAAAACAGCTTTTTTCTAGTTTTTTAGCTTATCTGTACTTCAACAGAAACTTTCTGCAGCGTCACCACTTTTTCACCACCTTGTCACCACTTTTCAGTTATAGTCGGCTAGACTAGTACTTGCCCTCCTCTCTCTTTCGTTACATTCCTATACCATGCTGATGAGTAACCTAACATGGACGAAACCGGTCCACGGTTGGAGGCGACGCTTGAGAGTTGTGAGTTTACACTTATATTTATGTGTTTTGATTTGATTTCAGTGTTGTAAATAGACTAAAAGACAAATTCCAAAGAAAATGGCTAGCCAACAAGTTAGAGGTATAAGCAGATAATTACTGTGAGGCAACAAAAAAAATCTGTAGCTCACTTGATAGAAAGTTTCTGTTTATAGCATTTACCTGTAGGTTACAGCTTTTTTCTGTTTACAGGATTTTTCTGCTTTCAAAACTTTTCTGGCAAATTTTGCTGCGATAAATTTTCTGTTTTTTACGGGATTATTTTTTATAGTGTACTCTTAATTTAAACCAAAAAAACAAAGATAAAACATCTAACTAATGAAATGTTAAATACACTTTAGCACTTTTAAGCATCAAGTAAAAAACAATGTCAGTGAGTAAGAAGCGTAATCTTACTCGCCACTCATAAATCAATCAAGAACTTACTAGCATATTTAAATACGGATATCCATTTAAACAACAGAAGTTCCCAAAGCAAACAAAAAAATGCGAATCTCATGAAAAATGCGACACCAAACGCGGTAAACCAAACCAATCAATACCTCTCACATCCCCGGAATGCGGGAAGAATCCTGAAAATTAAGTACCTTCCCCTAACTAACGGCTTGTGTGATGTACGGCACCCACCAACAAATCCAGCCAATATAACCTCTGGCTTCTTTCCTCCCACTGACATATAGCAATTAGATAAAGGCGCCGGAAGAAATACCATTCCAATCTCCATCAAAGGGGAGAGTCCAATGCCCGATGAAGGGGTAGTGGCAAAAAAGACGGCTGACAGCGCAAAAAGCAAAGGCTGGGGCCCGGATCTTCTCCGGCTAGGCAAATATTACCCGAGTGGGGTGTACACCCAATCTATGCTTCTTACATATCCCGGGCTATTAGAAGGGGTAGAAGTGACTTGGCTCTGGCGATGGACAAATAGGGAGAAGGCGGGGATTTGCCTTGTGTGCTGTTTATTGTGATTGGCTTTGTTATGGGATTTTCTTCGGTCTGGTGTTTATGTGTTTGTTTTCATTAGGGAGATATGTCACCGATCTAAAATTGATGATTGATAAAGGCCGTCAGAAGATATATTTTCCAATCACTTGTAACAGAGTATTTTTCGCGACAGTTTTTTTATTTTTGTTTTTCTGCACCTAGTTCGAGAAGGGCTTTGATTTGAGGGTAAGGCTTGACTTTCGCTGTCATACCGTCCCCAAAATAATGGGATTTAGATGTGAATGATGATGGTGGATGGAATATTTAAAGACCTGATCAATCAAAAAAAATTAAAAATTCATTTAACAGAAAATTCTTATCTCTTGAACAAAATTTTACTTAATCTCACAGCGCCATCAACGTCGCTATTATTCCTTGGTCAAAGAAGGTTTCCAACAATAAGGCTAAGCACGCACTAGAGACTTTTGTCACGGTGACAGAGACAAAATTATCACCCTGGCTATTGCAAGAAGCTAGAGTGCGCGCATAGGTGACGAGACTCTTGGTCGATTGCCAAGAATCTCACCATAGAAATGCATTGCTCTCGAGTGATCTAGTGTTATAGTTGCCGTGACAGAAGTCTCTAGTGCGCCCTTAGCCTAAGAGTCGGTGAAAAGTCATAGCTTTTACTTAACTCTTATCGGCAGCTAAGGAAAAATAATCAGCAGCTTAAGAAATATAAATTTTAATCTATCTGCTGGTTAACTTCGACGCTGATGGCAGTAAATATGACTGTATGGGTTTTTCAATATATCCGTTAAAACTGTGCAAAACCTTGCGTGAGGTGCAATAAAATGGCCAAAGAACTGTAACTACAAAACATAGTGTTCGAGAAAATTGTGACAGCAAGTGTATGACGTCATATCCGGTTCAGTCAAAAAAATATAGAAGTTATGTTCCTAAGAATATTATCCTAAAAACATACACTTCGTATATCTCTGCAGGCATTTGCCTGCAGTGGAGTGAAATAAAGGTTTTTTTAAGGCTGGGAGGTATACGTACAGCTGGGTATAGTTGCAATTGATTTGTAGTGATAAAGTTATTTTGGAATTTTTAAGCAAAGAAGATTTTTCACTCAATGAGTGTAACTGAGCATAGTTAGGGTTGAACTGTTAAAAAACCCTACACCGTGAATTCAAAATCTAAAGGCATCAAACTAAATAATAACAGTTAACTTAACTAAGCATTAGTAACACATTTCAACTTTGCTTTAGGAATTTTTCGATAAAGTTTTATTTCTTTTGAAACCACGGCAACATTAATATTAAATCACAGTGCATGTCCCGCTCCCAACCATTCATGCACAATCTTTTTGAAATATCTTGAAACAAAATGTCATTTGCTGAACGCAGAAAACAACATACTTCTATAAAGAAAAATATCCTATTGAGGAATCTACTCCCAAGAACACTAAAAATACACTGGGTTCAAGACAGTAAAAAGATTATGTCTTTGCAAGTAAATTCAAATCTCCCTAAAGGCTCTTTAACCTGAAAGAAAGACAGTAAAATCCAATAAATCGTAACTCAAAACAGATGCAACAGACCAAGACATACAATTTTTATGCTGTCCCAGAGGAATTTTTAAACGATGAATATCAGTGGTTGCGTTGATGGAAAAGCTTTTAAGATCATACTAAACCATGGTCCATGTTCCAATTTTTGCCACTAAACTAATTGTAAACAAGGAATTGAAATATGTGTGCAAATATTTCTCTTTCAGTGTGAAGTGTGTTTTAGTGGTTCAAATTTAACGAATTCATTCAAAATATTCAATAAGTGTTTTGTTCATTTGAAATTTTCAATAATCATTTTATCTAGTTTGTTATCTGAAAAAACTTGCAATTACAATGCATCCTGAAGGGTAAATATTTGGCGCTGTGTTATAAAATGTTTCATCTTTAAAAATAAAAATTTGGTTTGAGGAATAACATCCTAACTTTATATGCATTTTTTTACTTATTCCTTTTAAAATTAAATTTACTTAAATTTTTATAATAACCCTAATGAATAAAGTAATTAATGAAGTTGTATTTTGATTCGTAAATTATTTATTGAATGCTATATAAAACATCAATAATTTTGCTTACTGCTACAACGTACTGGCCGACGTACTATCCTAGTGGTTACAGCATATGACTGAGAAGCGCATGTCTAGGTTCAAATCCCAATTTGGCATGGTCCTTGTGTGATGAATGAATCCAACCTCTTTTTTACAACCCCTTGTAAAAAATGGGTTGCGCAAGTGAATGTGTGCGGGGCGCGGAACGCTAAGTAGGTACCTCTCATTTTTTATTTAATTTTATTTAATGCAAATTCGGCTAACATCGTTTGTCTAACATTTATCTACTACATAAAGTAGGTTTTTGTGCATATTTCGCATAAAAAATACTGATATATTTTTGTGTTACCTTAATATGTTTTTATACTTTCACATAAGATTATTTTTATTTCGACACACGTTTTGGAAATTCTTTGTATATACCTACTTAAAGTCAAAAGAAGTTAGTGGTTAAAAAATCTAGATTTTTCAACATCATAGTTCTAACAATCACGCTCCTTTTATCTCATTCATTCTTGCATGACCAAAACCTTTAATGTGTGTCACGCCCCTAAAACTCGCCCTCACTTGATTGCAGTCGGACCCCGGTTTTATTTTAAGACAGAACCTCATTTAGAAAACTCAGCATTTGTCGTGGTCACTATCGGTGGTGGGGGAAATGATTTTGGAATCCCCGTGTCTGTGCGTGCTCAAGATCTGTTATTCATTCTACCATGAAGCGGTGTTTAAATGTGCTTCCAAAGCTAGAATAACTTAAATTTCAACTTGGAAAATGCTGATAAAGAGTGGGTTTGAGTTTCTACACGCTGGTTTTAATTACAGGTTGACACAAGTTTGATATGTTGATTTATTCCGGAGTTTAGATAGAACGTGCATGATTTGTATCTGGGGTTTATTTAAAGAAATCAGAACTTTCAATGAAAGACGATAATAATGAAGTTATGAATTGGCAAATACAAAGAATTAAGTTTTCCTTTTTATGTTTTAAATAATTTTGTTCAAATTCAGGAGAAAAGTATCAATGTTTTTTATGTAACATAATGGTATTTAAAAGCTAATGATGCTTATGTCTGACTGTAGAAAAGTATATATTGAAAACAAACTGTGTACGTGAATACTTACCTACTTTTATTTGTATACCTATAAGAGTTTTTGTGAGTGTTGCATCAAAACATATTCCTTTCGAATTTTATATCCAATCCTTCAATTTCACTGAGAAATATTTCAGGGAAGTATCTGAGTTTTCCTTTTAAAAAATATATATCCCCGATTTCTCAGTAGAGATTACTTTTTATGAAGTAAGAGCATTTTCAAAGGGAAAACACGCAACATATTCTTATTTTAAGGATAGATAGGGGATATCCAATAACATACATTTAAGCTCTAATATCTCCGTCGCATTTAACAGGATGGGAGTGCACGAATTTGCAATGAAATACTTTTCGAGTTACAAACTGCCCGATCAAATATATTCTACACCCAGTACACTTAGTCATAAGGATTCAAACTTATTTAAGAGTTCGCATATCCTCCCGACCCCTTTCAATATACACCACAATAAAAAAACCTAACCCCCATTCGATCAATACACATCCCCGACTTCATAATTACACCCAGTTTCGTAAAATATGCGGGATATTCCTTCCAGATTTCTATGAGCACCTTCCTATGTGTTTGCATGAATAGAAAGTTCGCCCGAACAGTAATATTTTCGTCTGAAAAAGATGTTTGAACGACATAGCAGCTATTGCTGGTAGGAGTGAGATACTCCTGAATCTCTCAGAATGCACCATTCCTACTCTATTCGAGGGAAATAGATTTGACATTCTCCTTTCGATGACAGGGAGCTATTTCTTTCCCTGTCAAGGGAATTCTCGATGCGAGATAGACCAGAAATAAGAATATATAGAGAGTCCTCCTCTTCGCGTCTAACTTATATAGAGGAGTTGGAGTTCTTGTAATTATGGATCTGTGAATGGGGAAAGAAGGGAAGAAGTGACATGTTTGGAGGGATTTTTTTCGGAGAGGGAAAGAAGATGATGTATGGGTGGGGTGGATTATATTTACTTAATTATCAGGTTTGGGAGGCATGGACTAAGCAATCAATATGTTTTTTGTGTGTTTTGTTTCAGGATGGGAGTTGTATGAAAATATATCCTGAGATTTATTCGCCAGCAATTATTTTTTAAAAATCGTGTAGAGATCACATGATTGATGATTGGGGAGTTTAAACGGTGGTTTTTAATTATATGTTATTCGTGTTTAATCGAAAAGTTTGTAATTTCATTTTTGAGTTACTCATAACTTGTTCCATGTAGACATTAGGGTATTTGGTGCTACATCATATGGAAATATTTACATTATTATAGAAACATCGAAAAAGCTGATTAGTTTAATTTTGTTAGGAAGTTAAATATTCATTCTACTTACTGAAGTTCTACTCGACTTGTTGTTTTATTTGTTTTTATTGCTAATAGGGCAATTTTACTGTGCTCTTAAGTTACCGATAAAGTTATTTTACGGAAAGATGAATCTTTTAAATTTAGTATTAGAAATTAAAAAACTTTTTATTTAACAGTTTAGGAAAAATAAGATATAGTATTTAGGCGTAAAATTTGTCTAATGAAAATTTTGTTTAAATAATTGAGATATCCATTCATGTTGAATTCAGTTGGATAACAAATTAAATATAATTAAAATGTTCCACACGAAAGCACGGCTGTAAGTTTAGAAGATTCTTTCAAAAAGTTTTTTTGCTGAAAAGTATATCATTAAGAAAGTTATACAGTGGAAAAATACTATAAATAAAATAACTTTTTTATTAACAGAACAACATAGTATTTTAACAAAATAAAGAGTTATTAATGTGATAACCCTTAAATATTTACTTAAAGGGTATTTTTTGTATTTACACAGTTTAAGAGTTTTTTTATATGAAAACAGTTTTTTTCAACAAACAAACACAAGTAACACATGAAAATTTTTTTATATCGAATGAATCTAATATAATAAAATCAAGTGTGGGTATATGGGTATGTATGTTTGTCATACAAATCCACAGTTTTCTTCCGATCTGCACCAAACTTGGTATACATACGTAAAAAAACTCCAGAAAAAACATAGGCTATGTTTCGAAAACTTTAAATGGCCCCTTGACCCTCTTTCGACCCTTTTTATGGTCATTTTGCTGAAGTAGCTTTATTTCTCCTCAAGAAGAGATCTGTTCACCCCCATTGTTACAAAAAAAAGCTTAATGCAAAATAACAAGTTTTTAAAAGAAAAACTATATCTAAAGCTGTTTAAAAATTATATTAATAATCTAAAAATATATTTCAACAAAATTTAAAATTTTAAAACTGATAAGTATAGTATAAAATATTTTTATTTGATAGTTTCATTTTTAAATAAAAAGTTTGATGGAATAGCATTGTTGTTAAAATAGTCTCCATGGAAACGAGGATGAAAAATCAAATGATGATCATACTGTAGCTTTTAAGAAAGTTGGTTAACAGACCAAAAAAACTAGAGTTAATATTCAAAATCCTTTTAAGGTGGAAATATTGGATTTTTTCATAAATTGCAGGAATGTTTTATTTATTTTTTCCAAAGATATAATAAAATCATGATATAAGATTAATTAAGGGCTCTAATTGAGCATTTTAAGTGATTTATGGAAGAATATTTTCCAAATATTTTGTTGTTTTTTATGGGAATCCATGTGGTAAATGCGGAAATCGTTGAGAATTTAAAATGCTTGATTTGACACCTTTCACTCATCAAAATATAGGCGTGGATCCAGCACGTATCCAAGAAGGGGGGCACTTTTCAAGACAAGATCCTCATTGGAACCATTGGGGGTATGGGGGTACTCCCCCAGAAAAATGTTAAATTGACACTTACAAGTAGGGTTTAACCTCATTTTTAGAAACGTTTTGAGTCTAAGGGGGGCACTTTTCAACACTATTACCTTTACTTTTTAACCCAAAATCATGGGCGGATTTAGATGGTGAACCCTGGGGGTGCATACTGAAAAACTTGGGGGTGCAAGCTGTCCCTGATAGCTTTGAAACATGATTTTTCCCTATAAAAATGGAATTTTCTCAAATAATTAGGGGTGTGTTGAACTCCCATGCACCCTCTTAAATCCGCCCATGCCCAACATGTCAAAATATTGAGGATTTCCTAAAAATTATCACTGAAGATCCCCTGGTGGTACTAATGGGAGGGTATGGGGGTCCTACCCCAGAAATTTTTTTTTGAAATTAGACCGGTAAAAGTAGGGTTTTACTCCTTTTGACAACCTTTTTGGGTTCCCAAGAGGGGGGTGCTGTCCAGAGTGCCACCCCCTGGATCAGCGCCTGGAAGGTAGGAAATGCATTAAAAATGTTAAAAAAAATCTCCATCTCCACCCGTGCAAGGCCGGGCATACCAGCTAGTCTAATATAATAAAATTGAATGTGTGTATATATATATGTATGTATATATGTTTGTCTTTTATACAAATCCACATTTTTCCTCCGATCTGCACCAAACTTGGTATACATACGTAAAAAAACTCCAGAAAAAACATAGGCTATGTTTCGAAAACTTTTAATGACCCCTTGACCCTCTTTTGACCCTTTTTATGGTCATTTTGCTGAAATAGCTTTATTTCTCCTCAAGAAGAGATCTGCTTACTCCATTGTTACAAAGAAAATGTAATGCTAAACAACAAGTTTTTATTTGAAACACTAGGTACAAGTCTATTTAAAAATTTTATTAATAATTTAAAAATCTATTTCAATTAAATTTAAAAGTTTTAAGTATAGTTAAACATATTTTTATTTGAGATTTTATCTAATTTTTCTATTTTAAAAAGCTTTATGGATTATCATGTTGTTAAAATAGTCTCCATGGAAACGAGGATGTAAAATCAAAAGGTGATAATATTTTAGCTTTTAAGAAAGTTGGTTAACAAACAAAAAACTATTAAAACTCCCTTTCAACTAGAAAATATTGATTTTTTTCTTAAATTGCAAAATGGAATAAGCTTTATAATTATTGAATAATTTCACCGAACACGTTAATTCCTGAAGATATGATTAATCAAGGGATCTAAGCAATTTTAAATAATTTTTATAATATTTTTTCCATGTTGTAAATGTGGATATCATTCAAAAATTATATTGCTTGAGAACTAAAGTATTTTTAATCCACCCGGGGACACCGTGATAGGAAAAGTTACCGGGAACAACGGAATATGAAAAAGACGCCTGGGATACCGGAATAATTGATAAATGCTGATCATACAAAATTAGAAATGTAATTGGGAAAACTTAAAAATAATAAATTTATACTCTCAACCCGTGCAGGGCCGGGCATATCAGCTAGTTAAATATAAAGAAAATTACTTTTACTTTCCCTCTAAAAAAAACTCTTAAAAGCTTATTGAATTCAAGTAAAAAAGAATAAATAACATAGATGATAGTTTGAAAACATTAAAGAGGAATATAAAAGTAAGTAAGATTTGCATAAATAATTTAGATAATTGATAAAAATGCGTTAGAATTTTTCTTTGAAGTGCCAGTTCTTTTTTTAGTTATTAAAATATAACCTCTTTTCGATTTTTTGGTTTTATTACCAAATTTCAATTCCTTTTTAAGAATGTAAGTGAAAGTAGCGAAAACTTCTGGTTTACATTTTTAATGTTTAAAAGATTTTTGATTGGTTGGTTGGTGTCGTGTCCACGAAAGATTAGTGGCTACAAATATCCGTGCGCGGAGATGACGCATTTGGATATACTAATGATATATTTTGAGTATAGCTGTCCACTGAATGGAAACTCTCCAAGATTAATCACAGGTCTTAAAATTGATGGACAATTAAAGATTTGATCCGGACAGAGAGGGACCTCACTGTTACTGCAGATGCGATAAGGTCTAGCACCATCCCTGTTAGTTTTCATTTCCCCGCACGGTACTATTGTAAAATTTAGAAGATTTTTGCTGAAGATAATGCATACAAATTAAATAAACAAGCTTCAAGTAATTATTTTCCGCAAAAAAAATTATATCACTCATTATTCACTCAACTCATTAGAAAAAAAATCAACTACACCTAAATGATTCCTAAAGTTTCGATCTACAACGTACACTACCATCACACAGAAAAATCATCGTCACAATCCCATCAACAAGGTGACAAACTACATCCCCAGCTCCAAAACAAAGAAACCACCCATGTTTAACATGTATTTCACACCAAAGCGCTACATGCACAAAAAAACATGACAACCTTCTCATACAAGATACAGCGCACGTTCCACCGGAGTTTGCTCTAAGAAAAAAAACACCGATCCCCCTATACAAAACGCTCCTCCTTCCCAACCTTTCAATCCTGCACCGCCCTAGATTCCCCTTAAATCCCATGAGAGATACGGGGCGGGTAAGACCGAAACGGGAGGGACCTGTTCCATTTCATTCTCTTTTCATTCCGCCATTTAACGCAGATTTACTTGCGGTGACACGAAAGCCATAAAAAAGCCATTGGATAAATTCATTAAAAGGGGCATTTTTGTTCCTGGCGTCTCCGGGTGGGCCTGAATCCTTAAACTATTCATGCGAATTTTATCACATCGTGACAAGTAATGGAAATGAGGGTTTAAAAATTGCAAATGAAACATTACCCGTGGCAAATGTGGCCTTTTTCGCAGCATCGTGACTGAATTTTTAATCAGTGTTTCCCAGTCACCCCCTTTTTTATGAATGGGGTGAAGCCTGTATCCCCTTGTGGTAAGGGAATTATTTCCATCACATTAGTAGCGAGGGCCTTCAAATTTAATTTCGGTGAGGGCGGGATGAGACCGCATCTCTTAGGCTTTGCGGTATCGCCTTGTCCGTCGGAGAGGGGTACTTAATGGGTAAGGGAGTGAGTGAAATCGAGAAGCCATTTACTTTTGAGGACTTAGTTAAGAGTGAGTTAGCATTTGCTGGGATACAAATGGGGATGTATATCGAAGGGAGAAGAAGAAATTTTTAAGTACAGTACGTTTAATTTTTAAGTAGCTTGGTTGGATGAATTTGATTCGATGAATTTTTTGAATATGAGAATCGTTTATTCCACAAATTCACTGTAAAAAATAATAGTAACGTTCCGCATAATATCCAGAAACGTCCATGCTTTTTATGAGTTTTACAGCAGTTTTAACACTTTACTTAAAAATTCTGGTTTTCTTTCTGAAAAGTTTCTGGACTGAATCCTTCCAGAAGCGGATAGTTAGTGCGGTGCACCTGTCATGCCTACATCCAAACCTTTAAAAAAATTTTTTTTGCTCACGTAATTGGGTCTAAAAACGTCTTTTTGCATCTATAATTTTAAAACTTTTCCCAAAGTATCAGCCGATCAAAATTCCAGACTTGGATCTTAATCCTAAGTTATATTTTATATGGAATGTACAATACTGGCAAAAAAAATCGACTCAGACCCTATATCTCCGGAACGGCTTGTGATATAAAGAAAAATAAGGTATCATTTTTCATGATTTGAAGTATTCTATATATAGAAAATTTTTCAAGTTATTAGGGGGTCGTCTTCATATTAAACGAAGCACCAACTTTCGTTTTTCCTATGGAAACCATCAAAGATTATTCCAGATTCTGAAAGAGCACCCTCTAAAACCCCCCAAAACCAGTTCTCATGCCATTTGGTCCCCAAATGAAGCCAGGAGTGGGGGTTGAAGTTCGTCGAATTTAAGTTGAAATCTCGTTTTTTACGTTGAATTCTCGATTTTGATCCTGCGGGGGTGATGGTTGAAAGGATCAAAATCGAGAATTCAACGTAAAAAACGAGATTTCAACTTAAATTCGACGAACTTCAACCCCCCCTCCTGGCTTCATTTGGGGACCAAATGGCATGAAAACTGGTTTTGGGGGTTTTAGAGGGTGCTCTTTCAGAATCTGGAATAATCTTTGATGGTTTCCATAGGAAAAACGAAAGTTGGTGCTTCGTTTAATATGAAGACGACCCCTTAAGAACTTCAAAAATTTTCTGTATGTAGAATACTTCAAATCATGAAAAATGATACCTTATTTGTCTTTATATCACAAGCCGTTCCGGAGATATAGGGTCTGAGTCGATTTTTTTTGCCAGTATTGTACATCATTGAGTCACTGTTAGCTCAGTGGGAAAGCGTCTGCTTCGCAAGCGTTAGTTCCTAGGATCAAATCCCGGTAGCGAGTGTTTTATTGGTACATTCGTATTAGCCCGTCCATTCGCCAACAGGGGCGATAAGTCGCCAAATCTGGTAAACCCCGCATCACTACCGTTGTTTCTGGTAACCCTGGAAAACGTAGCGAAATCGCGCTAGTTCCGATCACTGGCGCATGCGCGCGCAATTTAAATCTGTAAGCCCATGGGTGAAATAATGTGTGCGCACCGCGCAGGTTGTTTTGAACGTAAATTCAACAGTGTTTACAAGGTAAGAACGAATACTTTATCTGAAAGGTAGGAGTCTAAATGCTTTCGTGTCGTTCCACGGGGAACTTTGTTGCGCCATTTTTCCAAGCCCCAGAGTCTTTCAATGTTTTGCGTATGCACGCCGTAGGTAGGATCGATAAAGGATCGCCGGCGGTAGGATTGACCATTTTGCAAGTAAGTTAGTGCTAAAAAAGTTATTTTTATGCTCTTACCGAGTGATATCCGTAGTTTTGGTTCATACAAGAATACTGATTCCCCTTTTTCTGAATCCTTACTGTGTCTGATTACCCCCACAACGAGTTTGGTTTTAGATAGGGCAGGGGGGGTTGAAACTTTTATTTTTTATTTTCTGATGTTATAAAGATGTTTTCGACGTTAAAAAATGTGTTTTTCGGCGATTCTGATGAAATCCCGTATTTTGGCGCGTTTTGGCGAAGTTGGCGAAAACGATGGACGAAAGTACCGTTTTATTTAATGTGGATTTTTTTTCTCGGGAACGTTCTAATTTTTTTAACAGTAAAATTCCTGGTATTCCACAGATAGCTTACAGGCATTTCTGCGAAAGGTTTCAGTATTTTACAGAAACATTCCTGGTATTTTCAGGAACATAACTTAAAAATATACGCAATTCAGCTGCCCAGTTTTTTTAAAGTAACGTTTCATAATTTGTTTTACACTCTTCACGAACACAAGCAAGACGGTTCGGAATAGTGTGAAATGGAGTAGATACGTCATTTTACAATAACCTTGATGTAAATTGGGCGTTACTAATGGGAAAAGAATCTTCTAATTAGAAGCTTAATATAAGGCCTTTCTGTGAATAGGCATCTGCTCAATTTACTGAAGTACGCAGCATCTTTCTTGTTGAGGAGAGAAGAGAAAAAAATTCCTTTTGTATTTCTTATAATGCCTTCACATTTTAAAGTAGAAAATGATAAAATCCCTAAATCCTTTCAACACTAGATTGCCAATATTTACATTATACAGGGTGTTTAAAAAGTCCATTTCGCTGCTTTGATTCTGAACCAACGTGTCCTTGGGTATCCGAAGTAAGGTCTACCCCTTGGTAAGTGACGCTGGAGAATTCATTGAGATGAACTACAGCGCCCCTAGCGGCAAAATAAGGAAGTTAAAAAAATAATTTCAAAACTACAGCAGATACAGCAAAAACTTCAGTGAGATTATTGTTGCAAACATTATCAAGAACTCAAAAAAAGTTTTATGAAAATATTCGCGGAGATATTATAGCATGTGAAAACAGGACTTTTTCAGACATAAGAATAGATAAGTTCACACATTTGCAATTTTTTTTTTATTTTTTAATTAAATTTTGCCTTCATTCAAATAAAAAAACCCAAAACTACACAATAATACTGAAAAATTTGCAAATTTACGAACTTTTCCTTTTTTGAGGTCTGAAAAATTGCTATTTTCACATGCTAATATTCGCAAATATTCAAGTTATTTTCATGAAACTTTTTTCTGTGAGTTCTTCATAATGTTGGCAACAATACTCTCACTTATGTTTTTACTCCTTCTCCTATAGTTTTTAAATTATTTTTTTAACTTTTTAATTTCGCCGCTAGTCATGTCAATGGATTTTCCATGGTCACTTACCGAGGGGTAGACCTCACTTCCGTGACCCTAGGACACATTGGTTCCAAATAAAAGCGGCGAAACAGACTTTTGAAACATTCTGTATGCTATAATGCTATGAAATTTTAGGGGAAAATACCAACGGTCGTGTTCCCCGCCAACCTGACAGTTGATTGATCTGCTTCTGATTGGTAGCAAACAAATAAAAACAAGTTTTACACCAATCAAAATTAGGGGAAACGTTTGATCCAGGTTAACCATTGGTCAAATTACTGGCATTGAATACGGCTTAAAAGAGTTTACCTTAAGTTGGGTTAATGGATTGAAGGTGAAGCTCACATGAAAGAATTTGATTTAATCGGTAACACTCAGGGCATATTAAAACATGATTTTGGGTAACACAAACACACACACACATGTAAAATTTTATTGATTTCAAATTTTTAAAAATTCTCCATAAATATAAACATTTTTTATGCATCTCAAATTCATTCAAATGATCAGATTTTAGGCCTAAAGTTAGGAATCATTTTCATTTGTTTTATAAATTTTCCTAATAAGAACTTAATTATTAACCTATGAACTTAAAACCTCAGTTATATTATGTTTGATAAGAGTTGCCAAATATTATTACATTATTATAACGCACCTTGATTCAATGAATTTATGTTTAAAGGATATTAGTAGATTTTGGGGGAACATGGTTCAGTTGACAAAGTAGTACTTATATCGCGTCGTATTGCCTTATTTGTACCAAAAGTAAAAATAGGAATATTTTTAACTGTTGACCTCCTTATTGACCGGATCATTCCTTAATAAATCAGTTCATCAACCAATCATTACTTAAAACTAATAAAAAAACCTACATCGGTAAAGATAATTATCTTCTCTAAACCTTAATCAAATTACTACCAAGAATAATTAAATCTCAGAAGGTTAATAAATGATGAGTTTTTACTATGTCTTCTAATGCAAACCGTAAGAAAATGACGTCAGTTAAATTAACATTAGTGCATTGGGGCTTTCTTTGAACATTCAAAAAAATGTCCGTCTGATCAGCAATTTATTTTTTAAATAATTTTTTCAGGTGAAATAAATTTGAAAAAATTTATTTTTTTACTATCGAATGTCATTAACTTTTTTACCACTCTTTACGGTTAAATTAAATTTAGTGATGCTTAAAAAAGGACATACTGACGTAAAGTACTCTTTTTTAATTTCGTGTGCTTTAATTAGGGTTTAATAAAATTTACCCCAGAAGATTCCTCGTTGAAATATTCTAAGTAGTGTGAAAAAATTGTTTTTGTAAAAGTTATTAGTTGATTGGTTAACTGCCATGTTTGAGGTATAAAAAATACTATGCAGGTTTCAAGTGTTTGAAACTATGAAAACCTAGCAACTGCATCATCCGAGATAGCAGTAGTTTTTCTCTTCTCCAAAAAATTTTGCATTCATCTTCATCTTCAAATAAAATGTTCTATAGAATTTCATGATGTAAAATGTATTTTTTGAAGAAGTACACTTAAATCTTACGGAATTTATTAATGACTCTTTTGTACTGTAAAAAGGAATCAATTTATTTAAATTATGGTACTTAACTAATTGCAATTAGTGTGTTTAAAATTTGCATAATCATGAAGTTTTTTTTCTTTTAGGTAAGGCAAAAAAGTCTGTATTTCTTGTGAAGATTCAGAGTGTAAAAATGCTTGGTATGTAAATTTAAATTAAGTTATGAGTGTATTTATGGTGTTAAAATATAACGGCCAATTTAAAATCCCTTAGATGTCTTTATACTAAACATACTCTTATGGGAAACTTTTATAAGTCTGAAAAATATGGTAATGAGAAATTGAATTTTCTGGAAAGATTCATGTTATTTGATGTAAATTAACACTGATAAACGAGTTTTTGGTACAATATAGTTTTGTAGGGTTTCTAGGGTAACTTTTAACGCTGATTTCAAATCTGCAATCAGAATTTATCCATCCCTCTCAGTTTTTTCAGTCCAATTTTTCTCTCTAAAGATGAAAGTGCTTTGCCAATCATAATGTGGTTATCTCAAGAGTCAAGATATTGAATGCATGAGGTTAATCTCAGCATTCTCAAACACATTCAATCAGTTAGACCTAAAATTATGATTATCAGATTGTATTCCACCCACCAGGAGCGATCCAGGAGCCATAATCTGCCATAAGAGAAGATTCAGCCAGCATATCCTAATACTTGCTTCCTAAAAATATCAATCAAAGCTATCAAACACTCTATAAACCATTCATTAAGTTCTGGTATGATCCTACCATAATTAATTTCATAAATTTTACTTATAATGTTTTATAGACGTTTATCTCATGAGTATCGAGTTCAGAGTACTGATTATTCTCTGATAGATAGATCTGATTTAATTTAATAATTGGTTTAATTCCGTTATAGGCCCACTAAGTACCGTCAAGCTTTTTTGGACACCAAAAATTAGAAACATTGCCATTCATGCATTAAAATTTTCTGTTTTGTCAATAAGGCTAAGCGTGCACTAGAGACTTCTGTCGCGAAGACCATAACACTAGTCACTTGAGAACAATGCATTTCTATGGCGAGGTTCTTGGCAATCGGCCAAGAGTCTCGTCGCCTATGCACGCACTCTAGCTTCTTGCAATAGCCAGTGTGATAATTTTGTCTCAATCGCCGTTACAAAAGTCTAGGCGCGCTTAGCCTAAAATAATATTCATAAAAACCATAAAAAATATCGATAATTGAATATATGGTGTTCAAAACAGCGTGGCGATATTAAACGGGACCGTTAACGGAATCGAAACGAGCAATAAGGAAGTTGCATTTGTCAGATTTTCAAAAACAAACAAGTGTTCCGTATGGTTATTTGTATGGTAAAATGAAATATCTAGTCAATTTTTCAAAAAAATTTAAAAAGTGGATTTTGTTCATTTTTGGCAATCAAAAATTTCTCGATCGGCCTCTTATTTTGGGTAGTTGCTTATTTTTGCAAGAAGAATCGATTAAAAAAATAAAAAAATCATGCAACTTCCTCATTTTCCTTCAGTTGTGATTTATTTTCAGATTCAAATTTAGGCCATTACTTAAGCAAGGGTCTTTTACAGCAATTTAATCAATCAATGGTCCAACTAAATCCATTTTCAAATTCAATAAATCTTGCAAAGACTGATTAAATTCAAGACACTCGTGCGTTTTACTTTACACAATGCCGTCTGGATTTTAAAAAAGAAGCCCCACTTACAAGAAAACAGAACTCTCATTACATTCCCCGCCTCATTTAATCGAAATTAAAAGCTTAGTTGGGAGAATTAACCTTCAACTCGGCTAAACTACTCAACGCCTAAGCCCGCTGTAATACTTCCCGATGATGCACTAAGCCACTCGCTGTACCAAAAGAACTCAAGAACTCGGTCGTATAGAGTTAAAGGGTTGCAAAGAAAGGCTTAGCCAAAGTAGACACTGTTGAGTTTGCTCAAGGGTTCGCTAAATTCGAGTCGCTCGTTTCTTTGCCTTGGCATAAATTAGAAGTTCTGTTGGTGTCGCTGTTAGGAGAAGATGAAGAGCTTTCAATTAAGTACACTTGTTCGAATATTTGTTTTCCAGGGGAAGTTAAACGCATTTTTATCCGGGGGAGTTTGTTAGGATGTGTGTTTGTTTTTTTGGTTGGAAGTCTATTTTTACGGGGTTCTGCGATTAATTGGAGGAGTGGAACCGCTGGAGTTCTCTCTGTCTTAATTTGATTTTGGTGTTGGAGGAGGTTCGGATATTTGTGTGAATCTTTCTATATTTAAAGATGTGAGATGCTAATCATTTTAACTTTACTTATTACATATGTACTTACACAATATACGTATGTAAAACATCTAAGAAAGCATTTTCCTTACTTATAGATAAATAGTTAAGAAGTTGTAAATTACTAACTTGATTGTATTTGTCTTAACATCTTAATATTTAGAGATGAAACTGTGCGGGATGTTATAATCTCTCTCTAAGTTGTATTTACTCATAAAACTAACCAATTAGCCTAAAGTAGAAATTCTCAAAAGATATATCCCTTAATTATACCAATACAAAAATGCTATTCTTAAAAAGGCTAATTTATAAATGAATTATATTAACTTAGTACTTAATCTTACTTACAATATTGGGATGATATTTGTTAATGGGTATATGTTTGAATTAATGTAAAATGTATAATACTCTGGAAGTTGGAACATCCTAAATTGATTACAACCAAATTTTAGAATTAAATATATTTATAAATATTTGCTATACAATTTCTTTTAAGCTATAAAATTAATTATTATAATTATACCAACATTTTTTTAAAAGTAAGATATATATATATCTTATTTAATTTTCTTGGTTTAAAGGTTGTTTATAGTATCAATGGAAAACTCTGAGTTTAACGAATAAATATACTCCTGTTCATAAAAAATGCAACACCAAGAAGGAATAGTCCGATCAACTTGAAATTTTCAGGGTATGTTCATTATGGTTTGATTATCAAATGATATCAAATTCAGAGCTATAGCGCATGCGCGAGCTGAGAAGTGTCTTCTCAACCACTGATTTATTCGTATATTTGGGGGCCTGTAACGGTACGTTAAGGGCTTGTAAGAAGGTGTCTACCGTTGATTATCTTGTCATTAGATGTTATTATACCCCTTAGACCTTAACAGATGTCATATGAACATTTAACAGAGTTTTAAAGAGGATTAATGTTAGGCCTCCCGGCGGGGTGTTTTTCATACTGTTTTACCGCTGGTCAGATGAAGGGAAACTGGACAATATTGATATGGGTTTGAAAACAGAGGTCCAAAAAGGGTAAGGCTAGTTGAAAATTGGGGTCTGGACCCCTTATAGTCACGTCAGCACGGGATGAAAGAGGCTTCATTCCCATGGCAGTGCCTGATCATTGAGTGACTTTTCGACATTTTTCAAATTGTTAGAATACTGCTAAAGGTCTATCATTGTCAGCTCCATCAGTTAATCGGTCGTCATTGCACCAAAATTCACCAAGTATCGTTTTTTTACAACGCTCCATCGATGGAATTCCATCGGTGCATAAAGCTAACCATGGGATCCACAAAAAAATATTTTCGCATGATTACTGATAACAAATGGTCTTTTTAAAGAAATTCCCCTTCAATTTTGGTTAACATGACACCTAAATTGGGTTTGGACGCTATGCCGAAAATCGCAATTTTTGGAGTGTTTTATCTTGAGTCTGTGGTGAAGAAGAGAATTGTTTTGACCTGGAGCACTATTGGGTACCATGGGCAACCTCATTAGATAAAAAATGAGGGCAATCTCATTTCTTAAAAAAATTTCTAAAAATTTTTGGAGCCAAAAGTTATACCCTACCTTTGAAGCGATCCTGAAGCTGTAATTCATCAGAACAAATCCCGTTCAAGGGTTGTTTGGAATGTTTCAAACTTACTTTAGATCCAATAAAGACAGTTTCTTTCTCTACAAATTTCTTCATCCAAAATTTCCCCTATGGAGCTCGACTAAAATTTCGTTGGTTTGTCCTCATGCTTAAAATGCTTGTTATGTTGCCAATATTGGCAAACTTTGGGTTTGGGATGAATCTTAGATGAAAATCACCTCCTCAGTCAAAATTTCAATCTGTTTGATTCGATGACCTGTCGTATAGAGGCTCTCATTGCAGCGCGTATGGAAGACATTAAACACCGATTTTCGATATTAAATTTTATTCCTTTGTTCTGAAAATTATATCATTTATTTGCATTCACAAAGATCACTTTCTGTGTAAATTTCATCAAAATCTAACAAGTCCTTCATGGTGTTGCATTTTTTATGAACAGGAGTATATCTTTAAATACCCAATTCAATTAAGTAAGGGTTTAAACCCTACTAATAAGAAAATGTTTAGAAAACACAAGCATTGCGATAAAAAGAAACCTTTAGTGTTTGTTGATATATTTGTTGATATTTGTTGTCTTTAATATAAAAATTTTCTTTTTATCTGAGTAATGTCCACTTCACCGTAAAATAACAATATTTTCCATTAAAGAAATTTAATTATTTTTCTTTATTTCCAATTTTTCCTTAATTTCCAAGTAATGCAATATTATCGCTCTAAATTTAGAACTTCTTTTTTCAAAACCGACTCCTCAAATAAAACGAACAAAAAAACACGAGACATTTTACTTATTAGCATAATTGCTCTCATTAAGACGAACATGAAGTTACCACAAAACTACTTTTTCAAGCCACCAACAAATGAAATATAATTAAAACTTCATAAAAGTAGCTTTTTCACGACCATTCGTAAAAAACAACTAGCAGATCCATAAGAAAACCGAATTTCTGAGGTAATTAAGCATATGACGAGATTTAATTTCACTCCACAAATTATGAAATCTTTATTTAAGTAATGAAATAACGTCCCAACAAATCTTCGGACGAGGGTTAAACGGGAGAATCTGATGTTTCTTCTCCCTGTTCCTTTTTTAGAACAGCCTCTACACAGAGCGGATGAATGATTGTATTCAATGTTGTTTCTGTTATTTTTCACTGTTTTTTTTTCAGCTGCTATTTCCATTCTTTCCTTCATTAATTATTAGCGTAAGCAGCGAAGTTTCCGACTGTTATTGTTAATATTTCTTTTACGCTCTCTGGAACAGCTCTAAAGGGCATAGAAATAATTAATTTACGTTCGTTCCGCCATTTGACAGAGCGGCTCTTGATGTTCGGGGGGTAAGGACTGCTTTTTCCCGTTTCCTGATATTGTTCCTCTTTTTACTCTGTTGCATTCTTGCTCGCTTAACGAACTAAATGTCCAATTAACATGACTCAAGTGCAGTTCAGTTTATTCCATCTACATTGAGAATGCAATAAAATGTTTTGGGCTTTGAGATAGCTGATTGCATTAGCTTTAAGCGCATTTCTATGTTTTTAAAATATACGTCTGCATAATCTTCATTTTTATTGTGTAAATCATGCATTTTCATAATTATGTAGCAAGTAAGTATCGAATTAATTGAAGGATATGAGTGTATGAATTTAAAATTTTTCTGGTATTGAAAACTGTTACTTACTGTGTTATTCAAAATTTTACTTTTTAACTTAGGAATTGTTTTCGAATTAGCTTAGATGCTAGTTTTTCAGATAACGCTTATAATGTTTCATTTAATAACGTTCTTAAAAGGGGGAATGTAACAATTATATCTGACCTGAAAATGAAGAACCATATTGAATTGAACTGTTTCCCCCAATAAATTTTAATCAAAACAATTTGTAAATTGAAATTTTTAAAACTTTAACTACCAAACTTTAAATTTATATCTAGCAACCAGTTTCTAATTTCGATTCCTCGTTAGCAGTACAAACAGACAGACCTAATAGGAGGAAAAAGTTACTGAAACATTTAAAACACATCCAAAATTATTACTTCCTTAATACAAAAACTATTCTTTTAATGTTATACTTCTTGGATGAGTATAATTTACAATATCACTGAAGTTTTTCTGGTACAAAGTTTAGTTACAGCTACAGTTGAATATTACTGAACTGAGTATTTAAATCAAAACCTATAACCTCATTAGTTTAACGTGAATGATGCTAAAGAAGGACTGCTTCATTAAATCTAAAATGACAAAGTTAAATGCAATTTAATTTTAACTTACAAATTAAACTGCATAATTGGAGCATTAACTAATTACTAATACTAGTTACGACGTAAAATAGTTTAAACCCATTTCACATGCATATTATTTGGAATATCTGCAATCGACTGCTACAATTAGTTTTCGAACGTTTAATTTCTGTTAGTATAACTATCCTTTGTTTCATTGATAGAAATTAAGGACTTCAGTTGACCCCAGATTAATATCAGATTTGACAGTATTCCCCAATGAACATCTAAACTAATTTTAATGCTAGCCTTCCAACTTCTCTCTAAGCCTTCTTTAATGAGCCAGACTCATAAATCGCTCATCAAGAGTTTGTTTCAATATGTAAGTGAAGTATGGAAAGATAATTTGGCATGTCCTACTACCAATGCGGTAAACTCTAGAAAATATTCCTGTTGTTTGTAATTGCAATTTTCTTATTTGATACCACAAAGATGAAGAGTAAATTTTTATTACAGGATAAGTAGCTGGAAAACTGCGCAACAATTTAATTAACTCGTTTTGTAATTTTCGAACTTAATAAGAAAAGTTTAACCACCTAATACAATATTTGGAATTTGCCTTAGTGTGATAAATCACTGCTCTAACTACACATGAGTCTAAATCATATCTTTATTTCTATTTCTGATAAGTGCAATCTATTAAAACATGTTCATTCTATTAGATTAACGGTATGAGAAGCGATAAATTATTTCCTTTTAAAACTCATTTTAACAAAAACTTTAAAAGATACAACATTTTACCTACTGATCTTAGTGGTTGTATCAGCGTAAATTTTTAAAACTATTAGTGTAAAGACAGTTTAAATATACAAATACTCATTGTAGTCAAACCTAAAAATCATGAAATATTTTACGAACTAACGGGTATATAAATCTTAATAAAGTGCCCACTTAATAAAGAATTATAAGGATTTAAGTACTCGAGATATAAGTTTCAATGAGGGGTAACTTGGTCTATGAGGATTTCTAACAAACATTCTGCATTCCTTTTTACCACGTGTTCTTTCTCTTAATATGAATTTTAATCCTCCATTTATAGTTCCAAAGGAAGTTTAGTAGCAGAATAATATAGAAACTTAAATCTTTGAACCCTAAGAATAATTTTTAATATACTAATGTTTTAAATATAATTCATCTTACATGGATACTTGTATTTATTAAATTATTGCATGTGTAATTAAAAAATATATAATAGTTTGCCCAATTATGTTTTGGCATTCTTTGTATATTGTTACATACTTTTAATTTTCAAACAGAGGAAATGTAACCCACAAGTAAAGCTTTTGTTAAGCTAACAAACATGCTCAAGTCTATAAAAACTTGGTGAAGCATTCTCAATGCCTCTTTTTCTCTCGTTTGCACTCTGAAAAGACATAAATATTCGTGTCACGCTTGTCTGCAGTTAAAAAGGATAGATGACTAGTCCTAGTTCATTGCTGTAATGTTTTGTTTTGTCAGTTGAATAGTCTCAGTGGGGTTTATTACGTCTGTGCTTATTGTATGATTTACGAGTGAATAAATTGAGACTTCACTAACAAGGTTTCTTAGCGGGGTTCTATGTATGTTGGCAAGTATGTGAAACGTTTTCCGGGTAAATAAAATGTCACTGAAAAAGTTACTAGTCGAATAAGTAATTTTGTAATTAACATGGATGATATTAAAAAATGGTACTTTGTATATAACTGTTTTTCCTTTATGGACTTGTTCTTTGACTAAATAAACAGGGTTATATCTTTTATAAATGTTAGCAGGTTGTGGAAGTTCTGTCGCCAAAAATGATAGTGGGAATACAGTATTTAACATGCATTAGAAATATTCTTTAAAGGTAGAAGACCGTGTTTCTTTTCATTTAAAATTAATATTCAAACGTTATTTTTGGAAAGAAGTTGGCTGTACCAACACGTTTTGCAGCCATATACTGCTTAACCAACGATAGTAAAAGGATCACGTGAATTTTACAGACGTTGCACGACCGATATTACTAGACTTGTATGAAATAAAATCTCCAAATTGATATTAACCAAGAAGCGGAACCATTTAATATCAATATGGAGACTATATCTCATACAAGTCGAGTACTATTGGCCGTGCAACGTCTGTATAAATCAAGTGACCCTTTTACTATCGTTGGCTAAGCAGTACACAGTTATCACCACCACGGTTATTCAGTAGCTAAAGAGAGAAAAATTAGTTGTTTCGCTGACTCTGATTGGTGGAATACTTCTTTGACAAATGATTTTACACGGACTGGTATTGTTGCTTAAAACAAAAAGAGCATTCCTATTAGAAAATACATAGATTGGAAACACGCACAGTATATAAAATTATGTATAACGCTGGATGATTTGTAGCGGACAAAAGGCTTTAAACAGTTTTAATGTAAATGTGATAGCACTAATCAAGTTAAGTTAACGTTTATTTCTTAATTTTGATTCCCTTTTCATGTTTTAGCTTATGAAAAATTCCCCTTTACTTTTTCTATACAGTTATTCCTTAAGGCTTATCCCATTGTAATAACGAATTCCATCCAATTCAACATTTTAACTTTTTAGTTTTATTTCACTACTAACCCAAGTTTCACAAAAGTTGAAAACACGATGGCATAAACCACTATAAGCCATGAACAATCCTTTCAAAAGATATTTCATCACTTTAACCTCATATGTAAAAATTTCCCGAAATACGAATCCCCCTTCCATATATGTATGAAACAAATGGAGGAACCATTACATTTTTCATATGGCAGCTTCACGCGACATTTAGTGAAAGATTCATAGACCCCACATTAAAATCCAACTATTCCAAACTCTAGACAATATTTCAAACTCTCCTATACAGACACACATCTTCCTTCGATGTTATGGAGGTATACACCCGTCTGCAACTCTCATATGACGGATATCTCTTCCCCTTAACTCAATTTCCCGACCAACAGTATTTCTTCCACGTTCGTGATTAATTTCTCTTTTGAGTCAATAAATCAATCTTTTAGCATTATTTATTTCCTTCAAGCCTCCCTGGAGAGCGGCTCCTGTATTGCTTTTTTGCGGCCGGAGATGACTTTGGCCGTCATCGAAGAACCAAACAAATCGTTTTTATGTGTCGCTCTTTTTTGGGGGGTGAGGCTGGACACAATCACCGGTGCGGATGAGAGCGGGGTATCATCCGTTATCGAGGTTCTCGGAGTGTAAATAAAAATTACGGGATATGTGCCGGGATAGGTTGACGGATATATGTCTAGAAACTTTTAAGTGAAACCGTGGATAAGTTTTTCCTCGGAGATACTTTCAATACTATGCAAATGTTTGAAACACTTTTGGCAACGCTAAGTAAACACAGTAATGAACACTTCAAACCCAAAGCATTTTGATTGGCTTGCGATTGTGGGCGGAAATATTATGCTGCAAAGGGATGTTAAAAAGATACAGAGATTGTGTCCTGATAGTGTTTCAAACAAAATTTATAAATAAGACCACTTCAAGATATATTTTACAAATGTATTTTAAGAACACATTATGCATAGAAATACTTGTTAAGAATAATCATAATACTATAACATCATAATAAAGTTTCAAATTGTTCTTGGGACAGCTACACTATACTCTGTTCATTTTGAACTGGCGCTTGAAAATATTCCTTCCCCCACCACCGATCGGTAACCAATTAGAGATGTGGGTTTTCCGGAAAATTTTGAAACGGAAAATTTTCCGTTTCAAAATTTTTAATAAAATATTGTTAAATTAAACTTCCGATCCCTGGTGGCAAAAAAAATAACAAAACTGGAGTATTTTAATCAATTCTGGATGTTGTTCCTTTGAGATTCATTCAAAAGTAAGATACAATAAAAAAACTTATTAATAAAGCATTGAAATCATACTTAATGTTAATGTGATATGCATATTGTAATAACTATAGAGGGTGTTTTAAAAGTCCGTTTCGCGGCTTTTATTTGGAGCCAACGTGTCCTAGGGTCACGGAAGTAAGGTCTGGCCCTAGGTAAGTGAAACTGGAGAATCCATTTAAATGACTTACAGCGCCCCTAGGGGCGAAATGAAAAAGTTAGAAAAATCAATTTAAAATCTAAAGGAGATAGAGCAAAAAGCTCAATCAGAGTACTGTTGCCAACGTTATGAATAACTCGTTGTAAAAAAATTCATGAAAATATCGTGAATATTTGCGGAGATATTAGCATGTGAAAATTGCACTTTTTCAGGCCTCAAAAAAGAAAAAAATTTCGTAAATTTGCAAATTTTTCAGTGTTACTTTGTAGTTTTGGGGTTTTTTGGTTTAAGAAAGCAAAATTTATTCAAAATATCACAAAAACTTGCAAATTTCCGAAAAAAATTTTTTGAGGCCTGAAAATTCACATGCTAATATCTCCGCAAATATTCTCGATATTTTTATATTTTTTTTCAGTGAGTTCTTCAAAATGTTCGCAACAATACTCTTACTCAGGTTTTTGCTCTATCCCCCATAGTTTTTAAATTATTTTTTTAACTTTTTTATTTCACCGCTAGGGGCGCTGCAAGTCATTTTAATGGATTCTCCAGGATCACTTACCTAGGGGTAGACTTTACTTCCGTGACCCTAGGACACGTTGGTTCCAAATGATAACCTTTTGAAACACTCTGTACATTATACAGTGTATAATGTACATAAAAGGTCTCGATATTCAATTAAAAGATGCCACATAAGGAGAAATTATTTCATTATTAATTTACTAATTTGACCTATGAATAACTTAAATGAAAAGAATAGTATTCTAAAACTAGCTGGTATGCCCGGCCTTGCACGGGTGGAGATGGAGATTTTTTCCCTTAAAATTTTAAATTCATTTCCTACCTTCCAGGCGCGGATTCAAGGGGTAGCACTCTGGACAGCGCCCCCCCCCCTTGGGAACCCACAAAAGGTTGTCAAAATGAGTAAAACCCTACTTTTACCGGTCTAATTCCCAATTTTTTTTCTGGGGGAGGACCCCCATACCTCCCATTAGTACCACCAGGGGATCTTCAGTGATAATTTTCCGAATTCCCAATATTTTGACATTTTGGGTGAAAAAGTAAAGGTGATAGCGTTGAAAAGTGCCCCCCTTAGACTCAAAACGTTTCTAAAAACGCGAGTTTAGACCCTACTTTTACACGTCAAATTTCAATTTTTTTCTGGGGGAGGACCCCTATACCCCCAATGGTACCAATGGAGATATTTCTGGAATAGTGCCCCCCTCTTGGAGGCGTGCTGGATCCGTGCCGATATTTTGATGAGTGAAAGGTGTCGAATCAAGCATTTTGAATTCTGAACGATTTCTGCACTTACCACATGATTCCCATAAAAAACAACAAAATATTGGAAAAATATTCTTCCCAAAATCATTTAAAATGCTCAATTAGCGACCTTAATTAATCATATTTTCATGATTTTATTATATCTTTGGTATAAAATTTAAAAAATAAAACATATTCCTGCATTTTAAGGAAAAATACAATATTTCCACTTAAAATGGTTTTGAATATTAACTCTAGTTTTTGGTCTGTTAACCAACTTTCTTAAAAGCTATAATATGATCATCTTTTGATTTTTCATCCTCGTTTCCATAGAGATTATTTTAACAACAATGCTATTCCATGAAACCTTTTATTTAAAAATTACTCTCAAATAAAAATATTTTGTACTATACTTACCAGTTTTAAAATTTTAAATTTTGTTGAAATATATTTTTACATTATAGTTATAATTTTTAATTACATTTATATCTAGTTTTTCTTTTAAAAACGTGTTATTTTGCATTATAGTTTTTTTTTGTAACAATGGGGTAAACAGATCTCTTGTGGAGGAGAAATAAAGCTATTTCAGCAAAATGATCATAAAAAGGGTCAAAAGAGGGTCAAGGGGTCGTTCTAGAACTTTGAAACATAGCCTATGTTTTTTTGGGGATTCTTTTACGTAGGTATACCAAGTTTGGTGCCGATCGGAAGAAAACTGTGGATTTGTATAGAAGACAAACACACACACACACATACACATTCAATTTTATTATATTAGATTACTGGCAGGGGCATTTTTCTCACAAAAAAATAAAATTGATTTTTTATTACTAGTATTTCCAAATTCCAATATACCACAAAGAAAGTCAAAAAGACAATAATCTCAATGCAAAAAAATAACGATATCATTAAATTTATATCAAGTTAATTTTACTTCTTTAAAAGAGAAGCAAATTGGAAACAAAATGGAACACTGGAAAAAAATAAAAATGAAAAAAAAATTGCGGAAAATTTTCCGGAAAATTTTCCGACCCACATCCCTAGTTACTGGTAGGTTAAAAGGTTTGAACATTTACCGTCAAAAATTTTCGAAAATTCTAAAACACACTTTGCTTTGCTGCGACTGATCAGACAACAACAAGAAGCTAAACTCTTTGCGCACTGCATCGTGGAGGATTTCTTAAGACTTTTGTGGCATTGCCACGTGATAGCAGCACGAGGGGGAGCAGAAACTCAGGTGTTCCTTATTACCCGACTATTCCATAATACCCTCCTCTCCTCTATATAATGGATGCTAAAAAACTTACATGATGTGTCTGTAATAAGTTAGATTCGGTGTTTGAATCCTCTGTATTAGCCACGGCACACGATGATTAAAAGACCACAGCTTTTCCGCCGAATAAAGCGAGGATTTGTTTTCGGATATTTCCTTACAAAACGGGGTCAGCCAAAAATATGTAATCAAAGTTTATAAAAAAATCCTTTCTCTTTAGTAAACAGATTTCGATTGCTTAGAGATCCCCCATTCCTGCAGCTGGCGTTTTTGACCTTGATTTTTCTCCTCACCGAACGGAACGGCCGAATGAACCGAATGAACTAATACCACTTTCATCCTGACGAAAAGTGCTGTTTCGATAAAGAGTGATTTTTGAGTCGCCCTGTAGGGCCGAAAATTTAACACTTCGTAAAACCAACCACTGCACTCAATAAAGGACCTAAAACTCTATTCAAATCCAGACTTAACTCAACTTATGTAATTTTTGGACCACTTTCATCCTGACCAGCTTATATTGCCATTTCGTCCCTTCCCTCCTCCATGACTTGGTAGCGGAATTTGAACCATTCATTGGACCTGTCGTGCAAGGAGTTCTGTGATTTTGAAGCGCACAAAGGAAATATGCGCTACTGCGCATGCATATTTCGTCTCATCTTTACTCTCTGATCCCTGGTTATTACCAATCAACTGCTTTAAAACCAAAAAAAAGACAAAAAACTGTCATAAATTATGTGAATAGAATGAAATGGATTATACAGGATGTATCTGAAATGGTGCAACAAACTTTCAGGGATGATAGTACTTGTTAAGACGAACAAGAATTGGTATAACAATAATAACAATAACAATAATTTTTATTTACACACAAAAAAAGTTACATATTAAATCGAAAAAAGAAAAAAAAACCACAAAATTTAAGTTGGCATATGAGTTACCCAGGGGTCATAGGCCCATACGGGTAACCAAAAAGACATTAACAGATGGATTAATATACACAGAATAAGTGGAAAAAAATATAACACATACATGAAAATATTGTAAAAAAAATATGTGAAACCAATATAGTTAGTAGAAAATCTAGACCATTGTACGCTAGCTTCAGAATAAAATTGTAATTAAAATAAGTAAAGAGCAATTCTAGAAATTTCTCAAAAGAACACCTCAATATTTTCTATTGTTAAAATGTAGTTTTTTAAAGATTTTTTAAATTTGGAAGGAGATCTCTCAGATTTTAGATCCTCTGGTAAGCTGTTAAAAAATTTGGGAGATAAATAATAATAATTTTTATGTAGAATTTCTTTTTTTGTTTTTGGAACTAAATATAAATTGTTTGATCGCAGACTATAACTGATGCTTCGAAGATCAGGGCTATTTTCTTGTTTAGTAAAATGAAATATAACTTTAAAGAAGAAAAGGTGACGAAGGGGTAAGACATTTAATTTTCTGTAAGATTCAAGTAAAGGAAATTGATAACTACTTAAGAACTTAATAATTTTGTTTTGAATTTTAATGACTGGATTTATATTTTCTAAGTAATCTCCTCCCCAGACTGTAATACCATAACTTATTATAGAAGATAACTTATAATAGATAACTTATTATAGAAAGGGGAATCCCAGACAAAATCCCAGGGAGTTAAAAATGGAGCGACAATCCCAAAAAATCATTGAAAAATTCAATTTGTAGAAAAACTACTATTGGTAAAAACTTAATGATGGTCTCAAAAATTGTGGTTTAATAGGATCTTTAAAATTACTTCAAAAGTTTTCACTTTAAAATTTGTTTTATTATGAAAAAAGTTAAAAAACACAAAAAAATATGAAAAATCTGCCAAAACCTTATTTTGTATTTCGAAATCCTTTCTTTTGATTTGATAATCTGAAAGATCATAGCTGAAAACCCTTAAGTCCAAAGTTTCAAGTAAATACAATCAATATTAAACGCTTGAGATCCTGTTAAAGTTTGTTTTTTGCGTGCGCAAACAGCTGTTCTGGAAACAGCTCTAGAAAACTAATGGTCAACCCAACCCTTAATGGTCAACCCAACTGAGGACTTCTTCAGGGGTCACCCCCAGCCGAGCTGAGTGAGGCTATATCTGCGTTTCAAAGGCAATATAAGCTTTTTTCAAAATATAAATGATTCATTTCAGCTGTAGGTGAACTTCCACATTCTTTGAATATTGCTCCAAAACAAATTACATTAACATCAGATGGCAGAATACCGTTTGGGTGAACACCTATAAACTCACCCATAGAAATGCTTGCCACGGTGATTCGAGGTGCTATTTATACAGCAATATTATAAAAATCAGTTTCTTAGGTAAAAATCTGTTTTCTTCAGAAAAAAAAATAGGTTTATTCACAGGCAGTTCCCGAAAACACTTTTTCCAAAACAGGTCACTTAAGCTGAAAGGTTTCTTGAGCTGACCAATTTCTCCAAAATAGAAGAGGCATTAAAGAATAATTTGATCCAAGTCGCGATTGCTTGTCAGAAAATGCTCACACAGTATCGAAACTGCATGTTCTGGAGCCTCTTTAAGAAATGTTTGGAATCCTCCAGGCTGTGTGAAAAAAATTTCTAGAAATTAATGAAGTATTGTTAAAATTTCCAAATAGCATAAAATAAATGTATCCCCGTCATTGTTCGTCATCGAATTTATGTAAAACAAAAATCCATCTTTATGCCAAATTGATTAAAAGTAAGAACGAAGTGTTTAGGAGAATTAATGTTTTAATTTACTATAATGAAATTAAACGATAATGGAATTCTTTATATTGATAAAACGATTGAAAATATACTTCAATAAAGCTCAGATTAATTTTTATCAAAATATCATTTTACTTAAACTTTCTTTTCCGAGAAATGAGGAAAATACACAGATTAGGATTTTCATTCTTACTATGGGTGAAAAGTGTAAATGGAAATTGAAATTTTTATCCTTGTTAAGCTTACTTTTAAAACTAAAAGAAAACTAAAGCGAATATTTTTGTATTTATAATCATAGAAAGAAAAAAGAGCGTCGGTAAATGAAAGACTTAAAACTCCTTTGAATCGGGAAATATTTCTATTATTTTCTGCTTAAAGGGTGATGGTTTCAATCCGTGTGACTTAAGCATAGCTGCCTTTTGAGTATCAAGAAAACAACAGCTTGTACTTTTTTCTAAAGAAATATTTTCCAATTGGTAATTGGATCATGATAAAACAAAGACTGTTGGACTGTTCCTAAAACATTCATATTAGAGCTTCCGATATTATTTTTAAAAAGCAGAAAAGACTGAATGAGATTAAATATATGGTACTCTTAGTAAAAGGGACGTTTTCCTGTCTATGACGATTATGAAGCGTATTTGAATCTCAAATATATGCAAATGCATTCCTTTAAAACACTTAAAGAGAAACGCTTTTAAAATTTGAGGATCAACTATATTTACTAAAGTGTTGTATAGGATCTTTCACTTTTGTTTACATAACATTAGTTAATTTTTTCCTTTGAAATAAGATCAATATTTATGTATACAAAATATATGTTTGTTCTCTTAAGTTTTACTTAAATAAGTTACAAATTATTAATTTATTTTAATTTCTTAGAGGCAGTAAATTATATTAAAATATTTTATGATTTAAAATGAGTATAGTTACAGGTTTAAATATTTGAAGACGGTGAGAAAATATATAAATTTTAAAGTACATAGTTGTTTATCCTTAAAATAATTTATTATATTTTACATAAAAGTTTGCTTTGAGCTTTGAAGATTTTGTTTACAAATTAAGGGGTCTGCAACCTATATTGACTGAATTTTAAATCGCCAAAGAGAATTTATTCATTTAATCTTAATGTTATTACAGATAGATTGATTTCATTTGGAGTCAAAGTAAATTATTTTATGGAAAACACTAACTGTATTTTTATGAAAGTGAAAACCTTATTCGTATTCAAGTATGAATATAAGTAAGGTTAAAAACATAAATTTAATAACAGTTAAAAAACATTATTGACAGACTTAAGTTGAACCTACTAAGTCACTAACAAACAAAGTAGTTCCCATCGCGATGTACAAATTTCGAGTGAAACAAAGAACGTTAATTTTGAAATATAATTATTTAGTTAAACCAATGAATAACTATTGTCTTTTTATCACATTTTGCGTATCGAAATTCCCCCTATCAACCCAACATACTTTGTGTTTACTCACTTTCTCCTTCCGCGTAGTGACATACTGGGTTCAGGAAACGTTGCTGTGAAGAATAGATCAAATTTTTTTCAAAAATATCAATTTTTTACGCTGGATTTCATTTTCTGTGCTATTTTCACCCAATTGGACTTCGTAAAAAGGGGGAACACATCCACAGGTTTAGAAATATTGGTTCACAATTATCTTTAATCACACATTTCTTTCAGATATTCACTTACAAAAAAGAGCAAAGGGAAATTAAAACCTTTCTCTCCAACTGGTATTTCCACGTCTAGACCAATCTGTCATTCAGACACAACACAAACCGTAAAAGTTATTTTTACTGCATGCATAAAACCTTATTCGACCCCCCAAAACCATTTATCTCCCTAAAAAGAGTGTCGAGAGGTTGAGTAAAAGATGATGACGCACTAAACTTGACAAATGACATTTTACCCCTCCCCCATTACAAACATTTGTCACCTTATGTGAAATCCGACCCTTCACCAAGTATACACCTAGCAAATAAACATACGATTTTTTTATTCATTCTCCGTACCCATCGACGATTCGAAATGTGTTCCTGGGTGATGCATGACACCCGTCTGTATTCCAAAGCTGCGCCCCTTTCCTTGTGAACAGAGATACATAATATCTCATTTTCCAACAGAGAACAGGAAAAACTCTACTCCTTGGAGGAAGGATCCACGACCTATGAGGCTTTTGGACGTACAATGCGATTGCGCCGGGTCTTTTATTATTGGGGGGTCGAGTACAAAGTGCGCCGTTGCTGGATCAGGAAGATATGTACGACCGCGTGTTTTTTTTTCAGGAGGAATGAAAGGTCTGTCAATATTTGTTTTTTGTGAAAGTTTAGTGCAACCACCAGGGGAAAAAAAGGTTTCAAAGGACATTATGGGCTAGAAAATTGTTGTAGGTATGGTTTTTTTTACGTTTGGAAATTTAGAGGATTCATGAAAACCATTTCGAAACATTTATTACGTCTGTATTCACCACTAACTTGACCTAAGGTTAACCTGGAATCAAGCTCTTTCGACAACTCTGATTGGCTTAAAACTTAAAATTGATGAAAGTTAGGAAATATGTATAAAATTATAAAACTTATTTTAAAAATATTTGTATTTGAAATTTGTAATTTTTTACTATTTTGACTATTTACATACATGAAAATGGGTTTTAAACAAGTATGGCACAACAAAGTAGTACTTTTAAAATTTTTTCATCTGAGGGACCTATTTAAATTTCATTTTTTCCCTTTACTCTTTTAATTTTTTAATTGATTCCCCCCTTCATGACAGGTTTTGATCTGCTCTACTGTATGAAAATAAGAGTTATATTCTCAAATCTTCAAAAATAATCTTCATTTGAACACTTATTTTCATTCTTTTTAAACTAAATCCTATTGGAAAACGCATTGCAGGATTTGCGAAATTACTTATTACTCTGATACCTCAAATTTTCTTTGGCGTTGATTTTTGTTCTTTGCCTGTAATAAATTTCATGTTTGAGTTCTTAGGAAGTTTTACTACCACAAAATGTCTACATTTACCCCATACCTAATGGTTAACTTAGTCAAAAGGCAGTGGTAATGATAAACACCACTAATTTCTCATTTTGAGCAATATTTTCATTTGGATAGCACAAGTTTCGTTTCATTAGTTATAGTTAGCATTCTCACTGAAAGGAAATATTTCATAAAACAAAAATACAACAAAAAAAATTTGGAAATTGTTTTGCTTTTTCCCAACTAAATCAACCTTTTGACATGTCATGTGCTTTAGTGTCAAATGACAAAAAAACAAGAAAAACTAAAACCAAAGTACAAAAAAGGATGTTATAATAGTTTTTATTCTTTTCTGATGAGTTATTCCACAAAAAAAATTGAAAGGGTTGGAGTAAAACGAAAAAAATTAGAATCGGGTCATATTGACCCGAACAGTAAATTAATACTATGTTGAAAAATATACCTCGCAAATTAAAATAATTAAAATTCCTTTTAGATGTAGATAATTATATGACTTTCCAAGAAAGTAATGAAGTTTCATTAAAATACCTCCATTCGATATTTTTTTATACGCGATTGAAAAAAAATTTGGGTAAAATAGACCCTTACAGAACATCAGGGTTAATTAAATTATTTATTTAAAGTTGCATTTTTTACCCAAACGACATCATTCAAAAATATTTCAAGCCGTAGAATCTCAAAATTGACCATACAAAGTAGGGAAACGATATTTCTCTATGGGTGCCCCCTTGGACAACTATAAATACTGCGTTGCGTAAGGAGAAAGTCTGCTGAAAGAAATTATTATATATATAGTTATTGAAAATACAATAATCCATGAAAATTAACCCCTAAATAATCATCCTAAACAGAACGGTTCTCTTCAATGTCCACTGAAAAGACCCTCCCTCCCTTACATAGGGGTGTAGATATTTTACTTAAATAAAAGAAATTTAATGTGATTTATAATATAAATTTACTTAATGAATAATTTGAAAATTTAGTTTGTTTTTACATTTGAGTACATAGTATTGTTATTTATGTATTTTCATCCTTATCGAAACAATTTTTCTGGTGTTTCATAAACCAATATCAAATTAAACTGGATCCAGTATGAATGATACTGGAACCACTGAGCTATAAAATAAACTGGAGTGACAACCTCCGATACTATAACAAGCAACTGATCGTGCCAGCGCGGAAGGTTAAATTGCCCCGATTGCTTGAGCAATCGGGGCAAGCTGGAAGCAAAGTTGAAAGAGCATTTTCCCCTTTTAATCCGCCCTTGTCTGTTTTTTTAAAAATATTATGAGCAAAATTTAGAATGGTCGTTTCATTATGTGCCTAAAACTGTGCTAACAGATTGATAAAATGAAAAGAAGATGGAAATCCTTTCCGGGGCGTGATGCGGTTTCGGCACGCTAACTAGTCACTCTAGTTTGTTTTATAGCTCAGTGACTGGAACCACAGTATAAATTATACTGGAACCAGTATAAATGATACTGGATCAAGTATAAATGATACTGGATCAAGTATAATTTGATACTGGTTTATGAAACACCAGAAAATTTTTTTCCAATAGGGATGAAAATTATTACATGAAAGTTTCCATATTCATGAAAGTTATTAGTCATTATACCCATTTTTCTTCTAACACCAAATGACACTCTGTAGTATTAGTATTCTTCCATATTTGGTTCATTAAATGTCATTGTTATGCAATTTAGACGCCAAATAGCAACAAGTGGGATACACTATTTACTCAAAGTTCACATAATGAGCTAACTAAATTTCATACAAAACAATCATTTAACTAACTTCATAAAACCACAGTTGAAGTACCAAGACTTTTTCCTCTCATATTTCCCCCTATATCTAACGGATACTCACTTAAACTTACTTTGTAGATGCCCCCTGACTACACCCAATACCCAGTAGCATGTGTAAACGAACGGACATCTTTAATGAGATACGCGGGAGTTACGGCACAGAGCGCGTTTTCAAAATGCGAGTAATAATGCAATGAAAACAAATGGCAGATAGGGTCATGATAGTAGGGGGGGGTTCGTTCTTTCTCCCCCCTCACAGAAGTGTGTCAACGTTCCTCTCCCGTGCGTCAGGAGTTCTCGAAATGGATCGTCGGATCGAAACTATCCGGCATTGTGTGTTGTGTTTGATATCAAATAGATGGGATACACAATGGACATTTTCAACTCGGCTGTGATTTTGGTGCCGGGGAATTCTTCTTTTTTCGATGGATATTTTCTAGGTATGCAAATATTAAATGAGGATAAATGGAATAGGGTAGGGATACATAAAACAGATTAGAGTGGATAGGTGGATTGGTTGTGTGTTTATTTTTTCTCCCGTGGGTGGGTTGCCATTTGATGCGTTATAATTTTTTTCAATTTCGGGGTCGATGTCCGTAGGTTAACTTTCGTTATATTGTTTCCTGAACCAGCTATTATATATAGAAAATCACAGCAGATTGACGACTCCGCTTAATTTCTATACTTTCCTAATGATTTTTCGTATAGTAAAAAGCTACACTAGCGGAAATAAAAATCCCAACACCAAGAAGGAAAGGAGATATCAAAGTCAAATTTATTTCTATGATTGCACATAGTATCAATGTGAATTGCTTAAAAAATCAGCCTTCCTATACATTAGGGGGTCGAGAAAAACAGGGAGGAGTGTTGTCTCCATGGGTGTCCATTACAGCAGTCGTGGTATTGAGCGACAGGGGCTCTAAATGACTTTTGAGGGATTGGAGGACCATGTTGCCTCCTCAGTAGGGTGGGTCATTTTCCTATGGCGAAAATTTTTTTTTACAAATTCTATCGGGCACAGCAAGAAAAGGGTGCCAAATGGTCTCAAACAAACATGTGTAAAATATTATTCCATTATAATAACTCTTTTTGCCTCCGGAATGGCCTCAAATAGAACAAAAATAGGTAAATTTTCATATTTTTTTAAAAATTATATAAATTTAATTTTTTGTCGATAACTTTTTAAAGCTCACACATAAGGGTCTTTAAAAGCAATTTTAATCACATTAATCATATTTATGCTATTTTAATACGAAAACAACTGTCAAAATGGCAATGTAATATGCTATCATATTAGCAATAGCCATAGAATAGGAGGCTCTTTTTTGCAAACAAACAGTGGATTGTCAGTGGTACGTATTTTAAATATTGGTAGTTCAGATACATTTTCCCTCAAGTTTGGTCAGTACAAAACGGTATTTTTAATTTTTAAAAGTAGAAATAATAGTTATATTTTTCATAAATATGCCACGCTTTTAAAATTCAGTGGACAGTTATTTCACTGGCTGGTCTTGGGATCCAAATATGATCGCAAAAATTTGTTGAAACAATTGTCGAATAGATAGTTCGTTCATTAGGCAATATATCAGTTATGATTCGCCTCAGTCATGATTTACCAATTTTTTTGCTCTAACAATAGATTGAAACCCAGGCCCATGAAATTATACCTCTTGGGAGGAAGGATTGACTCAAAATAGCTCCTTAGCATTCCCTTATGAGTTCAAATATTAAAATATAGAAAATTTAACTGTTTAAGTTAATTACAAGTACGTTTTGAAAAGTAATGTAGCTTATTTAAAACTTTAAGGGGTGATACTGAGCTTTGAACTGAAAACGCTGAACTACCGCTCTTCTTAAGAAAATATTTCAATATTTGACTTTTAAAATGTGGTTTTAATTTATTTTTGGACATTAGAGACACATATGGGGACACTTTGGATGGGTTATTCCTAATATGCCATTGAAATTTCAAGGAAACCCCCAACTTTTAACTATTAACCAAATGTTTTCCTTGGGGTTGAAACCTATATCCCCAAAAAGGTACCCACCTTCTGACATATACATTTTTATTAAAAATTTAGTGTTTTTTACATCCTACTCAACCGGCAATAAGAGTTTCGCACATTTTTATGATTCCAGCAAGAAATTTTTGATTGCCAATTCTAACCATTGAGATATTTCAAAATATGTTGTATTACAACTCAAGTATTTCAACTCTGGTTTCATTTATAATTATTTATAGTCTTTGATGATGATTTTTATACCATTGTGCACATTTACAATCATAACGAATTCGTGAAATCGAGGTGAAAGCTTGATTTTCGTTTGTCCATTTTAACATGAAATTACTATATTAATCGAAACTTCGAGGCCAATCCGGAGGCAAAAAGAGTTATTATAATAGAATAATATTTTACACATGTCAGTTTGAGACCATTTGGCACCCTTTTGTCGCTCTGCCCCTGGGAAAATGTGAAAAATTTTTTTTGACCCACTCTACTCCTCAGGTAATTCAAATTCATATGGTGCACCAGCAAACGTTGCATACCGAGCTAGGTGATTTCTCCTCTTTCTCCGGACATGTTTAGTGCGCATTGGTTCTTACGAGCGGATAGGTCAGGGTAAAAATGCAACATAGGGGGTTAAGTAGAAAGCTTGGACATTGCATAAAACATGTGTTTGCACATTTTCTCTTGAAATTTGTGTCTGGGACAGGTATGAAGGTAAGGATGGACAACCGGCTAAAAAACCTCAATGAATCACCAAAGTACCCGTAGATCATACTGAGGACAAGCGGCAGTGGGATGGATGTCGTTTGCAGTACTGCGGATTGTCCGTTTGGTCCGCATAGCTTCTTACATCTTTGTCTATAAACAAGGGGCTGAAAATGGGCCTTTCTGTTTCCAATAGTGCGCGAAATAAGGAAATGAAAATCGCAATTTCATGGCAATGTGTTTATGAGAGAATCCTGCTTCAGTTTGAAGCACCACGACGGTTGGGTATGAGTTTGAAGACACAATGGAGAGAGCGCACTCAGCTGATGATTTTCTAATCGTTCCACGGAGTGGTGATGCAGGGTAACGGAGTGGGGATGCATTGAATTCCATTTCTGCAACTCCTGAGTATGATTCACCAGTACTTTTTCCAACCAGAGCTGCGTCATTGAGGTTTTGCAGCCGGTAGACCGTCCTCACCTTCAGACCTGTCCTGGCGACAAATTTCAAGAGGAACATACACAACCACATGTTGTATGCAATGTCCAAACTTTCTTCTTAACCCCCTAGATTGCATTTTTACACCGTCTTTCCCGTTCTCTAGAACCAACACCCCCAAAACAAGTCTCGTCAATGAGGAGAAATTACCTAGCCCGGTATGCAACGTCCGCTGGTGCACCATATGATTTTGGACTACCTGAGGGTGCAACATGGTCCTCCAATCCCTCAAAAGTCATTTAGAGCCCCTGTCACTTAATACTGTGCTGGCGTAGCTCCTCATTTCAGTTTTTAAATTTTATTTCATTTAGTCTGTATATAGTATTTTAATTTTTCTTGATTTCTAAACCTTAAGTTTTAACTTTAATCTTAACTGTTTTTATTTTGTATATAAAGGCTGCTCTGTTTGTTGTTTTTTTGTTTTGTTGGATGAGACTTAATAAATGAGATTTGACTGTTCATGGTCTGGTTATTTCGACGTCGTTACAGACTATAATTTTGGTGGCAGCTAGCGGATACGAACCTACGGCCAAGAGGCGTTGATTGGATATTTCATGATCTTTTGTATACAGGAGTTCCAGATTACGGGCAGATTGCGGTTTATTTAGCTTTTGGTGTTTTGATGGAAGTCACGATGGTTGAGATTTTTCGATGTGTATTTTTGTGAGGAGTTGCTTAGTAGCCAAGGAGGTAGGTCGAATGTGTAGTAAATATAGTATCTGAGATAGACTTTTGATGCAGGTGATCTTTTTGAGAGTTGTCGGTTTTATTGATTGCGTTGTGTTGCTTGAAATTTTAAATTTGGGTTTGGGGTGGTGTTCGTGATTTGCAGACTGAGTTTTAGGTCTTTAAGATTCGAATTTTCGGTTGTTGATTTCTTTGGAGTTGTGCGGTTGATTTAGGGGTCATGGCTTTTCTTGGTAAGGGAAGGAAACAGGACTTAATCAGTCTTGCCAGAGAAATGGGCGAGATTGTGGAGGACTCAAAGACAGTGCCAGAAATTAAGAAAATAGTAAAGGAGAGTAAGGCGTATCAGCAAGAGGAGGTCGAGTTGATGTTGGAGAGAATAATTGAGGATAATCGGAGACTGGAAGAGGAAAATCAGAGACAAGAACAGGAGAGTCAGAGACAAGAGCGGGAAAGAATAAGGCTACATGAGTTGGAATTGAAGCGTATGGAAATGGAGGCTGGGAATGCAGCGAAGAGAGAGACTGATCGGGAGGGCAGAATTCCACTTGCCCAGATAACCCCCAAGTATGATGAGAAACGGGATGATATGAGCCTATATTTGATAAATTTTGAGAGAAGAGCAAAAATGGCGCGTGTTCCTAAGAAGGACTGGGTGGCTTACTTGTTGAGCGTTTTGCCTGCCGACATATGTAATATGCTGGCTAGAGAATCACCCGAGGAGGCTGAAAATTACGATGCAGTTAAAAGACTTATTCTAAAGAGATACAGGCTAAATTCTGAAGAGTTGAAGCGGTGCTTTTATGGGCATCGAAAATCCCCAGAGAAGTCTTGGAGGCATTACGCCCACGAACTAAAAGCTTATTTTACAGAATGGATAAGTGATCTGCAGATCCAGACCTTTCAAGGACTTACAGATCTGATGATCACTGAACAATTGAAATGGTACGTCCCGGCTGATGTCAGGGATCATTTTCTTGGAGAATGGATTGGGATGAGGACCCCTTTTGATCTGGCTGAGCGACTAGATGAATACGAGAGTATCCGGCACAGTTTCAGGGAGTACCCCAGGAATTCCAACTTTGAAAGGCAAGAAATCGACCGCCCTGATAACTTAGAGGATTTCAGAACTGAACTTCCAAATGTGAAAAGGCCAGGTAGTGATAGGTCACCTGTGAAGGGATATGAGAAGAGAAGACGCTGCTTTGAGTGCGGATCCTATTCGCATCTGCGATCACAGTGCGATAAGTTGAATAAGAATTATGAGGATGTTGCCTCTAATACAACTGAAAAGAGCGGATTCGAGGAGGCTCTTGCGCCTTTTACTAGTATAGGTAAAGTAAATGGAATTGAAATGCCTATATTGAGGGACACAGGTGCAAGTCTGGATTTAGTCTGTAAAAAGTATGTACATCCATCGATGTATACAAATGAAACTGTTTGGGTCCGAACACCACTAGTGGAGCATGCTGTGGGTTTGCCCTTGGCTGAAGTTGAAATAGATTGTGTTTTTGGCAAAGTTAAAACCAAGGCTGCAGTTTTGGGAGAATCATTGAATCAGGGAAGGTACATATTGGGAAACAGGACAGCTACCTTGCTCAACAAATTGGGAAGTGATGGCGTCAGCGTTTTGTCTTCGTTAGAGCCCAGAGCTGATGGGGTCAATCATATGGGAAAGTCACCTGGAGAATTTGAAGAAAAATCAACCAAATCTATGGAAGTGACTGAAGTAGCTAAGGAGGAAACCTCGTCAGAACAAGAAAATGCCAATGTGGATCAAGTATCACTTTATCAAATAGAAGAAATAACCGGGGAGAATCTGTCAGCTAAGCAGATTTTACCGATTGAATCAACCCAATCGACTAGTGGACCGAGGGAACGACCGCAATGTCAAGTTTGTGACAGAAGGGAAGATATTGCCCTATCTATTATTGCATCGACCGTCCATTCCCTTCTTAAGCGAGCTGTTTTGGTTCCAAGGCGACGTATGAAACTAAGACGTCCTAGATGCTGGTATGCCCATGAATTTGTGAATTCAAGCGTGCGAGGGAAAATGAAATTTCGGATGGAATCAGATCATCTGGGAACTTGATGGTTTACGGCCTAAAACTCTTCTTTAAGGTGATCCTGTGAGAGTCAGCAGACTTTGGACTTTCTTGGAGAACTGTTAGTTCACCTTACATGCCGGAACTGTTAAGTTGAAAAAGTTTTTATTTGTAAAATAATCTGTGAATTCTGGTTTTATATGTCTTGTAATATAATTCTCTAAGTGTTTTAGGTGAGGCAGAAACTTTTCCTTTCATGAAAAGTTCCTCTCGGGGATGGGAGGAGGCTGTGCTGGCGTAGCTCCTCATTTCAGTTTTTAAATTTTATTTCATTTAGTCTGTATATAGTATTTTAATTTTTCTTGATTTCTAAACCTTAAGTTTTAACTTTAATCTTAACTGTTTTTATTTTGTATATAAAGGCTGCTCTGTTTGTTGTTTTTTTGTTTTGTTGGATGAGACTTAATAAATGAGATTTGACTGTTCATGGTCTGGTTATTTCGACGTCGTTACAATACCATGCCGTGTGACGGCGGTAATGGACACCTATGGAGACAACACTCCTCCCTGGTTTTTTCGGTCCCTTAAGATCCAGGAAGGCTGATTTTTTAATCAATTCAGATTTATACTATGTACAATCACAGAAATAAATTTGACTTTGATATCTTCTTTCCTTCTTGGTGTTGGGATTTTTATTTCCGCTAGTGTATATGATATTATCTTGTTTAGAATCTTTACGAAACTCCCATAACCCTTTCAATCCTAAGCTGTCCGAAATTACAATTGAATGCAAATAGAAATTTGGTTTAGGTAAGTCTGAAATGGTTAATACAAAGTTAAGAAAACATTTATAAACCATTCTCATAAAGTTTCAAAGTAGTATGTTCCTAAAAAGTATTTTTGAAACCCCCTCTCTTCAAAATTGGGTTTGAATCCTAATACTATTATAATTGTGAATGTTTGTCTGCATGTTTGTTACTCTTTCACGCAAAAACTACTGAATGGATTTTAATGAAATTTTACAATAATGTAGCTTATACATCAGAATAGGACATAGGCTATAATTTATAAAGAGAAAATCGCTCCTTCATTCTTTTTTTCCCATTTTTTCTGCTTTTTTTCACTTATTTTTCCGTGTTTGAAAACCTGTTTTACCAGTCATGCAAGCCAATAATAAGAAACTTTAGTAGTACCAGTGTTGTAGTTACTAGGCAATTTTATTAATCTCTATATAAATAAAAACGTTTGTGACTGTGTGAGTGTGTGTATGCGTGTTCCGCATCTCCTTTTAGACCACATCGAAGGCGTGGACATTTCCTCCATTTCAAGATTTTTCCCTTTGAAATAAATATATTTACTGAAATATACAATTTTTTTCATGGAAAATGAGTTAAAAATAAAACATTGTTTCAAATGAGACAGATCACTAGACTTTTTCAATTACTAAACTTTTTATTATAGTTTCAAATTTGTTATTTTATAAAGGCACCAAGATATTTAACATTATCAGGAACATCGGGATTGTAAAAAGTGACAAGAACACCGGGATTGGAAAATTAGCGGGAACATCGGGATAGGAAAATTTACCAGGTTATAAAAATTAACGTGAACAACGGGATAGGATATTCACCATAAAGACACTGAGAATACCGGAATACAAAAATTACTGGAAACACCGAGATAGGAAAATTACCGGGAACGCCGGGATTAGAAAAATTACCTGGAACACCGGGATAGGAAAGAGGTGCCTGGGATACCGGGATGATTTGTAATATTGCTAATTTACAAAATTATATAAATGTATTTTAAGAAAACTTTAAAAAAATAAATTTATACACCCCACCCGTGCAAGGCCGGGTATAAAAGCTAGTAGAAAATATAACTTTTCTTTACTTAAATATTTGAGTTTTCGAGTCCTTAAGTTGGCTGAGGAAACTTCTCTGATCAGTTGAATTTTTTTAAACACGTTAATACAAATGGTATTCCATTTGTGTTACCATGTTTAATTCAATTGTTCCAATTAATGTGGAGTAAAAGGTTGTTGCCCTTTAACTTTATTTATACGATACATATATTTTAAAAGTACCATAATTACATTATCATTCATTTGATAATGCACTGCATTAATCCGAAACCTTTCTGATCTTTAAAGAATTCATTTGAAATTTCTTTTGAATATTAATTTTACCCTTTCAGATAACTTCACTTGTAAAATGACAATACTTCTGATAAACATTCACAGATTTTTAGGATCACATTTTGTTCTTATCATTTAAGAACTGAAATTAATTCTTTTTATTATAAACCCATTTAATCTAGATTTCTTTTGTTCGTGACTATATGAAAAATTTTCTTTCAAATGTTTAATAAGATTCATTATGAAAGATGTTGTTTAAAGTTCATATTGATTCCCTTTTCATTTTGATTTCCCTATTTATTTTGTTGACGCACGTTTTCCATCATCACAACGTTAACCAATCCTTATGATTTAAAATATGCGATCATGCCGTACGTAACTTTAAATTATAATGAAAAATAATTAAGTTGGAGGAATGATTAATGTCACGTTTCTATTTGAAATATATCGGCGTAATATTAACAAATCAGAAAGTAAATATTTAAACACTGAATACTGTATATATTGTCTACATTACATTTAAAGGAAAATTTGACATTTGGAATACAATGCATTCTTCTAAAATAGGTTCATTCGTAAACTGAACAGCTCTATTATAACGTTGTGCCAGTATTGTTGTATAATGGCATACTGTGTTATTTCTTTTATTTGAATGACTCATCTACATCATGTTGAATGGAAAATGTATGGAAATTGCTTTTCACTATGCGATTGTGCTCTTTGTATGGGTAGTGTGTGAAAGACAGTTTACGCGTAAATCCAGAAAAATGTTTTTATACAGATTCTAGAGTAATTTTGGTCAGAACTGTTTTCGTCAATAGCATGAAGTGAATGATGTTTGCATTGTCTTATCCTGTTACATTCATGTAGAACTTTTTATCTTTTTGACATGGAAAAAATTGTAGTAAAAATCATGATTTTACAAAATGGGTAAAAGAGTAAATTTTCGAAGCAGTTTGTCAAACTTACCCTACAAACCTTTAGCGATAATGGGATAAACATGAGGTTTAACATTTACTTTTACATTAATATCTGGTATTAAATACTAAACCCCTTATACCATTCATTTTCATATACACTTTTTAGGCCAACAAAATATATGTTTATTTTAATATATGAATATAGGCTTACTATATTCATTATTTCTCAGTGTGTATTTAAAAAAAGTTTTATATAAAAATTATGATTGTTTTGCCATTAAATCACGTTTTAAGGGATATTTTCTTAAAATACCTATTTAAAGAAAAAAAAATAAAAGCAATTTTAATATTTTTAAAAGTTTGGTTAGGTAAAATAAAATTTAAAATGCAATATGAATATTAGGTATCATAACGTAATCTATCGTATCCTAGAGTAATTATTTTAGTCCAGTAACTTTATACATTTACAATATGCGTCAAATCCGGTAGTTCTGATTTTTTGCAGACTTGTTTATGATGTTGGCCTAGTGAATAATTCAAGTTTGTGACCTCGAGCGCCGAACGGAACTTTGTCAAAAATCGAAAAAACCAATAAAAAATCGATTTTTTTTCAAATTTTGGTGATTTTAACCCTAAACGACTAGTTTTTGAAAAAACTTTCGCATTACAAAGTTAAAGCAAACAAAATTTCCTACAAAATGCACTCATCAACTTTGATTTTATGAAGAGTGGTTTTGCCGGTAGAGCGCGCTGAAAAACATCGATTTTTTGGCCTTTCAGCAAAAAAAAGGAAAATGGGTGCTTCTACCATCTACAAAATGAAAACTATTCAAGTTATCAACAAAAATTTTATACCACGTGAAAGAAAATTTAATTTTCTATAAATAACGTGATTTTTATTATCATTTTTTAGAAGAGGGGAGGGAGTGAGGAAAAGATCGATAATAAAACTGTTACACCTCGCAGACCAAACGGACTTATGCGGTTGTAAATCTGCAATCTGCGCTTTATTTCCGGTATATTACCAATAAAATGGGTTGTTTTGGATTAATTGATGACTAAGCATGCTTAAAAAAATAAATTTTAAATTTATTTATGAAATATTGGGCGTTTTAGGTGGAATTTCGATCAATATTTTAAATTTATATATTAAATTATGGGAGTGTTTTAATGAACGAATTTATATGTGTTTTGCATCGCTAAATCCGAATTTAAAGTTTATTTTCATTTTAAAAGTCATCTTCACATTAAAAATTGCAAAAAATCTCAAATTTTTGCTCTTTTTTTCGGTTTTTCATCGATTTTCGAAATAAATATTCCTTTTTCGAAAAATATCATGAAACCAAATTAAAGAACGTAAAATTTTCTATCAGATACGTTGGTTCATTTTTCTTTTGCAAAGAGCGGTGTACATTTTATAGCGTTTTGAAAAAAAGCAAGTTTCATCTTTTTGTGTGACGTCAAGAAACCGCTGTAGTTTAGCGCGCTCTAACATCAATACCTTTGATCATAAAATCAAAGTTAAGTAGTGCATTTTGTAGAAAATTAAATGTACTTTCATGTGGTATAAACTATTATTCGGTAACTTGTTTTATGTAGAGCTGTAGTGGGGTAAATCGAGCGTTCACTACTTTTTTGTAGAAAAACAAAAACAATCGCTACACTTCAAAACGCTATAAAACGTACACCACTCTTCGCAAAAGAAAAATTAACCAATGTATCTGATTGAAAATTCTACGTTCTTTAATTTGGTTTCGTGATATTTTTCGTAAAAGGAATATTTGCTTCCAAAATTGCTGAAAAACCGAAAAAAAGAGCAAGAATTTGAGTTTTTGTGCAATTTTTGATGTGAAGATGACTTTTAAATTGAAAATAAACTTTAAATTCGGATTTAGCGATACAAAACACATATGAATTCGTTCATTAAAACACTCCCATAGTTTAATATATGAATTTAAAATATTGATCGAAATTCCGCCTAAAACGCCCAATATTTCATAAATAAATTTAAAAATGTATTTTTTAAGCATGCTTAGTCATCAATGAATCCAAAACAACCCATTTTATTGGTCATATGCCGGAAATAAAGCGCTGATTGCATGTTTACAACCGCATAAGTCCGTTTGGTCTGCGAGGTGTAACAGTTTTATTATCGATCTTCTCACTCCCTCCCCTCTTCTAAAAAAATGGTAATAAAAAGCACGTTATTAATAGAAAATTAAATGCTCTTTCACGTGGTATATAATTTTTGTTGATAACTTGAATAGTTTTCATTTTGTAGATTAGAAACACCCATTTTCCTTTTTTTGCTGAAAGGCCAAAAAATCGATGTTTTTCAGCGCGCTCTAGCGGCAAAACCACTCTTCATAGAATCAAAGTTGATGAGTGAATTTTGTAGGAAATTTTGTTTGCTTTAACTTTGTAATACAAAAGTTTTTTCAAAAACTAGTCGTTTAGGGTTAAAATCGCCAAAATTTGAAAAAAAATCGATTTTTTCTTGGTTTTTTCGATTTTTGACAAAGTTCCGTTCGGTGCTCGAGGTCACAAACTTGGATTATTCATTAGGCCAACATCATAAACAAGTCTGCAAAAAAACAGAACTACCGGATTTGACGCACACTACCCTATGGTAAAAAACGACAAAGTTACTGGACTATTTAGTGCATGTTACGATTTGCGATATGACTCGCATTGATCAAGCACACACACAAATCTGGCGTTAATACTTAAACTTTAAAAATGAAATACAGAATTAAGCGAAAATCTAAGAAGGTATCTTCAGCACATTTTTATCTTCTAAAAGTTTATAAGAAAAAGGGTTCTTTTATAAAAATATTCGACAATACACTCTCAAACACCACCTTGAATCGCACCATAAACTACCGCATTACCAGCGGGAATTATCCAGCAAGCTGCGTGTTAGTATCCAAACATTATCTTATATAAAATGTACCAGATGGCTCTAACACTAACGGCCATCTAATTCAATGTTTTACGCTAGAGATACCACCTCATCATCGATTAACCCGTACTCTTACCTTAGTCAGATCCGCCAGGGTAAAAAAGAAATTCGGCTATATGCATATGCTTCCAGCAGATTTATTCACCCCGGGTCAAAAAATGAGACTTGTCCGCTTGCTTGAACCTCATTTGAACCCGACGTTTGTCGCATACTTTAGCTACCGCTTCAATAAACGAGAACTAAAGCTATTTTCTGGATAAATTAAATTAAGAATTCTCCGGAAAATTCATTACTTCATCCTTTCCTCGCTCATTTTTTTTTCTCTCTCGCCCTAGTGTCTTTTTCGCCCTGTTCGTGTTGCATTGTTCTCCGGTTTCTTGAGCCCGGTTGCTAATTTATTTTTGCGATTGCTGCTACGAAAGCTGGAGAATTCTTAATTACCGGGAATTAAAAGGGAGTGCTGCTGGCAGGGAGATGAATTTCGTTCGCTTGGTTGTGCGAGTGTTGCAGGAGAGAGAAAACGATTCATTGCGAGGTGGATCGATCTTGATGTAATCGAATCGGAGATGAAATAAAAGGATATACGGTTGGAAGGTTTTTGGAATGGGCTGTCGAGAGAATCTAATCATTCCATTTTTAGTACAAAGGTTCTGTTTCATGCCCCGAATGAATGAATGAAATTGAGCTTTGTTGTGGTGAATTGGATATTCTTATATGATGGTTTTAAACTTTCCTATTGCCCTATCAATTACTATATACAGGGTGTTTCAAAAGTCCGTTTCGCGGTTTTTATTTGGAACCAACGTTTCATAGGGTTACAGAAGTAAGTCCACCCCTAGATAAGGGACCCTGGAGAATCTATTAAGATGACTTACAGCACCCCTAACGGCGAAATAAAAAAGTTAAAAAAAATAACTGGAATATTCATATTAGCATTGGAAAATAGCACTTTTTCAGACCTCAAAAAAGAAAAGTTCGCAAATTTGAAAGTTTTTCCAAGCTTAGCAGGATATTCTTTATTACGGCAAGTAGAAGTTGCCTCAGTAAGAAGAAGGGGCACTTCTATTTTGGTTTACTGATGTGAATTTGCTCCTTTGGTTACTGTGTTATTTGGTCTTATTACTAATACTACTCTTTTGGTTTGAAAGTATAAGAGGCAAGTAAAAAATTTTGTAAAATGTTTAGTGAATATGCTTTCTTTAAATAACAATTGCTAATACATTATCCTTTAGTCTCCCGTTATACGAGTGTGTCCCTCTTCAATGTTTTCTTAAAAGTTGCACTTTCCATTTACCTTTTAATAAATATATAAATATAAATTGAGGTTTCCAATTGTTATGAAAGGAACAAAGACAAAATGTACTTTAAAACGTCTGGAACTCCAACAATAAAAGTCCACAAAACCATTTTTCTATCATTAGATGACAAAAAGCGAAAAATTCCAATTACCCCATCATCAAACGAGATGGCTCAAAAATAACCCAACATCGAATCATCCAAGGGCAACAACCCAGGCCCTTTACCATTACGCATTCCCTGAACTGACAGAAGGAAGACACTGTCAGGGCCATCAAATAGGAACGGAAATAGGCTTTCCCATTGGACAACAGTGCCTGTTCTTCGCCCACTTATTCCACCACCACCGAGAACCACGTTTTAGCAGTAAACCACGTGACTCACTCACCACTTACTCCAATTATATCCAATAATTCACGAGCCTGCCGGGCTCTCTTTTTGTATGCTTCGTTTTTCATTCTTCCTTTCTTCGACTGCGAGAAAGACACTTCGCAACGCAATGCGACAGTAGTGAAAATTCTTCCCATTGTTCGAACCTGATCCGTCTGTTCCGCGTGTGTGCGCGTCTCTACCTTCGATTGTGTCAACATGGGCACATCGATCGTTGTTGCGTTGCTCGCGGTTTGTGCAGCTGTTTCTTCTTCAGCGGCCCGGGCCAGGAATAACACGAGGAACCGAGGTGAGTTGAGTTGTTTGTTTTTTTTTTAGTCGGTTTTGGAATTCGATGGATGGTACCCGGTTAGCGTTTTTTTTTTCATATTTTTTCGCGGTAGGAAGCGGAGATTTGAAGTTTTACCTAACGTTGTTTTCATTTCCTGACTTACCGGTTTCCACACTGTATCTACTTTTCGATTGAAAATTCTGTTATGTGTAGTTTGAATAAGCTGTTGTTTAGGATGAAATTCGGTATTTTTTTCCGTTTGTCGAGAAGCTTATTATTTCGTTGTAAAGAAACTTTACAAAAGTAACCATAAGAAAATTTATTGATTATATGCAGAGATGTTTAGTTACAGACTGTGTAAAATAAAGCTGTTCCTTTCCCAAACTCAATATGTGAAAAATTGAAGGGCATTGGCAAACATTTTGAAATACTTCCTTCTGGAGCAATAACCTTCATTTTTAGTAAATTTTATTGTTTTTTTAGAGTGAGTAACTTAAAATACGCCGTGAAATATATTTTTCCTTCAAAATTTCATCTTACAATAATTTTTAAATTTCCCAGTATCTAATTACTTAAAAGGAAAATCAAAATTTCCTTTTTTATCATAGATTTTATGCTCATAAAATCCATTCGGTATAATTTTTTACAATGGTTTTTCTTTTTAATGATACCCTATTAGAAAAAAAGAAACCACTACCGCACAGAATTACGCTTAATTTCTTTTATAAAATAAAATGGCATTCATTTCGAACATGCACTTACGGTATTTTGTTTCGTAAATCAAGTAAGACAAATTAACATTTTAACGAAGTCTTTATTTAAGCAACTTTCCGATTTTATAAGTTATTCAGCTTTGTGACTTCATAAACTTAAAAAGTAAGAACTAAAAACGCTTTTTATCAAGCATAAAATATTTTTTAAATGAAAGAGGCAAAATTCGCCATTTGAAGCATTTTTTTGAAGATAAAATATTTTTAAAGCCCTTTTCATGTCTCCATGATTCTTGAGATACTACTTCATATTTTTACGACTGTGCTTCAATTGACATATTGAACCTTTAAACTACGATCGAAATGTATGCATTGGTGGAAAGAATTATTATACAACACTTTGAGATGGGAGCAAAACGTCTTTATAACGCTAAAAGCTCTCTTTATATACGTGAAAAGCTTCCCTTTACTTGGGGAGATGATCATTCTTTAAGTTTGATTTATTTACAAGCTCCAAATTCATGGTACTTTTATTTCTACGACTGAGTTCAAAATTCCACAGCAAATGGTGTTTTGTTTTAAATTGAAAATATGTGAAGTGGGCAATAAAATATTTTATCTCAGAAAACTATAAATCTTAAATTCTTAGAAGTTTCATGCCTTTTAGTCGCATGCTTTCTTAAAATGCCTTTTTGCATTTACTTGATACGTTGCTTATTGTCCATAATTTAAAAAAATGCTTGCAAGTGATTAACATTTTATCTCTATTTTATTTTAAAACTAAAATTATTTATATATTTTACTATCACATCTTACAATAATAAAGTGTAATAACCTTAATCCACAGGGGAAATACACATTACCGTTTATGATTGGATTAAAACCAGAAAAATTGATTGATTCTATTCAGTTGTTTGTTACATAAAAACCTATTTAAGAGCTGGAATTTCAGCTCTTGTATTGATTTTTTATGCAATAAATACATCTGAATCGATGGTTTCATCCGATTTTAAAAGGTTACGCGTCAATTTTCTCAGGCAATTTTACAACGTCCATGCCCGCTTATAAAAGCCCTTGCTTGTTAGGGGTGCATTTCCAACCCCCCCATCCGTGTGTGATTCCTAGACATCTAGTTGCGTCCTACCCCTCCTAAAAGTTATGAAACACTTATCTGAAACACGCTGTATACATTTTAATTTTTACTTTCAATTTTAAAGTGATTATTCACTAACATTTGTTATATAAAATGAATTTCTAGATCGAAAATTAAGTAATTTTAAATATATAATTTACGATTTGATTTTACAGTTTAATATTAATGATAAATTAAATGACTAATTTCCCAAATTCGAATCGTATCCTAGCACCATATTGAGCTCTTAGTCATTAGTTTATATTGTAACACAAAAACAAATTATGTTTTGCTGCCAGTAACACATAATTAAGAGAATTCTCTCACGTTTTTAAATTCACTCCTTACAAACAGAAATAAATTTCACCATCATCTCAATTCCCCCTCAAATAAAATATAAATAATAAAAGCTCATCAGCTATTTAAGGTAATTTGCATACTTAAAGATGTCATGCAGACGAATTTTAAAGACTAAATTAAGATTTCATAAGGGTTCACTTCTTTAGATCCAAACATTTACCTTGAAAGAGACAGGTTCATCTTTGTAACAAAATGCTTGTTAAGATGATAAAAATGAGATGCAAGAAAACCAAAGTTTAGAAAAAATGTTCTAAGTTAATATTTTTCTCAATTTATTTTAACTCTTACGCGCCTAGTGCTTTACGTGTTTTAATCTCGAGCAACCTTTTAAGGCTACCGACCATGTGACGTTTTATTATTTTCCCACATAGCTTCCGAATAAAGTTAAGATTGATTATTTGCACGGAACTTTCGAGAAAGCATTCTCCTTTATATGTGGAAGAAACATAATGAAAAATTTACATTTTCCCCGCGTTGCCTGGTTATTTTTATTTTGAAGCTTCTTTATCTTCTTTCTTGATGCGCTTGCTTCAGTTTCGAGCTTGCCGGTTTGTTTTTTAATCTTATTTGTTATTCTCTCCTCTTAAAAACTGGTCATAAATCATTTCTCAGAATTATGCTTTGAACAAACAATGAGTTTTTACCGGCAGGGACTATATAACTCCGCGCTGTTTTCGCGGTTATAAGGATTCAGGCAGTTAAAATATGCCCTGCGGTCAAGAACAAATGAAAGCAAATTATTGCGGAAGGAGAATAGAGGTACAGGCGCATAAAAAAAAGGTTAAAAATGGCGTCCATTATTAGAACACTAGAAAAATAAGGAAGTACTTTGCTGGTCTTTTTATATGAAAATGTAAACATTTTTCTTCTCGAATATAAAAGGCAGTCAACGTAATAAAAACCAAATACCTTGAGCACTTTTTCTTCTAATTTATATCTTTTGAATCCATTCTAATGTATGCAAATTAATTCTATTCTTAGTTTTGACATGTTGTGCTTTTCATAGTCAATTACATAGAAATATTTCTGATACATTTTTTGTGGGAAAGCTCAAGGAAACACTCAAATTCTCCCGTTCATTCTTAAATAAATCTTAAACGATTCTATATTATGTGGAAGTAAAATAAATATGATGCAGAATAAAACATTCGTTTAGAAAGTATTACACTGAAAGCAAACAACTATTTACCTAATCGGAAATGGTGATATTTTCTGGATTCAAATTTTTTGAATTGAATCCGAATAAGTTAGTAAAATAAATATTTATCTGCAAACAGTATGTTATACATACTGTTTGCGTTAAATATTACATACTACAAAGCGTTAGCTATTTTATTTGAGAAAATACGTTTGAATGCATAATTTCATCAGTAAAACTCACACTTTCTATTACAATTTAAAATTACTTGAATATGTTTTAATGTCCCTAACATTACTCTATAATTCTTAAACATAATTGTAAAAACTTGCTATCGAAATCTAAAATAAACTCGAAGTAGTATTTTAATCTTATAATATTAAAACTGACTTACCTTTGCCTGATAAGATCTAACATTACTTTCAATCCAACATTCAAGAATTTCAGAAAATTAATAACCCCATCCCAAAACTAAATTCACATTCCTTTACCCACTTCAACTCCCATGTAAGCGATATCTATAGAAAAAAAGTCATCCCAGAGAATAAATCAGACCAATTGAATCTGCACCCACAAGCTACCTCCATTCGTTCCCCTTCCATCCCCGGTCAAGAGGCTGCGCGACTTCCCCTTCGATTCTTGAAATTGCAAACGATCGGCATTAAGGATTCCGAATCGATAGAGGGAGCTCAACCCTCCAAATCCCCCTCCATCCCACATGCCTGCGTATAATTGAAATCTCTCTACGCATAAATTGGCCCAAATCGCATTATGTAATGGTCCGATAACAAGCGCCCTTTATGTGAAAGAGATTTGAAAATAGCATTCTTCATCTTCCCGCGCCGCCTTTCGATATTATTCACACTGGTTGCTGATGCTGCCTCGATGTGGTGTTTTTAATGACCGGGAAGCCGTTGAGGGTGACGTTTTGTGATTTAGAGCGATTGGATGTTTTTTTTAATAATGATGGTGTTTTTTCTTAAGGTATTCGTTTTTGGAGGTTGATGAACGAGATAATGTTTAATGAGGCGTGTTTTTTGTTACGATCAGTTTGGTCGTTAAGAGATGTTGAGGTATTTGGAGACAGAGGTATTGTGAGGTGGGGTGTGGGTACTAATGGATTTATGTCAGGGATTTTGTGTCAAACATAAATTGTGTTTATGTTTGACTAAGAAACATAACTGTGTTCTTAGTCTGAGCTTCTAAAAGACCAAAAATGCTTCGGAGTCATGAATAGACTGAAGGAAATATCTTTTATTCACTGGAGTTCAGTTTGGAGCTTTAAATTTTAACTTTTAAAATAATTTTGTATGAAATTTAATAATAGATTTTCATAGCAAAATCTTTAAAACGGTCACAAACTTGGTGCATGTTGGTGGCAGTATTGGTGTTGTGAACATTGGTGTGTTGATGACTATGAATGAATTTTCTCTTGTGCAAAGGTTTTATGTGTACGCAAAAAATATGCAACAGTTAAGCACTTAGCTTTTTCCTGAAGGGTTATAAACTGGTCCTTGGTATTCATGCTAGCAAAACATATCCTGATTGATCTAATAATAAAACATTTCTATTAAAATGTGATGAAAAGAAAACATTGTAAAATAAGAATGGATCACAAACCCGTTTAAAGAACTTTTTATTTTACCCTAGGATGAAATTTCCTTAATTAACAGTACGTTGTTAGATCGCAGTTTCGTAGCCAGGAAAAACATTTCGCAAGGGGATAGAGTAGGGGAGGGGGTATATTAGAAGGGGATATGGAGTAGGGTGGGCCGAAAAAACCTTTTATTTTTTTTCGAAGTTTTAATAGCGCGGAAAAGTTGCGAATTATATAGACAAAGAAAAGGAAAAAAAATTTTCAAAATCGGTTAATATCTAATTATTTAAAAAAAATTTTAAAAAATTTTTTTATTAAATTTTTTTTCACTTTTTTCAAATTTTAAAAAAACCTTTTTGAAAATGATGATCAGGATGCACACCAAATCAAGGACGAAACATTTACGAACCAAATGGGACTGATTTCAAGTTTTAAGTTGAATAGTTCCAGAGTTATTTGCTGTTTCAAAATGCAGAAAAAATAACTTTACAAAATTTGTATGAACATTAAAAAAATTATATCTAACGAAAAAAAAGTGATAGAAGAATGGAATCTGAACGATTATGTCTATAACTATATTATTTTGACATAAAAAAATCATGAACAATATTTGATAGTTTAATCTTTGATTTTTAAAAAAAAAATAATCGCAAAAATCAAGTTTTTTCATATTTTTTCAAACTTTGGGGCCTTTGCGTGATCGGAAGATATTAACCGATTTTGAAATTTTTTTTCCTTTTCTTTGTCTATATAATTCGCAACTTTTCCGCGCTATTAAAACTTCGAAAAAAAATAAATGGTTTTTTCGGCCCACCCTAATATGGAGTAGCTATAGTTGTCAAAAAAGGAAATTTCTGAGTTTCGCGGGGATATAACCCCATATCTCCCTCTCTGGATAAGCCCCTGTTAGACCGTACATAGTAATTGGTTCAACTTGATTATTTATCTATATATATTTTAATAAAAACAGATTTCAATAACGTTATTTTATAAAAATGAAGAAAATAACAATTTTAAAAAATGCAAAATTCCGTAACTTTTTATCTATATAGCTGAATTCCCATGGGATGCGGATATTGTAAATTCGCGAGCGAAATCCGCCAGCGAAAACCGCTCGCTGTTTTTCAAGGATTTTTTCCCCTAGCTTTTTCGCCCGATCTGTTTCTCAAACCGCTCACTAGATGTCGCTGGCGTTTGTCGACTTTTGTATTCGCGCCAAAATTTACATTATAACTTTAAAATTCTAACAACTTTATTAAGTTTTAAAAGCCTGTATTTTTCATTAAATTAGTAGTACCACCAAAATTAAATCAATGCTTAAATCATTACTTCTAATATTTTAAAGTTTATTCATGATAAGAATGATGCAATGATTATGACGAGAAGCTCCAAGGTGAAAATGTTTCATATAATACAAAAGCTGTTGTATGAAACGGAAGTTATTTTAATTAAGAACAAAAAATGAAACTTAATTATCTCACTGAAAATATTTTAAAAAGAGCTCTATGAAGAACACCAATAATTTCTGATTTCACATAGCGATATTTATTTTATTCTGTCACATGTTCTGATGAAAATATTAGCTTTGGTATATAAATCCAAATCATGACAAAAATGTATTTGCATTCTTTTTTAAATTCTACAGTAGATCTCAAAACATTCAAAGTAGTTGGGCCTTTTTCTGATTTGGATCATAATAAAAAAATGACAACTTAATAAAAAGAAAAATAAAAAACAAATGCAGAATAATACAGACGGCATGGGAAGAATCAGATTATTTTTCTATCAAAGGTCTATTTGTATTTTTCGTACATCTAGAGGAGTTTAATAATTCAGAAAATCATATGAGAAAAATTTTAATCTATATACAGTTCTTTTTACGAATTTAAATATATCCTTTGAAGACATCAACTCACCGTTTATCTCCAAAATTCTCGCTTCCCATGCCGTTTGTCGTCTGCTTTATTTATTTAATTATTCCTTGTAATCTGGAAGCCGCTCATCGTAACAAAGATGATGCTTTTTGTAATTTTATTAACTGCGAGTAGTTATCTCATCTTAATTAGGATGTATCATTTAAATTCAGTAAAATAGCCGATCATGATCTGGTACGAAGCATCAAAATAAAAAGGGATGCTGTTATTGCTTGATGGGGATTTCGTATTGGTCGAAGGGAATCACGTGACCAAAAAAAGTAAGCGAATTTGCCGACTTCTTGAATATGAACGAAGAAAAAAAGCGAGCGAATTTCGGACAAGCGGATTTAGGAGCGGTTTTCTTACTAGGTCTGTGATTGGCCTCTTCTCGTCATGTGCTCCTGTGAATCTATTTGTAAAAGGAAAGATCGATCTTCTTCAAAAAACGTAGGGAAAGTAGGGGAGCGTTTTTTGGTTGCGGATTTAAAACAGCATCTCATGGGAATTGGACTTATGAGTAAAACTTTTTGTTTGACATGAATACATATAGAAACATTCGGTCAGAAAAACAAGCGAAAATAAAGAAAAACCAATTCACATTTTCTATTTAAAACTACATGGACCATAACCTCTTTAACACAAACCCCATAACCTACTCCTCCCGACTTTCTTGGCTGATAATCACGACTGCTTGGGACAACTCCCTTAAGTAGACTCTCTCACACAAGGGCACGGCCTTATCTTCGAGTGCACGGACTCTCTCACGGGCTTTTCCGCTCCACTTGGGAACCCTCTCACCCGCGAGAAATGCACCGGTGCTTGATTATTAAACGCTTTAATGCCAATTGCACCAGATAAAGGGATGGGTAGTGCGCTACAGGTGGGACACTTATTGCGTTTCACGGAATATAAACTGATAAATCCATGAAAGGGTTAGAAATGTATGGCGTTGCGTTAAGTTGGTTTAAATGGTATAGATCAAAGGTTTTTGGAATGGAAATAATTATTTTTAAATAATCACTGTGACCATGTTAACATATGTTTTTGAGGCATGCTAATATGAAGTTCAAAGAGTTCAAAAATGTACTCCAGATTCATATTGTATTTTTATTTCTTTTGAATTTCTTGAACAAAGAGTGTGAGTTTTAGAGTAGAGAGTGTGATCACTAAGTGTTGCATGTGGAGATTCCACTTGGAGACTTAATAAGATATTAACTTTGTGTAGAGAAACCAACATGATAGATACATTTATGACGTTTTCTTTCATATATTTGTTATGTGATTGCAGATATATTCGTTTTCTTCGTAGATTTCTATTTTTCACATGTCTTTCAAGTAATTTGAACTCTTTGCAGCAGCTGAGCAGATGAGTGGGGATCTGCTCTTTGAGCAGATGAGTGGAGGACTAATCAATAGTCACCACTTTTTCAGTTATAGTCGGCTAGACTAGTACTTGCCCTCCTCTCTCTTGCGTTACCATCCTATACCGTGCTGATGAGTCCTAACAAGGACGAAACCGGTCCACGGTTGGTTGACGCTTGAGAGTTGTGAGTTTACACTTATTGTCCGCTTAACCAGCAATAATTGGTGAAATTCTCCTTTCATGTACCTTGCCTTTCTGGAATTAAATCTGTCCTAGGAAAGCCATTGTCTTTCCAGCAGATGAGTGGAGGACTAATCAATAGTCACCACTTTTTCAGTTATAGTCGGCTAGACTAGTACTTGCCCTCCTCTCTCTTGCGTTACCATCCTATACCGTGCTGATGAGTCCTAACAAGGACGAAACCGGTCCACGGTTGGTTGACGCTTGAGAGTTGTGAGTTTACACTTAATTTGAACTATTTTCATAAATTCTTTATGTATATCCGCTTATTCAATTTTTTGCTTACTTGTCAATCACACATTTCTTCTGGCATAGCACTTGCCTAATGGTGATAGGTTAGATAACACATGAGGGATTCTTAAGCAATAATGTGCAATTTGGCCTACATCAATTAAGCCTGAGAAGCATATTACACTCGATATAGTGTATCACAATGAATGAAATTTGTGGAATTTGTGGAATTTGTGGAATGCGACATATTGTAGACTATTTATCATTTATGTTTATAAATGATAAATAGTCTACAATATGTCGCATAAATCGATGACACTTGAAAAAGTAAAATGTCAAAATACCAAAAACCGCAATATGGTACAAATGTATATACAGGGTGTCCCACGAGAAGTGGCCCAACCCCTTTAACTTTTGAACCCCTACAAATATAGTCATGAAAGTGGAGTCTAGGTATAGTAAAGTGGCCATGCCCTATCCAATGAGACAACTTCTAACACCCTCTAGCGTAAAATTTAGGAGTTATAATTTTTATTTTAAAAACTATTTGAGGTATGTGAAAAAAGTCAATGACTAAGTTGTAGAGCAGTATCGATTCAGTAGGAAAAGACACCTTAATGAGAAAAATATCTTGAATAAAACCCCTAAAACGAACGCTCAATTAGGTTGAATTTACGTAGTTTTTACCTCTTAAAACGCTCCTAACAAGGCAAAAATGAGAATTTTTCATTTTTATACTTAAGTGAATGACTAAAAGTATTCTTAGTTCATTAAATTGAAAAATTCTCATTTTCGTCTCGTGAGGAGCGTTTTAAGACGTAAAATCTATGTAAATTCAACCCAATTGAGCGTGCGTTTTAGGGGTTTTATTCAAGATATTTTTCTCATTAAGGTGTCTTTTCCTACTAAATCGATGCTGCTCTACAGCAAAGAAATTATATTAATTCCAGGAATTCAATATACGTTTCCTTGAATATTTTTTGCTCGAATGATTGTATTACTTTGTTATTATAATTTAAGAAAAAGGATCTCCAGACGTATTAGATACATTACTGCAGATTCTGAAAATTTCATTAATTTAAAATTGAAATGTGGTCTATAGTACAGGAAAACGGTAATTGTTTCAAAGATTTCATATAGAAGATTTTTTTTCGACGGTTTTATATGTTTTCGAGGGCGCTGATTACAAATATGAAGTTTGCTCCCACGTGGGGGGTCGGCTTCATATCGAAAATCGCAAAAAATCGATAATTTTTTGCTCTTTTTTCGATTCTTCGCTTATATTTCCAAAACTATAAATTTCTCGAAGATAATTTCACTTACAAAGTTGAAGAAAACAAAATTTCCTACAAAATGATACTAGAACTGTCTCTGTAGACCCAATAGATTTTGAGATTTAGCCTTTCAAAATTTAACACTTTTTTCGGATCAATCAATTTTTTAAATTCATATATTAAATTATGTGAGTGTTTTAATGAACGAATTTATATTTTTTTTTGCATCGCTAAATCCGAATTTAAAGTTTATTTTAATTTTGAAAGTCATCTTCACATCAAAAAGTGCAAAAACTATAAAACTTTTGCTCTTTTGTTCGGATTTTTATCGATTTTCTAAGATAATATTCATTTTAGAAAAAATAGCCTGACACCAAATTAATGTACGTAAAATTTCCTATAAGATGCACTGGTTCATTTTTATTTTGCGAGGAACGATGTACGTTTTATAGCGCTTTGAAGAAAAGCAATTTTCATGTTTTTCACACGAAAAAGTGATGAATGCTGGATTTCTCCCACTACAGCTCTAAATAAATTCAAGTTACCGACAAATAGTTTATACCAAATAAAAGTACATTTAATTTCCTACAAAATGCACTATTTAACTTTAATTTTATAATCAGAGGTATTTACGCTAGAGCTGTTTCCTGACTTTACACAAAAACATGAAAATTGCTTTTCTTCAAAATGCTATAAAACGTACATCGTTCCTCGCAAAATAAAAATAAACCAGTGAATCTTACTGGAAATTTTACGTACATTAATTTGGTGTCATGCTATTTTTCCTAAAATTAATATTATTTTAGAAAATCGATGAAAAACCGAACAAAAGAGCAAAAATTTGATATTTTTTGCAATTTTTGATGTGAAGATGACTTTCAAAATTAAAAAAAAACTTCTATAAGAAAAATTTTAAAACGTCACTTTTTAGTACCGTTTTCCTGGGTTACTAGAGATTTCTCTGAGTGAGCCTAAAGAATTTTTAATTTTTAATTTCATTATTTTTTCTAATCGATTTTCATACAAAGTAGAATTTAATAAATATCTTATGATATCACATACTTTCCTGATTTTAAAAGTAAAAATATAAAAAGAGTATTTAAAATTTTTTGCAATAAATACATACTTTAAGAATTTAATTAAAATATTTATAAAAATTGAAAGATTTATTGGTTAGTTGAAAATTAATGGAAAATTGTACTAAGAAAATAAAATCCATCTACCTATAACTTAACTTATATTGTTGCTTTGTTAAAGTTAACTTGTGAAGTTCGATTATTATGACATCCTGTATAAACATAAGTTGATGTTTTTTTAGAAAATTTATGTTGATAATATGCATTTTTTAACTTTTTTACTTAAATCTTTTGAATTTCACTCTCTGTAAAGAATAAAGAGTAAATGTTAGAAATTTATTCAAAAAGTATCGTTTATTCCAATGAAGAATTATAAAAATTTAAACAAAAGAGTATAATTTACTGCAACCTCCAAATTCTACATTTGTATTTTTATTAAGTGAAGTTAAAAATGAAACTCTATAACTTTTGTCATAACTTCATATCGAATATCGGTTCTTAACCATTTTCTCAACCTCAGAGAAAAATCAAAAACCCTATTCAAAAGATATGAAAGAACCAGAACAGAGCCGATGCTATTTTTAACTCAAAAATTGCATTTCCAGGACCAGTAAAACGAACCACTTCATTCGATACTGTTTTATATGGCATTAATCTTCACCGTATCACTTTCAAGTCGAGTCCAGACCTTTATAGATTTCATCGAACTCAGTTTGTTTTCACAGAGAAAAGGATCATTAGAAGTCTGACTCAAAGAATGGCCTCATCGAACTTTGAGAAGTACTTTTTTTCCCTTTTAAGATGAAATCCCCATTGTAAGCTTAAATTGATTAGACAATTTGCCGGAACCCTACTTCATTGTTTAATTACTTGGCAAATGAAATGGAGGACTGCTTAACGACAATGGTTATTCTGAACCATAATTTGGGGCCCGGGTTCTGAAGACGATGTGTGGTGGAAGGCAGGGGCGTTTTAAGCGAATAAAGGTTATAGTCAAAGGACAAAAGATAAATATTCCATTAGTTTAAAAGGTTAGAAAGTACTTAAATTACACAATAAATTTGCTCCTTGAGAAATCCTGTTCTATGATATTTTTCTGAATAAAATAAAATGGTAAGATTTTTTGCTGTTTAATTCATTTATATTGTAAAATTGAAGGGAATAGTTATTTTTTTAGAAAGAGTTAAGATGATATGTCCATCTTGTAATAAAAACGTTGATGGGGTTGTTAAAAGTGACAACTTGTAAGGTTTTTAAGGTTAATACAACATCTTAAGATGAGTTCTAGTACCTGTATATTTACTAAAAAGTATTCGAAATTAGATTACGTTAAACCTTGATTATAAAGGCGAAATACTGTTGCAAAAAATCTCAAAAGTAACTTAATGAGGTAAATGGGCTAAACAGTTATCACAATTTTTTTATGTATCCGTACAATTGTATAGGTGTTTAAAATATTTCATTTAAAACTACAACTTTTTGTCAATAATTTTTGATTTAGCCAAGTTCTTTGGTTATCTGAGCTTGGCTCACATAAAATCTAACATTTCTAAATTGGACGACTTATTTATACTTTTTTAGTACCCATTAAATATTAAAGTTCGGCAAAAATATGTATATATCTAATAGTTCCTTGCCTTTTGCTAAGCTATTGAATACTCCCTTACTATTACTTAACTGTATTTTTTATTTTATTATAGTCTATGTGATGAATTTAAAAGAACAGCTCTAAAATGTCTATAAACACTAGTTATTATAATCGACTGTATATTAAATTATGATCCTTTCAATTGAAAATCTAACAGACTTGTTTAAAGTTATCTACTAAATTATCCACTATCCCCATCAAATTGTTAACTGTTATCGACATATTGTAGTTTACTTCCAAACTAAAATTTAGGTGGAACAATACAAGTGCATTCAAGTAAAAATTTATATTTTACTATCATCATATTTTATAAATTATAGTTTATCACTTAAATGGATGAAGTTATTACCTGTTTACCTGTGAGTAATATTTCATGAAGGGCTGATATATTTCAAAGTAAAAATTTCATGACTTAATTTGCTTGAATTTAATAAAAGTCTTTCAGTTTGATTAACATTCAATGCCATTTGATTAATGTCTACATATTAAATCTTTGAAAGTATAAACATTGTAAGCGAAATTGAATGATTAATTTTATCAAAATGCTTTATACACTAAATGAATCAATGTCTACGATTTTAGTAACACTATATATAGCTTTGAACAGCCATTATGCTAAATAAAAATCTGTATGTTTCCTTTAAGGCACTATTTATAGTTTTTCCAGAATTTATAATTTCTAGGTCTCAGAAATATACCACTTAGTTTCCTCCCTTTGAACTTTAAGGACTTTTTCATCATCATGATACACATTGCTCTTTAGTTTTAAATACCTATTTAAAATAAGATAACACTCTCTAATACTGAAAATATATATTTGTTTATATTTATATAACTTTTGTCACAGAGGAATATTCGTTTCAGGCGTTTGGCGTAGCTAACACAAGTAAGGCCTATAAACGGTGAAGTTTGTTACCCTAAATTTCAAGCATAGGCTGATTTAAAATAATAAAAACAGAATAATTAAAACCACCCTTAAAACCAATGGAAAATAGTTAAATCTTAGTTTAACGATTAAAATGCTGTTGCAAATTTAACACAAAAGGTTATTACCAAAGTATGCAAAATATACTCAATAACAGCTGTAAGCTACTACAAATTTTACAGCTGAATCCTATGTATTATTCTCTATCGGAATTAAAATAGAAGATTCCTTGAATTGGGCCTGTTTAAATGCCTGAAGAGAGAGAATGTGTGTGAGTGTAAAAATTTTACTATTTATTATTTTTAGAACTATTTGTTTTTAGAAAGTTTTTTTCCGGCCATAATCACCTGTGCTTTTTTACCTAAACTATTTTTTGCAAATATCAAACCTAAATTATGGTCTCTAAACTTTCGTTGTTATAAAAACAAATAAATGATAGACTCCCTGAATCCGTCATTATAGAGAAAAGAAATTATTTTAAAAATTCCGAAGGAAATTAGAAAACAGCAATTCCACTGAAACCAGAAGAAAATTTATACTAAGCTTATCCTATGAAAGTGCTTGTTTTCTTTCAGCTGCTTTCCCTTGAATAATACTTGGCATTATACTCGCTTAGAGCTACCTCTAAATAAATTCATACCATTTCCTCCCAATACATGCATAAACCGGCATTAGCCAATCCCTGCGCTGCACAAATTAGCCCCACTACATACAGCATCAACCGCTTAATCCACGAGTTAAACCTCTGATTACCAACATAAAGATTAGCTAGGAAACCAGGAGTTATCAAACCGCCGCATGTTTGGCAAGCGTTATCAATCCTCCCAAAAAGAGTTTTACTGTCAGTCCCTCCCGCGTTATCAACGTTGATTGCACTAAGTAGGAAAGGTCTAAATTAAATTAGAGGCAGCAGACGGCAGGAGGATCCCTACCGGATGTGACGTAACATCTCGAATTATCCACTAACGAGAAAGAGGGGGAGGGGCATAGGGGGAAATTATGGGTTGCTTAAGTGACTAAATGGACTATCGAGAATTTTTTTTCCTTTTGCTGTTTGCTTGGAGGTTCTTTTGATCTTTGAACGTGTTCCTTGGGAATCGGGATGTTTAGTGCGGGTCTCATACATATTTATGGGGAATTTTTAAGAGGTTTCCCGGTTATTTGGGGATTTCTTTGAGAGGGCTGTGTCCGCTTTTTATGAGTGTCATTTGCGCAGAGGGAGCACTCTTGATGCTTGATTCATATGGTATAAATTGGTATGGAAGCGAGGGACTAGTTGATAAAGAGTGGTTTTCGATGTTTTGAGATGAAAGTTATGACTGCTTTTTTGGTATTATTTTTTTTAAATTCGTTTGGTGTTTATTTTTTCATCGGTTATATATATCTACCTTTTAAATATTTTTTATATTACATTTCTTTTTTATATCCCTCCGATCGTATTTTTTTAGCTTTATTTATTGAGAAATTAAAAATATGCGTTGCTACCGTGATGAGAGGTTTAATTTTAAATGTTGTTTTTATCACATATTAGAAGAAACGTTGGTTAATACATGCGGGCAACTCAAGCTGTGCATTAATGTTCGCTTGAATGTTTTAAATTTCATTAGACTACATCTCTTACGGCTTTATTCCCCGCTACCTGACTAGAGATTGACCATCACAGTCAAGAGTTCTGCCTCTCAGATTCGGGGTATTATTTTTTATTATTGGGACTAAGGTCGTAGGCCCAAAATAAAAATTGGCACTGAATACGTACAAGCAAATCACCAAATAGTTATTACTAAACCCTGCTCTTGCTATGAATTCTAGAAACGTTTAAAGTTCTAAATCAAAATAATCTAAAATAGAGAAGATGTCAATCTGGGTTCGATCTGGGGAACATAAGGTACGAGTTGCACACTATACTGTCTGCGTCTAGGCTATCAGAGCTGTTGCCAAGATCGTTCGTTATTAAACTTTAAATTTTATACGGCTCGTAATATGACGATTCCAGGACACTTTATTCAGGCATGCGTCATTTGCATGTAAGCATAAAAATTATTTTCAAGCATTTTCGTAAATATCGTTGTTGCATTAGTTTTCAAATTTTAAAATTTTTATCTTAAACTGTGCGCTTTCAACAATCTTTATAATTGCTAACTGTTAATGAATTTTCACTTATTCACGTATGGTTTCTAACATATCATACGTATGACACTAACACAGAAACATTTTTTAAACGGAACTGATTACGTAGCCTAATTTTTTGTATCGTGGATTCTTTAAAATATTGTGTAACTGAATTTGAAACGCGTTTAGTTAATTTTTATATTCTATGACTTCAAGGGGACACACGCATATTTCTAGCATGTATTCTGTCAGCCTAAGGTGGAATGAAGTAAGGATACCTTGTTCTGGCTTTCAATTTTTGAAAAAAAAAGCCAACCATCTGTTTTTTTAGAGGGGTCTGCAATTACCTGGCTAACTACTAAAACGAAATTTAATGAATTTATACAAAGTTAATAAGTTCTTTAAATAAAATACTGATTCAAGATTTAAATTCAAACTTCTAAATGCGCACAACATGTACTTATATGTCTAAAATAATGACTATAACGATAATTTCACAAAACAACCCGTCAAATTAAGTCTCAAAGACTACGTTACTTCAGACTACGCCCTCAATTACCCCACAGTATGACAAATTAGGCTGGGATTAAATGGACAACCTTTATTGTTATTTCCCCAATATGAATGATTAGTTATCCAAAAACTCTTGTAATTAAAATTCGGTTTTAACCCATGCTGTTTGCTCCCAATTATAGCAATTTAACTGTAGACAAAGCACCGAGCCTGATTTGTCAATGAAATATCTGATCAATCATTTTAATGAGCGTTTATACCAGTTCCAGAATCCTTGTAATAATTATAGTTTGGAGATAATGAAGTTGGGAAGCGTATTGCGAATGAAGTTTCGAACATATATTTGCATAAAGTTATAACGCTTGAAATGAATGTTGTTTTCACGTGGAAAGATTTAAAATTGGAAAGACCTATTTCAGTAGGATATCCGTACATGCGCAAGGGGATGAAAAAAAGTCCTGTGTCTAAAAAATCATTCTTAAATATTGCAAATAAAATATTTAGATATTATAAGTAAAATTGTGCTTACTTTTTTTTTAAATATCACTACAAACATACTATATTGGATCTTTTCCTTTATCTCTCCCGCAAATAATCGCCAAACAGTTTTGGAGGCCAAAGATTTGAAATATTACAAACCCAGTAGTAAATAAATGTGTATTGTAAATTATCAATATACAGTTTTTTTACAGAAATAATACTAAAAAAATCCTGCTACTTTTAAATATTTGGTACAGTACAGAAGCTCTCATAAGAACCACAGGCCTCATCTTTGAAAAGAGTTGGCTTTGCTGAAAGTCACTGTACAAGACTGACTGCAACGTAACTTGTACCTGGCTGAGGGCAAACAAAAGTAGTTCCCAAGGCAGTGTCTGAATTTTGATTAGATATCCATATTCTCCATTGAAATTAAGAACTTAATTTAGAAATATGATTAGTTTGTTAGCGTTTTTGTATCACGATTTGGGTACTGAAACTCCTCCAAACATCCCAACAAGCTTTCTGTTTACTCAGTTTTTTCTTCAGCGTAGTGACGTCATAGGGTCAAGAAATCTTGCTGTCTAGTATATTTGGTATTTTGGTTTACCAACAAGTATTCGAGGGTCGTTTTATTGGAACAACAGATTGGCTCTAAAATATCACCAACTTGGCTACCGTTAAGGCCAAAATTAACTCTTTCAAAAGGTGGGTGACACAAGTAGGTTTATTTCATGATCCTTAACGGTCGTATTTGCCTGTAACTTGAATGGCGGTTAAACGGCAGTCAAGTTTCTGATTGGCAGTCAAAGGAGGAAAACTATTTATCCACCGATCAGATCAGAGGTTTAACTCCCGGTTAACCGCCGGCCAAGTTATCGGTGAATATGGCCTAGGTCTGCTTTTCTAGATTAAATATTTATTATTTCTTTTAATACAATTTGGGGAGGATGTTGTTGATAGAAAATAATTTATCATAAATGCAAAATAAAACTTTAACATGACATGGTAAACAGTCCATTGTTATATAAAAATAATGAAGAATATGAAAAGTAAGAAAATTACAAATTTATAAAATTTAGAGAAAAAACATACCCTTAACGCTTCCAGTAAATATACTTCAAGAAATTTACGTTTATTTTACCTCGTACAAACATACATTAATGAAAGTAGTCAGATATTTAATTAAAAATGTTAGAAAAGTGTAAGATAAAGTGTTTGATTTTTAGCATAATTTAATATTATGGGGAATAGGCAGCATGACCACACAGAAACAGGACATAATGGTGGTTTATTGAGGGAAAAGACATGGTACACAAGAACAACAGATACCAACACTGAGCCTACGCCCCATGGTCGACCCCCTTCCGTGGAACACAACCAGTACACGACCGTTCTCTCTGGAAGCCGCCAACGTAATGCCTGGCGCTTCCCTTTTGCACTCTCTCACGCGTCAGGGTTCCCGGGATGGCAACCCTACATCCGGTCGTCCTGACCAGATCCTGTCCACAGGGTCCGTTCGTACACCTAAAAATCCTCTTGTACACTACCCGAAGACGAAAGACTTTGATGCAGCAGCGCATCGAGTCCTTGGGAAGATGACACAGTTTTCGTTGAGGACGGAAACAACGTTGGCGTTTTCACACCTAGTCCTCTGGTTCATAGCACAGGGGGTCGTTGAGGACAGAAACACGTTGATGCATACGTATCGTTGTATACACCTAGCCCTCTAGTGTGCTAGAAAACTTAAATATCGTTAATCGTTGAGGATAAGTCAATCGTTGGTGTTGGACAGTTAGTGGCACACAGTTCATAAACAGTTCGTTATTGGCAGAGAGTTCGTAAACCGTTCACAAATAAACGCTCAGTTCGTGACTAAACGCTCTGGGAAGACCATGGGAGGCAGAAAGACGATACATAATACAAACAAAATAATGACAATAAAATGAAGTTATAACACTGAAAACATAAATGCACTTTTATGAGAAATATATAAACATACAATTTTGAAAAATACAAACACACAACATATTGAAACACTAAATATCATTAGTCCAAGGCTTCATAAATTCGGCACATGAACTAGTTTTTTGGGGACCTTCTACAATTCCAACTTTCTCTACATCGTAAGTATTATTATTTTTTATTTTGGTAACTTTATAGGGACCTAGAAATTTGGATTTTAGCTTACATCCAGGACCAATTTGGGTACGCTTGATAGCTACTAAATCATTCAAGCCATATTTGCGGGGTGTTTTACGTCTAAGATTATAGGTTTTACTGTTACCTATTTGGGTTTTGAGAATTTGCTCCTTAGCTTCAATTCGAAGCTTTTCACGGTGATCAACAAATTCTTGTCGTATTTCCTCGTCTATCATTTCACATATACGGAGATCAGCTTTATGTTTCATTTTAAGACCAATTAACAGTTCAAAAGGGCTTAAATTTATGCTCCGTTGATAGGTGGAATTTATGGTTAACTGAACAATGGGGACACATTTATACCATTGCTTAGGGTCATCCTTAGCCAGTTTAGCAATTATATTGATTATAGTTGAATTTAATTTTTCAACCTGACCATTTGCCCGTGGACAACCTGTAGTAATTAACACATGTTGTATACCTTCAGTCTGACAATATTGCTCAAATTCATTTGACGTGAAAGAAGAATTACGGTCAGAAATTATTCTGTTAGGGTTACCAAATATCTGTTTTTGCATTTCTAATTTTGAAATTACCTCAGCACTAGTGGTAGATTTAGTGGGGTACAACCATACAAATTTCGTGAAGGCATCAATTACACAAAGGATATGCTTGTATTTTTTATTAGTACTGTCTAAAGGACCAAGATGATCTATATGAAAGGTTGAAAGGGGTCCATCGTCTTTAGGAATGGGGTTTAGTTTACCTTCCTGTGTTCCTGACTTTTTGTTAGCTAAGATGCAAGGAATACAGTTCGAAATGCATCTTTCTATCTTTTCCTTAACTTTGGGAATGTAATATTCCTTAGATATGTGTTCAGCTGTACGTAGAACAGCATAGTGTCCTCGCTCATGGGCAGACTTAATGATACTAGCTTGCATGTCTTCAGGAATTACTAACAAATCTATACCGTTCACGGTTTTATACAGGACATTATTTTTAAGAAGGTAGTTATCATGTTGGGAGGTTTGAAGCAATTGCTTAATTGTCTGTATGTGGGGATCAGTATCCTGAGCTTTTGCTATCTTAAGGACTACATGATTTTGTACTACCATAGTGATTGGATTGCGACTTAAAGCATCCACATGCTTCATTTTGGTGCCAGGTCTGTGCTCTATTGAGTAATTGTACTCTTCTAGGAATATCGACCATCTAGCTATTTTAGCAGAGATGTCTTTTTTACTCATAGCTAGTTTAAAGGCATTGCAATCAGTTACTATCTTAAAGGGAATACCTAATAAATAAACACGAAATTGTTTTAAAGCCGTAATAACAGCTAAAGCTTCTAGCTCAAAACTAGTGTACTTCCTTTCCGCGTCTGAGGTTTTCCGACTCATATAGCAAACTGGATGGAACAGATTGTCTATAGCTGATCTTTGAATAAGAACCGCACCGTAACCATCAATGCACGCATCCGTATGCACTTCCGTTTCACTCTTAGGATCATACATAGATAGCAATGGCTCTGAACACAGTTTAATCTTAAGTTCATTAAATGAACGTTTACACTCAGAATTAAAATCAAATTCAGTATCTTTACGAATCATATCAGTAAGAGATTTAGCAATAACAGAAAAGTGGGGAATAAATTTCCGAAAGAAAGAAGTTAAACCAATATACCTTTGAACATCTTTTACACACTTTGGTTCCGGGAAATTTTGAACCGCTTTTATTTTTACAGGAGAAGGGTATAACTTACCATCCTTAATTAAATGACCAAGAAATTCAATGTCTTTCTTTAAGAACTGACATTTTCTAAGATTAAACTCAATACCATATTCTGTGGCTACTTCAAAGACACGTTTAAGTTTTTCAAACCCATCAGATTCATTTTGAGAAGGAATGATTATATCATCTATATACAACACAAGAGTACCATCAGTAATAAGATCACGAAATACAGAATTTATATACCTGTTAAAACAAGCAGGACTGTTAGTTAAACCAAAGGGCATTTTTTTAAACTCATAATGACCTACATGACAGGTAAATGCAGTATACTTCCTACTAGATTTTTCAACATTAACATGGAGAAAACCATTTTTTAAATCAAGACAACTAAATATTTTACCTGAAGCTATTTTATCTAGAACTTCAGACACAACAGGCATAGGGTAATGTTCACGTAAAATACACTTATTCAAACGTCTATAATCAACACATAGGCGATAAGAGTTATCTTTTTTTCTAACTAATACAATATTAGAAGCATAGTTTGAGTTAGATTTATCAATTACACCTTCTTTAAGCCATTCTGCAATTTGGTTTTCTACAACAGTTTTTTCCAAAGGTGCAAGACGTCTGGGATGAGAAAAAACTGGGGTTGAGTCACCTAAAGTAATTTGCATCTCTACATCTACAGATTTAGTTTTACAAGGTTTAAACTGTTGAATCAAATTAGAAACCTTATCTTTGATACCTGGGTTTACAATATGACTTAAATCCACAAGGGATTCATCAAAAACATTTGATACTTGAACCAAAAAAGAATCATAAGATGACAGTTTTTCTATACTAATATCAGAACCTGAAACAGTTAGTTTACCTTGTTGCAAAACATCAGTTCCAATTATACAATCATAACTTAAAACAGAATCACTGACAACATAAATTGCAGTGTCAAACTTATTGTCATCTATGTCAATGGTAGCATTAAATGTACCTAATGGTTTTACATTTGAACTTCCCAAACCACTCAAACATGTATTTGTTGACATAAGTATAGGGGCTTTTAAGGTAGAATAGACCTTTTGAGTTATAAGGGTTCTTTGACTACCTGTATCTATAAGTGCAGGGATATTAGTGTCCAAAATTTGAACTACTTTTATCATAGAATTAGCAGGTTTTACAAAATTTTGATTAGAAACAACAGGTGTTCCTGAGGGACAATCTTTAGCTAAATGTCCAGCATATTTGTTGCAACGAAAACATTTAACACCTTTGTCTTTATTCTGACATTCATCTCGTCGGTGATTATTCAAACCACAAATTGTACAACGCATATTTGTTTGGCTTTTATGCTTGACATTTTTAGGGTTTACCTCATTTTTGGGTACATAAGACTTTTTAGAATCAGGGCTTTTTTTCTCAGACTGCACAGCAGAAAGATTACGATTAGGCTCATAAACTTGCTCAAATATCTTTAATTTACTTTTGAACTCATCCATAGTTTGACAACCATATAAGATAATTTTGTTAGCCTTTGGGGAGGGGATACCTTCAATGACATATTCAAAAAAAGAGGGTAAATCAATATTTCCTCTACTTGATAAGGAACGCATTTGTATAAAATAATCCAAAATACTTTCATTAGGTTTCAAAATACGTTGCTTAAAAAGCTTATGAAGTTGCGACGTAGTTAAGTTTGATTGAAACTCTTTGGAAAGAAAACATTTCAAATGATCCCAAGATAACAAACCCTGAGTACATTGAACGAGAGTCTTAGCAGACCCAGTCAAACACTGTTTAGCAAATAACAGCTGGTGGAGTGGACTTAAATTATGCAAAGTTGCGATTTCCTCAACTGAATTAATGAAAGAATCCACTGGTTCATTTTTATCACCACTGAAACCCGATATACAAGAAATCAAATCTCTTAGATTATAACCCACTGACATTGAATAGTTTTGGTTTCGAAAAGACATCTGCTCTGAATGAACATCTGTCAAATCGCGAGCTTCAGAATCTTTATTACTGCTTTTGATATCGTTTGAAATGCTTTCCTTCGTTTTCTCTACTGGGTTAACATTAGGGTTACTAGCCCTTGGCGTTGCATCGCCCTGGATGCTTATTTCATCATCACTTTCGGAATCAGAACTTATTTCGTTACACAATAGGGAAAAATCAGAAAGAGCATTCAATATAGATTTACAAACATCACTTGCATCGTTACTTATATCTAAACACAGTAAATTAGCAACAGATATTAATTCAGCTAGATTATGACTTTCCAGGACTTTATCCTGTAATTCTGTTATATTTATATCAGAACCAAAACCACTAAAAAGACGTAACCGTTTTCTATTATTACGGTCTCCGTCATCACCAAATACAATTTGATGTAACACTTTAACTGATTTCGTTGAACCATTTTTTAAATTTACATTAATATGAGGAATTTCTTGTAACATTTTAAGTGATTCCATAATTCAGTCAAAATCAAAACATTTCTTTCCAATACAACCATAAGAATCATAAACATATAAATCAGATAAAATAATAAAATAACTCACAACCTGGTTTTAAACCGAAATCGGACTTTAGCATTTGACCGTTATAGATTCGTTTCGTAGACGTAGCTCTCACAACTTCGACACCACTTTATGGGGAATAGGCAGCATGACCACACAGAAACAGGACATAATGGTGGTTTATTGAGGGAAAAGACATGGTACACAAGAACAACAGATACCAACACTGAGCCTACGCCCCATGGTCGACCCCCTTCCGTGGAACACAACCAGTACACGACCGTTCTCTCTGGAAGCCGCCAACGTAATGCCTGGCGCTTCCCTTTTGCACTCTCTCACGCGTCAGGGTTCCCGGGATGGCAACCCTACAATATAATTAATCGCGATCTATTCAATATGCCAATTAATTAAGATATAAAATATTTAAATTGTGAATCTTTATTAAATTAAATGCGGGATAAAACCGCAATGCCTTTTTTTAAACTTTTTTTAATACAAAGCTGTTCTGAATATTTTCTTTTGTTCAATATTTTAAACACAAGCTTCAAGCTCACAGAACAAATATTTGAGTTCTTTAGAATGTTTGAAGAAGAAAAATATTTGAAAAATTAGGTACTAAGGTTACCCTTTTTCAAGGCAGAAGTAAAATAAAATCGTTTCTTTTATGCGTGTGCGAGAAAAAAAATGATTAAATTAAATAGAAAGAAAAATAATGTGGTGTTTTAAGGGGAAAAAGTGTTGTAAAAAACGAGATATCTTTTTATTTATTTACTGTGATAGGTAAAAATTTTTCTCAGGTTACCTTTTTTGTATTGTTGTATACCAAGTGTTTCAACAAGTCCGTCCATACTATGCACAGAAATAACCCTTTCTTGAACACTTGACATATAACAGCAGACATAGCAAACCAAACAACTATATTCCTCTACTCTACGGTGAATTTTTATTTTAAATTTGGCATTATGCGGTAAAAATTTAATTCAATTACATGCCATGCATTCATTGTAGATATTTTTAAGAGGAGGTTATTTTTAGTAGATATTTTAGTGTTCCCAAAAATTAAATAGCTCTATTGTAATCTTCTATAAACCTTTTTAACCGGAGAATATGAGATCATACCTTTTTTGTCGCTGATTTCTCGAAAGCTATGGATCGTATATGCTTAGTTCTAAAATTTTTAGAGTTCGGAAAGATTTGTCTAAGTTATATCCATACTAATGTGTTTTGGTGATATAAATAAGTTATTTGACAATTTATTGTATAATACAGCGTACGTGACTGACTATTTCTTTGAAAATTTTCTTTTCCAACAACAATTTATTATTCCTAAAGTTCTAGCAAAATTACAACGATTTTCTAAAGCGTTTAAATGATAAAGGCATTTTCTTAGATATAAATAAAAACGTTATATTTTTCATTAGAAGGACATTTTTAAATTGCTTGGCTTATAAGGAGTTTATTGTAGAAATTCCAAACAGAAAGGTAAAAGAAGCAGACAAAACTTCAAATGTTCAGTTTTCTAAACTTTGTCTTTCACAGAGTGAAAACAATAATACCTTCAAATAGGTATTTTGAAGACAAATAAATACCTTATTTCTTCCCGCTTTCCCAAAACCTCGAATTCTTCTTGCTCATCACGAAATCCCAAGCGCTAATTAGCAAAAGGGCAATTAAAACATAATGCCTCATTGGCAACGCATCTGGAGCGCGAAGTGTAAACCTCGCTTTTCCCCCTTTCTTTCACGCTGGGAAGAGCTCAGCAACTCTTGTTATCAATAAAATACGGCACGTCATACGCGAACTGCAAAAATCATACATTTATAGACTTTCACCAGAAAAATGATGGTTTTTCCACTCCAAGAGCTTATTGCCAAGCTCAGAAAGAAAGAGGGAGAGCAGAGAAACAAAAATGAATAACATTTTTATAGGGGCGCTGCGCCATAAAGCACCTGAAAAATGATTCTGAAAATTCAAGGGCTTTTGAGCAAAATAGTGAGTTTATTTCTTGTAAAACAACTTCGCTAGACAGGGTTCTTAAGTGTTCTGTGCGTGTTTCTAAGCTCCCTGGCCCCTTTTCCTTTATTTCTGCAAGTTTGGCAAAGGCTGTGTTTTACAGAAGCCTTTTTTGGTGGAAAATGTTTTCCGTGCTTGAGTTTTATTTAAACTACTGTTGCGCGTATATGCATTTTCATAAATCAGGCATAACAAGAAAGTAGTGTATACATGTTTTATGACGTGATATTTTTCTTAACCTTAACTGATTGAAGTGTATTGGATTTTGCACTACTCATGTTTGGTTAAACAGTAAAATATGGATACACTGTATAAGAATTTGAAGAACTTTGGTGTATTTTGCAAGAATCGTGGTATTGTTTTAAATCTTACATCCTCAATAAAAAAACCACAAAGTGCTATACATTGTGGTGCACGGGGAGCTTTTTGTTTGTTTAAATAAAAAAAATACAATAAAATTTTAAAAAGTTATGTTTTTGAACGTCTTAAAACCTGACCTTAAATTCATAAAAAAACATTTTCCCCCTGAATGTTCAGTTTTAAGGATTTCCTACTTTGATAAATTTTAAAAATAAATATATAGCGTATAATAAAATAGCGTATAAATAATGGTAGCGTATTTTTATAATTGCTGACTGAAATTTTTACAAAAAATATTTTAGTTTTTAGTCCTTGATATCAGTAGGTGCCATTACTAATATGTTTGGTTTTTATGTGGTACGAAATTAATTTAAGCATTACATTTTATAAGTAAGTATGCTTTCAAAAATAGTCTCTAATTTTCCATTATACATTTATAACCTCTAAACATAATATGACCAGTGTTCTAAATCTATGGCATGTAAAATGTTTTTCTTCGTTTCATTTTTTACATACTATAGCCTGTGTAATTAGAATCGGCAGTTGAAAAGTCACGTGATTTCCCCAGTCTCGACACCCTTCCCCTGTGTGTTGCCATGGTTTCCACCAGTCTTATTTTTTTCCCACATCACGCCAAGCCCACAACCGCCCAAGATTGTCATTGAATCTAACTTGTGTCGCAGCAGCCAATGAAATAACCGGAACACTTTTTTTGGTATAAAAGAAAAACTAATCATGGTAGAAGTACAAAATTTCAAACAAATATTCAATTATTTTTTTCAAAAAGATTGTCGTTTCGTTTTAATAAAAATCGAATTAGCTTTATAACTATTAAGATTCAAAGTTTCAATTTAATTTCACGCCCTGCCGAAACTGATGTGCAAAAATAAAGCAGAATCACTTACGTTTTCTCCTTCGTTACCTAGGCGACGAACTTCAACTGATGACGTCCAACCGCCTATTTTAATTACACAGACGATAGGGATCTACCGTCACAGTGGAGTATTTCACCCAAAATCCCGGTCAAAATTATTTCTCGAATTTTGTGATTATAAAAACCACAAATTTGACTTAAAATATTTATTTCTTGAGAATATACATTGATTTATCAGTATGTTTTAGAATTTAAACATATTTTTATTAAATTAAAGTGCAAATCCATATATGTATAACGGCTGGTATATATCGTGTTCTGAAGAAAATACATTTTAAACAAATGCTTATCTTAAAAATCCAATTTAGATATTCAACTACTGATCTAAATTATTTTCATAAAGTGTACAAGAATAATAAAAGAAATAAAAAGCAATTAAATGTAGTAGAAAATAAATTTGTCCTTACTGTGTATCTTTTTCTTTATTTTAAATACCATAAAGATAAACCATAATTCATCGGTCTAAAAGTTTAAACCAATTCAAGAACATAAATAAATAAAATGTTAAATATGTTGCCGTGCTTTTGTTTTTAATTAAGTATAAATGGATAAATATCGTTTGCAATATAAAATAAGCAGAAAAAGAAAAACCAAAGTGCTGTTGATATAAATAAAGTACTAATTAAAAACCATACTCTCAGCGAATGTGAACGAAAGACTCGCGAAGCCAGGTGCAAACCTTTCATCATAACAAAGAGAAAAATGCAAACGTTTGATCAAGGTAAGTTTTTTAAAAAATAATTGTAAAAAAACGCAGACTTGTGCACCCTAAATTTAACTGGAAGTGTTCTCTAATAGTGTGAACTTAATCAGTAAACTTTGATTTGGGCGGGTCAAAGCGGGGAACCCTTTCAAAAATCTTTCTAAATATAAAAAATGCAGTTGTAAAGGCAACAAATTGGCCGATTCTTGATTTTAATCGCTTTTTATAAAAGGAAAAATATAACTATTTAAAATTTAAAAAAATACGTAAAGAAAGCTCATGCGATTCGTAATCAGACACTCTTTATTCCATTTTAATTAGTTTATTTTTCCATTCACAAAAAATTCTTGCGTAAACCTCTTAAAAAGCCAAAAATCAATGAAAAATTGCCTGTAATATCAACGAAATCTCAACTTTAAATGAGGCTAGCAACAAAACTAAAAAAACAATTGCCAAAACAAGTATACCGATGAATGCACAATTTATTCAGCTTTCAGACACTATAATTTTTTATTAATGTTCGTTAAACTTTTTGTTAAGCCTTTTTGACACTCTAATACTCCACTGTGGGGTCCCCTGTTCACTCTCGCTCACCAACCCCCGTAAACTTTCACGCAGGACTTTTTGGATCACTTCGCATCCTCACAAAACACAGCTCACTACACTTAATCACTCTATAAAAACAATGGTTACAAGCCTATATTTTAAATATAATATGTTATTCATCTTATAAAAAAATTCCCATTTCTGCGACAAAAAATAACATCCAACAAAAGCTTTCATCTTATCCAAGTTAAGCAAACAGTTTTTCTAGCTGAATATCGTACTATCCAATAGAATTTACGATTCTGTTTATCTAAAATTAAAAATAATTACGATTATCACTTTTCACCTCAGAAGTCTTCAATTATTGCAATTTTAAATAAACATCCGCATCTAACTACTTGAAGATCACGCCTACATCATAATTATAGTACTAACCGACCCAAAAATTATCTAAACTCTCACAAAACTTTTCCCCCAAACTCGAGAATTTCTCTAAATACTAGTGATGGGCAAAATCGATAATTTTAGGTATCGAATACTTTGGTATCGAATACTTATAGGTATCGAATACTTTGGTATCGAATACTTATAGGTATCGAGTACTTTTAGGTATCGAGTACTTTTTTTCAATGTCGGGAAATGAACCTGAAGGGACAATTTTTTTAGGGCCTATCCATAATAAGACTAATATTCAAAAAACTGAAAGCGATCCATCAAAAAGCCCCGTAGCTACGGGCCTGGAGGTGGATAGAGGCGAAGGATTTGGCGGGGGAAAAACCTAGCCGCGTCAAATTTCTCTCGCGGATGATAACGACTTGGGTTTGAGCGTTGCAAAATGAAAACGGAAACAGGCTGCGTTTGATCTACAGTAGGTATTATAAAGATTACTTCATTGAAAAATTTAAAACGAAATATGTCAATAAAGTATCGATACTTTTGTGGGTATCGAATACACTCGATACCTATAGGTATCGAGTACTTAAGTATTTGGTATCGATACCTGCCCATCACTACTAAATACGTACCATCAACTCAAAGTCCCCGAAACTCCGCAACCAGACCTTACAATAAATTCCCAGACAACCCCATATTCCCCAGGCATCTTACCGAGCGAAGCGCTTATTTTATCCAACAAACAACACCTGCATCAAAAGCGGCATGATGTGTAACCCAAACAATATCCCTCCTGGTAGATGAGAATTCCGCAGAGGCACCGAGGTCTTTGTTTACTTGAAGGACTCTTGGGAACCTCTTTTGAGCTGCCACTGTGAATCTGACGTCAGATGTCGAGTCTCCTACAATCGGATTTCGTAGATGAGTCTTTGGGAATAGGGCCTATGCTCTCTCTGAGGAGATCTTTATGACTTTAAACACTGGAACTAGTTCTTCTATTCGGCGGATTTTCTTCGAATTCCGGGTGGTTGTCCCTTTATAACTTTTTTAGGGAGTAATGGTGCGAGTAAATAGAGTTAAAGAAAGTTGCCGTTGAAGAAATTCGCTGATAACAAAATATCTTTATTATTTCTGATGTTTATTGATGTGTCTGGGTATACAAAGCTGGGATCTGTAAACCTTTTTGGGGGTGAGGCATGTATTTTTTTCTCTCCTCTTTCATAATAGATTGGATGTAGCTTTGTAGAACATTGCTTATTTGAAGCTTTACGTACCATGTAGTTGCAAAATGTTGTGGATTTCAGTAAACCTAGAGACATTTTTACCCAGATATCATATAACTTATGATTAACTTTCTCTTTTTCCTGAGTTTCCTAAGCAAAATGTTTGAAGAAAAAACTTTTTGCAGTACTGTACTAGAGTTTGTATTATTACTGCTAACCTAATAGGAGAAAACTAGCACAGGTTGTTTTTACCTTTTACCAGGTTGTAGGTCTTCAAAGGCAACCTTACAAAAATATTAAATGGTTAAGCTGTGGGGAGGGGAAGTACCAACTCTTGCACTCTCCAAAAGTTTTTAGGAATAAAAGTCAATACAAATAATCCAAATTTGGGTGAGGGGTAATTCTATACCACTTTACATAGGAATCATATTTATAATAAGAAATACTGAAAACGTAAAATTCCTTTATAAAAATGTATATTTTTTAGAATGTTTAGAATTTCTCATAACCCTCATACTATCTATGCTTTCGTCATTTTTATGATTTTCCATACAAAATATTCAAGAACAATTAAAAATAGTGTTAACTGTGTTCTATTAACTCTATATCGAATTCTTCACTTGTTATTGAATTAACACATTTAAGTATACTCGCTTTATAGAGAATTGTGTCGTTAAGTAATTCTGGATAAGTGTCAAAACGTATTGAATTCTAAACACAGAATCTCGAAAATTTGTGCAAAGAATTCCAAAAGTGAGCTTTCCATCTACGGTCCACTAATTTCGAATCCTACATTGACTTCCAAATCCTGTTTGCAAATGTATTTATACATGACAAAACGGCCTAAGATGGGGATAGTCAAAGTACTTTGTGACGATTTCCCCTGTCCCTTTCTGCACCACACTAACCAAAATGGAAATTCAAGACCCGAAAAGCCACATCGCTGTCCCGAATGTTTATTCATCAGCCTGCTCTCATAACTCCATTCTCCATTTCATAGTGCCTTCTTACTTACCAGTGTCTATTATGCATTCGAGCATTGAAAAGAGGAAATATTTCCGCCATTTGTTTGGAAGATGCTTCTGTTTCGATTCTCCTGACATAAAACGTCAGCACAGGTTGATGTCGATGCATTAGATTCCATATTCGAAAGGAATATTTAAAATCCCGCGATCCGATTGGGCGGACGGTTTCCCGCCATTTTCGCGAGGGAAAAATCCCCCATTCTTTAATGCATCCATTTTTTTTCCTTGTTTCAATCCGCGAATTTGTCTCGCGGCCACGAAATGGCGCGAGTTGTCGAATGCAGGTGCCATTAAAAAAAGAATGTTCTCGAATGACGATTCCATCGTTCGTCACTGGGAATGATCCGCGAATATTCCCCAAATGGCACAGCCGCTGACGTGACACCGAACCCTTGTAGGTATTTTTAATGCGATGGGTTTTTGGAATTTGAAAGTCAAATTTTCTCAGGTTAGAGGAGTTGCGCCACTTTGTTTCTCTTCCCATAAAAGGGGGGAAGATTCGTTTATTATGTTTATTTTTCCCCATGAAGAATCCCCCCTTAGGGACCTTTTCCCTCCTTCGTTTGTTGCATTTTTATGGCCTTCGGCGAGATGCATTAAACGCTTATAAGCGGGAATGGCTCGGATCTGGCCTATGCAAATAACATCCGAGCCGATGAAAGAATTAAGATCGGTTTCATTTTCGGAATGTTGATGCCTCTGGCTGAAGGACGTTATTTATAGTGTTTGTAATGGCAACAATACTGACGAATTTCCTGTTTCGCGGATTTCGTCTTCAGTCTCGTTGCATTATGGCGGAATCCGATTTTCTGGAGGTATAGGTACAATTCATGTGGGAAACCAGGATTTGTGGCGAAGGGATATTAAAAATTAATACCTTTGACGAGGAATCATTGTTGGCATTTTATATTTTTTTAAAGTTGAGGCTTATGTTATTATTGATTTTTGGGTAGTAAGCGAGGTTTTAATTAACTAACTTTATGGTTGAAGAAAACAAATATTAGCTGATGATTATATTTTTATTACATATTTCGCATGTTTCATTTCATAGTTAATGAGGAAGTTGCATGGTTTTTTTATCGATTCTTCATGCAAAAATAAGCAACTAATCAAAATTTGAGGCTGATCAAGAAATTTTTTTACTGCAAAAAATTTTAAAAAATCCCCTTTTTCAAAGCTCGCGAAAACGCTAAGAATTTGGGAAGTGACATCATCGTACGGTGACCATTGTTGGAAAGCAACGGAGTTGATGGTATGATTGTTGACGTCATCATTCGGCGTTTTCACTTAGTGTTTTCAGTCACGGTTTTTTTCTTGACTTTAAATTAAAATAATTAATTATTTGTACATTTTTTTTGAAAAAATTGACAAGATATTTCATTTTACCATACAAAAAACCATACGGAACACTTGAATGCTTATGAAAATCTGACACATGCAAATAGTACTTTTTAATGCTCAAAAGTAAAATTAATTCACAAACAAAATAAACTTCAATTAATCTTTGCATCATAAATTTTAAGATTAATTTTAAATCACAATAGAGTTATCATAATAGGTAATGTAATTAGAACTTAGAAAGTTTAGGACATATTTTGAGTCAATAATTAATTATACTTAATAACTCCAGTCCAGTTATGAGTGTTTTTCATAAACTTAGTTAAATAGTAATTAAAGAAATTATGTAACAAAGGTTGGGAAAAAAGAATTTTTAAAAATGTAATTAAAACTTTATGAAATTTCTCAGGTATCACAAGCTTATTATACAGTTCAAATGTCAAAAAGAAATCTGCATATTTTTCATTTTAAAGCGAAACGCAGAAAAACCTTAAGCATGCTCTAGAATATATGTCCCTTGTTTCAGTAAAGAAAAAAAAAAGAAAAACATCACCCCTTGCAGGTTCCTTCTTTTTCTTTTTGCCTTAAAACGAAGTTTTATTTTTTACTCTTCTCCTGTATATTTGTAACTAACTCCTGTCGAGGGAAACGCGACCATCTGCAGACGACATTAGGGTGTTGCCAGATCACAAACCGATACTTCCGAGAAATTCCCGCCGAAAGCGTTACTAGCCGTTAACCGACAAAACCAGCACAGAAAAAAAATACCGTATCTTTTTTCATTTATTCTTTTCCTCCATTTTTAGGGTTTTCAGCTGTTGGTACATGACTCGAGGTCAAACTTTACAAAGAAACCCCATTTACTCGAAAACTGTGATTGCATTAGTTTTTTTTTATCGTTCACTTCCCGTTCAAAAGAAAATCTCAGGTTCATTTGAAATTAGCACCTAGCTGTTCTTTTCATGAGTTTCCGTTTTGGAGAGGGAAAATAAATAAAATTTTCCCTTCAAATGACGGATTGACTGGGAAAAAAAGAAATCGCTTGAGAGAAAAATGTTCTTCCTCATTATTTTCCACCTTAAGAATAATTTATTTTTTATTTCTATACCTATGGCGATCTTTCTCTTTTTACGTTTTATTGGAGATATTTTTTCCACACAAAAGTTATGAGTTCCATCATTTGAAGTGGATCTTTTTATGATTTTTCTTTCACAGAATGGGCTTCTGCTTGATTCTCAAGGTATTATTTAGTACCAAACAAGACCATTTATTGTAAATGAATTAATGTGCTCACAAATTCATAAAATTAATTCTAATCGACTCTTTGTAAAAATTGCAATCTACTTTTAAATGACAATAATTTAGTTCTCGGAGATTTTTAAATAAAATTTATATTTTTCATGGAAAAATTATTTCACAACTACACAATTATAAATAAAAAGTATTTTATTGAATCAAAATACACCATAATGGTGGGTGGTAGATAGACACTATACTGATGGTATGCAGATAGATTTTTGAAAGCAGTTTTGTTTTTTAAACAGTAAAATTCAAAGTAATATATTACATACAATGAAAATTAATGAAAGTTTTCAATGTAAGTCCAGTGTATAAAGTACTTAAGCATAACGAATAATTTTCGAATGTATAAACAGTATTTTTAGTGAATGTTATTAGTTCCTCGGAAATTTAAGAATATATGTTTATTTTAAACGGTGGCTCTACTCAAAGAGAACTAAGAAAACTTCGCTTTAAAAATAACTTCGCTTCATAGAGTATATGCTAATGTTAAGAAAATGCAAATTTATACAAGAAAACCTAGTCCAATCCTTTTTCAAGAAATTTTACTTGTATCTTCCTAGAACAAGGTTAAAGAAACTCATTTTTTGATAAAAATATATTTTGATTACTATATTTTTTTCTACACTTCCAATGGAAATATTGTATCTCTTTAGCGGTTTATTCGATTATAAGTATGGCATGTAAAAAGGTGTATCACTTGGAATTGACTTTTTTGCATTTAGCTCCTTATATCTTGTTATTGTTCTAGTTACTGTAGTTATATTACGTTGAATTACACTCCTATATACCCTTGTATGGATTTTTGCTGATATATACGGTATTAAATATATGTTTTTGAGTATTTAGGAATAAACAAAACCTATATTATTAAACCCAACATCCTTTACAGAAGTATGTTATAAAAACATCATTTTACCTCCCATCTGTTCTTTAAGCATTTACAATACAGAAGACACCATTGCATCAACTAGATTCCCTTTGATTAACGACAAGGAATTAAACCGTGGATCCCACTTCATCACCAATAGCATTCCCGAAGGAAAGCCACCCGAAAAAGCCGGTGTCATTCCATTTGTCACAGCACAGAAAGCCGATGGCCTGTTGCAAAATCCCAGGATAATACTTAGCTAACCGTCGCTAAATGGTTGTGCCTTCTACGACACTTCTGGGCTCCATTCCTCATCTCCTTTCCCTGTGATGTATGGTGGCTGCATGGATCTGTTTTTCTTTGGACTTTGGCTTCCTTTATCATACAAGCCGAGAATAGGAGTTATTTGGGTGTTAGAGTTATCCAGGAAATGTCTATTGGGATGGAGGATTTCTGCCACTGAGAAGCTTCAGAAGGAAACCTTTCTGAATGTAATCCGGTGATTGAATGCAGCCTTTGTCAAGGGCCGTTGTTATAGGTGTGATAAATATTCTGTTTGGGACATTTCCAGGTTATTTTGTTGATGTTCCATGTATAAAAACATGCAGTACCTATAGGGGAGAGTGGGGCTATTTCGCACATGGGGCACATTCGGACAGACGGCATTTCCCCTAGTAATTATTAATTTAAAAATATGAAAAAAATACCAGTAGATGGAAGCATGACTACCACCTCTTGCATGAATTTTCAAAGCTCTGAGCCATTTTGTTGTATACGTACTAGAAATTTGCTAGCGTTAGAAGCAGCAAAGTAAATTTTCTTGTCATTTTGTTGGCGTAAAATATCAATCAAAAATAATTCTCAAGTGGACATTCAGCATTTTATTCAGTAGAGGCACTACTAAAGTAAGTTTCTAGAAAGGTTTTATTTCCCTGCTTTAATTATAAATATCTTGTTGGGACGTGGTAAGCTTGAACTGGTAGATGGGGCACATTCGTACACCAAAACATGGGGCAGGTTCAGACAGTGCGAATGGGCCTCATCTTTCCCATTTTTGATTATGAAAGTGATTTATATGTTTATAAGTGCAGTATATTTAATAACTTGAAGTTTAATTGTTTTTTATTGTAATTGTTTCAAAATTTGGTGATAACAGAAAATAACATCTTAAAGAAAGTTTCAGTTTTATGGAATTTAGACCAAGATTTAAACATTGAAGAAATAAATATCCCTGATAATTGTTTAATACCAATTGACTTGGACTTAAGTGATTTTATTCTAGTAGAATTTGCTTCTAAAAAGAAAATTTTGTTATGTTGGTCATATAGAAAATTTGGAATTGAATGGCACTTTATTTAAAATTAATGATGAAGAACTTTAAAATTAATGACGAAACTTTTATTTTCCCAGTAAGTAATGATTCAACATTCATACAAAAAGATAATATCGTATTAAAAGTTCCTCAACCGTCAGTTTCAGGTGTTAATAAGCGAGCTGTTGGTTCACTTTTCTTTTCGAATAAAACCTGACAGCTAAAACATTAGTTGAACTTTTTCTAACTAATTATATTATGTGAAGTATGTCAATGTACTTCTTTACTTCTATACTCTTCATTACTACAATTGTTTTCCCCATTAAAAACTTAGATGTTCAATATTTTCTGAAGCTGTTTTCTTTTAGTAAAAAAATCTTCAAATTAGAGGAAAAATATATAGAAGTGCCAAATATTTCGTTTAATTATACTTACTTTAAAGTACAATAAACTTTTTAGTTTGTAAAAATAATTATTTTATAATTTTTTTGCATGTGTACGAATGTGCCCCACACGTGTGCGAAACTGCCCCACCCATGGGGCACATTCGCACGAAATTTCTCGTTTTTTAGATTGATGATATAGGTTAGAAATTCTAGATGAATGCGACCATTTATCGTTTTAAAATATCGGGAAAAGTCTTAACTTTCATTTGAATCCGAGTTTGTTTCAATACCTCATCTAGATCCAGAGAAATATGCCGAAATGCACTTTTTGTGCGAATGTGCCCCGTTCTCCCCTACGTTTTTTTTATTTTCTAAACGATTTGTTATCTCCCCTAATTTTGATTCTTTCAAAAATCAATGAAGGGTAATTTTTTCGTGACTCACTCAATTTTTTTGACACAATATAGTTGAATTGAAGTATTCACTATGTTTCCATGTTGTCTAATTACAGTCCTTATTTGAAAGGAACAAAACATCTTGAAATATTTGATTCATTCAAATACATTGATTAATTTTCTTATTCTTTATAAATGTCATAATTTCTATTTTTGCTCCGATTTCTTAAAGCGAAGTTTGGGAAAGTCGGGAATGGAGTATAAGCTGTAGGATATGTTCATAAAATGTTAGCAATAAACATGTTTTAAATATGTTAAGTTTACTTTAAAAAATGCTATCTACCCGAAAAATTTCGATTTTCTGATACATCGGACAGTAAGTAAATTAAAATTTTCCACAAATCGATTGTGTTTTTACAAGATGGTTGTATGCAATAAAAAATAATTTAATAAAGGTACATTTTAACTACACATATTATCTTAATTACCCCAGTTCCATACAGGCATGGGAATTTCCATGCAATCCTTCAAATCCCATAAAGTCCTGAGTTACTCTTAAGCTTTTTCTTCAATTCAATCTTATTTTATATGGAGATTTCACGAACAAAATCCTACAACTTAAAAATCAATTAAATTGTTGTGTGGCTTTTCCTGCATATTGTCTAAGTATCCAAGCATAAAGAAGATGGATATTTACGCAGGCAGGAAAAGCACTTACATATGATCCTGTTTCAAACAGCATAACGCTCCACGGCACAAAACCCACCATCCGGCATATAAGTGTTTTCATCAAGCTATCTCAGCGCGCGGTGCTTAAATATGTCCGGAAAGGGAGATAACGCAGACACAAAGAAGCGAAGCAAGGAAGCGGGCTTGGAAAAAGTTGGTGGAAGAAAAATTGCAGAATTATAAACTTCCCCAGCGAACTGAAGTGATAAGAAGAGTAAAATAGAAAATGAGGAAGCAGCTGCTGCTGCGAAATTATCTTCATCCATTCTGGCAGGGCGCAAAGAAGTTCGAAATATCTGGGAGCTGGTTTCTTTTTATTTTTTTTGCAGTTTTTAAATGGTCGGGAGGTCTTATGAATATTACAGTTGAAATTAAAATCGGGCCTTGTTTTAATTAATAGCGACAATGGGTTTTTTAGGGTGGAAGTTGGTTGGATGAATGTTATGTATGCTGTTCTTATTTCTACATTTATGATGGGAATATGGCGTTGGGAAAAAATTTCACTTTTCTTGTGTGGATTCTCGACGTATTTATTCCATTTTGTACATCGTGTTGTTTACTGCCAATCCTTGCTTTATTCTAACTAATTTTCGGGTTTAAATGTAACTTTTAATTTTGACTGTTACTTCTTTTTCTCCCAGATAATGCGCACTTGTGAGAGTTGCTGTTCTCGTTCAATAAACATAGTCTGGCGTCCTATATTAGACATTGTTCGTTTGTATATTAGACATTGTTCGCTCTTTCCAGAACTTCAGCTTTCTTACGGGGGTAAAATATATAAATTGATTTGACTAAGATTTTAAGAAAAACCACAATGTTTTTTTGTTACATTTTGATTTTAGAAACCTTATATTTTCGCTCCCTTTTAAATAACATGTAATTGGTTTACATTTTATTAAAAGTGAAAGTATCTTAGGATGGTAAAAATAAAATGATCTTATATTTTTTTCACAATGTTTTTAAAGCATCATGTAAAAGAAATTTATCATAAATCAGAAAGAAAACTTAAGACAACAATACAAAATTTATTTACTTATACAGAGTTGTTGAATATTTTTATTGAGTCAAAAATTAGTTTTAATGTAGATGGTCTGAATTAAGTATCATAAAATAGTACTTAAGGATTAACCGGTAGCAAATATCGTCAATCGGACTTTGTGGGCTACTTAAAAGCAACATCTCTAGTTGATATATCTGAATTGTTTCTTATTTCAATGTTTGAATATTTCCGTTATTTTTCTTAATTTTTCACATGCTCCCGGATAATCCTAATTAAATGCAAAAAAAGTAATTACATACATTAAAAAAATTAAATTTCATACTACCTAACTAGTTAAAAACCATTTATAAAACACGTTCTTGAGATAAAAGAAAATATTCCCCATAAACACAATACCCAAACACCTATACATACTAAGGCACGAAACAAGATGTTTAATTTTCTCCAAAGGTTTGAAACCAGGAAGTTTCTAATCATGGGGCTCATTAAACGAAAGTTCCGGCGAAAACGGTTAAAGCAAACCCCTCCACAAGGGGCACTAATTCGAAAAACCATACACGGCGCAAACAATTCCCATACCAGGACCGCTTTCTTTTGATTAGTTGGTCGATAATCCTTTGAGAGTATTAATTATCGAGGGCAGTAGCTTTCGTTCCTTAAACATTGCTCACATAGTGGAGCGCTTAATGTACTTATTTAGGGTAATCTACCGAAAGGAAAATTTCCCCTGATCCCTTGGCGCTGTTGCCCAAGTAGTCCAATTTCCCAACAATGGGGGAAAGGGTTCATTATTTGTTCGAGAACTTTGACCACCTAGAAGGTATTGATTTCTCGAAGGAAGGGTTTTTTACGTGGAGGTTTTTTGTTTTTCGGTGTTTCTAATGTCGAGCTACTTAGGAATGTTATTTGAAATGTTGTTAAAAATATATTTAAATGTAATTTTATGTAGCATTTTTGTGTAATTTTAAAAGGAGTTACATGTAGTATAATTGAGTTTTTTTTTAAATTAAAAAAAATAGTTTCAAAATATTCCACTTTAGTCCACAGTCATTTAAATAAAAGCAAATATTTCTAAAATTAATCATGTTATTTCGTTCCACAATTTAATTTAACTTAATGCGTGTGTTTTGATAAGTATTTGCATGCCTTTTATATATTTGAAATTGTTTTGAAAACTAAAAAGAACTCTTAGGGTTAGAGTGCACTGCAAAAAATTTCACAGTAATTTTACAGCAAAAATTGCTGGCAATATGGGTGCCAGCCATTTTTGCAGTGATTCTACAGCAATTTTGTAAATTAACAGCAAGTTTGTAATTTTACAGATTTTTGTGTTAACATTACAGCGATACTGTAATTTTGCAAGATGTCTGTTTTAAACAGCATTTAAGTACACTCTTAAAATGACAGTTTTAAAAAATGAGTAAAAATTAGTATGTCACGCACTCAAACAGGCTCTGATTCAAATTAACTCAAATTTGAAAACATGCATGTACTCATTTTTGAAAATGTGCAGATACTCAAAAATAAAGCATCATGTACTCATTTTTTAAATCGTCCATGACACTCCAATTAAGTGGGTGAAATGTGTTACAGTTACTATGACGTGGGAGGTAGACCAGTAAGTTGAGTGTGACGTCACAACGTTGTGTTACACGTCAACACATTAACTTAATGTTTCTTTCGATATATTGCTAAGATTTCAAATTTTAAATATATACTAAAATTAAGTATAACTTAAGTGGTGACTATTAAATTGTTTGAAAATAACAGAGAGCGGCGGAGTGGAAAAGAGAGATACATACTTCTGTATCTGGTCACTAGCACGGCAGTTGCCAGTAAACTATAGCAGGTGGCGCTTTAAATTTACAGCATAAAAGGCAGTTTTTGAGATTACAGCAAATGCGTATAATATTAACAGAAGTTTTTTCTGTTAAATTTTACGGATTTTTTACAGTGTGGTTTTATTAAATATACATACACACATTTAAATTTAATTCGTCCAAAAATATGAAATAATAATATTTTTCTCTTTTAGGTAAGACTTTTAAACTGGAGTTATTGCGATATTTCTCATTACTGCTTTTATAAATGGATTCAAAAGGTATTTTACAAATTTTCTTTAAATAATTATAGTATATATATATGTTACGGGCAAAGTGATTAATTGGGCATTATTAATAATGCCCAGAGTGGAAGCGGGAAAAGTGATAAATTTCATTCATGAATTTCGTTGAATTTATCCCATTGCCCGGGCATTATTAATAATACCCAATTAATCACTTTACCTGTAACATATATATGCAATTATAAAATGTAATTAATAATATTGTGCATGTTGGAAAATTTATATGAAATGAAAGGCTACGATAAGGAAATAGAATGTGTTTCTTAAAGCAAGGAATATAATCCTACTTATTTGCATTAAAGATTTCAAACATTTACGTCATAGTTTGTCATCTGTTTGAAGCAAAACATTCCCTTTTCAAATTGATTTCTGTCAAAGAAATTCTTGAAATAATCCCAGCATTCAAAGATAACGCTAACAGAATGTAAATTTCTCGTTTTTTAGCGTCTCGTCACGTCGTAAGGAATTTGTGAGGGCATGTAATATTTTGATGGATTGGTTTAGAAAAGTATAATAAGAATTACTGCTCTTATGTAAAGCCTTTTCGAAATGTGATTTGTTGGTTTAATTTTTAGGTTTTCAACTGGTAAAGACATAAATGATGTATTTTATTTTCATAAACGAACTATCTTCTCCGATGCGTTTTATTTCATAAGTTAAACTTTAAAATTGAACTAAATGCTTTGGATTCTCAGGTGTCTAATGGAATAAAATCAAAAAAAATAATTATGTTATGAATAAATGTAGATGCTTAAATTAAGAAAATTGAAATAACATAAAATAAACGCAAACCACAAAGAGAAAAAACATTAAGGGAGAGTGGGGCACCTTGGGACACATGGCCCACCATGGGACACCCGATTTTTCAGACGTAATTTTATCGTTATGAGTTCGTGCTTTTAGGTGCTAATAAATTAGATAAAAATCTACTCTTCAACGTGTTTTGGAATATTTGATGAGTCTAGAAAATTATTTATTTCACTTTTCTTGTTTTTCGTGGTGCAAAGTTACAATCACTTGTAATTTCAAAAGAATTTTTGAAATATTATAAATATATTTTTGTCATTACAATTGCATTCAGAGAAAAGTACGTGCGTCTATTAATATTTTAGAAAAGAAAAATAAAATTTATTTTTAAAGCTAAAAGAGGAATTAAGTTTAATATCCAAAACCTCAAGGTTGGGACACTTGAGGACAAACCTCACCTTGGGACACTCAGGTGTGGGACACCCTGGGACATGATAAAAAATAACCTGAAACCTTTAAAAAAACAAGTTTTTATGAAAATAAATAATTTAAGAAAAAAAGACTGTTATTTAAAAATTGATGCAAAATCTTTATAGATTTAAACCAAAAAGTCAGTGATTTATGCCATGACAAAAATGAGGAAATCGGTGAAAAATTTGGATTTAAAAATATGCTGGATGTCTAATTAATAATTATTAAACATAGCTTTTTCATTATTTGTGTTATTCTTGTATTTTTTCAAAATAAGAATTATAATTTTTATACTATTATTGAAAGTGTCCCTAGGTGGGCCACCAGTGGGGTACCTTAGGACATTAAAGGATGTTTTTTAAATTTGTTGTTCTGAATTATCTGAAAGAGATATTTGGTTGTTGATATTGTTTTATTAGGCTCTTAAAGGACCTTATTTTATATATTAGCTGTGTTTGAATAAATACCATTATATAAAAAAATTAGAAAAATAGTTTAATAAAAAGTGTCCCAAGACGTCCCATTCTCCCCTACTCAATACAATAATGGTGAAACTATTGAACGAGAAAATTAAGATTATTTTAATTACAGGTTTTTTATTTTGAAATATTACTGTTTTCTTTAATTATTTAAATAAACTGCCTTACCTCAATTTTACTCAAGTTAATATTTATGTAACGACCATTGTGATAGTGATTGGATTGAATTGTGATGAGATTTATGTTTATGCGGCCCGCCTCACTTCGGGTATTATTAATAATGTCCGGATATATCAATATATCACATTACCCTTATTATTTACACTAATATTTAAATTGTAATAACCTAGCTGAAGCCTTAAACTACTGTAAGCATTCCTAAATTATTATTTGACATACCGTATAATCTACCAATGTAGCCGATTGCGTTAAAAGCTCATTAAAAAAACATGCACACATTTAGAAAGTATTAAAACCACCTAAAACAAATTCGTCTTTATACTTGATTTTCTTCCCTCTAAAAATATAAACTGCACTTGAAACTCAGTGGAAGAAAAGTTTCCAACGAAACATATAAAGCACTTAGTTTATTTGGAGTACTTTCGCACATGTCTCCGCGCGCGAGGCAAACAAAAAAGAAAGAGATTATCAGCTACAGACTCTCGAGAACCAATTTCAGATTTTCCAAGGAGCATAATCCCTTCAACTACAAAGTAAATTCGAAACTATTTGCCACCAATACAACTTTTCAAAGAATGAAGACTGCTTCAAAGATTACTTTGGGTGATCCTCTCTCTCTCTCTCTCTTTGAAATGTAGAATCAAACCTACCTCTGCACCTCTAAATATTGTGTTTGTGAGAAATGCTTTTTGCGATGCGAGGGGTGAGACAGAGAGGGGGGAAGGGTGGGTGCGAAGAAAATCGGGTTTAGAATCTGAAGAAGTCTTTTCGAAAAACTTATCCGATTTCACTCTGAACATTCAATTTATCGATTAGCTCGGGATAAGTTTTAAGAGGCGAAAAAATAGTTTGCCGGAGAAAGGTCAATAGTAATTTTGGACCCAAAATGCCTATTTGGTATTTTCAAAAGGGTCCATTTTCTTTGTCTTTAGAGCAACTGGGCTTTTGTTGTTAAAACCAATAATTTGTTTTATTGAATGTAGGGATTTTTTTGAAAAGTTGAACTTGCATATCCATTTATTAGCGATGTAAATAAAAAAGGTATAGATTTACTTTAATTTTGGTAAAACTTATGCATTCTATTTCCTCCTAACATAAAACTTTAACTTACAATATTGAGTTTTTATTACGATCATATGTTTTTATATTTATTACTTTTTGACTCTACCTATCACTTTTCCTGCTTTAAATATCAGGTGTTTGTGGTACGAAAAACAGCTAATATAATTTACCAAATTATTAGTTTAAAGGAACTTATTTAAGAAAAATCGATAGCTTACAATGAGTGAGTGCCTTTATTTATTTAATTCTATGAAACAATTGGGTTTGAAAGTAGTTAATATATTTTTTTTATATTTTAACTAATTGGTGAATATTTGATAACATTTTTCAAAGATAAAGAGAAATTTTATATGAAATGAAATACTATGATAAGGAAATAGAATGTGTTTCATAAAGCAAAGAATATAATCCTACATATAATCCTATTTATAAGATCAATAAATAAAATTTTGTTTTTATTTCATTATCTTCATTTCCCTTCTGCAAAAAGAATTTTAGAAATTTAAAAGTATGGATACAATTTGTGAATAAAAAACTAAATATATCTGTGAATCTCACTTAGAGTTTGTAACTCGTCTTTTAAGTAATCGTACGCAATAATTTTATATAAACTACCAGTTTTTATTTACAGTTATTTATAGGATGTGAGATAAGCCATTTGAAATATCAGAAATTCTCACTGAAGCTAATGATTAATATGTTGCTTTTAATAACAAAAAACCCTACAAATAGTATGAGTACCCTAGGAATATTACCCCTGAAAGAATAGTCCTTAGTATAAGACCTAAAACCCTTATCATAGTAGTAATTCAAAGATGTCTTCTTACTGTTGTACCTCTTTTGAGAGAAAGGATGTTAGGGTGACGAAAAAGCACCCCAATATGTCCCCTAATTGCTTTTTATGTCTTCCCACGACCCTAAAAATGAGCAAAAACTCTTTTCTCGAGGTTAAGCCAAATGTACACTATATTTATACCTTTTTATATGATCTTTCTTTGGACGACTTTTTATCTTAAGAAATAGTGTTATTATCATTAATATAAGTAAACCGTGTAGTAAAGGAAACTTAAACTTTGAAAAAGTAAATTGAAAAAGGTGTGTCAAGTATCTATGAATAGGCCGAGTAAAATTAAATAAAAAAATGTGTTATTAGTGAATTAAACGCAGTTTTCTAAATTCAGTTTTGTTTCTTATTTTTGTAAAATGACTAGGGTTGAAAGAATTATTAGGTTTCATGGATGACTCTTCCACAATTTAAAGACCTTAAATTTTTGTACAGAAAACTTCAATTTATGTAGTTTCATTTATTTTGTTGACTTCTTTTATTCTTCTTCTGTATGCCATTCACTTTAACACTAAGTATCTAAATATTATATATACGACAAAAATACTCTATTTCAATATTTTGTGATTTCTTTTATCCGAATACATAACCAGTAGTCGCATTATACTTCTCGTATTAAACATTCGTAACATTAATAGTGATAGGTAAATAAATTAAACAGCAGGGTATTAAATATGCGTTACCTTTTTTACGTAAAATTTTCTAGAGAAAATTTATACGTAGAAACTACTAAAGTATTCCTTAAATATTTCGAAATATTACACACGTGTAAGCGGAAAAATCAAAATTTAAGCCTGTAGATTTCCCTAACATGCAAAATATTTATATTTAAAGAAGTGATTAATAGTTCTTAGCTTCTCCAATAACTTCACCACCTTAGAAAAAGATCATTATGGGTATGCAAAGAATCACAATATTCCATCAAAATCTTTTTTATGAATCATATAAATCTTTGGGTATTAAAGTACACACTAAAATGCTTCAAGCTGCAATGTTTTCAATTTTTGACACATTAATACTGCCATGTATTACCGCTAAAATTTATTTCCCTCTTTTGAATCGTACATTGAATAAAGAAGCTTTCATCTTAAGTCATTTATCACATCATTTTACTTCAGCATATTTAAATTTTGGCTATTTAAGGTTTTATTTATTGTTTATTTATTCATTTTTAGGATAATAAAAGCTATTATGTCATTCTTTTGAGAATATCCCCATTTTACATTGTAAATTTAGGGGTTTTTTTATGAATTTTAAGTAGTATATTGCTAAGCATTTTGTAAATTGTGTATTTCTTAGTGTTCTCTTTAAAAATTTAAGTTACATTTAATATTAATATAATAATAAACTTAAATTATCTTTTTTGTAAGAATTTAAAAACTAAACTAATTTACTACTTAAATACACTAAGTAATTTCTAATTTCTTGTAGCTATAAGAATTGATTTATATACACATTTATTTGTGGAATCTTTCACTAAGGACTTTTATATAACATACTTAGACACCATTTTTACAGCAAGACATCAATAGTTTTGAGAAAATTGTAATTAGTCATTTTGCTATTTAAAAAAGTATCAAAAGTGGTATCATTGGAATATCTGAACTTTTCAATAATCGAAAATTTTAACTTATAACTCATCAAAATGATGAGACATAATTCAAAATTTAAACTTTGTTTTCAATTGTGTGTAAAAATACTTTATTTCAATAATTCGATAAGAGAATTCCTGAAAGGTTGGATGCCAAGTTAATTTTAAGAATGCTTTCAAATTTATCGAATAATTTACTTGCTTTCTATACCTAGTATACCCTATTCATTTAGAATTAGCGCCTGAGATAAAATGTATTAGAAGCAGCTACTATTGTAATTATTATCGAAAAACTTTTATTGTGCAATTACAAGGCAGCCTAAGCAGAAATAGTTAAAATACTGTAAACAAAATTGGTCACTGAAGTTGTGTGATGAGCGTTATTAGGGTTTATTGAGTGTTTTTGATCCTGTTTCAGGCGTCAATTTTAAATGAATAGACTAAAGAATGTAGTTTCATGTGTTATGAATTCCAAAATACTTTTTATTGTAATTTGAAAATACTATTTTGTCTACGTCATATTAAAAAGGTAAGGTATTAATTAAAAATAAGCATCAATGAATAATTATTATTAATTTTTTGGAAGATTATTTGCATAACTCAATTGAAAAAACAACGTTTATTTTACACAATTTAAAATTTTTTTAAAAACTGTAGACAATTGTTTCGGGAAACAATTGTCTACAGTTTTTAAAATTTTTAAATTGTGTAAAATAAACGTTGTTTTTTCACTTGAGTTGTCAACATTTGCACAAGATTTTTTCGCTATTATTTGCATATTTTTGAAAGTTTTAACCTCTATTAGAATTTAAGCATTACTTTTGAATTGAAGTATGTATTTTCATTTTTTTAGCTGTAAATGATTTGTTGTGAAATTCAGTTTAATTACAGTTTATGCAACAAAAACTTGGGGTTTCTGTGTAAATTGAGAATGTAGTTTTCTGGATTTTTACTGAACGTTCTTACACATTAATATTCTGTGGCACGTCCTGTTGAACTATTTCGGTTAAAGCTATACCGCATATCTAAAGAATGCAATCAAATGTCAAACAATTTTTAAATTTAATGGATTAAATAGAAATTTCTACAGAAATCTTTGCTGGGAATCAATACTATTATTTTACACAAATAAAAGTCTAATCATTACTGCCTAAACACATGAATGCGACCCAACATTTCAATGAAAAAATCAAGTGCAGTGCTTCTTTCCAATGTAAGGTTTATGTCGGTCTTAAAGATTCGAGATTTATTTAAATACATAATAGCGGAGGAGATTGTTTGTTCAACCACTGAAGATCAGTCCTATCCAAATCACTTTTTGACTCGTAAATTTGGTACTTAACTTTAAATTAGGAGCATACAATGCCGCTTTTGAAGGAATGGGGCAATCTTCTCATTGTTTGCTTTAAGTGCACAATTCTAGGCTATTAAAGTAATGTTTAACCAATATTGGAGAGAGCCGAGTCGAGGGCCCCCACCAATTGTGGGATGGTTTTAAGGATGGCTTTCTAAAAGATTCATAAGTTAAGATTTAAGGTGTATCCTTTCATAGTGCACTTGATATGGGCATTAGTATTTATGGAAATAGGCAATTAAATTTTAAGGTTTCGCGGTTTTTTAAGAGGTTTAGAGGCTACAAAAGAAAGCAATTATAATCGTTTAAAAAGTTTGCATTTAAATGCTCGCCTGGAAGTACCCTTGATGAATGAAATATTTTAATTTAGGTTCAATTTTAATTTCATTTTTGGTGTATCTGATATTCAGAAAGATAATATCATGGACCTTTTTAATTTGAACAAAACAGTGTGTATTTATTGGAAATGAGAGAAAGTAACATGAAACTATGAGCAATAATTTTATTTTAGTTTAAAAAACAAACTCTTTATAGTATCTTAACTAAATTACATGAACATTTAAAAATGCTTTCGTAATAAAAATAGAAAATATTAAATTTATTAACTTCCTTAATTTAAACACATTTTCCAAATGGGTTTAAAATTTTAAGAAAAACAATTATATTTTTTATAACCTAATTTTTACCTATTCCTTTCATTCTTTGGAAATCTTAAAACATCTTCTTCCAATATTTGTCAACATTCAAACCCAACTTAAACAGCTCAAGGTTAGAAGCATATTGGCCAATTTCGCGTTCATTCGTTGACATACAGGGATTCTTAAGAGGGCTGTTTTGCCAAAACTGATACCAAGCGGGAAAACTGATATTTTTCTCAACATACCCAAATCCTATTATAAAAAAGGTATGAGGGAAGATGTTGAGGAGGCTTGGAACATGGAGTACCTTAGCTTAAGCAAAGGTACAGTAACCAAGACATTATTTCCATACATAACAATCAGATAGACCAACTATCACTTTTTAAACAGCTCAACTTGTCTTACAAGTCACGAACATTTTAAAAATTATTTAAATAGATTCAATTTAAGTTAAATAGCTCAGTGTGACTGCAAAATAGGTGGAAATTAAAACGTAGACCATATCCTTTTAAAAAGTACAATATATAATACCGAGAGAAATGTTTTCTAACAAGAACTTCAACACAAATAACCATGAAATGACCTCCAAAATTCAGCCCACTGATTTTGAATAAAATATCACTTTTTTCCTAAGGTTTTGCAATAATCTGGCACTCTGAAGACCTCTAACCTAATACTGATACCTCCTAAAAGTTTAAACATTTTATTATAATGTATTGTGGTGTTTTACTCGTCTTTTAGTTACTTCTGTAAGCCCCGTGTGATACATTGTGGTACACGGGGAGCTTTTTGTTCATTTTTAATAAAAGAAATGGAGTTGTAATGTTATTGAAAAGTAAAAATCTATTTAAAAAATAATTAATAGTATTAATGAGTAGTTAGAGAATGATGACACATTTAAAGAAGTATAGATTCTGACTTACTTTATTTTTCAAATTTAAAATAATCAAAATGGGCTTTGAAGTAAATCTTAGGTATCATGATGAACGGTTTTTAAAATATAACCCAAATGGATGTAAATTTAAAAATCAATTTTCTTTAAAGGTTTGTTAATAAGCGTATCACACACTTAATTCCTTCCAGGGAGATAAACATTATGTAAAAACAACTGTGTGTCAATCTGTAAAAATTACACACCGTTTGTACGAGGAGTATCACAACTTCAAATAATGACTTTGCTATTTCTGTTTGTTTTTCATATGAAGTAGATAAAATTAACCTACTTGTGTGGCGCAATGCATCGTTGTAGGTTTACATGGTTTTTTAACATTGCGTTAAATACCTTAAATTGACGGTTACAATTTCTCACACATTTCCCATACATATTTTCCAAATACTGCATTCATACATGACGAACATAAAAGTAACCCAAATCAATTTTTAACCATTGTTCCCTACCGAAATTCAACAGAGTGTTCCCGTCTTCTCGGAACAGATAATCCGTCTCGAATTCTCTTTCACACGTTCCCTGTTGCAGTCATTACAAGACTCCTCCCAAGTTAGTTCATCCCACATTCTCTAACCCCATCGATGATTATCAAAACCTCGGGGTTTTATTGTTCGCAACATTTAATTATCATATCCTCCAAGTACCCCCATCGAATAGGTTTGACTCACAGGAGGTACATTACGTGCTCACCATACCAAAAAATCAAGTCCATATGAGTCCACCGTTTTAAGCGCACATTACGTATTCAAACACTGTAACCGCAGTTCCTTGGGTTCGCTGCCGATACGTGGGAGGTATACCGATAGCCAAACTAAAGAATCCACTTGAAACAATCAGCATAGTGATGCCGTTTAGGGTTAAGGAAAAAATGCGACTGTGAGGAAGCCGAGTCGTTATTCGGCCGTGTGGGCTCTAACAGCGCCAGTGTCAATATCCAAACGAAGGAAATGCAAATGGTAGAAAGCAAGCCCCGGCAAAGTGCGCCCCGAGAACTTTCCTCCGCTTCTGCTTTTTTGGTGGGACGTTTTTGGAAAAGAGTTCTCTTTTGGTGGAAGTTTCTATGCATAAACTAATAAGGTGGGGAGAGGGTTGTATCTTATTCCCGCCCGCCGTAACTTTTTTCTTCTGTTTTTTGTTGTCGGCGTGAGTGAGTTAGTTTTCGAGATGTGGGCTCTCGCTCCCTCGAGTGGGTTTTTGACTCTATAATTGAGCCTCTGGGAGGCAATATGGAGGGGGATTGGAACCCCAGTTTTTTCTTCTTCTCATTCAAATTGGGATGGTTGAGTTTGGCGTGAAGTGCTTCGCTTTTATGGAGTAATCGGGATGGAATTTCTTCTGGTACATTGGATTTTAATCGCATGTCGCAGCTGGTCTGAGGCAAACTTAAAGAAAAAAAACTTCGTGCTCTTATTACCAGCTAGAATTCCTAAACGGATGAGTGATATCGAGTTTCTAAAAATTTATCATGTAAATTTAATTCGGTTTTACACGAGGGTTCTTTGGTTTTATTACGTGCTTATCGGTGTAAGAAAATCTAAAAGTAATAGCATTCGCATATCACACTATTATAATCGCTACCTTTGATTCATGAATATTTTTGTAGAATGGTTAACTTTCTTTTTTTTCTTTTTAAAAAATAGTTCTAAACTAAAATAAAAATTCGGCTAAATGCGATTTAGCTTTCTTTTATTCATTGGTATTATGAGTTAATATAGGTATTTTCAAGCTTCTGCAGCAAGCAATGTCTCACATTAAAGCTTATTTACTTATATTTTGATCATTGCATTAATGATAATATTAAAAATACTTTTAAGGAAAACGATTAATAATAAAATATAAGTTTTAAATTAACAAACTTTTATTATAACGTAACTTTTATTGTAACACATTAAACTATATACTAAAACTTACCAAATTAAAGTATTTATAAGTACCAATTTATGTGTAATATTCATTTGTCAAGTAATTTAAATACGTTTTAAAATCACGCTTTAGGATGAGTCGGGTGCAAGAGAGCCACGATTGATGATAAATCACCCAAAAAATTAAACATCAAAATAAAAATAACATTACAATATCTCAACCAGCAATCCTACTTTTAAGTGTCATTGTATTATGTGTAATTTTTTAAATGTTGTCAGTATGGTCCAATTAGCGAGATTTGTGTCCAGCTAACCCTAAAGAACCATAACTACCCGTATTTTCTCATTACAACGTATTGCATCTTAAAGTAATTTCATACCTAATGGTTTAACTTTACGAAATTTATAAGAGCCCCCGATTTAAATTAATGCCTAAAAATAAATTTCCAGAGTAGATAATCTGAAGAAAAACAAAACAGGGCTTTATTTTTGATCTAATGCTCCCTCTAATCTTTCCCACAGAGAGTTCCATTTATCCAGATCTATCGTTTATCAACTCTGTTTATTCCCCGAAGGCTGCTTTCGGCCATTTATTCTTCGAAATGCTGCATAACTTTAGAAATATTTTCTTCCTTTGTGGCCCAAAAGCGTACCCTGTTTCATCGCTTCAGAATGTAGCTCAAAGGATGGTTCATTTTATATCGAAGAACCTATAAACGTCAACAATAACTCCTACTTTCAGTTAGAACAATGTCAGCGAGAAGAAATACTCTCGATAAATTGCTGTTTGCGAGGTTTTCTTGTTGTGTAGGCTTTCGTTGCTTGCTATTTAATGGTTAGTTTGGTTTTGAGGTTCTTATAATATTTATAATGTTATATTCTATAAAAATAATTTGATGTTTTATTACCTATTGAAGAGAAAACTAAGTTTGAGGGTTTCTTTTGAAATGAAAAAAAGTTTGAATTTTATTATGTAAGTAGATGTTTTTACAAATGTAACGGTAAAATTATAAAATCAAGTTGTTACTTCTTAAAAAACATGATTTTAGTGTAATTAAATTATTTATACTTTTAACCTTTTATTTTAACATATTGTATATTTTACTTAAAAGGGAGAAGCGCGATTTGATTTAACCCATTACTGCCTGACGTCCCTTTTTAGGGACGTTTTTTAAAAGTCCTCCCATTTCTACAAAAATTGTTCCTTTGAATCAAAATTTGCAATGATGTATCTCTGATCATCATAGAACATAAAGAACACAAGAAGAAAGCAGAATTTTAAAAAATTTTCACTTTTTTTAAAGTTGGAACATAGAATTTTTCAGAAAAGTGCTTTTTTAAAAATTTTAAAAGAAAAAGCTTAAAAATCCTAGTTGTTATTTTAAAAAAATGTCAATGCCGATATATATTACTGTTTGTACATTAAATCAGTTTGGGTGTTTTTTTATTTTTCCAAAATATTTTATCTTGACCTTATTTTGGACCCTCGAAAAGCGTCCCTAAAAAGGGACGTCAGGCACGAATGCCCCCGTGGTTTTCCCCATAGCGAAATTCTAATGTTTCCTTTATTTTTTCATAAAAACGCGTTCGATTCTTATGAAATGAATTAAATAACTGATATTTATAAAATTACTTTAATTTTAGCTAATAAATTTATTATTTTTGTTTATTTTTTTTGGAAAATACTGTTATTTCTGCTAAATTAATGGAATAAAAAGTCTTAAATTATAAGGAATTAATTAATTTGTATTAATTAAAATGAATAAATTAATTATTTTACTATATTTATTACTTATGCAAATATATTCCGGTTATATTTTAATTAAAAGTTTAATAATTATTAGTTATAATGACTTTTTGTCATTAAAATTGCCAAAAAAGTCGCATTTGTGATAAATTTTCGGCTTTTTTTCTAATTAGATGTCGCTAATCATTGTGTTCTATACTGAAGATCAATCTATATCATCTGGCTTGCTAATGCACATCCCACTAATGCTTGATTTTTGGGGAGAAATTCGTGTTCCGCACAATTAAATTAAATAAAATGAAGAAAGTATGGGCATTTGAAAGACTTAAACTTCACAAATTGAGATATTCTGATGGATTTGAGGTGTGTAAAAGTAATTAATACTTAATATTAGGTAACATATAAACAAAGAATGCCTTTTTCAATTAAAAACCTTAATTAATTTGCAATTAACATAGATTTGGGAGGAAAAAACGTGTTTTAGAGCATAAAAATGCTCAAATTACGTTAATTAGGGTTAATTATACAGTTAATTGGATGAATAATTAATATTTTTTCTTCATATTCATGTTACAGTATGGTTCCGATCACTTTTGCTGTACTTAAAAAGGTAGAAGATGTTTTTGAGGCTTTAAAAAGTTTTCTACCATGCGTTTACTATAGGTAAAAACAACGGGGGCATTCGTGCCTGACGTCCCTTTTTAGGGACGTTTTTTAATTTTGGTGTAGAAATTAAAATTTTAACCTGGAATTTTTTTCACTATTTTTCCAGTTGTTTTGGGGCTATTTACTATGTTTTTACCGAATATTTAAGATAAATAAAAAGTTGGGCATTAATGGGTTAATGTTAAAAAATAAAATTATAAGTACATATAATGCTAGGTTATAAAATTAAAAATTAATTGTTAAAAGCCAACAAGTACGAGTATTTTAGTTAAAAGAAACTCCTGATACACTAAAATATGGTAGCATATTAAGACTTTTTTTGGTTCTTCCCTAATGGGCTATAAAAGTATAAAAGAGGGTTAAGACAATTTTGTTCTACTGATCACTGAGATTTAAAAGCAAAATTAAATTACAAATATATTGGGACATTTTATTACTTCAGGGTTTAATAAGATGTATCACAAACTAATTATAAGTTAAGGTTTTATTTCATAAATCTGTGCACTGTGAGATTAATGAAAAATATATCCTTTAATCACTCTCAAATCTATTATCCTAGATTGTTTCTGTATGACACTAGACATAACATGGGGACAAAATATTACAGTAAAGTCTTAAATGAAATATGATAATAATTTATAATACCCTATTAGAAATAAGCTTGAAGAAAAACATTTTTGTTGCTTCTAACTTTTAATTCATTTGTTATTCAGAAAAAAATGCACCAAACAAATTAATTTATCTTGATTATATCCATCATTCGGGGAATACAATTTAGTAAATATGTTTCCTATTTTTATTAATAGTTACTACCTTTATGCTTGTTCTTGATTGATAAATTGGTGAGATTATAGTCTAAACATTTTTATTGTTGTAAATTACCTGTGTATAGTTATATGTTTCATATTAGAAAACTTATAAAAACTAAAAAAATATGTGTTTGTGTGTGTAATTAAACTCTTCAAACCATCTGTATTCCTTTACATGTGCTCCGAATTGAATTTGGCTACTTCTTCATATCGCATGGAAAAGGAAATAGTTAAAAATGTTTTTGCATTCAATTAATCATTCCATTCGTTTGAAGGTGAACCACAAATTGATTTATTATGAAAGACGGACCACACTCCAACTCTCCAGAAGAGCGATTCCAGATTTTTTTTCCGTCCCTTCACTATGTAAATCCATTAATCACCACTTCCGTGTTTTTAGGGTGGGTTTACATGGATCGGGGTAAACGCGACATGATCGAAACCAAGGCCAGAGGAGCTCGAAGTAGTAGGCATGACGTCACTTTTTATACTTTTTTGACAACTGTTAAACTCTATTAAAGTTCTTTTAACCCTTTATGCCCTAAATTATTTTCCTCATCCTCAAACAAATATGTCAAGTTTACGTAACTGCAACTATAAGTAAACTAAATTTGGCCTTACATGACAAAAATTTGACGAATCTGGAACATTGGGAAGTTGGACTTACAAGTCCCGTCGGGACATAAAGAGTTAAAACACACGCCTACTTACAAATCCTATTAGAAAAATGTTTGTAATGCCCCTGATTGGTCCGTCGAAAGAATATCATTACAAATATAGCCAGATAGGACTCGGATTGGTTTTTCTTCTCTAAAATAAATAATCGGTGCATTTTCAAATTCAAGTGACACTTTCGTCTATCGTCTTATCTGACTAGACTAATCAAAGAGCTTGCAGAGTGATTGATCCTATTTGGAATGGTATCCTAGTTGAGATGTAAAAAAAACGAAGAAAAGTGACATCATGCCTGTTATTCCAAGTCACATTTTGAAGCTTCTCTTGCGTTTTGAGTCTAGGTGTCCATCAAAACCAAATCATTCCATTGGACCTTAGCGCTACTATGCAGTACTATGTCATTTTAAATGAAAAAAAAATCACAGTACCCATACAGCACAAACGTTCTAGATTCCTCTAATGTTCGTTATGCGACCGAATTTCGTTTACTTCTAGTACCAGTTATGTATGAGATGTGTTTCTAGGGCAGTTGACACAATCGCGTCGCGTTTCCACAGCCATATTAATTCAACCTTACGGCTTGTTTTACATCATCGCAACACGGTTCCGATGCGTTTCCAATCAATTGCCGGGGTGCGTGAGTCCCAGAAAGAATAAAAAACAACGGGTTTTTGTTTCCACGTTTCGTATTGGAAAAGTGACAGCCGGCAAGCAATTTAGCTTTTGATTGATTTTTGCCACGCGCTACAGCCTTAATGCGTCGTTAGTTAAGCAAAGGTACAGCCTACGTATTAATGAAGGAGCGCTGAGCTAATGCGAGGAGGTTGTGATTACGTTAATCAAGATGGATATGACGGAAAGTTGTTTGTTTTTATGACGGACGGGCTGGTTCTCATGGCGATAAAAAAAATGGATGGGTTTCACCTATCGTATTACATCACGCGCGCGCTTATTCAACATGTCATCATTTGGGTGTCACTGTTTTGACATCGCCGTGCTGTGGGATGATTTATTCTGAAAGAGATCTGTCAAAAGAATTTATAGGGTATGAAATATTTTTCCTTTAGTGTGAACTGCTCTGGGATTTTCATGGAATATCAAATTCGAGCTTTATAAAATACGTAAAAAGTGAGTTTCTTATTTGGTAAATTTATCCATTGCTATATTGAAATTGTTTTAACTCAAGCTCAGAGAATTTCTTTCATTACTTCAAGAACTTTTCATTATTTAAACTTTCTCATTACTTACTGGAAGTTTCTACATTAATGATCATCATATTACTTTAACTGGAAGGTATATTTATATAGTGAAATGTAATAAATTATATTCGTAACATATAAACCAGTAGGGGAGAGTGGGGTAAATTCGCACATGGGGCACATTCGGACAGACGGCATTTCCCCTAGTAATTATTAATTTAAAAATCTGAAAAAAAGACCAGTAGGTGGAAGCATGAATACCACCTCCTGCATGAATTTTCAAAGCCCTGAGCCATTTTGTTGTATACGTACTAAAAGTTTGCTAGCGTTAGAAGCAGCAAAGTAAATTTTCTTGTCATTTTGTTGGCGTAAAATATCAATCAAAAATAACTCTTAAGTGGACATTCAGCATTTTATTCAGTAGAGGCACTAGTAAAGTAAATTTCTAGAAAGGTTTTATTTCCCTGCTTTAATTATGAATATATTGTTAAGACGTGGTAAGCTTGAACTGATGGATGGGGAACATTCGTACACCAAAAGATGGGGCAGATTCGGACAGTGCAAATGTGCCTCATCTTTCCCATTTTTGATTAGGAAAGTGATTTATATGTTTAAAAGTGCAGTATGTTTAATTACTTGAAGTTAATTTTTTTTATTGTAATTGTTTAGAAAATTTAGTGATAATAGAAAATAACATTTTAAAGAAAGCTTCAGTTTTAAGGAATTTACACCCAGATTTAAACACTGAAGAAATAAATGTCCCTGATAATTGTTTAATACCAATTGAGTTGGACTTCAGTGATTTTATTCTAGTAGAATTTGCTACTAAAAAGGAAATTTTGTAATGTTGGTCAAATAGAAAATTTGGAATTGAATGATGCTTATTTAAAATTAATCATGAAAAACTTTAAAATTAATGACGAAACTTTTATTTTCCGAGTAAGTAATGATTCAACATTGATACAAAAAATAATAACTATTAAAAGTTCCACAACCGTCAGTTTCAGGTGTTAATAAGCGATCTGTTGGTTCATCTTCATTTGGAATAAAACTGACAGTTAAAATATTGGTTGAACTTTTTCTACTAATTATATTATGTGAAGTATGTCAATGTGCAATATAATCTTCATTCCTACAATTGTTTTCCTCATCAAAAACTTAGATGTTCAATATTTCTAAAGTTGTTTTCTTTTTGTAAAAACATCTTCAATTTAGAGGAAAAATATGTTAAAGTGCCAAATATTTCGTTTAATGATCCTTACTTTAAAGTGCAATACACTTTTTAGTTTAAAAATAATTATTGTATAATTTTTTGCATGTGTACGAATATGCCCCACACGTGTGCGAAACTCATTCGCACGAAATTTCCCGTTTTTTAGATTGATGATATAGGTTAGAAATTCTAGATGAATACGACCAATTTTCGTTCTAAAATATCGGGAAATGTCTTAACATTCATTTGAATCCGTGTTTGTTTCAATATCTCATCTAGATCTATCAGAGAAATATGCCGAAATGCACTTTTTGTGCTAATGTGCCCCACTCTCCCCTACATAGTTTTTCATTGGAATTTTAAGACACTTATAAGTATGAAAACATTAAAAGTACTTTAGTATATAAATATCTTGAAGGATCCTATACTTTGTGTACTTTTCCATCCCTTTGATAATTATTAAAATGTATGAACAAACTGCTTTATTTGAATTTAACTGATAACCTTTGCTAAACAAATTGTTATTTTCATATTCTGTAAAATAAGTCAGTAACAGTTTTTAAATTTAAATTGAACAAACACTTTTAATTGTTTTTTCAGTATTAATCACCTTTAGTAAACTATGTAGTAACTACTGTTAGTAGTCCAAAAATGGTATCTTACAAAAGCAATTACTCTAATTAGTTTTTCTGCATTCTTTATTCTTCAATTAGGTATCCTGAGGTGGTATTTTTATGAAATAACGAGTACTTTATCAGAACAATTAAGCTTTCTATAATTTAAATATAAATTATTATATTTTCTTATTATTTTCGGTTAAAGATTTTTTTCTAGAATATATTTTTAAATGGCTTTATTCTTTTCATAGTGACCTAGTACCGTGTGACATTTTAGGAAGAAATATTTCTTCTGTAAGTGTATTATTAATTTCTCTTTAAGCTGTTAAGATTAAGCATAATGATAGTATTTTATGAATGTTTTGAAAAAAACAAAAACAGTAAATAGACATTTTTTAACACTTTAAATTCTTCTAACAAGTAACACTGATGACAAAACACAAATTAAGACCCATTAACAAAACACTTTAACTGCATTAAATAATTAATAATTTACTGGTTATTTACCAGGTGATACACTTTTCACAATATGTTTACTTTTTGTTTTTGAACTCCTACTCAGGAAGTTTTCAGCGACATATTCTTTTAATCGAATCTTTAAAAAAAGTTGGCCCTAGATACTTTTCATGTTAAAGTTTTTTGTTTTTTAAGATTGGTTGTTATTTTTTGTAAAATAACTTGGTTATTCGACTGGAAAGCCATTTGTTGTAAAAAAGTTAATCTAATTAAATGCACTCAATTAATACTCACTGTTCAAGGCGTAAGCTAGGTTTTAAAAGATATCAAATAATCATCCAGAAACAAATAATTGTTACTAAATAAGATTTAACAATGAGTTATAATTTCTTTATCTTTTATTTAAGACAAAAAAATCTATGTGACAATTATTCTTTTAATAATTGTTCATTTAATGTTTTGTTTGAGTTTATCTGTCTCTTAAACTTCGTGTTTTTCAGAAATAAATGCGAAAGAATAGAAATAAATTTATAAAAATGATATGTTTTTTTACAGGTTATTAAAGCTCTTAATGGACGTCATCTCTTTTGTTTAATACATCGCATTTTCTAGAAGGACAATCACAATTCTTTCATTAAAAACTTTTATTCGTGTAATTCTTCTGCTTAAATGCTGTTTTTGTTTCGACATATTTGTGTAAGTTGCACTGTAATTTTTATGGGACGGTAATTGAATTTTTTTTCAAAACCAAGTAAAAAAGAAGTAACTTAGTGGAATATACTCAAATTCATAGCCATATTTTATAATCATGGGGTTTTTACCATATTTTTATTGAATTCTGCTTCAATTAGAAAAAAGTACCCGCTATGCTTCTTAGCATCAATCCACATTACTCTTATTTTACAATTTATTTATCGTAATTTTTTTACAATGCAGTTATATTATTTTTCTATCGGGAAAAAAATAATTACTCTTCTAACCCTTGAATGAATTCTCTCACAATGTTACTGCAGATTTTATATTGTTTTAAAATACTTTAGTGGGGGCAAAATGTAAAGCATTGAAAATATGCGTTGTTTAACTACAATAATTAATTACCAATCATCCCTTATAAATTTTCTGAAATAATTATAATTTTAAAAATATTCAGATGATATTTATAAGTTTTATGGATGGTTTATTAAAGTGACCACTTGCATGTATCATTATTACTATTACTGTTACTGTTACTGTTGTTGTTGTTGTTGTTGTTATTATTATTAATAACATATATTATAATAATATATTATATAATAACAATAACAATAATAATAATAATTATTATCATTTTAATTATTTTTTGCAGTAGCTATAAATAATTTAAAATTGGAAAGTGATTATCCATAGTTTTTTTCCCTTTGTGGAACTACATTTCAAAATAAAAAACAACTACATCGAATCAATCATATATCCTATGAGCTCACATCTCAAATCGAATGTGTCGCATCTGAAGTAAACCCGAATTAATTCCCCCTTTTTATCTTCCTGGAATCTTGCATTCAAGTCTTCGGTTATCCATCCCCTTATCCTCATCCTTGATCTTCAACTGCTAACCACATCTTACTCTTTCCTATTAAATATAATTTATAAACGATAAATAAGACATTCAAGAACATTAACCTCTTAAACAAATTACCTACACCTCCTCCACACCACTTCCTAATTCACCCACTAAACACGCCATTCTACAACACCTCCTAATCTCCAAAATAACCCTCCCAGCACAACTAAACCACAGAACATCTTTTTTTCCCTTCAACCCACCTCCAAAACCAGATAGCCGGAAGCAAACCCTGCTGAAAAAGTCTCCAAAGACCCCTCTACTTCACCTTCAAGCCTCATTAAACCGCGGGAGGAGAGTCCCTTTTCTAAGACCTAGTGACGCGCGAACAGCCCCCAACCAAAGCAGCTGAACGTTATACCTCATCAAGCACTCTTCCCGGGTCCAAGATGTCTGCCGCTGAGTAAATAGAGTACTTAAAATCCTAATTCGCCCGACATATCCGTTGAATCCAATAGAGAATTTCGGGCGGCAGCACGGAAGGGGATAAAGAAGAACCCTCTTTATGGTGAGGAAACAATGTATTTGGTTACTCGAGCATTTAGCGTAGCGTGGGCTCCAGCATTTACATGGGCTAGGAAATATTACCTGGGTATTTTTTTTGATGCGATGAGTTGAATTTGGAGTGGGGTATTAGAGCGAGATATGGGGGATTAAGGCTGGTTTATTACGGTTTTAAATTTTTTGTTGGCAATGAGGCATGTTTATGTAATTTTTATGCTAAGGTGGTTTCGTGAGATATATGATGTGGGAATTAATTCCGGGGTGCTTAGATGAGGTAACTCGCTTTTTGGAAGGGTTCAGCTAGTGTCAAGTTTTAATGGGAAATTTATTCCGTCTTGTGTAATTTTTACGTGATTATACTGCGTATACGGACGATAGAAACGAGTCAAGTGATTTTGAAAGACGTGTCGATTATTTTTGAAGGGGGATAGGTATAGAGAGAGAGGAAGCTGATATGGACGGATTAGTCCACTAATATAAAGTATAACTGTATATCACCATATAGAATAAAAAGAGAATAATTGCTAGCGTATTTTTGGCTAAATTTTTTTTCGGTTTTTGACAAGTTAGTGTTTTTGGAATGAAATATTACAAACTACTTTTTTGTGCCCCGGCGAAGCTACATGCTTTAAAATTATGGATCTTTCAACAGTTTGAGAGGCTGCCAAATATCGATTTTTTGTCTGACAACAATAAAATCTGTAATCTTTGGAATCGTCATTTTGCATTTGTATTTTATATGTTTTTTAATTATTTGGTTAAATTTTTTATCGTTCAAAAATCGCTTTTATTTTCATTTTTTATCGTTTGGAAAAAGATACAGGGTGAGGTCAATAACCATATTTGCAAACTATTTTAAACCATTTTTACAGCCCACGCATCCTAATGATAGAGTTTAGTAAATAGTTTCCAGGGGATTAAAACATTAGTATCGATATTTTGAACTTCAAATATATGAAAAATCGTATTTAAATATGCACCAAATATATAAAAAATCGTATTTAAATATGCACCGGAATATGCATGGTCCAGATGTTCAATTTCTAATAATTTGACTCGGTTCCTTTGAATGTGATACAGTCAATGAGATGATGGGCAGTAAATTGAAACAACCTCTATTTCTACAATTTCCCTCTAACGTCAATTTAAATATCCACCAAAATGGAATATTGCACTGCATTATCTACTGCCTTAACGTTTTACTCACAATCACCTCCCAGATCAACCAATACCATCCCTTACCTTAACCCGAGCCTAATTTTCGACCCATCACGAAAAGGCGGCACCCTAAAGAACCCCACGTGATAGAAACCAACAGAAGAAAGCTCGTGACAAAGGAAGATACGCAAGATCGATATCACCAGTACAACAAAGTATTGGTCATGCCCTGCGCCCTCTACCTAAGCGCAAACGATTACCTCCCAGTGAAATATGAGAACCCAACAGGTGCCTCAATAATGGAAGGAGGGAACGAGGTTCCCCTGACGAAACTTTCAATGCCAGCAGTAGGTTTGGATTAAAGACTATCGTTAAAAACGGATAAAGCGATATACAGGACTGCTTTCGGATGCTTTCCGTCAACAGGTTTATTGACTGAGCCTGTGTAATTTCATTTTGATGGAGCAGCCTCTTCATCCTTTGGGGGAGTGAAGGCATCACGCTAATATTTTATATCGTGTGAGGAAGGAGTTGTGGTGGGCGAATGTATCAATTTGTTGGGGATGTTTGGTGAGGAGATTGGGTAGGGTATAAGGGTGGGCTTGATGTAGGTGGAGATAGTAATTGTAAGATCCAGTTCTTGTATGCACGATGTTACATGTATTTTCATAAAGCAATATCAGTGACGGCTCGAAGCTGAAATCATAAGGGGGACTGCTCCAGCGGTATCAAGTTGGCAACGTATTTTTAGCGATGTAATGCCAAATAGATATCTAAAAAAACTTGGATAGGGTTTAAAGGTACCTTAATCAGATTTGATAAGTATAAAGTATTATTAAATCTGATTATCTCTTTAAGTTAAAAAATTGAGTATAAGAATACTAACAAGAAAAAAAAAGACCCTAGAGAAACGCATACATATTTATGATACATATTCTATCTTATATATTCCAGGTAGTTCCACTTTCTCTGAATTTCCGTAAAATTTCTGCTTTTTACATTTAAGTATATGGGTTTATTTAGTTATAACAAAAGTTAAGAAATATTCTAAGTATAAACTCTTTTTTAAATTTTACTTACCATATCTTAATGCATTTTTTCCACAGCATGGAATGTAGAGAACTTAGGGTTTTTATATTACCTAGAAAGAAATAATTTAGCCTGACAAATTCAATTTTTATATTGACTAGAAAAAAAAAACTAATTTAACATGATAAATTCAATATAAATCCACTTTGTGAGTGACATTTTGAAATATTTTACTTGAAATATTATAGTTGTGCAAACTTTTAATTTTCTGCAAAGCATTTATCTTCCGCTATATTAATCAGTAATATTAAACGGGACTTTAAAAAGGGTTTCGATTTCGCCTTTAATTACATTACCCTGTATAGAAAGAAAATAGAAAAATAATATTACATAATATTTATAGTTTAAACGTTCCTCGACAAAAATATGAAAAATGAATATGTCCAGATACGAAGAAAAATAGACTGTCTTATTTTCTACGCATCTCTTAATTGATCTATCTCTAAGGAATAAACATAATGAAAAATGATCCAACATTCAAGTCTTAGATTGAACCAAGATTAATGATGGTCTATGTATTTAGTAACTATTAACTATAAACTTTCATCTTTTATGGATCTCATATATTTCATATATATTGCCATGAAATCATAATTATCATTATCTACTCAAAAAAAATTTATTGAGAATAATGGGTGATATAATGGAAAACAATTTTAAAAAACTTTCTTGGTAATAAGAGACGCAACATGTTTACTTGAGTTAATATCGTGTTCAAGATAGAATAAGCCTAGGAAAAATGTTAGGGTATATATACAGGGGATAACACCCCAGCCCCATTTGGATTAGCAGCCATTTTGAATTTTTGGAAGCCATCTTGAATGCAAAGAAGCTGATATATTTTAATTTTATAAATAAGGTTTTAGTTTGCTTTTTTTACTTATAAAACATATTTTGGATTCAACACATTTTTGACAAACACATGTTTGACACAAGTTTTAATTCATTCTTTTAAATTAATGTGTATATTATGCTATACAGGGTGTTTCAAAATTGCGTTGCACGGCTTTTATTTGGAACCAAAGCCTCCTAGGGTCACGGAAGTAAGGTCTACCCTTAGGTAAAGGATCCTGGAGAATCCATTGAGAGGACTTACAGCGCCCCTAGCGGCGAAATTAAAAAGTTAAAAAAAATTATTTAAAAACTAAAGGAGATAGAGCAAAAACCTCAGTGAGAGTATTGTTGCCAACGTCAAGAAGAACTCACTGAAAAAAATTTGATCAAAATATCTTGAATATTCACGGAGATATTAGCATGTGAAAATAGCACTTTTTCAGGGGTCAAAAAATTAAAAGTTCGCATATTTGCAAATTTTTTTGATTTTTTGATTAAATTTTGTGTTCTTTCAACTAAAAGAACACAAAACTACACAATAACACTGAAAAATTTCGAAATATGCGAACTTTTTATTTTTTGACCCCTGAAAAAGTGCTATTTTCACATGCTAATATCTCCGCGAATATTCAAGGTATTTTGATAAAAATTTTTTCAGTGAGTTCTTCATAACAATGGCAACAATACTCTCACTGAGGTTTTTGCTCTATCTCCTTTAGTTTTTAAATTAATTTTTTTAACATTTTAGTTTTGCCGCTAGGGGTGCTGTAGGTCATCTCAATGGATTCTCCAGGGTCTCTTACCTAGGGTTAGACCTTATGTCCCTAGGAGGCGTAGGTTCCGAATAAAAGCCGTGCAACGCAATTTTGAAACACCCTGTATATTTAGAAATAATTTTTAAACTTTATGTTATATAGTTAAAATGGTTTTCGCTCTCAACACAGGCTGTTTCCCTTTTAAAATCATTTTTGTCTTCTAAGGAACAAATTAGAAAAGTATAGTACTCTTTCCTCCTCCTCCTTTATTTTCTAAAAATTCGCAAAACAAGCAAAAACCCTCTGAAAAGAATCTCCTTATAAATATGTACTATCACTCCATCAAATTCTAGTCCAATAAAAATCTCAAAACAAACCTTAAAATTATCTGAACACAAACATCAACGAACATTTTTTGAAAACTTACCGATTAAAAAGTAAAGTCAAACTTCACCCAAACCAAAAATCTACGCTTCCCATTATTTTTAGACACAGAAAGATATAGAGAATCGCACCCCTAATGCTTCCCGAATCCAAACACATACACCCACAGCTCCATTCATTATTCACCGCGGGAATACAGCACAGGGGAGGTTGTCCGTTCCAACTTCGCCGAGCATAAAAGTTTGCCTTCGCCGCAACAATGAGCATCGCCGATGGCTAATGAAGCTAACAGTCAATTAGAGTCAGTCCGGTTGAAAGTCTAATTAACTCTGCCTCGAAGAAGTAAACAAACCAACTGCTTATAGGCTTATATTGCTTTTCAATTTAGGGCCGTGCTTTCATTATCCGCGTTTTCCAGGATTGGGTTGGGGAAAGGATTTTGTTATGAGGTGGTCTTTTCGTCTTGGGTGGTTGATTAGTGTTGGTAAAATGTAATCAAGTAACATTATTTTGGTTGGGAATATTGATGGCGTATTTAAAAAATATTGTTTTCTTGAGGGAAATTAGGTATTTTTTTAATAACTTAGTTTAAATGTATCCATTTTAAAAACGGAAGAAGTAAGCATCATGGAGGAGGGAGTAATCAGGAGGGGAAATATACCACTTAGAGATCCTGTATACAAGAGAGACGACAACTCGCTTAAAAGCCTATCTGCGCATCCTTGCGCGCAGTTAAAACTATCCAAATCTCCAATTCTGTCCAAACTGTATCATGCCGCTTCTCTCGCTCCCATGCTAATCCTATGAAGGGAAACTTCCGGTGAACAGAAAATTCTGTTGACCAATCAGCGCGCTATACCGGGTTGTCGCCTCTCTCTCGTATACAGGCTCTCTAATACCACTGAGTGAATGAAGCACTGGCGACATCGTTCCGCCAGTTCTGCGCATTAGCTCGTTGGGATCAATCCCAGGATGCACTGCGTGAGGAGATGCGAAGAAGGAACGTCATTCGACCCGTGGCAAAGTGACGTGTATTTCGTCACTTCCCTCCTCCCACTCGGTCGCGGAATTTGAACCATTCATTGAACTGGTCACGCAAGGTGTTCTGGGATTGATCACCGCACAAAGGAAAGCCACCGGCTTCAAATGTGCGCTACTGCGCATGCATACATTTCGCCCTTCTCTTTACTCTTTACTCCATGGTAAGCATAGACATATAAATACCAATATGCAGGGTGTTTCAGATAAGTGTTTCATAACTTCTAGGAAAGGTAGGGTACCTAAAGACGAACAAGAATTGGTATAGTTTAGGGGGTCCCAAGCGGGTGAAAATTAGGAAAAAAAACTTGCATATCTGGCCAGTAAGAGATACAATTGTTCGATTCCGGCATTTATTACAATCAACCAATCCAATTTTTTCATGTAAAAATCAAATGCAAGTGTTTATTCTAATCAGAAACAGACCAAGAAATGAAACAGGCATGCGTTGTAGGTAGATAAACTGCAACAGAAAGTGTCACGACGAAAACATTTTAATATCAGAGTATTGTTGGTTGGTTGGTTGGTTGGCTGGTTGGTTGGTTGGAGTTACATGGCACACAAGGAACTAGTATGATCAATGGACAACTGTAATTTATATACAAATACAAATATTGTTGACAAGCTACAGGCTCGAAGCCCAACACGGCTGGTCCATTTTTTATGAATTCACCAATTCCCACTGACTGTCTAGTTTTAGCTTAATCACACACCCCCTTCGAATTTACAATATTTTCTGTCAATGCGTTCCATATATCTATTACCCTACAGAAGTAGTAGTATTTTCTTAATTCCCGATTGAAATGAGTCTTATTCAATTTGTACCCATGGCCCCTTGTTCTGTTATCCCTATTAAAGTCCTTCTGTATCCCCTTGCTTTACGAACTTGAAGAGCTGAATAAATCCCCCTCCTTCTTTTTCTCTCCAAAGTGTGTAAAATTTTGCTTAAATTTTTACTTACATTTTAATTTTTTCTGCTCAAAGTAATTAAAAACAGTTAATATTATAAATATATATTATAAAGAAATTAATTAATAATATATCAAACTATAGCGTTCAAAAAGTTTTCAAGAGAAAAGTAAATTTACTTTGGAAGAAAATCATTTTCAAAGAATTTAAAATATATATATCTGAATATACTTTTTTTTCAATTATATATTTTCACGTAAACAACTTTGTTTATCTTTAAATTTTTTCATTTTATACGCAATTACTTAAAATTATTTGAAGAAGTAATCTATTTAAGAATTGAACAGTTTGTTTAGAATTAAATATAAATTTACCATTTCACAATTTATAATTTGGAATATTTATCTAATTTGTACTTCTGTTTGTATAATTTTAATTACTTCACTGCTTATGCTACTTTAATAATCATTTTATATAAATTTTAAAACGTCTTAGAATTTCTAAGAAATTAATATTCTATTGAAAGCTAATTATTTTCTTCGTGATTTAAAATTTATTATGAAATTTTGCTGTTTTTGTTTGTAGTACAAAGGGATCCCCTAATTAAATTCATTTTCTAAGCTTTAAATTTTGAGAAATATAAAAAATTTTTGGGACAAAAATACTGATATACTTTGAGAAACTGGTCCAGACAAGTCTGTTTAAAGATTCTTTTAAAATCTATTATTGAGTGCATTAAAATATTGTTTGGAATGAAACAAACATGTTTTAACACACATCATGCTAAATTTAAATAAATGATATTATATTTGAATAAAAATATAAATGATGAAAATTATATTTGAATAAAATGGATTGAATGAACATGTTTACCATTATGGTTTTAACCATATATTTGAAGATATTGAAAAATAAATAGTTTAGTTTAATAAAATTAGAAATAGTGTTTATTAATATGTTTAAATTTTTAACATTTAGTACTTTGCCATAGTAAATTAACTAATCATACTTTGAAATACTACAAGATATTGGGTAAATTGTTTGTAGAAAATTTTAAAATATGCTTCTATTACAGCAGATTCAGTTTTTCATCCTTTTCGAACAAGACGGTACATTTTGTACAGATGAGTTCTTTTTAGAAAATCGGTGTTTTATCCATTTTGATGATATTCTGAGACGATAAATATGTATAAAGATAATTATTAAACTTTTAATGAAAACATAACCTAAATATATTTACATAAGTTATACATATTGCGACATAATTAATTTATTCCTTTTAATTAATACAATTTAATTAATTCCTTATAATTTAAGACGTTTTATTCCATTAGTTTAGCAAAATTAACAGTATTCTCCAAAAAATGAGACAAAAATAATGAATTTATTAGCTTAAATGAAAGTAATTTTTAAATATCAGTTATTTAATTCATTTCATAAGAATCGAACGCATTTTTAGAAAACAGTACTAAACAGGGCTGAAAAAAGGCTAAACAGTACTTTAAGTTTCAAATTTCTAAAATTGTTCTGGAGGAGGATCCACAAACCCCTATTTATGCTTGAGAACATGCATTGTAAGAGAAAATTTACATTTTCCTTGCAATGTTACTCAGAAAAGGTAAACTATAAAAATTTAACTCCTCCCAAAACAAAAGTCTTGTAACAGCTCCCTAGGCCTGAGGGTCTTATGGGTTTTGACCCCAAGTCAAACAGTTGTACCTACGCCTATGATACCTCTTGAAAACCCCCTTGCTCCCCTGAAAAAGACGACGCCCAACCAAAGGGAAATTCCAGGCTACGGGCCTGAAATTATATTGGCACTGGAAATTTTTAAAATAACGTTTAGGATTTTTAAGCTTTTTCTTTTAAAATAAAAAAAAGGAATTTTCTGAAAAATTCTATCTTCCAACTTTAAAAAAAGTGAAAAAATTAATTATGCTTTCTTCTTGTGTTCTCTATGTTCTATGAAGATCAGAGATACATCAGTGCAAATTTTGATTAAAATTAAACAATTTTGTAGAAATAGTAGGATTTTTAAAAAAGGTCCCTAAAAAGGGACGACAGGCAGTAAAGGCGGGTTAATTCTTGAAACTGAAAAAAATAGGCCAGGCCGTAATGGGTTATAACCTCTGCACGCATCCTCCAAAAAATATCTCATCACCAGCAACCAATCCCCAAAAGGCACCAGATCGCTCACAAGTCCGCTAGGTTAAGCACCAAATGTAGCTTGCAAATACACTACCCGAGCTATATGTTGTCCAAAGATTAAGGATAATCAACTATGCAACCGGACCAAGGCAAGTCGTTGACACTCCAACCTGTGGGTAGCTGTAATAAACGTTTATAGTTAACGCTCGGTTTAGTTAGGGAGGGGAGCTTAAGATCAGCCCTAATGGAACGACGGCCTTAATTTATGTCGGTCGCATCCTGATCAGGAAATGTTGATTGGTGCTGCGTTTCCGATCTATTGGCTGGACAAGCCGGATCTCTCGGAATCAATCTGAAGGAAATAATGGGGTGAATAGGGTCTGCTGTGGGGCTAAGATTGGATGCATAGTCCGGATTTTGGGTTAGGGTTTAACGGTTTATTTAAATTTTATCCATTTAAAGAGGTCTCAGGCCTCCTCCTTTGCTACTCTGTGTTAAAGAATTAAGTCTAACGAAAGTAGTCTACAGATGTTACAACTCGACGATTTACTAGTGAACTATGAATATTTTAGGAATAGCTTTTGGCAATGGTTTTGAAAAGGATGTGAAATTGTGATATGATTATTGTTATAGGTTAAAAATTTTGGTAGGTGAAGTTAGTTTGAAATTTATGGAATTTATTTGTTTTGGCTTAGATTAGTTTGAAATTAATTTTGTTTCTGAATTTTTGGCAAGTTAAATCTAAATTAATAAAGATTGAATATGAAGTTTACCTCTATGTTTGGCATTTAGTCCTTCCACTCCGGGTGAGAAGTAGAGTCAAGGAAAACAGACCTTACTCTACTGCTCTTCGACTAACGCGCTATTTGGAAAAACAGACGTTTTGGTTTGGAGGACGGTACGCTTGGAAGACCAGTGAAGTAAGATGAGGCCTTGACTATTTAATTAATAAAATTGAAGGTGAAACCCCACAAAAAGAGTGCCTAACCAAATTATTTTGATTAAATAATTGTATTTTAAAATACAGAAAGGTAAAGAAGTGAAGAAGATAAATATTTAGGAAGAAAACTAAACTTTTCGAAACAGGAAAAGGTTGCTAAGTTATGTAAAAAAAGTGATGAATTGCCCAATGCCTGAAATTTTTATGTTACTTGTTAGAATGCAGACCAGAATATAAACATTGTAGCATACAGGGTATTTCAAAATTGCGTTGCACGGCTTTTATTTGGAACCAACGCCTTCCTAGGGTCACGGAAGTAAGGTCTACCCATAGGTAAAAGAGGCTGGAGAATCCATTTAGAGGACTTACAGCACCCCTAGTGGCGAAATTAAAAAGTTAAAAAAATTAATTTAAAAACTAAAAGAGAAAGAGCAAAAACCTCAGTGAGAGCATTGTTGCCAACGTCATGAAGAACTCACTGAAAAACTTGATCAAAATATCTTGAATATTCGCGGATATATTAGCATGAGAAAATAGCACTTTTTCATTGGTCGAAAAAGAAAAAGTTCGTATAATTGCAAATTTTTCAGTGTTATTTTGTAGTTTTGTGTTTTTTTAGTTTTAAGAACACAAAATTTAATCAAAAAATAAAAACTTTTTCTTTTTTGACCCCTGAAATTTCACTTGCAAAAATCTCGGCAAACATTCAAGATATTTTCATGAATTTTTTTCCGTGAGTTCTTCATGACGTTGGCAACAATACTTACATGGATTTTTATTTATTTTAAGATCCTCACTGTAAAAAAAAACTGTAGAAAAACAGAAAGTTTCAATAAAAATGACTTCCTGTTTACAATATATTCTGTCATGTAACATTCAAACCGCACTTCTATTTATTTTATGTAAAAAACAGCTTTTTTCTAGTTATTTAGCTTATCTATACTTAAACAGAAAGTTTCAGTTCGTGGAGAAAGAAAGAACATCTTCGGATAATTTCTACTTTTACTGAATCCTCGTTGGAGCAGTGGTAGCGTGCGTGCTTAGCATGCGGTAGGTCGTGGGTTCTATCCCCGGTTATTGATTTATTAAAATTTCAAAAAAAACAGCTAAAATAAGTCGACACGCATGCGCACAAGCAGAAAATTACTGTGAGGCAACAGACAAAATATGTAGCTCACTTGACAGAAAGTTTCTTTTTACAGCATTTACCTGTAGGTTACAGCTTTTTTCTGTTTACATAATTTTTCTGTTTACAAAACTTTTCTGGCAACTTTTGCTGCCAGAAATTTTCTGTTTTTTTACAGGATTATTTTGTACAGTGTATCAGTCAGAGAACTTGTTTCTCTACCAACTAACGGCCTTTAACTGACGACCGGTTAACCACCGGTCATGTTACTGATGGGTACGGCTGTGAATGATAAACTAATTTTAAAAGCATTAGAGTAAAAGTTTTTATAAACATCTGCATATATTCGAGAACGCGTCTTCCTATTCAAGTTGTTGACAGACTAATCAATCTTTACTGTTACTTCACTGAACTACACTGTTTTTGAAAACAAATATCAATATTCATCAGGTGAATCGCTGAAAAAAACATCTCCGGGGTTGTTACTTGCTGACCGAGAATACAAACGATGACACTACGCCTAAAAACAACAATTTATCACCCCTTTTCCACGAAGCCGGAAACAAAAGCAAACCGAGTATTTCCTCCCAGATAAGATTCCCTCCCAGATCCACGTCTTTGAGGTTTCTTCGCTCTCTTGTGTTCGTCTGTACAATGCTTTTCTTTGCTCATTGTCTCGTTGCTGCTGCTAATGATGATCTAACGATAGCGCATCGATAAAAAGCAAGAGAAAGTCCCCGCTTTCTTAAGCCAGGAAGATAAGCGATGGAGTCGCTTCCATTGGTCTTGGATAGGTGTAAATGGCAGCTTTTGTAGCTCCTATCGCTCTGAATCCGCTGCCGTTATTATGAATTTAGGATTAGTTTGTGCCTAATGAGGGTGGGAAACATTGTTGAGGGGAGCGAAAGCTCTGCTGGGGATTGTCTTGGTGGTGTTATTTCGCTTTTCTCGGAAAGTTTATTGATTCGAAGAGACAATGATGGTGAATACTGGTTTTAACGGAGAATATTGTTTTTTGTAGTGAATATTGAGGCAAATGCATAAGAGAGGATTTTCATTAGCTTGTTCAGCTGTATCCCGCCCGCCAGCCACGTGAAATACTCTTGCTTGATCCGTCCTACAATTTTATAGCTATTGTTATTGAAAAGGGTTATTCTACTCAAATTTGGTGGTGGTGCTAATTCATAAACGTTGAAAAAAAACGTTATGAACCAAATCTGTGCGACTATCATTTAGATTTGAACTTCTTCTCAAAGTTTGTTTTTCTGTAAGTTTTTCTAATGGCGGTTGGACTACACTTTAACCAAGTGAATTACTACTTTTAATTTGAAATGAATGTCATTAGCCGTGTAATGCACTTCTTAAAATTAACCTTCTACTGATACCTCATTTTTATGTGGAGAGGTTTCCTAATAAAAACTAATTTGTTGAAATTATGTAAATAATTTGGTTAAAAAGCCGGCTTAAAAATTAAAAACTTTTTTTAATGTATGTTTAAATAAAAATTTTATATTTATTTGGGTTGAAAAGCAGAAAAATGGCACTGACAGTAGAAAGGATACATATACATGGTTAGAAGCCAGTGTGTCCTAGTAATATTTCAGTAGGTTAACTTTTTACATGCGAGGTGGGGTTGAGATACTTGGGGGAACTTTGTTAACTATATGTGTTCCCCTTCACATGAATTCCAAAGGTTGTTTAATAGCAAATATAAAGCATAGTGATCATATTAACATAACACAGAATCGTTAAACTTAAGTTTTAATCCCAGTTGAAAATTTTTTTCACCTTAAGCATCATTAATTATAACCCTGTGCTCATTACCAACTTGTTTAAGAATTGGACTTTTGAAACACTTTAGGTGTGCGATTATCACTTGACATTTGGAACTCTCCTAATTTCACCTGACAAGGCTAGTTAAATTCTCTTTTCAAACCTTTCCATATTACCCAATTTGAAGATAAGTGGTTTAAATTAAATACTTACTCTCATACGATCCATAAAAATGATGGAATAAAACTGTTATTATGATGTTATTATTATACTTTTAAGCTGTTTTACCATATAACCAAGAAGATACATGTGTAGTTGCATTTCCTTCTGTTCTTAAAAACTCTTCCCTAGTTTATTTTTAAGACTTCTGAGCCTTCATGTTTTATGCCACGACTGACTTATGTTTCCTTTTGAAAAATAAAACTCCTGCTAGGCAAAATCAACATGAAAAATTTATGTGAACAGCAGCATTTTTTAACGAGAAACTCGACTTTCGAAAACATTTTTAAAAAATGCCAGTACATCTTTAGCATAGTTTATAGACATATTTTCAAAATGATTTCCCCGATGCTTTATGGAGTACCTACTGGCTCAATATATCGCTTAGGGTAGGTAGGGGTAATTGCCCGCAGTTTTTGGTTTTGAATTTTTGTTTTCCACAGTATGATTATTTTAATAAGTTTCTGGTGTGGAATCTAAAGCTTAGGATGTGGCCTATCAATTCATATTTTTTCCAGCCTTGAGCTGCAAATACTTTTAGAAATATTCAACTTTAAAAAGAAAAAAACTGCGGAAATTTGCCCCATTTTTTGGGGCAAGTATCCGCAGTGCGTATAATTACCCCAATAAAATAAAATAAGAGAATTATTAGATATTCCGATTCAAAAACATCAAAATTGAGGTATATTCACAATAGGAAGACTACATAACAATATTCGACATTATAAAACATTATATAGCAAAGTTACTCCACAAGTTGCTAAGTCAATCCTTTTACCGGTTCTAATAAAGCGTAAAATCGGCCAAATTGTCAGGAAAACTTATCATTTCATAAAAACTTGCATTATGGATTTAATTAGGTTTGGAAAGTTTTAGGACTGTCTTTCTTTTCAACAAAAGCTTCTTCTGATTGAGTTTTTGAGAGCATTCCGCACTTTTTCAATTGCGGACAATTACCCCAAAATCAATGCGGAGAGTTACCCCATATCATGATGACAACATCAAAGTGGTACTGATTTTTGAAAACAAAAGTAAACATTAGTATAGTGATATCATTTCAAAGATAAATAAAAGCCCTTTCGGCAAAAAACCGATGGATTGAATAAATATAACTATTATACCATAATATGAAGAAAAAGTGAGAAAAATACTCTAACAAGGACACTAAAAACTGACCTACCTCATTTTTTTTTGACAACGGACACGCTACTCCTCTGAAATTTTCACGGCCATTTGGGGGTTGAGAAAGAAACCTACTGTATCGATGCAGTCAATATAATCGAATATTATTATAAAAAATGGCCGTGTGGACCATTACCCTATGCGGACCCCCACCTACTCTAAGTATTAGGTGGTTAAAGAAAAGTTATTTTCAAATAGACAAAACCAAATCTATGATAAAAGGTCTAGATTTTTATGTGTAACAGTGAGAAGGATAGCTTTATTTTATCATTTTTCAGTATAAAGTCAATAACTCAAGTCTTAAAATATGATTAATTAAAAGCTATTATCCTATGCATTAATCTTTACAAATACAAATACAAATCAAGTCGACCAACTACAGGCGTAAGCCCGCCAGCAAGGTTGGTCCAGTCTTTTTAACCCTAACTACCGGAATCCCAGTATCTGTCAAATTCCCTCTTGAACTCGTTTACCCCACTTGAATTTACAATTGTTTCAGGCAACGCATTCCATCTATCCACTACCCTATTAAAAAGTAATACTTTCTACAATCCGTCTTAAATTGACTTTATTCAATTTGAAATTGTGACCCCTTGTTCTACTACCCGTATTGAAATCTAGTCCCTCTGTGTCCCCTTGCTTTACCATTTTAAAAAGTTGAATGAAATCCCCTCTAATCCTTTTTTCTCTAGAGTGAACATATTTAGCGTCTTTAATCTTCCCCCAAAACCTAAACTGGATATACCATTGACCATTTTAGTAGCCCTATGCTGAACCCTTTCAATTGAATCAATATCTTTTTTAAGTATGGAGACCAAAACTGAACGGAATACTCTAGATGAGGTCTCACCAAGCCTCTGTATAGTGGCAAAATAATATCCTCGGACCTTGAAGAAACAGTTTTTTACTGTATCCCAATATCCTATTAGCCTTTTTACTAGCAGCTGAACACTGATGAACCCATTTAAAGTCCTCATTAACTATCACCCCTAAATCTCTGATCATATTACCTTTTTTAACTTTGTCCCCTTGCAGATAAAATTCTGCCCTACAATTCCCCCGACAAATATGAAGTACCTGACATTTACTTATGTTAAAGGACATACCCCATTTTTCAGCCCATTGTGATATAATATCGAGATCACTTTGTAAATTCTGTAAATGCTCCTGAGTATCTTACCCTCCCAAAATTTTTAAGTCGTCAGCAAAGATGCTGATTTTGTTCCTAATGTCCTGATTATATCGTTAATGAAAATTATAAAGAGAATTGGCCCCAATCTCTTATTAGCCTTATTCCGCTCATAAGAGAGCATTTACCATTTTAGAACACTATAATCTTTGAAAAGCTACTCAAACTTTTAGTGCGATTATTATTTGAAGTTTAGGAAAACAACACACATTTTTGTCAAGGACATTCTATTTATTAAGTCAAATTTCTCTACAGATTTTGTAGTAAGATATGATTTTTATTAATTCCTTTTCTGGAGTAGTTAGTTTACTGGTCTGCTTTAATAAAAAATAAATAAAAACCTCAAAACTGTGAAACAAAGAGATAACGAAAATTATTATAAGGATTAATATTAAAATTTTTCTGAAACATAAATAATGAGTTTAAAGAGATATAAATTTCTAACCAGATAAATGTACAAGAGTTCCCAATATCCCTACATCTTTAAATAATCTTGAATTGCTACTTTTAAATCCCTTTTATCACAGACTAATTTAAATTCAGTACCTCTGAAAAGAGATCATTCGTTTCTCTATTAAATGGTTAATACATGACAGGACATGTTATTTATCAACTGAAGCACCCTATTCCTCCAGGAACGCCGTAATCTGAGCCATTAACCGAGCAAACATAAACACCTTAAAAGAGGCTTTAAACATCGAAAATGGTGTTTAAGTCCCCGCACAGTTTAAAATACCGTACATTCTCCCACATTAGCGTTTACTTAGTGGGTTTGATTTAAAGATGTGTGATTAAATTCCCAGTCTCTAATTATTTTACGTTGCATTATTTTTATGAATGGGTTTAATTGATGAAAAATTCAAAAATTTTATGTTAAAATTGAAATATTAAATTTTGGAATCTCTGTATAAATAAAAGGCTAACGGGCGATGTGTGTGTGTGGGTATGTGTGTATGTATGTCCGGGGTAATCTCTTGAAATAGGCCACGGACCGAAACCAAACTCGACGTATAGACGTATTCCGAGTCGGGGAGTAACTTTAGATAGTTTTCCAAGCTCGAAAATCGAATAATTACGAGTAATTAGCGAATTTATAGCCCGAAACGCTTATTTCTCCATTTCTCTACTAGAGTAGACTGCTCGACTCACTATTGTAAACGAGATTAAAACCTCAAAAAATAAATATTTTAACAGGAAAAACTCGATAATTGTCCATTTAAAAACTATATCAGTTGTAAAAACACCAAAATAAATTCAAATAATTAATTTTGAAACGTTAGTTTCCCCTATTTAAAGATATTTTCCTTTAAAATTTAAATATTTATGGAAAAGTGTAAATTTTCTTCATGGAAAACGACTTAAAAGTAAAACATTGTTTCAAATGAAGCGGTTCACTAGACTTTTCAATTTACTAGATCTTTTATTATTGTTTCAAATTTGTTATTTTTGTTCACTAGACTCTTTAATTTACTAGGAAACATGGCCGAGAACACCGGGAAAAGGAAAATTACCGGGAACATCGGGATAGGAAAAAAAAGTACCGGGATTACCGGGACATAAAAATTACCTCGATCAGCGGGATAGGAAAATTATCGGGAACATCGAGATAAGAAAAGTACCGGGAACATCGGGATAGGAAAAGTACCGGGAACATCGGGATAAGGAAAATAACCGGGATAGGAAAAAGACGTCTGGGATACCGGGATGATTGGTAATTGCTGATTTAAAAATTATAAATATATTTTGAGAAAATTTAATTTAAAAAAAAATTATACACTCCACCCGTGCAAGGCCGGGCATATCCGCTAGTCTCTGTATAAATAAAAGGCTAACGGGCGATGTATGTATGTGGGTATGTGTGTATGTATGTCCGGGGTAATCTCTTGAAATAGGCCACGGACCGAAACCAAACTCGACGTATACACGTATTCCGAGTCGGGGAGTAACTTAAGATAGTTTTCAAAGCTTTAAAATCGAATAATTACGAGTAATTAGCGAATTTATAGCCGAAAACGCTTATTTCTCCATTTCTCTACTAGAGAGATCTGCTCGACTCACTATTGTAAACGAGATTAAAATCTCAAAAATTAAATATTTTAACAGGAAAACTCGATAATTGTCCATTTAAAAACTATATCAGTTGTAAAAACACCAAAATAAATTCAAATAATTAATTTTGAAACGTTAGTTTCCCCTATTTTAAGATATTTTCCTTTAAAATTTAAATATTTATGGAAAAGTGTAAATTTTCTTCATGGAAAACGACTTGAAAATAAAACATTGTTTCAAATGAAGCGGTTCACTAGATCTTTCAATTCACTAGATCTTTTATTATTGTTTCAAATTTGTTATTTTTGTTCACTAGACTCATTAATTTACTAGGAAACATTGCCGAGAACACTGGGAAAAGGAAAATTACCGGGAACATCGGGATAGGAAAAAATACCGGGATTACCGGGACATAAAAATTACCTCGATCAGCGGGATAGGAAAATTATCGGGAACATCGGGATAGGAAAATTATCGGGAACATCGGGATAGGAAAATTATCGGGAACATCGGGATAGGAAAATTATCGGGAACATCGGGATCAGGAAAATGATCGGGAACATCGGGATAAGGAAAATAACCGGGAACATCGGGATAAGGAAAATAACCGGGAACATCGTGATATGAAAAATTACCGGGAACATCGGGATTGGAAAATTATCGGGAACATCGGGATAGGAAAATTATCGGGAACATCGGGATAGGAAAATTATCGGGAACATCGGGATAAGGAAAATGATCGGGAACATCGGGATAAGGAAAAAGGCGTCTGGGATACCGGGATGATTGGTAACTGCTGATTTAAAAATTATAAATATATTTTGAGAAAATTTAATTTAAAAAATTTATACACTCCACCCGTGCAAGGCCGGGCATATCAGCTAGTACCAAAATAAAGAAAATAGACTGTATGCCCGATGTAGTTTTTTGAAGTAGGGGAGCACATCTGTCTGAGTGTCAAAACAAAAACAATGCATTGAAAAAGTACTACTTACTAAGGACATAAAACTGTATTTTGTGTTGTTTTATATTTGGTTGACATACTCATTAAATGTGTTAAAAACTAGCCGATTCAAAATTATTTTTTGCACATAGAAAATATTTCATGATATTATGTATATTTTGTTTACAATAAATTTCCTTTTGCTATATAGGTTTATTTTGTTTTTCTAAATAATTATTTTCGTCAAATAAATTTGTTTCACAGTATTTTCCCAAGCTCATTTTTGAAATACTGGCAAAAAATACCGGAAACCTTAACGAAAACAATCTAATAATATTAATTAAACAATTAGCAATTAAACTTATCATAACCAATCTAAAAGAACTCTCGAGATTCTTCAAATTACGAAAGATTCCCTCATTTTACACAGCCCCACTCCAAATAATCTTAGATTTTCTTAAGAAAACGGTATTTTCTTAAGAAAATTCTTCAGAATTCTTCAGAAATCTTAAGATGTTTGGAAGTTTCGATTTGTCTTCAACTTTTCTTAAGAATATTTAAATACAATTTACAGACATTATGCAGATAAGAATTTTTGAAGAAATTTACTGACATATTTATGCAGATTTTTCTTGTCTTTAAATTTTTTTCATAATTTTTTAAGACAATTTTCATCCATTTTGCAGATTTTTCTCCCGTTTTCAGAAAGTTTGAAGACAAAATCAACAGACCTACTCTGTTTAATCAATACCTAAAAATTATGTTCATAATTTTTAGATTTTTCGCAAGACTTTTGTAGAGTTTCATATCCTTCAATTATTTCCAAAAAGTTTCAGGCATTGTTTTTAAACAGTAATTTTCAACGAAGAAAATTTATCGTAATATCTCAGTATTCAATTTCTTAAAGTAACACATTTAAAACCAGAGGAAGTATTTAGAGACCAATACCTTATCTTAATCATAATCTTAAATACCTTGAAGATAACTTTTCACTATAAGAAAATCTAAAGATCATAATATGAAGAAAATCTTAAGAAAAAAGTGTTTCAAATGACGTAAGATAATATGCAAATTTTTTAAAAGAAAAAATTAAGATTTTTTTCATTGGGGAGAATAAGAAAAAAAATATGTCCTCGAAGTACAGAAATTGCCAGCCACGTTGTGGGTAATTTACGTTGTTTGAAGTAATCATATTTACAGAGTACTTTACTGCATTTTGCATTATTCTTTAACATCTTATGATAACAAAAACATAAAATGAACTCTTCACAATAATTTATTGCCTCAAGATAATGAGTCTGAGAGTATGATCAACAAAAACTCATAAACCTAACTATCCACATCTCCTATCAATACCCCAATCATCCATTCAAACACTTGAAAACCCCAAAAAACATCACATTTAACCATATCTAACCCGACATAAGCGAAGCCCATCTTCCCCAATGTGTATAAATCAAAAATAAAACCCATCCTAAAACCCAGGAAACGGCTCTCTATAAATAAACCTCCCCACTTTCAAAAGTCACATACCCCGGTCGCATAAAGGGGGCAGAAATTACAGATATATTATCGGATTTTTGTATCGTTAAGCGCTGCCCCGATGTTTGCCATTGATTGCTACGGAGCAGGTTGTATGGGATGTCTGTTTTTTGTTGCTGCTTTTCTCCCCAGAATAATATACACGCTTGGCCCTCCCTCGGCTCGGGGAATATTCCCAGAAAAGATGCTCATTTAGGAGCGGCCGAAATCCATTTTTATTCATCAAGGGAAAGCGTATTGTGTAGCTAAGGAGAATCCATCCTGGCTCCGTTTTTCACCCCAAGCCTTTTTGGTGTAGTTCGGGGGCGTTCGCAAATTTATACTTGGTTTGTTCCGATGTTTCTTGTTAGGACGTTCACATATTTACACAGGTTCTTTTTTCAATATGTTAATGCTTTATATTTGGGCATTCTAAAATTCAGCTCTGGTTTGTTTCAATGTTTCTTCTGTTCCCATATTTACACAGATCCTTTTTTCAATGCAATAGCTTCAATAATTTTTGTATGGTTTGTTTTAAGGCTTTATCTTAGGGCGTTATAAAATCTAGCCGTTATTTGTAACAGTGTTGCATGTTTGGGCGTTCGGTTCAGAAGTTAATCAATGATTTGTTACCTAATGTTGTGTTTGAGTTTTCATGAATTTATGCAATGTTTGTTAAATGGTTAATACCAGCATTTTTTGAAAACAGAAAAATGCAATTTTCCCGTATAAAAACTATCTAAATTCAAAAGTCAACATGATTTAAAAAATGTAGTTAATTCAATAATTTAAAATAAAAATATACAATTCCTTCTTACTAATTTAGGACTGAATAATTTCAGATCTGTTTCGACCTTACTTTAGAGCAGCGGTTCTCAAACTGTGGTCCGCGGACCCCTGGGGGTCCGCGGCGCCTTCCTAGGGGGTCCGCGAGTTACCTTGAAGAATTCCTCAAGCTACTTTTAGAATTCCCATAAGAGTTTCAAAATTAGAAGAAACACTAGTTTTAAGAGGTAAATTTCAAAAATTTTCTGGGGGAGAACCCCCAGCCCCCTCGAAATTTTGACTTTAATGCATAATATTTACCTTGAAATTTCCAGACCCTCACCACAGAGACTTGGAGTAATTCAGGGGAGTAATAAGGGTGTGTGAAGGGGCCCTGAAATTTGGATTTGGTGTATCAAAACAAGTGAAAACCCTGTTTTTGGGATCAAATCTTCAAAATGGGGGAGCACCCCTGAACCCCCTTTAGTAATTGGTAATTTATTATTTAAAAATTTTTTTTAAAAGTTCATCAAAATTGAAATCCTACCTAAGAATATATAGTCTGAAATTCGTAACTAAGAAATATAGTTAAAATCCTGTGTGTTTTTGGGGACAAATTTATCTAAAACTTCTCTGAGGATGACCCCCAGATACCTTTTTTGTTCTTAAAACTCTATTATAAACTATTTTTAACATTAAGTTCATCAAAATGCAAATATTACATAAAAATTTATATTCAAAAAATTTTAACTAGGGGTATTAAAACTAATTTGAAATATGTTTTTCCAGTTGAATTTCCAAAAATTTTCTGGGGGAGGACCCCCCAGAATCCCCTTTGTGGGTAGAACTTAATTACTCATAACCTTTTCATGTTAATTTCCCTAAGATGCAAATTCTACTTAAAAATGTACTAAAAAGCTTCTTTTACCTATAAAATATACATGGGGGCGGAGGGATAATTTTGGTCCCTCCCTAAATAATATTTCTCTGGTGTGGAGTAATTGTAAAATTTATTATAATTTGTATACTATTTTTAATTAATCTTAAACACAGAACAAAAGTCTGGTTACGGCTTTTGGTGTTGGGGGTCCGCGATGCCTGGCTTCTAACATAAAGGGGTCCGTGACAATAGAAAGTTTGAGAACCGCTGCTTTAGAGGGAAAATAAACAATCGCTTTGAAACAACATCCATTGTTTAAAACAATGTTTCGGATTAAATGACGTCACCTGCTGTTTTCGTGCCTTCTTTATAACAAAACTGAATTTAAATTTAAAAATAAATAAGTATCGTAAATTAAAAAAATTGTGTGTACATTCCACTCTTTTTTTCTAATTTTAGGAGGTGTACGTGGAATGAAGTGTTTATATTAAATACTTGTTTTGTAGTGCAGCTGCAATATTTGGGGTCTTTCGGCAGGAAAATAATTATCCAGCTGATGATTCATCTTTAAATCATATTTAGATGATTTAAACCGCTTAGATAAACATTATGCTTAAATTTATGTTTTTGATATCTTAACTTCGTAAAAGGCCAACATTTATTTGAACTTTACAAAAAATCCATGTTGAATACCAGATTTATAATGAAAATAATCATGAGAGGAGAAAATTAGCTTTTTAACTTCATTATAATCGGGGACTAAAAATGAAAAGTTAATTAAAATAGGTGACACCAACTGATTAACACATGTACAAAACTGCAGATTTATGCACAGTGCCAATAAATGTAAACATTATACTATCTATAGAACGAATTTAAAGAAGATGACACATGTTGTTGATCATTCTAAAGGAGTTAAAAAAACTGTTATCACCATACAAAAACTAATTAATTGTCGTTTTGCAAATAATTCTGATATATAATATCCTAAAAAATATATTTATTAGTTTCACAATTCAAATCATCTTCCTTAATGATCGTTGTCAAACCATGTTGATTTAGTTACACCTACCCTCTTAAAACCGTCACATCATCACGTCGTCTTTACTGAGTCATCCAGCGAGCAAATGGAACTTTGCGGAGATTCCAGAAATTCTATTTTATCTGACCACGTTCCCATTTCTCTTCCGAGCCATAACTTTAAAACAGCTCAATCGATCCTCATGAAAATACTTGGAGGGAGGAACAGTTTCAAAGGACACTTCTTCCTCCCTCCCTTTTTTTCTCGGAGGGGAAAAAGATTCGGATTCGAAATAATGGAATTTGATTCCCCTGGTTCCGAAAAGAATCATCACCCCCTAGTGTCACTTTTCTGATTAAGTTCTCTAGGGGTTTTAATTCCTTCAAGGGAAGGTACAATCTTGAGATAAGTTGTTATATTCTTTTTATAAAAATTAAGGATCGTTCCGCGCTGGTGTATTTTTTGAGTATTTAGTTACTTATTTTGTTTTAATATAATACAATGAATTAACATGTAAAAAACTTATTTCAAAAAGTTCTCTACTAAAAAAATTACTGACTATATGTTTCTTTTGTTTCAAAACATTATTTATCACAGAGTGGTGATAGGTTATAAATCAGTCCTTTTCAATAATTATCACTGTTTATCTTATTATAAGTGCCTAAATATTCTAATTCACCAACAATATATGATATCTGCAAAAAATAGTGGCATTGAGGATATTTTATGCTAGGCTTTTTAGATTAAAATACGTGTTTTTAAATGGTCAAAATGGCCATTCATAAAAACCCAAGTATATTTTTGTTTATAAATATTCCACCTTCATAATTAAGTTTATAATAAATGTATTATTTTTCTTATTATATTCTGTAACATACATCTTTAAGTAATGCATAAAAACGAAACAATTTCATTTTGTTGCTTACATTTACTCTTAAACTAGCTAATATAATACCCGTTGTCCATAAATTCATTCATATTTGCGATGGATTAAATTTCTTAACAAAAATAATTTCTTAAGTATTCAAATAATCTCAAGAATTCCAAAGTATTGATTGAAAAAATTTGATTATAAACTCAGTGAGAGATTAACCTTCCTACCCCTTTGGGGTATTTTTCGACCCCAGACGCACTTTGACGCTTGATATCTCCCATGCATTTTTGTTTTGACAATTTCCGATGCTACTATTCCTTAATTACGCAAAGTTTTACAATGGGTAAAAATTTTAGAGTTATTATTCCATTTTTAAGTGTCTTGGGAGAAATAGTCACATATTCCCCCTCTGGGGTCTTCTGAGACCCCAGCCATTAATGGCGGTAAAACAGTATCAAATAAAGTTAAGTATTTTATTTTTTGTTGTACTATAGATAAAAAAAAGGTTTGCATGTTTGTTTAGAACGTTTGGAGAAATATTAGAAAGATATTTTCGTAGAAATTGTCATTTTTTTTTACAAAAAGAAGATTGCGGCTAAATACATTGAATCACTCGCTATTTCTTAAATTTTTTATTCACATTCTAAGAAAAATATGCTATTTATAGAAATATTTTGAGTATCTAACAGTTGCAGCAAAAAAAACTCAGACAACTGTCGCCATTACTTCCTGTTGAACACATTCTTTACAAAAACAATATAAATTCATGGTTGATTGTAAATAGGTTTTTATATTCAGTCTTCTTTGAAAAACAAGAATGCTTTCAAATATTTATGAGTGTTTACGGAAGTCCAGAATGTGATTTCGAAGAATTATCAAGAAAAAAACCAATTTTATGTTAAAACTTACATAAGCAAGCGAGATACTGATTTCACTAAGAAATCTGAACCGATCATTTTTTTTGTATTATTTCAATTTTAAAAAGAAGAATCCTAACTTTACATGTTTCATAATACTAAATAAATTAATCTGGGGTGACAGGTAGCTGATAATGCAGAATAGAGAATATATGCAGCTTCATAAATCGTTTAAAATAAACTACTAAATTCTACCCGTGCAAGACCGGGTATATCAACTAGTATGCTTTAAACAGTGTGATTATAAATATTTTAAGTAAAACAACTTCAATGTAGTTCATTTCTGTAATTTAATTCTTGTTTGAAGGTCCAGATGTTATAAAAAACGTGTATCAAAAGAAACCCAATAAAGCCGTAATAAGACGAAAAAAATGAGAAAAATACCAAAAAAATTGGATAAATTATTCTGAAGCATCTTTCTAGAAATAAAAAATGACAATTCTTCTCCATTTAAGGAATTTTTAACCTTTATTAGAGTCATAGGCATGTTTTACGCATGGGGTCCTCAGAGACCCCACGAGGGGAATATGTGACTATTTTTTCAAGAGGGTAGGAAGGTTAAGTTTCGGGCAATGAGTACATTAATCAATTTACACATAAATCTAAACAGTTCCTTTGATATTATAATACTTATCTAGCATAGTAATCATAAATCTAGTTTAGGATACTTACCCTATGAGTATACGGTACGGAATGACAACTTTTAATCCTCAAAGCCCCTAACTAAAACCCTCATCATACCAATAAATACATACTAAACCCAGGCATAATTACCTTCCTTTCATCTCAAACACCTCAAAGGAGCAAATCTGACCTTCCGAACGGAGCAAATCGTCTTCAGGAAGGTAAACAAGAGATCCGGAACCAACTATTCCTGAGCGTCAGGAACTTGAGACCAACCCTTCGCTTTCTTAACTATTTCAGTCCTAGACCGCCCTAGATTACCAATGAATCATGGGAAAATTTTGGAGCGACTAGGACTGAAAGGGTTAATCTGACTGGCTGTAATTTCGCATCTCCGAAGAAATGAAAGGTCCCGATCTGCACCGAAAAGACGTCATTGGGGCTTTTGGTGTTTCTGAGAAGAGTTCACTTAGGGTGCGGAAAGGAAGCTCATAAATTGCTAATCGGGTGTTCTGATGAAGTCTTTAGTTACGAGGGGGTGGTATTGAATTTGGGGTGAATTGTCACTTTTGCTTGTGGGTGGAATGAGCTGTGGTTTGATATTTGTTTGGAAATGGGAGATTGGTATTTGTCAACTATTTCATACGTAATATTATGCGTATTAATAAATACTGATTGAGGTTTCCTTTTGATATGAGCATGTTGTTATGTATGAGATTTATTGAACTCAAATGATTTTAAATAGGAAACAATCTGTTTTCTAAATAGTGTCCAATGCTCTCATAAGTATCAAATATTTACTTTTTATTTAAGAAAACTTCATAAATCAGGAATTTTTCCCTTAAAATAAATTGTTATTATCCAAAAAGTTTTTGTAAAAATTATGTTATAACATTATTTTGACAGTTAAATGAATGAAAGAATGGCATTTTTTCAATGACTTTTGAAAGTAATAAAAAATCATTAACTGGTGAGATTTTCAAAGAAAAGTGGATACATTTTTGAATATGTGTTTTATTTATTAAATTCTGATTGTATTTGCTGTCCTCTATGTCATAAAAAATTATGAAACTTTAAAATTTAAGTAGAATTTATAAAGTTAGTCTTATTAAAAATCCAATTACTTTGTATGAATCATCCATCTGTTCATTGGGATAGTTGTGATGCACTCAAATTAATTAAGTTTTAATATTTAATATCAAGGGTGCAGCACATTGAATTTATTTTGATCTGTATTATTTAAAATATTTATGTTTTGCATTGGTTATAATAAGTAACCATAATTTAGTATAAAAATTCTAATCTTTACTTTTTGTATATAATATAGTTGAGAGATTTAAAGTATACTATTTTAATATTTAGGGGAAACCGGTTTTCAAAAGAACAACTAAATAAAAATAAAAACATAAATCCCAGTCATTTTACACGACATATTTTGAAACAAATATCCTTACATATAACCTAAATAATCAAAATCCAATACCAGCAAAACATCATTCCATATCATCCTCCATCTTCTAAACCACATTCAAAATTCCATCTTCTTCCTTTGATCACTCAACCCCTCAACCGCTTTTCTAAAACAACACCCCCCTCCCAAAAAAAGACGTTTTAAAACGATTGAAAACCAATCAATGACTCAGATCACCAATCCAATGCAAACAACATATTCCAACAAGCCGTCGTCTGCCGCTTCCCATTAATACTTCCACCGTCCAAAAAGCAGCGAAGTTTTGAAACGATCCCTCTCGGGCCGAGGTCGTCAAAATTGATTATCTTTAACGACTTCCCCCCTCTCGTTAACCCTCCCCCTGTCCCCATGTTAATGTGTCCTGACGCGTTCTAATACCAGCTGAAGAAAAAAAACCGCCGAAAACTAAAACATCGCTCGAAAGCCAGGCTTAACTTTGTTTCAAGCCGTCTTTTTATTCACTTATTTCATATTATTTTGCTTGCGAGTTATTATTTTATAGCTGCTGGAATCGGAAAAAAATGGCGATGTTGAATAGATGTAAGCTATATTACACTGGTACTCTCCGGCGCAGGGTTAATTTTAACTGGATGTGGGTGAATTAAAAGGAAGAGCGCTCTTGGACGGCTTTGTTGTATTATCTTATTTCTTTTGGGAGTGCTTATATGAGCAGATGCTGGGCTCCTTGTCCGATTATGGTTCTGGTGTTATTGGGAAAGCAGTTTGTGTCCGGGAGATAGGTTGTATTCTTTTTTTTCTTTTGGCAGTTGCAATTGAGTAGTAATTTAGAAATTTTTGCGCGCTTATTTTCTTGCGAGTCGATTTTGTTAACAAGCGTTATGACTTGTACCCGAACTCTGTTTCTAAACATTGAGATGAATAGTTTCGTAAAATATACATGGATAGGATAATTACAAATTACTTGACAACATTTTAATGTGATTTATACCCCTCTAAGTTTACAAAATTACGCATTTAAGCACCATTCTCTTCTATTAGGATGTACAAATTCTTCATCCGGTTAATAAAAAATACTAAAAACAAATAATCTTTATGAACGAAAATGTAAAACATTAAAATGAATACAGAAAAAAACCCTAATGAAATTCAAATTCTAATTGTATGTTTAAAACACTTAAATTATAATAAATAATGATATAAGTAAACAGTGTGAAGATGTGTGCATATCAGTTTCATAACTTAAAACAAGTTTTGAGGCTTAGTTTGGGGGCTTCGAAAATAGGTGGCCCTAGGTACACGGATCTCCCCTAATTTGTGAATACATAATTTGTGACCAATCACAACATCCATGTCTTAGAAAACAAAATTTGATTTTAAAGAACTCTTTTAGAAATGTACTTTATTTTGGAATTCACTCAGTTTATTCACAACATAATCATCCTCTCTCGATATTCTCCGGGAACCTATTCTTCCCATCAAATCACCTGCTAATGCCAAGATTATTTTGAACTTATTGGAACCCTGCTCAAAGAAATAAATAAATCAATAGTTAATACGGAAGGGCATTGACACAATCCGTTCCCTTTCCCAGGGTAATAAAATAACAATATTTACAGATGGATCTTCTGATAATTCCTTTGATAGAGGTGGTGCGGGTGTCCTTCTCCTCCACCCTTCTGGTGCTAAAACTGAACTTCAAATGCCTGCAGGCCACATTGCCTCAAATTTCAGTAGTGAATTGATGGCAATTAAAGAAGCCCTCTCCTTTTATCTCTCTTGGTATTCTGGCGATTCGGCAGAAGGGCTGGTTGTCTTCTCAGATTCAAAATCTGCTCTTGAAGCCATAGGCAATGGTGAAACAAATTTAACCCAAGGCATGAATTCTCTTCTTGGCCAAATCAACAGGCCTTGTACGCTCCAGTGGATCCCTGCCCACGTGGGCATAGAGGGAAATGAGTGCGCTGACATCCTTGCTAAGGAAGCTCGAGATTTAGATCAGGCTCTCACCGTTACTGCCGAGGATGCAAACGCGGTTGCCAAGCGTAGAATTTTTGATAAATCTTTTAAAAAGCCTTCTATCCCAGACCTAAATTGCCCTAGAAACCTGTCATCTATAATAGCAAGACTCCGAACAGGACATTTTAAAGGAATGAAAATCTCTCCAGATGACACAAGATCTTACCCCTTCTGCAGAAATTGTCCGGATACCCCTTTAACACCAGACCACATTTTTGACTGTCAGGCCATTGCTGCTTCTCTTTTCCAGCTTGGCGAGGCACCACAAGACATTCTTTATAGTCTCCGGGCTCCAGACCTGGAGGCCCTCATTTTTAACGCTTTTGGCTCAATATAGTCTTCAATTTCTTTTGGACATGACAACAACAACAACATAATCATCTTTGAGTTAAATAATATTAATTGTTGTACTAATTTTAGTTGAAAATATAAAAACCATTAAAATACCTCACTGACTTTATAGTTATTTAATTTTCGATTTCCTTACACGTTGTAGGTAATTTTCATTTCAACCAAATACTGTATATTGAAAGAAAATTTAAAAATATTTTCATTTAAAAACACATGCTGGATGCTTATAGTGTACGCATGCTAAACACACATGCTTATAGTGTACATTGAAAACATGTGCCATATAAGTAACGTTCTTCTTGATAAAAGAGTTAAATTTTCTTGAGGTTAAAAAAGTCAGATATTTAGTGTCAACTGATTTTTATTTTCCAGTGTAGACTTGTATTTTTATTTTTACCAACTTTCAGTAAAAAAGTGTAAAAAAACCTTACACACATGTTGTAGACAGTTAGTTACATTTGATCTCAACGCAATGATAATAGTAGTTTGGGAAAATCTTGCTTACTGAGAAGTTTCTGAACTAACAATTCCTTTAGAAACCCAGATCATTAGTACAGAAAATGATTTTGTGTGTTTGTTATTAAAGAAAAATATTTGCTTCGTACTTTTCCCTGAGAAAGTGAGGAACACTTAAATTGTATAAATAATGTTCTGACCTTTGTAGAATTCGCTACCTCTTTATTATTTTATCAAGAACACCTGCCCTACTTATCAAATACTTTGACTTTCGTGTAAATTGTAAAATTTTTGGGGTAAAGAAAGAGGTATTTAGCTCTTGAAGTGCCAAGATTTGGACTTACCTTAAACCGGCACTGGGTTCATTTTGACCTTCTTAACTAACATTAATTAAATGTGAAAAGAAACTTTTTTCTAAATAAGAATTATTTAAAAGAGAACGAGAAAACTGTATGGGCAATTAATGAACTTGCAGCATAAAATTCAATAACACACAAATCAATGAAGCATCCATGAATATCCGGTGCTGGTCTGTCTGGCCTAGTTATATACCCTTAAATTAGTAACAATCCCTTAAACTAGTTGCATTCAGTTGCATTCAGAAACTTAACATTCAGTTTATAGCCAAGCTCAGTTACAAATATATACTTGTAAAATTACCTTAATATTAAATAGACATTTAGGGTTCGATTTTACAATGCTTTGCTATTAAAACGATGAGAACATTTTCAACTGAGATAGTTATGTTAAAATGAAACTGAAATGCGTTGAATATTAGAACTTGAAGGAACTAGATGAATAATATATTCTAATTTTAATAAATGACAATGAATTCGAAACTGACTATTTGTTTTTTTATGTTTGATAACTATTTATATTTCATAAGTAATATTATTAAGAAACTATTATTAAAAAGGTAGTTTTGAGTACATTGTTAAGTTATGACCAGTAAGATGAAAATACAAGTAAAAAACCTAAAGCAAATAAAAAAGTAAGATTAAAATTTTTAATTTTTCATAAAATGGGCATGGGTTTTATAAGTATATTTCAATTTTAAATTAGGTCAGATAAAGTAGATAATTAAATACTTATTAAACTTGAATATATTAGATTAAATTTAAGGTGAACGTACACACTACGAAATCCCAAAAATAGACCTTAACAATGGATACCTTTTACTCTATTTCAAAGTGTATTTTAAATCTACAGATTCGAAACAACTAATGATTTTGTAAATAACTATCTAATTTGTATTTGTAAGCATTCAAATTTTATCAAAATAAGTTTTTAATATATTTTTACGGAACTTTTAAAATTTTAAATTTTTCATTGTTTTTCAACTTTAAACAGTGATAATTTCAAATATATTTAGTTTATCTTGATAAAACTTGTGTTTTTACAATCTGTAGAGTTATGGGAAGGGTCTGAACTTCCAAAATTAGCAAGGTTATTAGAAGTTTATTTTAAACAAATTTTTAAGTATTTATGTCTCTGAAAAATATCTTGATCTTTTCGGCTATCTTCAAAAACAAAATTGCTACAGAAACACTATTCCATACAGATCCTTTTTTCGAGGTTCAGACTCTCAAGAAGAAGGAACTTCAAGTTGAAGGAACTGTTTCCAACCATAATTGAGTTTTTAAGATAATTTGAATGTAATTAAGCACTGTTTGAAAATGATGCTAATTAGGAAAACACATCACTAACCTACAGTGAAAAAATTAAATTTTTTAAGCCAAAAATAAGTTGCCTAGTTCAGGGGTCGGCAACCTTTTGAAACAGAAGAGCCAAAAGTAACAGTTTATGAAATTTCAAAGTTTTTAAAGAGCCACTATTTTTTTTGCTTCAATGTTATAGTATAATATATGCTTAATATATATTTCATTTAAGATTGGGAGGGTGATTTTAGTTGGGGTGCATTTTTACCCAACATTTTTTCTGGGGTACGAGTAGGGTACTTTTTTACATCAAGTTTTAGATGACTTACGTACACATTGTAAATTAATTTTAGTGAACTTTATTTCAGAATTGTGTATAAAAAATGTGAATTCCTGGAAAATTTGGAGGGTCTGGGAGTCCTCCCCCAGAAAATTTTTTGGAAATTTCCTCTTAAAAATCGTGTTTTAGCTCATTTTTGCCTTTTTTTGATTGCACCCTAAGAGCACCTCTCATTATTTAAGTGGTAGAATTTCCAAGAAAAAATAGTATAATAATTATAATGAACAGCAAAATTTCGAGGGGGGTGTGGATCCCACTTCAGAAAAATTTTGGAACTTACCTCCTAAAAATAGTGTTTTAATTTGTTTTTAACTTCTACGACGACCAAATGAGGATCACTCCTCATAAGTCACAGAAATTTTAAGGAAAATCAGCATGTATTTCAAAATTTTTAGGAGTGTTTAGGAGTTCTCACCCTGAAATGGTTTGGAATTCTTATCCTTAAAATTAGAGTTTTGATTTTGACTCATCTTGAGAACTTAAAAATATATTTTCTGATTTTTTAAAAGTTTTGATGATAAACTATTAATTTTTTCGTATGGAACTGGAGAGCCGCAACTTTACACCGAAAGAGCCGCATGCGGCTCGCGAGCCGCAGGTTGCCGACCCCTGGCCTAGTTTGTTCCTACACCTTAATACTTCATGTGTACAATGAATGATTTTATAAAACTAATCCCTTCAAACTTATCAACTTTCCATAGCTAAATATTTCTTCGTCTTGAAATTACCTTGAAGTATCTAAAGTTTTAACACTAAACCGCCGGCAAGTACCACATACCTAGAACCACCGGATGCAGTCATTTTGACTGCTAAGCTTTTATACCAGAAAAATAATTTGAACTCGAAATTGCTTCTAATACTTGAAGAAAGGATACATAACACTAGTTCTATTAAAAACAAACACATTTATTTAATTTCACATCTTAAATTTCGCTGTAAATTATAAGAAATAGGTTATTTATTATACAACGTTCTAGCCAAAAATAAAAATCATGAACAAAATATTTCTTGAATAATTATGTATTATATTTCTCTAAAATTATTTCTTACAACACTAAAAACTAAATAATCTAAATAATGAAGATAAACCTCCATAATTTAGCGCGTTTCAATAAATCATTTGTCTGCATTACTATATAAAGCAGTATTTTGCCTGAATACTTGCATAAACAAACTTTGTTCCACATAAAAAGTAAGAACAGTTCAGTAAAATGAACTTTGTGTCTATTTCCATAAATAAATCTATCATAGAAGATTATAAAAAAGGCGTGGGAAATCAAAAACTTTTAGCAAGTGTATATACATGAGTTTCTGGAAATTATAATGATATATTGACCATTTGCAGCTGTCAAAACCATAAAATATAGTAAATTTGTTTGAAGAACTTCTAGATATTTCTTAGAAAGCATTAACTGTAGGAATTTAAGTGATAATACAAGAAATATACGCACTAAACATCCACCAGTCAAAATGAAGAAACGGCTTTTCAAAAATAAATGAAATATTTGGATGACGTATATAGAAGCATAAATTAGGAAAAGTCATGAAATCAAAAGTGTGTAGATTAGGGTGGCACTTATTATAATGGAGAAATTTTTTTTTCAATATTTTGTTTCGCGCCGGGCTGATTTTTTTTCCTTTTACTATAGAATGAAAGTGTGCAAAAGGATTTTCCAATATTTTAATATTAACACGTGCCTCATCGGGGGTGAAGTTTTCCCATAGCGCGCCATAGCAATAGTATGGCTTACGACGGGAATAGCGTCTCCGCTAAGTATTGAGAAACATAAGACTTCGTAAGACATAAGAATATCATTAGTATTCATTAAATTAGTTAAAAAGTCAAGAATTAAACAAAAGTATTTATTGAAAAAAAATTAAAAAGCATACAGCATATAATTCAGAACTGCTTAACATAAAACAACAATTACACTACTCGACAAAAAAAATAAGGTAAAAATGCTTCTGACACAATTCAAGCAGATTCTTATGTAAAATGACCCCCTGAATCCGAATCCAACCCCCGTTTTTCTCCATCACGTTCAGATTTTCGGGGAACAGCCCCTCCCCCTTTTTGCGTTTTTCGATTACTTAATGACTTTGAATTCGATCTCCAGGGGCAAAAACTATTACTTTAGCCTTTAAATTACACCCGAGGGAACAATAAAGGTTAAAGCTTCTAAAATATACAAATTTGTAGCAAATGGGATTACCCCCCTAAAAATGCAAAGAAATCGTTAAAAATTATAGAGATTGTTTTTGGCTAATTTTTTCCTCTACTTTTTCACGCAATTTATCATTAAAGGGTCCTAACTCTTCCCCAAGAACCCGAATTTAATGAATATATGCAGCAGGGATTTTTTCTAGTAGCGGTTGAGGTGTTAGCGCCCCCGAAGCACTCGCGGAAGAGACTCTCTGAATCGCGCCGCCGCAAGTGAACTCAGGAATTAATATTCATACTTTGAAAAGCTCAAAAATTACATTGTTCTTATATTTCAGGTCTATCCTGAGGGAAATAGTTCAGTTCGTTAAAAACTGGCCATTTTTTGGGGATGGGGGTTCCATGTTTCAAGCTGTTAATACATGCGTGGGCTGTGGATAACAATTGGGGGTTGTCCCATTAAAAATTGAGGGTGATGGGGGAAAACGGGTGTCATATTTGCGTTCAAGAGGTCATTTTACACAAGAATCGACTGAAATTCAGTCAGTAACAGTTAGAATTTTTTTTGTATAGCAGTTTAACCCTTAAGTATGGCATAGAACCCTTCCGAGGGTGCTTTGGGGGCGCTAACACATACCTGCCAACCGTTCCGATTAAATCGTATTCGTTCCGATTTTTCACTGTTGTTCCGAAAATACGATTTTAGTACCAAATGTTCCGTTTTTACGCCCCCCTGTAAAAGGTCAAAATCAGCTACTTTTGTAGCCCTTCATAAAGATTAATTTTTCTATTTTCCAAACAATGTTTGCTTATTTCACTGTTTCATTTTATTAGTACTAACCAAGTATTTTTAAATCTTTCTGAGTTATTATGTATGAAATTCCCAGTGTTTGACATCGTTAGTCATTTTTGTTATTCTATTTGCAGAAATTTAAGCCCAGATAAATGGAAGAAAAATTTAACTTTATTATATCCTAGTATAAATGTAGATAATTATTAGTCAGAATATAAAGGTATAAAACACTTAGTCCTCTTAACAACCATAAGATACCTAAGATAAGAGATAAAAGTTATGAATTACAAGTTTTTTAAATAATACCCCTTTAACACATTAAAAATGTGTCGTGCGTGTTGTTCCTATTTCTGTTTCTGAAATGTTGGCAGGTATGCAGTAACACCTCAACCGCTTTTTGTAAAAATCATTGCTGCATATATTCATTAAATTTGGGTCCTTGGGGAAGGGTTAGGACCCTTTAATGATAAATTGCGTAAAAAATTAGAGGAAAAAATAGCAAAAACAATCTCTATAATTTTTAACGATTTTTTTGCATTTTTAGGGGGGTAATAACCCCTTAAACTTACTCATTTGCTACAAATTTGTATATTTTAGAAGCTTTAACCTTTCTTGTTCCCTCGGGTGTAATTTAAAGGCTAAAGTAATAGTTTTTGCCCCTGAAAATCGAATTCAAAGTCATTAAGTAATCGAAAAACGCAAAAAGGGGGAGGGGCTGTTCCCCGAAAATCTGTACGTGATGGAGAAAAACGGGGGTCGGATTCGGATTCAGGGGGTCATTTTACATAAGAATCTGCTTGAATTGTGTCAGAAGCATTTTTACCTTATTTTTTTTGTCGAGTAGTGTAATTGTTGTTTTACGTTAAGCAGTTCTGAATTATATGCTGTATGCTTTTTAATTTTTTTTCAATAAATACTTTTGTTTAATTCTTGACTTTTTAACTAATTTAATGCATACTAATAATATTCTTATGTCTTACGAAGTCTTATGTTTCTTAATTCTTAGCGGAGACGCTATTCCCGTCGTAAGCCATACTATTGCTATGGCGCGCTATGGGAAAACTTCACGCCCGATGAGGCACGTGTTAATATTAAAATATTGGAAAATCCTTTTGCACACTTTCATTCTATAGTAAAAGGAAAAAAAAGCAGCCCGGCGCGAAACAAAAATCCAACTTTGAAAAATAAGGGCCACCCTAGTGTAGATCAAATATCTTTGAAAATATTTAGAATCAAAAACACAAAACAGTCAAAATGACTGCTCCGGCGGTTCTAGTGTTAAAAGAAAAAATTCACCTCCTTCAACTTCCTCCTCAATACCAATCTTGTAAAATATCTTCTTCAAAAAGCAATAAATTATTTATTACCTCTAAAATTGAATTGAGCGTTAAGAACAACTAAAAAATCCAAGAGAAGTTCAAGTATAATCTTTTCTGGTTATTCAGTTTTGCTTTAATTTACAAAGCGAAAACAAAAATTTCGAAGATGAAAAACTATAGCTAATAAAGGATATCTCAAATTACTATTTTCATTTCCAAAACTAAAGGCATATTTTGTACGAACATGCTACCTCTTTTAATTTCCAGTTAATTCGTCTTTTTACAGAAAATATCCATATGTTAAATGACATCAAAAGAATGAGAAGGATTTTCATAAAAGAGTAAAAGTTACCTTCTATGTGATAAAAAGTTACATTTTCTTTCAAAAAAAGATTTTTTCTATAAAAAATTTACAACCTAACATGAAGTTTATTGATTATCTTTTAGAGAAAAATTACTTTTTAGCTTAAAATAACGCTTGAATGTTTTAAAAATAAAGTACTTGGAGTTACATTTCAATAATCGATTAAAGAATTAGTTGCTCATAAACTTCCTTCTTTTTACGATAAAATCATCAAAACCTTTGAAAAATATTACTTAAGCTCAAAAAATCATTTTATATAGTTTCATAAAATGAAGAAATTTCTTTGCTACCTCATAAAAATTAAAAAAAATACTTAAAATAACTTACTTTTTGAAAATAATCTAAGAAGAATTAAAGAATGGCTTAAAGATTTTTTTTTGATTTTCTTTTTAAAGAACAAAAACGTTGAATTTAATAAAATGAAAATAATGCGGGAATCTATTTATAATGTTACTTTTTATGTTACTACTACAAAATTCTTATACATATATGTTTTTAAATCATCTAATTATATAAAAATAAATAAATCATGTAAAATGTAAATCGAATATTTGCTTTTTTACTTAGGTCAATTTTATCAGATAATTTCTGTTGTAGTTGTTACTTATCTCGGAATCGTCTAGCAGAGCTAGAAGATCCCCATTAATCCATAAACGCCTAAAAAGTCTAAAAACAACTACGGGTCTCGGAGGTTCAAACCTCGGAGGACCAAAACAAACCGAAATATGGGCAGGTGAGGCCATTTCTACTGTGAACCAATGGCACTCTGGGTATATTTTTCACCCCGCCGAAAAGTGAGGGCTCTGATATGGCCACTAAAAAAAGCTGAGAGGTAATTTCTTTAACATAAATAAACCTCCATTCATAAAAAAGTGGTGTTTTTCTATACGCCCCTGTAAATAAATATACTGAACAAAATTGTATTGTTTGTACCCTGTAGATCCTGTTAAAGTTTGTTTTTTGCGTGCGCAAACAGCTGTTCTGGAAACAGCTCTAGAAAACTGTTTACGCAAGCAAAAAACAAACTTTAAAGGGATCTCAACTTTTAATATTGATTGCATTTACGTGAAACTTTAGACTTAAGAGTTTTCAACTATGATCTTTCAGATTATCGAATCAAAAGATAGGATTTCGAAATACAAAATATGGTTTTGGCAGAGTTTTCACATTTTTTTGTGGTTTTTTAACTTTTTTCATAATAAAACAAACTTTACAGTGAAGACTTTTGAAATAATTATAAAGATCATATTAAATCACAATTTTTGAGACCATAGTTAAATTTATACCAATAGTAGTTCTTCTACAAATGGAATTTTTCACTGATTTTTTTGGGGTGTCGCTCCATTTTTAACTCCCTGGGATTTGGTCTGGGACCCCCAAATCCTCCGTGATTCTGACTCGTCTAGGTGTCTTCTATCATCCCTGAAAGTTTGTTGCACCATTTTAGATACACCCTGTATAAATTAAATTGCTGTAACATACGTTTTAAAAGTGTTCTTTATGCTTACCAGTATTATAACCCCTGATTGTGTCTGAAATACAGTTATTTAGGTTATTATATCATGAATAAATCATGATCCTGAATTTCTCATCCTTAATTAGTTTTCTAAAAATTTTTCCTACATGTTTTTGGGTAAATAATGACTGTTTTTAAAGAATTCCCTACTTTATAGGACACAAAAGCCCGTTTGTGATTAGGTATATTTTAAATAGTTGTTTTATAAATCAAATTGACCTAATATTTTTTTTAGGATTCAATGTTTTCCCAGTGTTTTAGAAACGTTTATTATATCTGTACAAAAACCCAGGCATTAATGGGATAAATTCAGATAGCTCGTGTCAAATAAATAGACCAATCAATAGCTATTAAATATGGAAGGTAATTATCCTTGAAAATATCCCGGCTCATTTTCCAGTAGTTAGCTCTATCGTGTTCCTGTTATTAGGAATAACAGCAGGTACCGGGGTTAAATGTTATCTCTTGGGTAGGCATATATTACGCAATTTGATCCATCATTTTTGATGGAGTACGGGATCATCGATCAAGAAAGTGACAGTTCCGAACTTGTGACTCCTGCGAGATTAGTGTCTTCGCAAACTTCGTAAGCTCGATTAAAGGATAAAATATAGGAGATAATAACCGATCCGTGTAAGATTTATTTTTGCTTCATATTTTTTTTCACACACGTGTATGAAATGATGTGAATTAACACCTGTAAACTGCATCGTAATTTTATATCATTTTTTTATTTTAGGATCCTGTGGGGTTTTTTACTCTTTTGTACTATCATTTACCCTTTCAGTCCTAGACTCTCCAGATTTTTCAAAGGATCCAATGGTAATATCGGGCGGCTTAGGATTGATAGGGTAGATCATAATCTACTCTGGTTGTTTCTAATTGCATCTCAATATCAAATGTTAAAAATGATAAATAAAATTTTTTAAGTTGATATTGACATATTTATTTTATAGTAATGTAACTCCGCACCATTATCGTCTTATTTTTTTATTAAAAGGGAAGGAAATCGAACGTATAAGAAACTGTAGACTAGTTTTGCGGTGGAAATGTAAGCTCAATTCAAAAAGAAAAAAATATAACAATTTTGATCATTTAGTGCAGTCTACAAACTGCCTTAACATTTCACTTAGAAGTCCTTTTTTATATTTAAACTACCTAAATGAGGTTTTCGTTTCACAACAGCATATAGTTTTCTTGTTTTTACCGATGTAGCCTTTAATTGTAAGGAATTCCTGAACAAAAACTTGTAATATATGAAGTACCTTATGCTTAAAAATTTCCGCTATGTCAACTGTTTCATCAAAAACAAGTTTCAACTCCATCTCTCGCCTAAGTCTCCTATTGCTAATAAGAAACTAAATGCTAAAAATTGCTTTCCCAGTCACTGATTTCCTTCGAAATCCGATGCTTCTGCCCTAAAAATCGACCAAAGGAAAGCTCTACCCACGGTAAAAAGCCCGAAGAAAATCCATCACAGTAGTCAATCTAAACCGACAACGTTTGAAGATCGTGTTTCTATAATGGCAGACATGAGTCCCCCTAATAGACTCCAGGGACAACAGGAACAGTTTTTTGGGCGGTCCCTCGTGTAATAAAAACTTCTTTCGACTCGGTTCTTTTTGCGAAGGGATTGAAAAGTAAAAGAAAAGCACACCGGCTTTCTGAGAAAACGTTTCTTTTGAAATTTGTTTTCTGTTGGTATCTCGTTTCGCTTAGAGAGGAAAGGGGAAATGCTATATTGTTTTGGTGGTAATGACGAGGAATTTTTGGCTCTTTTTTTAAGCAGTTGTTGACGAGCTCACTTATCTAGATGGTTTTCGGGGGATATTTTAACGTTAAACGAATGGGGACTGGCCAGAGTCACGTTATGACTGTGGTGTCAGGGGGGAAATGATGGGAGTTTTGTCAGGAATTTGGATTTTCCTGTATTAGATTTTCACAACATTCCTAACGAAAGAAATATTTCACACATATCATACAATTCTGCGTCACGTAGTTAATTAATTTAAGAAAAATTATAATATTTTTCGTTTAACTTTTTGTTTGTAAGTATTACATTTAAGATTACCTTTTTCAACAATTGATAAATGGAACTCTAAAAAACGAAATGGGACGATTCGGCACAGCCGTTTTGGCGCGAAATTTTTTTTCTAATTTTTAGAAGGCTTATGAAAGACTTCTATTTACTATCATTTTATTTCTGGCGCCGAAACGACCAGCGCCGAATGGGCATTTCGATATACAAATGCATTTCGACAACCCAAGACGAAAAATTGGTATTCTGCAAGTATAAGTCCAAAGTAAAATAGTTTTAAGTGAAGTGCTTATGCTCGAGACGAGCACTTCGGCGACCGCCATCTTTTACCCGTAGCGTCATCTGGGTTTGATACTGTTGTAGTGTGAACGGGTAAAAATAAGATATTTCAATTAAAAACATCTTTACTTCTCTCTTAAGTTAAACTAGTTTAATTTTCCGTGTGAACGTAGTATAACCTAAAGCCCTGGGTAGTAGCGTAACTGGCTGGCCTGGGTAGTAAACCTTAAGTAGCGACATCACGCTCAATCGGCCGCCATTGTGGGGAGAACTCACTACTAGTCTGGATAGTCTTGCTTATCGTCACTAGTAGTGAGTTCTCCCTACAATGGCGGCCAATTGAGCGTGATGTCGCTACTTAAGGTAGAGGATCTAGGGCTTTAGTATAACCCTCCTCTATCTTACCTTCCAGAATACAGTGAACTGAACGCAGTAGTCGGCTCTGAAATCAGCGTCCCGTGCAACATCACAGCCACCGAGCCCAACGACCAAGTGACGCTGATACTATGGTACAGAGGCGACTCCGGCAACCCCATCTACAGCGTGGACACTCGCCAGCCCAACCTGAACCTAAAAGAGGCGAAGACGAACACTCACAAACAGATTGAGGGCCGGGCGGACCTTAGTCTGACCAGCACGCAGGCCTTCTTGCACATCAAGCCGGCAAAAGAGAACGATGGAGGGGAATACAGGTGTAGGGTGGACTTCAGGAGGTCTAGGACCATGAACTCTGTTATGAGAGTGAATATCATAGGTGAGTATATTTGCTTCTATACCAACCTGTGCAAACAACATATTCTTTTTATTTTGCTATATTTAGGAGTTTCAACAAGTCCGTTCTATCTCTAGCCAGAAAGATTCATTGTGAGGAGTACTAATTGTCTAAGGAACTATAGGTATACCTCTAAGACGCATTTTTAGTCGAAAAATATGACGTCATATCGGATAAGAACTAAATTAGATGTACAAGGTTCCGGGATAGGTCGCCGTGGTCTTGAATATAGAAATTCGGACGTTTTCGCCCAAAACTGTGTCGATCATCAACAGCGGTTTCTCTCACGTACAGTTGAGGGAAAAAACGACTCAGTTTCGATTTCTGGCGAACCACTTGTATTTAGAAGACAAAAGAAGGGTCTTTTTTCATTAATTAAAGTATTCTTTTACCAAAAACATTTTCGAGTCCTTAGTGGGTCGTCTTCATATTAAACGAAACACTAACTTTTTTCCAATGAGGACCCCCAATTATTATTAGTTTTTCTGAAAGGCCATTCCCCGAAACATTTAAATACCCAGTTTCATCCAGATTGATTAAAAAAATATATTTTTTTAAAACAAACTTTAAAAAATTTTTTAAATCGTGAAATATTTTTATGGTAATCTATTCTGGAAGTAATTTTATGTAGGAAACCAAAATTTCAATCGATTTGATCTATTAGTTTTTGATAAAAATAACGAGGAAGAGCATTTGCGGTAGGCATTCGGCAACGGTATAAAGCCCCTTAAGATATTAATTCGTTTTTATCAAAAACTATTGGATAAAATCGAATAATAAATTCGTTTTTATCAAAAACTATTGGATAAAATCGATTGAAATTTTGGTTTCCTACATAAAATTACTACCAGAATCGATTACCATAAAAATATTTCACGATTTGTTTTAAAAAAATAAATTTATTTAATCAATCTGGATGAAACTTGTGTAAAAGACTAAGACTTAACCTCACTAGATAAGATAATTGGATCTATTATTTCATTAAATGGTTCGTGCATGCATGTGCAGTTAATATATTTAACACATCAATCTGCTGACAAATTCAAATAACCCTGATTTTTTTCTCAATATCTCGAAAAGTGTTGAGTGCTGAGGAAGTGTTTTTGGGTAATTTTTCCCGTTCACCACCCCTCAAGGAGTGTCTGTACAGAGTTTGGACGCACTTGCTGAAAACACCATGAAAATTTGTCAGAGACCATCTTAAAATTATAATCAAATATAAATAAGTGGTAGTACTTATACTCATAGTTTAATGGTGATAACCCGATGATCATTATAATATTATGGGATTTGTTCTGAGTATTTAGGACTTTGAAACGTGCTTAGAATTGAAAATTTTAATGATTTATGATTGAAATTGTGATGAATTCGTTGCCTCCAGTATCGTTAGTGCTCCTGAAAAAAAGAGTACTACATATAAAAATTTCCATTTTTATTGTTCAAGTATATGACCTGGGGCTATACGTTTGTTTTAATTTCGCAATTGAGAAATTTTCGTATGAATAAAATAACTACTAATACCTTATTATTCACTCGACTTCCATTAATACAAATGGATAAACAATTAGTGAAGCTTAAAATTTTAATTCTTTCTTTACTTTTCGTCGATATCTTCCGTTTACTTAAAATTCACCTCTATAAAAGTAAAGGGATTATAAACAACCGGAGTTAATGAGCTAGTAAAATCCAGTCAGATCCAACAATATCTGTCCTTGAGATTAATTCTGCAAACGAAAATTAATTAGATATTGCGTCACCACAACAATATACGATCAAGGATCTCCAGTAGGGTGTTCCTTATATGACAGAAAATTTTTTTTCTTGCTAATTTGAAAACGGTTACCCTCTACTTTTTATAAATGCCTTGATCTATCCAGATATAATTTTTTCCCTCTACGATAATATTAACCTGTTCAAAATCTTAATTAAAGATGGTCAATGTGTCTCTTTTGTCTCTTTTAAGAGAAATTTTTTTTTCTCTTTGCGAAATTGAAAAGAGATACACTCTATCTTTTTTATAAATGCCTTGAACTATTCAGATCTAAAATTTTATCTCTCTACTATAATATTAACCCGTGCCGAATCTCAATTGAAGATGGTCAAACAAGATAAATTAGCGGCACGTGCCCGCTAATACTCACCCTTTTTTTTCTTTTTTCCTACTTTTTTCAGGATTTTTTTTACATATATTTATATTTTTGGCCATTGAAATGTAATATTAATCGATCTGACTTGAAGGGTTTGGTGGATGAAGGGGTTATGTGACATATTTTTAAAATACAATCTAATTGAATGGATGAAATAGGTGCTTAAGTGTTACGTAGCAAAATCTGAATATTTCAAAACAGCTAGAAAAAAAATATGAAGAAGATGAAGGGCCTATGTAACATTTTCATGCTAAAGCCATAGAGGATGAAAGGGATATGAGCCCTTAACTCCTGTAAATCATAACTTAATTTCTAACAAGTAACTACATGGTCACAACAGGAGGTGTCCGAACTGCTTTGGTAAACTTATGTCTGAAAAAATTGAAGCTTTGGCAAACATGTCTGAAAAAATTGAAATCATACAAAATAAAATGAAATCTGGTACAAGTGCTCCTCAACTTGATAAAATGGGTAGACATAATATGAGACCCAACAAAACTGGTGAAGATGTCAAGCTTTCTGTTTTGTACATATTTCGAAATTTCCTTCCAAAGAATCACATTATTCTAGGCATGGTAATATACATAAAAAATATCTTTCCCCACTTCTATCTGTGTCGAAAATGCATAAGTTGTACATCGATGAATGTAAAAACAATAAGCATCCTGATAAATTTTTTACGCTAAAGGAAGTTATTACCGCCAAATTTTCGTTACACATTATAATCTCTCTTTTGGACATTCTAAATCGGACACTTGCAGCACATGTGATTTAGGTGGAAAATATGAGGAGCATATAAAAAACTTCCAAGCTGCATGTGAAGCTATGATGTTAGAAAGAGAGCTAGCTAAATCAGATAACAAAATTGCTTATTTAACAGTCGACCTCCAGCAATCCATGCCCCTCCCACGTCTTAGCACTTCAAAGGCATTTTATCTTCGCTAAGCCTAGTTTCACAACTTAGGCATTCATATCACAACCAAAGAGGTTGCTTTGCAATGATTGAATTTATTTTCATCTTGCTTCATTCATTCGTTAGATAATTTACAGATAAAAAAATGCTTGTGGATGAAGGGGTACACAAAATATATGAAAAGAAAATACATATTACGGATACAGGTAAGTAAACAAAACTTGGTACATTAAAAAATAGAGGTCATTAGACTAATTTCATACGTTAACACTTAACGCCAAAACCAGAAAATGAAAAAGTTGCAACACTAAAACTTTGAACCTAAATTACTCGAAACTAGGATTTTGTAACATAACCCCTCCATCTCCCAAGCCCTTAAATTGTCGTCAACCGCTAAAGTTTAACTTAACGAATATTAAAAAACAGCACCGCAAAAATTTGTCTACATGGTAACTTAGATCCATTATTCTGGTGATTGTCCACTGAAAATAGCGAAAAAAAGGGCCGAACCTTGAACAAATTGCAATAAAAGGTTTCTCAACGGTTTTCACTAAGGAATGACCTCAATAATAACATACTACAAATCAGCCGAAATCGGACGGGCGGAAATTTAATTTTTATTAAATATTTAAAAACCCGAAAATTTTTTTCCAAAAATCAAATTATAGTAATCGAGACTTATGATACATGTTTATAGGCTATTTTTCAATTAAAATATCGCTCAAAACCACAAAATAATTGCAAAAGAAATAATAACCGTTTTCAATAAGGAAGTTGCATGTGTCAGATTTTCAAAAATAAACAAGTGTTCCGTATTGTTTTCTGTATGGTAAAATGAAATATCTAGTCAGTTTTTCAAAAAAATGTGCAGGTAATTAAATATTTTAATTTAAAAGTCGAGAAAAAAACACGTGACTGAAAACGTTTATTGTTAAAACTATAAGATGACGTCAACAATGATACCATCAACTCCATTGCTTTACAACAATGTTTAGTATAAGATGACGTCACATCCAAACTCTTGGCGTTTTCGCGCGCTTTTAAAAATGGGATTTTTGTTAATTTTTTTGGCAATCAAAAAATTTCTCGATCGGCCTCAAATTTTGGGTAGTTGCTTATTTTTGCAAGAGGAATCGATTAAAAAAATTAAAAAAAATCATGCAACTTCCTCATTAGAAATGACTTAAATAATAATATACTAAAATGGAAGAAAATCGGACAATAAAAAGTTTAAATTTTCAAATTTTCAATTTTTTTGGCCTTAAAAATCGACCATTTTAAAAATTCTTGTTAAAACGTTTGAGGCATTTACCAAGGTCATTTTTCCATGGATGTTGTGGGTATATACCTCTATATCCTAAACAACCACAATTGGTGATTAAATCATTAATTAATTAATTAATTTATAAAATTAACGTTAAAAATCTTTCAATAAAGTAATAAGGAAAATATTTAGACAATATTTGGTAATAAATCATTTTAAAAATATTTAAATTGAAAATAAGTCAAAATATCTTTTGAATCTCGAATGAGCTCGAACAATGGGAAAAGGGTTTCCTTATTCAGATCCAGAATCTCACCCACCTCGAGGAGAAAATGACTGACCGAAGGAGCGTTCGCACGAGCCGATTTGAGGGAGGAGGGAACGTGAAGGATTTCTACAACCTTTCTGTTAAAAGTGGAGCTTGATAGGTTTCGGTTTATCAACGCGCATACTCCCTCTAAGAAATTGAATGCATCGCTGAGAAAAATTTGCCTTAGCGCTGGATTTAATTGACTTGGAGGAGACAAAGCATAATTGGAATTCCAAGAGCACGGTAATGGTGCAGCAGCAAATTGCACACAGTTGTCTTTTAGACTGCACAGTTTATGCGTTGAGTTGGACACATTTAACACATTGGCATCTTGAACAAAGTTGGCACATGAAAATGTGGGGCGAAAATTGTCAGTGTAATATAACATGGTTCCCACTCTTTTCAGAGAAAAAAAATCAAGGAGTTTTTAAGGACTTTTCAAGGATCATTTTAAGTTTTTCAAGGACTAAGAGAAGGCAAAAAAGCCAATTAATTCACACACAAAAAACTCGCTCTACTTAGTACCTGTACTTCAGAAGACTATTTCTATTAAGAACCTCTCTTAAGGTGAAGACTACATTATATTCCCACATTCACACACACATACATATATACAGGGTGTCCCACGAGAAGTGGCCCAACCCCTTTAACTTTTGAACCCCTGCAGATATAGTCTTGAAAGTGGGGTCTAGGTATAGTAAAGTGACCATGCCCTATCCAATGAGATAACTTCTAACGCCCTCTAGCGGAAAATTTAGGAATTATAATTTTTATTTGAAAAACTATTTGAGGTGTGTGAAAAAAGTCAATGACTAAGTTGTAGAGCAGCATCGATTCAGTAGGAAAAGACACCTTAATGAGAAAAATATCTTGAATAAAACCCCTAAAACGCACGCTCAATAAGGTTGAATTTACGTTGTTTTTACCTCTTAAAACGCTCCTAACAAGGTGAAAATGAGAATTTTTCAATTTAGTGAACTGAGAATACTTTTAGTCCTTTACTTAAGTATAAAAATGAAAATTTCTCATTTTCGCCTTGTTAGGAGAGTTTTAAGAGGTAAAAACTACGTAAATTCAACCTAATTGAGCGTGTGTTTTAGGCAGTGGCGTATATAAGGGGGGGACGAAGGGGCCCTGCCCCCCCCAAAATCCGGACTTGGTGTACCAAAACAAGCTAAAACCCTGTTTTTTAGGTACAAATTTCCAAACATTTTCTGGGGGAGGACCCCCAAACCCCCCTTTCTGATTGTCATTTTATTATTCCAAATCTTTTTACAATAAGTTCATCAAAATCCCAATCCTACCTAAAAATATATGTCCAAAATTAGGACTAGGTGTACCAAAACCGAGTAGAAATACTGTTTTTAGGGTCAAATTTCCAAAAACTTTCTGTGAGAGGACCCCCAGATACCCTTTCCTACTTAGCACTCTATTATTTTCAACTTGTTTTTATATTAAGTTCACCCAAATGCAAATTCTATCTATAAATATAAATGAAAAATTCGGACTAGGTGTACCAAAATTGGCAAAAACCAGTTTTTAAAAGTCAAAAACTTTTTTTATAATAAGTTCTTTTAGATTTAAATTGTAATAAAAAATATATAGAAAGTTACATTGAACGTAATAAATTTGCTTGGGATGGGGTGAAAAATAATTTTGGGCCCCTCCCGAAATAAATTTCTATATACGCCACTGGTTTTAGGGGTTTTATTCAAGATATTTTTCTCATTAAGGTGTTTTTTCCTACTGAATCGATGCTGCTCTACAATTTAGTCAATGACTTTTTTCATATACCTTAAATAGTTTTTAAAATAAAAATAATAACTCCTAAATTTTCCGCTAGAGAGCGTTAGAAGTTGCCTTATTGGATAGGGCATGGTCGCTTTACTATACCTAGACCCCACTTTCATGAGTATATCTGTAGGGGTTCAAAAGTTAAAGGGGTTGGGCCACTTCTCGTGGGACACCCTGTTTATACAACTGTAACATATTACTAGTTTTTACTCATGTTTATAAGAAAGGTAAAATATCCAAGTTTACTTTTTTGAGTAAATAAAAAGAAGGTTCCGGGTTATTATGCCGTGGTCTGATATTAAAAGTAACTCCCAACGTTTCGCCGGCATCTTCGGCTGGCATTTTCAAGGGTAGTATTACCGCTTAGGTCTGGGTCTCAAGTTATATCCCGCTGCAGAGCCACGTGGTTCGTCACCAACCGATGTCATAGGAAGAGATGAGCTGGCGATGCTAAAGTAACGTATCTGTCGCACAAAGTTTGGAACAACCCCCGAGTCCCGGCATCGAAGTAAAAATGCCAATGAGCAAAGCAGCTCTGGAAATTTGTGGAATCACGTGGCTCTGCAGCGGGATATAACTTGAGACCCAGACCTAAGCGGTAATACTACCCTTGAAAATGCCAGCCGAAGATGCCGGCGAAACGTTGGGAGTTACTTTTAATATCAGACCACGGCATAATAACCCGGAACCTTTTTATTTACACAGATCCGGCCGTGAAAGCCTTGCTTCTTTTACTTTTTTGAGCTAGATGTTTGTATTTAAGATATTGACTAGGCAATTCATCCTACACACAACAATCTAACTATTTGGAATTTCTAATCTACCATTTTTATTAGCGAGAAAAATTTATGAAAATTCCCGTAATGAAAATCAAGGAGTTTTTAAGGAGTACAACCCAAATTCAAGGAGTTTCCATAGTGCTTGAAAATGAAAATCACTTTCAATGAGTTTTTAAGGAGTTTTCAAGGAGCGTGGGAACCCTGTATAAAGACGTGTTTTGTTGACCTATTAAATCCTTTGTTACTCCTACTTCAAAGGGTAAAAGTTTAAAATAAATTTCGGAATCTAGAGAAAATAATTGGTAGCTATACTTGTTTTTAATTAGTTGATTTCGACAAGTCTCCGCCGGAAAACTCGTTTCGAGAGAACGGTTTAAAAGTTGAAAAACAAGGGACTTGGACAATGAGTTTAGACTACACGAACTTTGTTGATTGTACGAGCATACTGTTAAAGGTTTTGAAAAAATGAATGGTTTATTAAAACTTAGCACAAGTTCTGACTTTTGAACAAATGGAGGTTTTAGTTTCATTTCCTGATTCCAGAAATCATGTCTAGCAACTGCGGAATATGACCTACATTTCCGTTTCTCAACTGCAGAAGAGAAGCTTTTTTGTTCTTGGTCTAATTCCTTTGAACGTGCGATGATATCACCACCTGTACTTGCTCGAATCAAATCTCTATTTTTCTCAGACAACGGATTCTTTTCAACAAGATTCCTCCCGTTTGATTTCGACTCTAAATAAGAATCTCCATGAGAGAAACGGTCGCAATTAATTTTGATTGGAGAAAGAGCCTTCAAATTACCGCTGAAACTACTCTCTTTTGGAAGCGTTGCAGTAACTTGCGTCTGTAAAGGATAGTTGGTTAGGGGACTTTCATCAGATTCTGACGCAGAACTGACGTACACAAGCTTGTAATCGTCCGCAAGTATGCTGCTTTGGCTGACACAACGCGTTTGGCTAGGTTGGTCTTCTAAAAACCACAACCAATCATCCAGTGAATGACACTTCCAAAGCCACGATTATAGCCAATCATGTGTAAATGTTTTTCGATGGGGTAAAGATGCACTCCTAAACAGAGAGCGAGAGAAGTCGAATTCCATTCGACCTAGTAGTGGTTCACTTTTTGAATTTGTATTGGATTTGCAGCGCCCAAGAGGTTGGTGGTCGGACTGCATCTCGATGGGTTTAGATACTGGACTTTCTGTAGGAATTTGTTTGGATGGTGTATCGTCTTCAACAGCTTTCAGTTCCGAATGAGGCACTTCAGACGAATCACGATGGCACTCTTTGTTCTGGCCAGAAGCTTGAAGTTCTCCTCTTTGGTTATCTCCGCGCTTTTTCTTACGTCTCTGAGTTCTGAGAAAGAAAGAGTAAAATGGTTTTAAAACAAATTCACACATAAGGAGGTAACAAAATTAATTTTGATTTTTCGAAAGATGAATGAAATCAAAGTTGGTAAAGTATAAAAACCAAACAAAAAGTTAATAAGTTTTAGCATTAAAAACACTTGAAAAACTTAAAAAATAAAAAGGAAATTTACGTAATTTTCCCAAAACATTTAGTTAAAACGCGTTTAATATAAAATCTAAGAATAAAGGAATATAAAAGCCTCTATTAGTGTATCATTGCACAAAGGCCCACAATAGACCATGTTACGCAACAAGACAGATATATCAAAAATAAGGCAAAAAATCATAGGAATTTAACCCTAAAGTGCATACTGTTGCCATTTGGCAACACGACATTTCCCCCCATTTCCTACTCGAACTTCCATTTCCAAACGGCAACACCATGCAATAAGTACAATAAATATAACATTTCATTGTTTTAGCACTTTAGACTGCCAGTAGATCGCAGCAGGGGTACTATTTTGAGACATTTGTTAGTATATAGTGAAACGAAAGTCAAGACACAGAAAGCGCCAAAATAAAAGAAAGGACCATATAAATTTTTTAAAAAATTTCAGCTTGAAAAACAATTTTTTTGAAAAAATAAGTTGTTTTTTATATTTTTAGAGCATTTGGTTTTATTTCACTTCACAATTAATTTCACAAGGGACACTAATTAATTTCACAAGGACAAAGTTTTTTGTCAGTTAAATGTAGAAAAAAATGAAAAATTTTTTTTAGTATTTTTTACTAATTTACACCATAATAGAAGTCAAATAAATGATTTTTAAGTGAATTTAAAAAATCTTGCATTGTAGGGTTAACTCCAACAAGATTTTTAAAGAGATAATTTTAGAACTAACACCATAAAAAACACCAGCAGTCGAATAACAAATATGATACAAGGTCATATTTATGCCCAAATTTTCAATCTATGAATAGCTAAAAAATGTATGATTATAATTGTAGGAGCTAACTCCAAGCTGTCGGAGTTTCCTAGCTGTCGCAGCAAGCACCTCAAATATGAGGTTATCATTATAAACCTTGTTAAAAACAAAATCAATAACACACTAACCCAGGGGTCGGCAACCTTTTGAAACGGAAGAGCCAAAATGTGCAAATTACAAAATTTCCCAGTTTTTAAAGAGCCATTAAATTTTTTGTTTCACTGTTATAGTATATATGTGCTTATTATATTTGGTTTTAGATTGGAATGGTAATTTTATAAATTTGTGATTTGTGTGTTGGGGAGGTATACCCTAAATTTTTTCTGAGGTACCTCCTTTCGGATGCTTTTTTACATCAAGTTTTAGATGACTTACATACACATTGTAAATTAATTTTAGTAAACTTAATTTCAAAACTTTGAAAACACTGGGAACTCCAAGAAAAATCTGAGGGTTGGGGGGTCCTTCCCCAGAAAAAATTTTGGAAAATTTTCCTTCAAAATAGCGTTTTAGCTCATTTTTAGGCCTTTTTGGATTGCACCCTAAGAGCACCGCTCATTATTTAAGTGGCAGAATTTTTAAGGAAAAATAGAATAGTTATAATAAACACCAAAATTTACAGGGGTCCTACTTCAGAAAAATTTAGGAAATTTGCCCCTAAATGTAGTGTTTTAATTCATTTTTTAAGAACTTCTACATTAGACTACAGTGGCTAGAAGGGGATAGTGTGTCGTTCGCCAATACCAGCAATGCTAAAATTTTTCTCCTCGTTTCACTCCTCCGCTTGGTGTCGCTGCTGTTAGACGTGCATATAGGCGCCTGCGCATTGCGACTTTCAGCACCAAGCCGGCCAAAGTACAGTGATTATCGTTTACACGGCGTAAACAATAACATAGCCGCTGAGAATGAGAGTCGCAATGCGCAGGCGCCTATATGCACGTCTAACAGCAGCGACACCAAGCGGAGGAGTAATTTTTTTTTTCAGTTTTCATCTTCGAACGACACACTATCCCCTTCTAGCCACTGTAATTAGACCAAATGAGGATCACACTCCTCATAAATCACAGAATTTTCAATGAAAAACAGCACTTATCCAAAATTTTGAGGGGAGTTTGGGGGTTCTCCCTCAGAAATTATTTGGAGTTTTACCCTTAAAAGTAGTGTTTTGACTCATCTGGAGAACTTTGGGTTACATCGCTCTTAGGGAGTCACATTGATTTGATTAGGTACTTAAAATATATTTTCTGATTTTTTTGTGGGTTTTGATAATAGATAATAAATTTTTTCAAATGGAACTGTGGAGAGCCGCAGCTTTACATCAAAAGAGCCGCATGCGGCTCGCGAGCCGCAGGTTGCCGACCCCTGCACTAACCTTATCATTCTCATACATGATTAAAAGGGGTTTGAGAGCTATTCTAACAAGCAGAGGCGGAAATATGAAGATGAATTTTGAACAAGACAGAAGGGGAGCTGGGTGGGTAAGCTTCACGAATATAGCAAATTAAAAATAGCACTTATGCCATAATTCAGAGCATCTTTTATCATTAACAGAGAGGACCCCTTGTAGCAGAGCTAAAATATTGGTTTTTCTTACCAACCACCAAAAGTCTTTAAAATCAGTGACCATTCCTTACCTGCGGCTGTGACAGTAGCGGATCGTTTTCCTTTGAGGGTCTTGGGGCCTGAGCCAGCCTTCCTTTTCTTTAAGGTGACTTTTCTGAAGAGAACACTTTCGGTCTTTTGAGCAGGCTGCGCTTCATTCTCACTGGAACTGGACTCGCTGATTGAGCGCTGGACAAAAGGGGATGGACGGTTTGAATGGCACTCATAGGCGGTCCCCCTCCGTTGTTCAGCGGAGGGGGACCGGGCAGTAGCCAAAGGGGAGGGGGGAGCATTGGCTTCAATCGAATTCTCCATCTTTAGTCCTGGACTAGACACTCCGCTATCTACAGTGTCCACTGAGGACTGTTGCTTTTCCACAGGGTTGGGCTCAGGAATGGCTTGCTGCTTCTTCAGGGGACTCAACCGCTTCCTGGGAAGAGGTACAGGAGCGAGGTTCTCCCTTTCGTCAATAACCTCGCTGCTGGTGGAACGCGAGCGGTAGCCGATGGTACAGTGGCCCTCGTCGGAGGACTGCCTTTCTCTGTACGACCCGTGGTCAGGGAGGTTGTATTGCTGAACCGATCCGAAGGAGCGGGATTTGTCCACCCGCATGGGGATCGTGGGTTCGGGGTCGATCCCGTTCCAAGGGCTCACCCTGGGCAGAATTTTCGGCGACAGATTCTGGTGAGCATCGGCCTGCTGATTGTCGAATATCTCCGCGCTGGAGCTTTTGGTGTGGATGCTCTGATCGGATTCTGGCACACCGAGTTCGCTCGGAAGAGGCGAGGTTTCCCTAATTTGTTCGTACTGGAAAATACGAGGGGGTTTTTGAGGGGGAACAGTGGTATCTGCATGCGTCGGTTTTTTGAGATCACCGGCATCGGGATCCAGGAGACCTAAAGACAAAGAGCGAGCAAGTTAAATTGGCAATTTTCAATAACTGTAGACAAATATCCTACCCTAATGAAAATGAGCTTAACCTGTATGAAAGAGTTGTTTATACTTAGGGTAGGCGCGCACTGAGACTTTCGTCGCGGCGACTGGAAACATAACTGTCAATCAGACTATGGCAAGAAGCTAGAGAGCACGCATTAGGCGACGAGACTCTTGGCCGATTGCCATAGCTAGAGTGACAGGTCGCCGTGACAAAAGTCTCAGTGCGCGCCTACCCTTAGTCCGATTAGCGGTACCTAATACCAAAATACGCTATATTTATTTTACCCCCTATCACCCAGCTTTATCAATGTAATTCCCAAATTCAAATTTCATCAGAGAAAAGATTAGGTCTCTGAGCACGTAAACGGAGAATGATCAACAAAATAGATTGTTTTTTAATCACTGTCTGAAAGGAATAAAGCCAGGAGGGATATCAGGACCATTTGAAAAGGAAGTCCTTTTTTAGACCATACAAAACAAGAAATCTACCCTATATGACAAATTAACGACGTAAGGAGTTGTTCATATCCGATTGTTAAAAAAGTATAAATGGTTCAGTAGCCATAGTGGTTAGAGCCTGATGCAGAAAACAAGAAAATCGACCGATATCTCAAATATAATTGAAGGGTGTTATGAACAGAACAATAAATTAGAGTGTATCAGACATGAATGAGATTTACCTAGTAAAGAATACTGAGAACTTTCAAACAATTAGTTGGTGTAGGAGGAACAGCACTATGTTTTTCAACGATACTGTTTATTGTTAAGCGTCAGATTAAGTCATTGAAGTGACGTTTCTGAAGTAAAGTGTTAATTAAGTCAAAATGACCATCTTCTCAAACCCCAATAGACAAGAAAAGTACCACTCGACATTGATGACTTCAACTGTCTGTTAATAACAAACTATACAAAATAAGAAAAGCATCAAAGTAAAAGTCATTGAACTCCACCTACAGAACGATAGTGAGATGTTCCTACGAACTTCATACCGGGGTTACTTTCAAACAGAGATGGGCGCAATCAAACTACTTTTGTAATCAGATTAATAATCTGATTACATTTGTAATCATTACATTTGTAATCTGATTACTTTTTGCAGTTTTTAATCTAACTACATTTGTAATCATTCCATTTGTAATCTGATTACATTTTGAAATTTTCAATCCAACTACATCTGTAATCTGAATGAATGTAATCTGATTACATTTGAAGTTAGATTACATTTTGTAATCTAAATGTGAATGTAATCTGATTACTTTTGTAGTTTGATTACATTTGTAGTTTGATTACATTTTTAGTTTGATTGCATTTTTAGTCTAAATACATTTGTAATCTTCAATCCAATTACTCTGGTACCTTTACCGGAAGTGGTCCACAACTTGCCGGAAGTGGTCCATGACTTACAGGAAGTGGTCTACAACTTGCCGGAAGTGGTCTGTTTCTTACCGGAAGTGGTCCGTAACCTACGGAAGTGGTCCATAACTTACCGGAAGTGGTCCAGAACTTGCCGGAAGTGGTCCGTTACTTACCGGAAGTGGTCCGTGACTTATCAAAAGTGGTCCACAACTTACCGGAAGTGGTACGTGACTTACCGGAAATGGTCTGTTACTTACCGGAAGTGGTCCATGACTTACCGGAAGTGGACCCCAACTTGCCAGAAGTAGTCTGTTACTTACCGGAAGTGGTCCGTAACCTACCGGAAGTTGTCCATGACTTACCGGAAGTGGTCCACAACTTGCCGGAAGTAGTCCGTTACCTACCAGAAGTGGTCCATGACTTACCGGAAGTGGTCCACAACTTGCCGGAAGTGGTCTGTTACTTACCGGAAGTGGTCCATGACTTACCGGAAGTGGACCCCAACTTGCCGGAAGTAGCCTGTTACTTACCGGAAGTGGTCCGTAACCTACCGGAAGTGGTCCATGACTTACGGTAAGTGGTCCACAACTTGCCGGAAGTGGTCTGTTACTTACCGGAAGTTGTCCGTAACCTACCGGAAGTGGTCAATGACTTACCGGAAGTGGTCCACAACTTGCCGGAAGTGATCTGTTACGAACCGGAAGTGGTCCGTAACCTACCAGAAGTGGTCCATGACTTACCGGAAAAGGTCCACAACTTGTCGGTAAGTTTCGTAGCACTTCCGGGAAGTTGTGGACCACTTCCGGTCAGTTGTAGACCACTTCCGGTAAGTTTCAGACCAATTCTGGTCAGTTGTGGGCCACTTTTGGTAAATTTCGGATCACTTCCGATCAGTTTTGGACCACTTCCGGTAAGCCACGGACAACTTCCGGGAAGATAAGAACTATGTCTATTAAGTTGCGTACCGTTTCCGGTAAGTTTAAGAGCACTTCCGGTCGATTGTGAACCACTTCCGGTCAGATGTGAACCACTTCCGGTCAGTTGAGGACCCTTTTCGGTCAGTTGCGGGCCACTTCTGGTCAATTGGGAACCACTTCCGGTCAGTTGTTGACTACTTCCGGTAAGTTGTGGACCACTTCCGGTGAGCCGTGGACAACTTCCGGGAAGTTACGAACCACTTCTTTTAAGTTGCGGACCATTTCCGGTAAAATGTGGACCATATCCGTTCAGTTGTGGACCACTTCCGGTAAGTTTCGGACCACTTCCGATCAGTTTTGGACCACTTCCGGGGAGTCGCGGACAACTTTCGGAGAGTTACGAAACCACTTCTATTAAGTTGCGGACCGTTTCCGGTAAGTTGGGAACCATTTCCGGAAAGTTTCGGAGCACTTCCGGGAAGTTACGAACCTCTATTTTTAAGTTGCGGATCGTTTCCGGCAAGTTGTGGACTACTTCTGGGAAGTTTCGGAGCACTTCCGGTGAGTTGTTGACCACTTCCAGTCAGTTTTGGACCACTTCCGGTCCATTTTGGAGCACTTCCGTTCAATTTTGGACCATTTCCTGTCAGTTGTGGACCACTTCCTGTATGTGGCGGAACAACAATACACCCTATTTGCACCCTACCATTATCAATCAGAAAAAGTAATCAAGATATGTTATATTAGATTACAATTGTAATCTGTAATCAGATTAACGATTACAAATGTAATCTGTAATCAGATTACATTTGTACAAAAGTAATCAGATTACAAATGTAATCAGATTACATTTATACAAAAGTAATCAGATTACAAATGTAATCAGATTACATTTGTGCAAAAGTAATCAGATTACAAATGTAATCAGATTACATTTGTAATCGTAATCGTTAATCATTAATCTGATTACATTTTGCCCATCTCTGCTTTCAAATAACTAGAAGAGGAAATCGGACTCATAGGTGAAGAAAAAAGAAGTTTCTAAACGGTGATGGGTGGTGCGAACATGGAGCACACCTGTTGGAACGATTGATTAAAAAGTAATTTGTATAAGATGAATTTAACTGCATATTGCGCTTTAAAAGCTTCCAAGTGATTTTGATTTACCAGTTATTGCACTGCTCCAACCCAAGAGCGATTCATGGTTACTTTTATTACATCTTGTCTCAAGGAGTGAAAGAAACTTGTTTGAGAATAGCAGATAAAATTAAAAGAAGACCTCATTCTCAATTGGAATGGGGCGAAATTGAAGAGTTTTCGCTCACAAGAACGAGGAAATGAAAACTTAGAAAAGAGATTTTCTTTTTCTTGCAAGAAAAGTAGTTTTACACTAGCGGAAATAAAAATCCCAACACCAAGAAGGAAAGGAGATATCAAAGTCAAATTTATTTCTATGATTGCAAATAGTATCAATGTGAATTGCTTAAAAAATCAGCCTTCCTGGATATTAGGGGGCCGAGAAAATCGGTGAGGAGTGTTGTCTCCATAGGTGTCCATTACCGCCGTCACACGTCACGGTATTGAGTGACAGGGGCTCTAAATGACTTTTAAGGGATTGGAGGACCATGTTGCCTCCTCAGGTAGTCCAAATTCATATGGTGCACTAGCGGACGTTGCATATCGGGCAAAGGGGATTTCTCCTCTTTCTCCGGACATGTTTTGTGAGCGTTGGTTCTTACGAACGGATAGGCCAGGGTAAAAATGCAACATAGGGGGTTAAGAAGAAAGCTTGGACATTGCATACAACATGTGGTTGTGCATTAGGGTGGGTCAAAATATTTTTTTTCACATTTTTCCAGGGGCACAGCGACAAAAGGGTGCCAAATGGTCTCAAACTGACATGTGTAAAATATTATTCGATTATAATAACTCTTTTTGCCTCCGGATTGGCCTCAAAGTTTCGATTAATACAGTAATTTCATGTAAAAATGGACAAACGAAAATCAAGCTTTTACCTCGATTTCACGAATCCGTCATGATTGTAAATGTGCACAATGGTATAAAAATCATCATTGAAGACTATAAAATAATTAAAAATGAAACCAGAGTTGAAATGCTTGAGTTTTAATACAACATATTTTGAAATATCTCTATGGTTAGAACTGGCAATCAAAAATTTCTTTCTGGAATCATAAAAATGTGCGAAACTCTAATGCCGGTTGAATAGGATGTTAAAAACATTAAATTTTTAATAAATATGGATTTGTCAGAAGGTGGGTACCTTTTTTGGGTTATACGTTTCAACCCCAGGAAACCATTTGGATAATAGTTTAAAAGTTGGTGTTTTCCTTGAAATGTCATTGGCATATTAGGAATAGTCCATCCCAAGTGCCCCATATTAGTCCCTAATGTCCAAAAATAAATAAAAACCACATTTTAAGAGTCAAATTTTGAAACATTTTCGTAAGAAGAGCGGTAGATCCCCATTTTCAGCATAAAGCTCAGTATTATCCCCTAAGTTTTTAAATAAGCTACATTACTTTTCAAAACTTACTTTTAGTTATCTTAAACAGTTAAATTTGCTATATTTTAACTTTTGTGAACGCATAAGGGAATGCTAAGGAGCTATTTTGAGTCAATCCTCCCTCCAAAGAAGTATAATTTCATGGGGCCATGGTTTCACTCTATTGCTATAGCAAAAAACAGGTAAATCATGACTGAGGCGAATCATAACTGATATATTGCCTAATGAACGAACTATCCATTCAAAAATTCTTTCAACAAATTGTTGCTATCATATTTGGATCCCAAGACCAGCCAGTGAAATAACTGTCCGCTGAATTTTGAAAGCGCGGCATATTTATGAAAAATATAACTTTTTCTACTTTTAAAAATTAAAAATACCGTTTTGTACTGACCAAGCTTGAGGGAAAATGTATCTTAACTACCAATATTTAAAATATGCACCACTGACAATCCACTGTTTGTTAGAAAAAAAGATCCTCCTATTCTACGGCTATTGTTAATGTGATAGCATATTACATTGCCACTTTGGCAGTTGCTTTTGTATTGATAATGCATAAAAGTGACTAGTGTGATTAAAATTGCTTTTAAAGACCCTTATTTGTGAGCTTAAAAAAGTTATCGACAAAAAAATTTAATTTCTATAATTTTAAAAAAATATGAAAAATTACATATTTTTGTTCTATTTGAGGCCAGTCCGGAGGCAAAAAGAGTTATTATAATGGAATAATATTTTACACATGTGAGTTTGAGACCATTTGGCACTCTTTTCTTGCTGTGCCCGATAGAATTTGTAAAATTTTTTTTTCGCCATAGGAAAATGACCCACCCTATTGTGCATGTTTCTCTTGAAATTTGTCCCCAGGACAGGTCTGAAGGTAAGGACGGACAGCCGGCTAAAAAACCTCAATGAAGCAGCTCTGGTTGGCCAAAATACTGGTAGATCATACTGAGAACAAGCGGCAGTGGGATGGATGTCGTTTGCAGTACTGCGGATTGTCCGTTCGGTCCGCATAGCTTCTTACATCTTTGTCAATAAACAAGGGACTGAAAATGGGCATTTCTGTTTCCAATAGTGCACGAAATAAGGAAATGAAAATCCCAATTTCATGACATCGTGTTTATGAGAGAATCCTGATTCGGTTTGGAGCACCACGACGGTTGGGTATGAGTTTGAAGACACAATGGAGAGAGCGCACTCAGCTGATGATTTTCTAATCATTCCACGGAGTGGTGATGCATTGGATTCCATTTCTGCTACTCCTGAGTATGATTCACCAGTACTTTTTCCAACCAGAGCTGCGTCATTGAGATTTTGCAGCCGGTAGACCGTCCTTACCTTCAGACCTGTCCTGGGGACAAATTTCAAGAGAAAAATGCACAACCACATGTTGTATGCAATGTCCAAGCTTTCTTCTTAACCTCCTAGGTTGCATTTTTACCCCGTCTTTCCCGTTCTCTAGAACCAACACCCACAAAACAGGTCCAGTCAATGAGGAGAAATCACCTAGCCCGGTATGCAACGTCCGCTGGAGCACCATATGAATTTGGACTACCTGAGGAGGCAACATGGTCCTCCAATCCCTCAAAAGTCATTTAGAGCCCCTGTCGCTCAATACCAGGACGTGTGACGGCGGTAATGGACACCTATGGAGACAACACTCCTCAGCGATTTTCTCGGCCCCCTAACATACAGGAAGGTTCATTTTTTAATCAATTAACATTAATACTATGTGCAATCATAGAAACAAATTTGACTTTGATATCTCCTTTCCTTCTTGGTGTTGGGATTTTTATTTCCGCTAGTGTATTTACCACACAGGGTTACTTTCATATGGAGGACTTAATCAACTGATGGAAAACGTTGATAACAATGAGTAAAAAGGAACGCGCCCTTTCTACTAAATAGGGACTGCAAGTTTTTTCATATCCCCATTTGAGCGTCGTAGGACGTATGTAAATTGCGTTTCAAAAGTCAAATACTTAAATTAAATTTTCTTTCGATTTTCTTTCATTTTTAGTATGTTATTATGTAAGTTATTATTTCTAATTGAAAACCGTTTAAATTATTTCTTTTGCGATTATTTTGTGATGGTTTTGAGCGATGTTTTACTTTTTTCGACTTTCCAAATTTTAAATTAATTTTTAAAAATTGAAATTTTAAACTTTTTTGAAATTTAAATGGTATATTCGTATTCAGCACTGAAAAATAGTCTATAAACATGTATCATAAGTCTCTATTTTTATAATTTGATTTTTTGAAATTTTTTTCGGCCATTTTTAAAAATAAAAAAAATGAAAGTTCCGCCCGTCGGATTTTGGCCGATTTTTAATATGTTATTATTGAGGTCATTACTAACTGAAAACCGTTGAGAAACCTTTTATTGCAATTTGTTCGAGGTTCAACTCAGTGGTTTTCAGTGGACTATGACTAGAATCGCCAACTAATTGGTTTACCTTCACTTTTGCTTTTGAAAAAAAGTGGTGAGTATTAGCGGGTTCATGCCGGTAATTTAGCTTCTTTAATTTAGATTCGGCACGGGTTAATATTTCGTGTAGAGAGATGAAATTTTATATCTGTATAGGTCAAGCATTTATAAAAAAGTTGAGGATATCTCTTTTCTATTTCGCAATGAGAAAAAAAATTCTGTCGGAAAAGAGACAAAAAGAGACACATTGACCATCTTAAATTAAAATTTTGCGCAGGTTAGATCCATTATTTTGGAGACTAGAATCGCCAACTAATTAAATTGGTTTCACTTTTGTTAACTTCTTTTAAAAGTGGTAGACGACATTTTAGACCGACGAATATTACATTTCTAAGGCCAAACTTGTCAGATCAAAAAATAAAAAAAAGTCAGAAAAAATAGGAAAAAAGAAAAAAAGTGGTGAGTATTAGCGGGTGCGTGCCGGTAATTTAGCCTCTTTAATTTAGATTCGGCACGGGTTAATATTATCGTGTAGAGAGATGAAATTTTATATCTGAATAGATCAAGCATTTATGAAAAAGTAGAGGATATCTCTTTTCAATAACGCAAAAATTCTGTCGTAAAAGAGAGAAAAAGAGACACATTGACCATCTTTAACTAAACTTTTGCACAGGTTAATATTATCGTAGAAAGATAAAATTTTATACCTGAATAAGTCAAGGCATTTATAAAAAAGTAGAGGGTATCCGTTTTCAAATTCACCAAACATTTTTTTTCTGTCATATAAGGGACACCCTAATCTCCAGTAATCTTTTTAACCTTAACTTAGGAATAATATCAATATAGTCGTAAATCATAAGACGTTTCTGACGCCTTCATTTATTTTCTCTCTATAAAAATCTAGCTTAAAATAGATTAAAAATAACCTTGGAATATATATTTAAAAACCATTTAATAAAATTATCGATTTTTATACACTATAAAACTAAGTTTAACCTATACATTGTAAAAATTATCACTTTATAAAAATGAACATTCTTATTTTTATTTTCAAAATATTGAAAACCTATAAATAATTTAAAGTATCTGTTTTGTACAAGATACTTAGCAAAATATAATTATCAACACAGCCTATAAATCAATTGGTTTCTCACAAAGCACACTTGCTTAATGTATAAACTGTTATTAACGAGAAGAAAAATAGAAGTGCAAAGCTGCCACGTGTGTTGCAATGTATTTTAAGTGTGTCAAATAAATGGAAAACCAATAATGTCGTTAGTCAAAAGAGACACTTTTTTCCGAAATTCTTTGATATTATTTCATTACGTGTCTTCAGAAAGCTCAAAGTTTTACGTCGAACTTTATTAAACAAACAATCCCAACTAATTAATTACTAATTATGAGCTTAAATAACACATTAAAAATTCACTCGATTTGGAAAAAAATGCGTGATAAAAAATCAAAATGAACACGAAAAACCAAATAAAATTTAGAAAACTTATATATATATGGTTAAATTGTTAATAAAAATAAATTTAGGTACATATAAAATAGGGAATAGAAGGAGTTTATATCATGTTAGTAAAAGCACAATTTAGTGATAAGCCAATAGTGTTGTTATGGGAAATAAATTTAACATCTTAAGAACTGGAATGCACATGAAAATAATGAAAACTTAAATTATTAAATAATAAAAAAGTAGCATTTTTTGTTTTAATTGAAGATTTCATAGTAATTTTCACTTACAATCAAATCAGTATAATATACCACTAAGCATTAATAGATTGGCAAATTAATGAGATTACAACAAACACACACATATATTCATATTCCAGAAGTTTTGGATAATTACCCTCCTAGAATAACTTAACGTTTCGAAGTCAATCCTCCTGAAAGTATAAATTTTATTGGATATTCCAGAATGCGATTTAAAGTACCCTAAGGAGCCTTATTAAAATTCATCAAACTCTGGAAAATCCCTAGGGAAAAGAGGTCACAGCAGGATTCTTGAAGTTCTGGCTGAGCAAATATTATTATAGCATCGACTGGCATAGTTAAACTTGTTCAAGAGCTTTTGGGGATTTTAAGTTTTAATAAAGCACTATTATGTTTCTCATGTTAAACTAAAATGTTTAGTTAAAGCTCCGTCAAACTATAAAACCGTTTATGTTTTTAGGTTTTATAAATTTATGGAAGCAAAACCAAATATACAGAATCTGAAAGTTATCCTTTAGATTTAAGATCGCAAATGCATACTTATTTTTTTACATTTTAACTAATGTAATATTTAGAAATTTAATTAATTAAATTTGTCTTTATAGTTTTAACTACTTTAATGAGTAAAGTAATTAATTTACAATAAAAATATAAACATTACCATGTTGCATGTTTTGGCAATGAACTATTTTTTTGTTTAAAATATCACATCTCTTCAAAATGCCTTTTAAAAATTTCAGATTTTTTAACCAATAGTTTTTGTCTGTAGAAAAAGTAGGGATGTTATTTAATGAATATAGTATATTTTGGTGAAGGTTTTTCTAGAGAGCTTAAAAATCAAGATTTTTCTGCAACTTTTACATCTTTAAAATTAATTAAGCTATTGTTAGATTAATTTAGAGTACATGAAACAGGAAAAACATCATTTAAAAATATTTAGTTTTATAGGACAGACATTATTGTTATTGAGTTTGCATATTTATTAAAACAGTTTGATATCAAACATGTAATAGGATTAAGAAATTAATTAAAATTTTATAAACCATTTAAAATGAAAATACGTGCTTTGAAACCTTACACTAAAGGGAAAACTATTCCGAATAACTTCAAGTCCATGATAGCAGTCCGAAAGATAGTAATGAATAGCATTAAAACATTAAATATACTTTTGTCAATTTTAGAATATTTTGTAAAGATTATACTCCTTATACTCCTCGAAATCACACGAATCTAAAACTTTCATTTGTTCTACTCTCCCCATAGTTTCCATAGGATTCAATGGTAATATCGGGGGGTTTAGGCTTGAAAGGGTTAATAGAGCTCTTGACGTCATCGCGATATATACAAATATATACAATATATACAAATGACAATTTTAGATTTGCGTGAGACTGATGTGTATAAACTTTACGAAATCTGCTAACCTAAATTTATATTGATTTTTTTTAAATATTCATTCCAATCCTTTAAACTTAACTATTAATCCTAAGCCGCCCGAGATTTCCAATGAATCGTATGGAGAATTTTGAGCTGAAAGGGATAAGATAACACCTATCAGACTTTTATTTCGATTTGTAAAAGTTATCAAAGGATGTCTCTCAAATTTCCCCCATATTTCTTTCTACCACTTTACATTAAAACCTTTGAAGTTGCTTAACAAAGTTCTTCCAAGAAAGCGCTTTTCATCGCCATTTCCAAGAAGAAACCCGTTTCCAAGATTAAAGAAACACTACCCTGATAAAAAAAACGCAACATAAATAAAGCCCATGTCGCATCCTATCGGCCATACGTCAACTTCTAAAAAGGCAACTAGCCATATATCTCCTGACACGCCCTCTATCTTTTGTGTCTGTCCCGTCCGTATGGTTTCCACGTATTAAGTGTACATTACTTGATAGCACGTCCGCAAAAAAATACACAGAAAAATACACAGCCGAGAGAAGAAGAATATCGCAATTTGTCAGGGCCGTTGATTGATATAGGGTCGATCTAAAAGAGTGCTTTTAGAGGTAAATGACGGCCGATATCAAAAATTGACTTAATAAGTCAGGAAATGAAATTACGGGGTGTCAACTGGTAGCTGAGATGACAACCTCGGGCGTCGAAGAAGAAAAGGGATGTGGAAAGGAGCTCCTCTTGGTTGATTTAATAATGGGGTAGTAGTGGTAATGAGAAATGAAGATTAGCATTTATTTTGTGAATGGGGTAGGGTTACGTAAATGTGTGGGTTTTTGGAGAGTTAAAGTGCTCGACGTGGTTTAAAGATGTGTTTGTAGTATTTGAGCAGTTCAATGAGAGGGTGGTTAAAGGCCATTTAACTGTTTTTTGGTAGGTGATGGTTTTCTTTGACAGTGTCTGTGAAGATAGCATTTTTTGGATCGGATTGTACTCACCAAATACAGAACATTTGAGCTGGTTTGAATGAAACTGATATAAGACCACTTAAAGTGGTTTTAAGAAATTGATAGTTTTCTGTAATACCCCGTTCGCACTGGTCTTTATTTTTGCCTTTATTTTCGTTAGCACTTTGTTGTCATGGAAACACACTAATCAATTCACCAGTCAAATAATAATCTTTTATATATTTTTACTTGTATTTTTGGTAATTTTATTCGTTAGTTTTAAGTTGTATTGAGAAATTAAATTTTGAATTATTTTACAAATCATCCTGTTATTGTTTACATACAGTAAAGTACTTATTTTTGCCCCTTGTCAGTGCAAACGCCGTTTTCAAAAGATGGGGCGATTATGCCTGTTTCCATGACAACAAAGTGCTAACGAAAATAAAGGGTCTTTTTTCTGCCAGTGCGAACGGGGTATAACGGGGCCTGTGTTGTTCCTACGGAGACGGCACTTTTTAGGCAGATCTAACGGGCCAATCATTGAGCTTTTTACTTAGGCGATTACCACAGTAGGGAAAAATAAAAAGAAATCAAAATGAAAGCTTTTCTGAAATTTTGTATTTTATACCACTTTCACCCAGAGCTCATTTGACTATTACAATGTCCAAAAAAATAAAGGATCTAAAAGAAACTGAAATACGTTGCCTTACATTTTGTATCATTGGACTTAAGCCTCTGTCTTTAGGAGCAGCTTAGATCATCGTTGTGATGGTAAATGGTTAAAGAGAGAGTTTTGAAATGTCGATGGGATATGTAAGGCGAGATTTACCTTTTACCTGCCGATGTTCCCAAATGGAAACATCATTTTAGGGAATTTTTTACCACTTAATTTTTCATGCACTAAGTTGATACTTGGTAGAAAGCAAATCAAAGATATGAAGTTATTTTACATGTAAAAGTTTTTCACGTGTTTTTCGGCGTTTGGGGTATAGTATTTGAGGAGATTCTTATAATATGCAAAAATTCAAGGTATATCCTATTTTCTTTAATTTTTTAACCTTTATTGTATAAAAGAATCTAAACAGGTTAAGAATGATGTTTTAATTATAAAAATCTGTAATTTTTTATTTTTTCACCTCATTTATGGAGAAATAAATGCCAAATCTTTATAGCAGATTCTTACACTTGTATATTTTTCTAACTCCCCGATCGGTTAATTTTCAGTAATTATCATTAGGAGTTATGCAAAGAGAATATTTGGAGTGCTTCTGAGGATTTACGTATATATTTTGTTCAAGTACTTTTTTTACATAAAAATTTTAGGAATAAAATTGAAGAATTTTGAAAATAAGGAAAAGTGCGTACATCTAAAAACACTTTTCTAATGTAAGTTGGATGTAAGAGATATGTGACTCAGTTCGGAATCTTCCATAAGAAACACAGCTTTAATGAATCAATGGAGATAATTATGATTATCATTTTTGAAAGCTAATTACATTTAAGGCAATTAGTGGATTTTATGCTAGATATTGGTTTAGAATCGTAATTAAAACAAATTTTTCCCACACAAACGTAACTGTTTAGCTTTGAAGAGCATGGGAACACTCTTATGTATTTTGTATTCTAAAACATTACCCATAGTGCAAGAAAAATGCACGGAAGAGTTTCGCGTACGTAATAAACTTGTCAATTGTTTCTTATGAAAATCTATAAAATGTTACTCAATTGTCCAAGTATGGATAATAAAAATGAAAAAACCGTCCACTATCATAAAAATATTCATAATTATTGAATAAAAACCTATTTAAAACATTTTATTTGAATTAATTGTAAAATATGTGCCTTTTGGAAATCCCCCTAAAAACTTCACCCCAAACGCCGATGTTCCCAAATGGGAACATCCTCAAAATCCTACTTAGGATTTTTTTTCTGCCAAAAAATGACTAGACTGATTTTAGTAATGATAAAACAAGCCATTTAAGCCAAAAATCAGAACCTTAAACTCGAAATTTGAATTGCGGCGTTTAAAAGGTTATAGAAAATTGTCGGTTTGTCTTTTTCAAAGGTTAGAATAGTTAGTGTTTTTTTCTATGAGTCAAGTTTGAGTTTATCTTTTTCAAGTTTGTTTCCATTTATTTTAAGAAATCCTTAGTTCTCTTAAAGCTGGTGAAGAATAGACAAAGCCTGGTCCAAATATCGGGTTAATAATGGGTTAATAATCGGGTTAAATATGTTATGGGCTATGCGATAAATCGGGCATTATTAAGAATACCCGAAGTGGAGAAGGGCAATGTGATAAATTCAATGGCATTTATCAATGAAATTTATCACTTTCCCCACTTCCACTCTGGGCATTATTAATAATGCCCATTAATCACTTTGCCCGTAACATATATGTATTTTTCCAACTCTATAACACTATGAAAAAAAGAACCACTGTGCTGTGAAACTAATACCAACAACAGCCCTAGTTTTCTTATGAAATACGAAATACTTTACAATCAATAAATACCCTATTTCCATTAATTTTAAAGAAGGAAAACAAGACAAGAGAAAACTTTTTAGTAGTTGGACACCTAACAAAGAAACTTCACCTAAAAATACCTGACCGATAAGGGAAAGAAAGAAAAACTTTCCCAATACCCCAATCAAGTAACGAAGTTTTTAACACGAATTAAATTCCCTTAGTACACCCTCGACAGTTTACCTTTTAAAGCAATATTACTTGTCCAGAAGAACATGCTTGGAATGCTTGCTAGCCGAAATCAAAGGACCTAAAATTGAATTTGTTCTTACTTCATCGCTGCGTTTTTCTGACAGTGATAAATCGAGTTAGTTATTTGGCCGGGCCACGCCGCAAAAGAACGTTTTGTATCAAGTGGGGGTCCACTCTGGGCTGGAAGTAATTTATTTTATAAATGTGTGTACATTAAAGCCCGCGAGAAAGCGCTCGAAAAACAAAATGAAGTAAAAAAATCGGGCTTGAAGCAAAATAAATTGCTATATCTATAAGAGCTTCCAATATTAATTTAGTTTGAAGGAGGTTTAGGGAAATTACGTCTTTCTTATGGAATCGTAAGTATTGCGAATATGGGGAGTGGCTGCTTTTAAAGAAATGCAATTTACTTATGAAAGCTCTGCCTTAAATAAGGGCCATGTTTCATAAATGGCTGAACTTGATATTAAGCGCAGGGATGAAAGAGATTCTTGGAGCAATACCTTGAATGGAAAACATTTGATGTCTTATAAAGCATCAGTTCAAGCAATTCCCTTCTGCTTTGGCATGAGTAAAGTAATATCGAAGCTGGTGATGTGAAGGAAAGGGAGTTTAAGGGGTGGTTTTCTGAGAAAGTTTAAAGGGATAACAAAATTGCGAAAAATATATGGTGGTGAAATGTATATTAAGGGTGAGTTATTCCATTTATTCCCTTGAACTATTAAACCATATCTTAACGTACATTGCTTTTTTACTATACATTTTGAACATTGATAAAGTCAATTAATTCTATATAGGGTACACTATAAAAAATAATCCTGTAAAAAAACTGAAAATTTCTGTCAGCAAAAGTTGCCAGAAAAGTTTTATAAGCAGAAAAATCCTGTAAACAGAAAAAGCTGTAACCTACAGGTAAATGCTGTAAACAGAAACTTTCTGTCAAGTGAGCTACAGATTTTTTCTGTTGCCCAACAGAAATTTTCTAGCAACTTTTTACTGCCAGATTTTTCACAGGAATATTTTGTACATCTTTAGAATTAGTCTTTTAGTCTGTTTACAACACTGAAATCAAATCAAAACACATAAATATAAGTGTTAACTCACAACTCTCAAGCGTCGCCTCCGACCGTGGACCGGTTTCGTCCTTGTTAGGACTCATCATCAGCACGGTATAGGAATGTAACGCAAGAGAGAGGAGGGCAAGTACTAGTCTAGCTGATTATAACTGAAAAAGTGGTGACCATTGATTAGTCCTCCACTCATCTGCTGGAATGACAATGGCATTCATAGGACAGATTTAATTCCAGAGAGGCAAGGTAACTGAAAGGAGAATTTCACCATTTATCGCTGGTTAAGCGGACAATAAGTGTAAACTCACAGCTCTCAATTGCAATAATCTTAAATTTAGTCCATTAATTAACACTATGATATACAAAAGATTTCATCATCGGTTAAATAAAATTTCTTACCGTTTGTTTACAAGGAAATAGTAAAAAGAAACACTCACCTCACTTGCTTTAATCCTGTGCATTTGGGTGAGTTCAAACGGCATTTCTGAATGAAATCCGTTACCATGAACACAAAAACGTCTAGCAAGTTGTCAGATTGAGCTTTTACGAAAGTAATGCAAAATTAAACTATCGAAAGTAAAGAATAAAACGCTTGTGTATCAAAATATAATAATCAATTTTGAGAAGTGTTTACCTCCCGATTCGCAAACTGGAACTTATATTTGGATCCAAAGCGTGTTGGGTGTTGCCAATAGCTGCATTCGTTATCGCTGCAGATAGTTTCTGTTGAAGTACAGATAAGCTAAAAAACTAGAAAAAAGCTGTTTTTACATAAAATACACTGCTGTGCAAAAATTAAGGACGGAACTGTTTTTCAACGTAACACGTAGTAGAACTATTGTTCATTCATGATAATCATACCAAAAGATGTTTATTGGGTGAGAATACAGGGCCCGAGAACAAATTTTCCCTATCCATATTTTAAGGGGGTAAATGGACCCTCCATTGATAATGGAGTTCCATTACACATTTAGAGCAGTGACAGAAACGTGTATGTAAGAGGGATTTAACCGAGAAATTTAAGTTTTTTGCAATGAATATGATTATTCCTGAACTCAATGCATATTTTTAAACGTTTGTGTTGCCTTTAAATGGTATTTTTTAGAGATATCGGTCTAATCATCATTTTTGGTAGGTTTTAGCTTCTGGGTCATTTTTGGTAAGTTGTATCTTAACGTTAACCATGTTTTTAGTAGGTCTCACGTGTGCCTAACTGAGTTTGGGTCTAGGGACCTGAAAAGTAGCTTTATTTTTTCAATAGTGTTACTTATGAGCAACTTTGAGAAAGTGAAATTGTGATTTTCAGCAGCTTTTTAAATTATAAAGAGAAATATTTGATCCGAGAGGTCTTCTAAAAGATATAAAAGGAACATGAGAACACAGATACGCAATTGCAGATATCAGTGAAAACTTCTGTGCTGTCTAAAGGGTGTTGAAACGGCATAAAGAATTGCATAGTTTCACAGAAATGACATCTGTTATTAAAGTTTAAAAAAAAAGAAGTATTTTTAGTGTTTATGGACTTCATCTTGTCTGAAAAGAAAGATATATTTGTAAAAATATCTCCATTATCTTTAAAATGAAGTTTAAAGACATCGAATTTCTCCTCTAAGTCTGTACTATCCTTACAGACATTTCAACACCCCCTATACTCAAAAGAGATTTTCCCTAATGTCTGCAATTGCATACCTGTATTCTCATGGCCCATTTGCTTCTTTTAGAAGACATTTTGGATCAAGGATTTCTCTTTATTAGTGAAAAAGCTGCAGAAAATCACAATTTGACTATCTCAAAGTTTTTCATTAGAAACAATATTGAAAGAATAAAGTTACCTTACAGGTCCCCAGACCTAAACGCAATCAGGCATATGTGAGACCTTTTAAAAACATGGTTAACGGTAAGATACCACTTACCAAAAATGACCCAGAAGCTAAAACTTGTCAAAAATGATGATTAGACCGATATCTCTAAAAAATACCATTTAAAGGCAACACAAACGTTTAAAAATATGCATTGAGTTCAGGAATAATCATATTCATTGCAAAAAACTTAAATTTCTCGGTTAAATCCCTCTTACATACACGTTTCTGTCACTGCTCTAAATGTGTAATGGAACTCCATTATCAATGGAGGGTCCATTTACCCCCTTAAAATATGGATAGGGAAAATTTGTTCTCGGGCCCTGTATTCTCACCCAATAAACATCTTTTGGTATGATTTTCATGGATGAACAATAATTATACTAGGTGTTATGTTGAAAAAACAGATTCGTCCTTAATTTTTGCACAGCAGTGTAAATAGAAGTGCGGTGGGAATGTTATATGTCAGAATATCCCTGTACACATAAAGTAATTTTTATTGAAACTTTCTGTTTTTCTACAGTTTTTTACAGTGTAAGTGGGACACCCCCCTAAAACTATAATATGTAAAGGAAATTTCGCTCTTACTCCCATTGATTATGTTACAGCTTGTCACACCGATGAGTTTTGCATATATTCGAGATTCATAATTTATTTTAAAGATTATCGAACTAATTTAAAATAGATTCCCAGAATAGATTTTTTGGAGAGTTCAAGATGCATTTTTCAAAGAAGTATTCAAGGGGTAAGTGGGACACCCATCTCATTTTTAAAATCATGACAAATTAAAAAAAATGTAAAGCTTTATTTTAAAAACTACTAATAAAGTTTTGTTTATGGATAGTTTCTTTAATGAAATTAGTCAATAATATCAAATTCAACCCGTTCAAAATTCTTCTGTTGAGCTCCAAAAAAGCACTTGTCCAAAAAGGGGGTCCCACTTACCCCAAGTGACCCTAAAGATAAATTAATCAAAAATTGAGCATTTTTAACCATAGGCTACAGTAATTTTAGATGTTCTAATAGCACTATCTAGTAACACTTGATATTAACCGATATTGCAACTGAACCAACTCATATACCATGGATTTATATTCTTAAAGTTAGGCAGTATCTAATGTTCAACGTGCCACTAGAGTCATATTAACTATTTCAGTCGTAGATGCCCCAAACTTTCCCTAGCATTCAATAGCCATCTCGGGTGGTCTAGGATTGAAAGGACTAATGTAAACATATATATTTACTTATATTATACAGGGTGATTCTGAAATGGACCGCCAAACTTTGAGGGGTGATAGTACTCATCAAGACGAACAAGAATTGGAATAGAAAGGGGGGTCGCAGTTACACCGTTAAAGAGCTAGGTCCTAATGTAGTGCGAGAGCGTTACAAAAGGACGTTTTGCCAAGGCCCGTTTAACGAAAAAAACATAATGAAATGAAAAAATTTATTGCATGAGGTACAGCAGTATCCGTATTACTTACATCATAAATTTGATAGAAATTGGACCACTTTCTAAACCGTGGGGTGAGTTTTAAAACGTGCTCTTAGTCAAACAATGGAGTTCCATTAATGGTATTTAGAAAAATGATGATCGGGGAAGGAATTTTCAATGATCAAACAGTTTCAATGATCCATGTTACGATCATTGAAAATTCCTTCCCCGATCATCATTTTTCTAAATACCATTAAGGAATGTGATTCTTTGACTAAAAGATTAATATTGCACTTTTGAAACTAACTCCGCGGTTTAGAAAGTGGTTCAATTTCTATCAAATTTATGATGTAAGTAGTACGGATACTGCTGTACCCCATGCAATAAATTTTTTCATTTCATTATGTTTTTTTTCGTTAAACGGGCCTTGGCAAAACGTCCTTTTGTAACGCTCTCGCACTACATTAGGACCTAGCTCTTTAACGGTGTAACTGCGACCGCCCTTTCCGCATCAATTCTTGTTCGTCTTGATGAGTACTATCACCCCTCAAAGTTTGGCGGTCCATTTCAGAATCACCCTGTATACCGATATTATAATTCAAATCTAGTGTTTATATAAACTATCAAACTAAAATTATGTTAATATCTTAATATTAAGACTATGCAGGCAATGTGGGTGGTTATAATAAAACTTCCTCTTTGAATTGGCTATAAAACTATTGAACCAATTACTCTCAAACTTTGTTACAAGTCAAAAGACGAGATGTAATTCTATTTTGGGTGAAAAATTTTTTTTTCAATAATGAGGTATGTGCATGAGTGAGGGATTTGCTTGATTTTATACTTTTTCGATACATTATCGTTTAAAACTCCCAAATTTCTGATTTTTAAGTTCGAAAATGTGTTTTAAATAATTTAAAAATTCAATTTTATTTTTGCCAAAACGTCAGAAAAGTCACGTTATCAGAAAACGGGCTTCTATTGGATGTGACCTCACAGCGCATGAAAACCATTGTGTTTTCTGTTTTCACGTGATCAGAAAACGGGCTCCTATTGGATGTGACCTCACAGCGCATGATTTGTGATTCGAAAGTGTTTTCGCGCCAATATAAAAAACGAAATTTCAAAAATTTATATCTCAGAAACTAGGCTACGAAAATACATGATGTAAACGTCATTCTTCATGGTTTTTTATCTACTATTTTAATAAAATTTAATCCCAAAACGTGAGAATACCTCATTCGTGGGCATGCTGTTTGGCACAGTGTCTAGAGAAAGGAGATGTAGTATTCAAACATTAATTCCCAAATGGATAATCTCAAAATCTTGTCATTTTCAATTTTGCGTAAAATTGCTGCATAGAAGAAATATATGAAGAAATATACTAAGAAGAAATTTACTAAGAAATGTATGATGTATTCATTTAATGCGTTCATTTATTTTTACATTTACAACTTCCGATTTTTTGTTCATCGGTTTTAGAACAAAAGTTCGTCTCCCCTTTTCTTCTATTAGACACTATAAACTGTTAAAAAACAGTTCATCCTTTATCCAAATTGTGGTGAAAGGTTGGGCTGTTTTACCACAAACTGGGTTAAATTTAGTTGCAACCTATAGTTCGGTAACAGGTTTCACCAAGTTTTCGGTGCTTTCGCTAGTGAAAGCACCGGAAACTTGGTGAAGCCTGTTACCGAACTAAAGGTTGCAACTTAATTTAACTCAGCTTGTTGTGAAAGGTTGAATTTTTTTAACAGTGTATCATGCCACACCATTTTCGTCCTGTAAAGAATTTTTGAACTAAATTTTTTTTGCATTGTAAATAAAATCACAATACCTCTTCCAGCCAATATGATGACATTTTGGTCCGGTAGTTTTCTATTTAGGGTCATCAAAGTGAAGTTTAATTATTATTAAGCAACCTGTAGTATAAAACATCTCTAAATACTCCCCAATTTGAGACACTTAAAATCCTTTCAGTGTTGGGAAAATTCGAATTGCCCAATCGATAACATTGTTTGAATTCCTAACACACGTGTCTCACCATCTCCCCTTTTGCTAATGCGAGATTCGCAATCAAAGCACGTCCATTCATGACGAGAATCATACCGCGTTCGCTACTCGCAAGACTAGCGTGAAATTTCCAATGTGTTTCTTTGTACCCATCTACGTCCCATGAAAACTGCCTTGTTTGAAATTGTCGGGTTTTGCTGAACTCCGCTTTTTTCTTGTGATGTAGTTGTTTTTGACGGCATTTTCTCGACTGTGTTTGGATGGGAGTGTTAGGAATACGAGAGGGGTAAGGACCCCGTGTACTCTTGAAACTGTCGATTTCTTGGTGAGGGTACTTTTTTTCTGCAATATGTGAGTTCGAGTGGCAACTGATTAACAATGAAGGTTGCGAATATTTTTTGTAAAGATGAAATTGCACAGTCGTAGAAAAAAACTGATACAGTTCGCATTGTAAGCGAACTACTGGGGTTAGAAAGATACTGTAAACGCCAATTTTCATGATTTAACGTCTGCTTTAAAAAATATGTCCTAAGGGGGCAGTCTACATATTAAACCAAGCACCAACTTTCGTTTTTCCTATAGGCGACATCAAATATTATTCCCGATTCTGAAAGAGCACCCTCTAAAACCCCTCAAAACCAATATTCATGTCATTTGCTCCCCAAATAAAGCCAGGAGTGGGGGTTGAAGTTCGTCGAATTTACGTTGACATCTCGTTCTTTACGTTGAATTCTCGATTTTGATCCTTACAACCGTCAACCCCGCACAAGAATTATACGTAAAAACGATATTTCAACGTAAATTCGACGAACTTCAACCCCCCACTCCTGGCTTTATTTGGGGACCAGACCAAATGACATGAAAATTAGTTTTGGGGGTTTTCGAGGGTGCTCTTTCAGAATCGGGAATAATATTTGATGTCACCCATAGGGGAAAAACGAAAGTTGGTGCTTGGTTTTATATGTAGACTGCCCCCTAAGGATATAAACTATAGCTTTTTTTTAAAGTAGACGTTAAATCATGAAAATTGGCGTTTACAGTATCTTTCTAACCCTAGTAGTTCGCTTACAATGCGAACTGTATCAGTTTTTTTTCTGCGACTATACATGTAATGTTAATTTTAAACCATTTAACAGAAAATCAATTTGGAATTAGAAAGTTGATCAAAATATTTAAAACTTCAATAAATTATAAAAATTATCATAAATTCATTATAATTCCTCATTTAAAAACTTTAATCTATCTCTATATCTCAGTTAGACCCATCATATTATAAGGTTGAAAGGCATGAAATGTAATAAATTAAATAGATAAAGACCCGTTCAATGTAAGCTGATGTATTTTCTTCTACCAACAGGCAGAGATAAACATTTAAAAATAAAATCCAGTTAATTTTAATATAATTGAAGAAATTATGAATAATATAATTGTTAATACGTATAAAAATGATTATTCTAACTTACTCCTGATATAATTTGTAAAATTAAGAGCATTCTTGTATGTTGAAAAAAAACATACACTCATTGCCATAAAAAATAGTGCACCAAGACAAAAAAGAGATATCCAAAGCGAAATTTATTTCCATGATTACCCATAGTATGAAGATTAGTTGATAAAAAATTGAGACTTACTTGAAGTTCGGGAGCCGAGAATATCAGTAAAAAGTGTTGACTCCATAGGTGTCCATAACCGCCGCCACACGCCTTGGTATTGAGTGAAAGGGGCTCTAAATGGGCTGTGTTGGGAATTTTGGGACCATGATGGTCCCCACGTAATCAAATTTTTATCTGGTCCACCAACGGACTTAGCATACCAGGCTAGATGCTTTATCCTCATTGACCGGACTTTTTTGTGGTCGTTGGTTCTAGAGAACGGGGTAAAAATTCAACCTAGGGGGTAAGTAGTACGCTTGGACATTGCATACAACATGTGATTGTTCATTTTTATCTTGAAACTTGTCCGCCAGACTCGGTTGAAGGTAAAGATGGACAACCGGCTGCAAAAACGCAATGACGCAGCTCTGGTTGGTAAAAGCACTGGTAAATCATACTCAGGAGTTGCAGAAATGGAATCCAATGTATCACCACTCCATTAGCCAGCATCACCACTCTGTGGGACGATTATAAAATCAACAGCTGAGTGCACTTACCCCATTTTGTCTTCTAACTCATATACAACCTCCGTGGTGGTGCGAACTGAAGTGGGGTTCTTTTCTAACCACTATGTCATGAAATGGAAATTTTCATTTCCTTATTTGGTGCACAATTGGGAACAGAAAGGTCCAATTTCAGCCCCTAGTTTTATAGACAAAGATGTAAGAAGCTATGCTGGTAAAATGGACAATCCGAAGTACTGCAAATGACATCCATCCCACTGCCGCATGTGCTCAGTCTGATCTATCGGTATACATTGACCAACCAGAATTGCATCATTGAGGTTTTACAACCGGTTGTCCTTCCTTACCTTCAGACCTGTCCTGCGGACAAGTATAAAAAATGCACATCCACATGTTGTATGCAATGTCCAAGCTTTCTTCTTACCCCCCTAGGTAGCAGTTTTTACCCCGTCCTTCCCGTTCTCTAGAACCAACGGGCACAAAAAAAGTCCGGGCAATGAGAAGAAAGAATGTAGCCCGGTATGCAAAGTCCGTTGGTAGACCAGATGAAATTTGACTACTGGGGACACACCATGGTCCCCCAATTTCCAAAAGCCTATTTAGAGCCCCTTTCGTTCAATACCAAGGCGTGTGGCGGTGGTTATGGACTCCTATTAAGTCAACACTTTTTTACTGATTTTCTCTGCCCCCGAACATCAAGGAAGTCTCAATTTTTTATCAACTAACTTTCATATAGTATGGGTAATCATGGAAATAAATTTGGCTTTAATATCTGTTTTCTTCTGGTGTGCTTTTTTTATGGCAATGAGTGTAATTCAAAAGTACATCCCTTTTTCATATAATCCCTGCTGCATTTTTGAATACATGCTTAAATGGAATACAATTCTTTAAGCTGGTTGTCTAAAGTTAAGCTTTTATAGTAACTAAAAGCGTATATAGTAGAATTGGTTCACGAAAAAAAATTCCGATTAGAATTCCTGGGAAACCCAAAAACTCGAAATATTAATATATCATCTATTACGAATAAAACGCATCGAATCATCCTTCAATAAATACTAAAAAATATTTGAATAAAAGTACTTCCCAACTCATTTCATCAAAACTTTGTAAAAAAATCAACCAACATTTCAAAATATCTCATTTGCTATATAAAACGGTACCGTTCCATAACTCCGAATATTTCCTCGGGGGCAAAACTTCACCACCAAACTCAAAAACCTCCATTTAAAAAGCTTCCTTACAAGACATTCCATTCAATAACCCAACTATAAATCAAACTCGGACCCCATCCCTCATACTCCTTGCATACGAAATTACACTCATACCCCACGCATAAGTAAACCACCCCATTCAAAAACTCCTACTTTTTCCTACCGGGGGGCAAAAAGAAGCCTAATTCATCATCCTAAAAGTTTCTTCTTGTTGCATCAGAGAGAATGAGAAATCCGTTCCCTTATCCATCTTTTCAGTAAACATACTCATTCCGTGCCATTCGTTTTCAAAAGTCCCTTAATGTTTCCGCGCTTGGAATCCGATACCGGGATGCATTGTCCCTCGCTGATGGATATTGATCCGGCAGAGAACCAGGGATTCTGACAGAGGAATTCCGTTCACTTCATAAATCATTGCCGTGATCATCGCCGATTGAAAGAAGCGGTATGGCTCAGAAAGGAAACTGTCCGGCTTGGGTTTCGGGTTTGGGTAATTGTAGATTGTTGAAGTTCTTTTGACAATGCTTGGTGCTTCTCGCAGATAGTTTGTTCGGGATGGTCTCGTTGTTTCATATTAGGTATCGGATTTGGATTTGTTCGTTTTTTTTAACCATAGGTAGTGCATGTCCCCACAAAAAAAATTGAAATTAAAAATTTTGTGTTACGTTGTTGCTTATTTTCTTCTGCACTTAACATTTTGTGAAAATGTTAGTGAATTAAGTACTTCTGTGATATTGCCACATGTCTCAGTTCCTTTGATTATTTATATAAAATAGTCTATTTGTCATTTTTGGCCCATCTGAGTTGTACATAACTAAAAAATTTAAACGAAATCATCGTTTTGTAGACAATCTTTGTGTAAATTATACACTAATTCTTATTTTTTAAGTAAATTTTTAAATTTTACTCTATGTGTGAAACTATTTTTAGTTTAATGTTCCTTGAAGAGTCCTTTTTAATTTATTTATTTAGTTACTGGTTTAAATGTACGAAAACTCAAACATTATTGTACTGAATTTTTTTAGTAAATTTAAAAATCTGTCATCAAACTGTTTAACGCAGCTCCCGTACTATGTGCTTGATACAAAAATTTTAACTATATAATTAAGGATTACTTGTTATGTAAAATAAGATTATGGTGGTTTAAAGACCATTTAAATAAATCCCCGAGAGTTCCAAACATTGTGTAAATATTTGTAATGTATACCGGTTATTTCCATTATGTTTCTATATCTATACATTTAACGGGGATGCTTTTTCATTTTGTATGCTAATGAATTTTACTAATCTTGTCATTATGATAATTATTGAAGGTAGTTAAAGTTAACAAATAGTAATATTGTAATTTAATAACTAGATATTGCACCTTATGAACTATTCACTATGAAACTATATTGTTCACTTATATGACCTTCTAAATATAATTTCCTTGCAATCCCAATTTGCCTTTATATAAAAAATTAGTTTCTTAAAATAAACATAATTATACATTTAAATATTACTACACATTCACGAAATAAAAAATACAACATTTTGCTAAGCAATTAAACATTTTGAGGGGTTGTTTGTTAAACATTTAAATATAAACCTTACGAATTCTATACCTCACAATATCCCCAACAATCGACTACATTGTATTAAACTCAAATCTACCCAATTCATATTCTGACTTCATCCAAGAACTGCATAATTTATGCAGCCATCTCTCCAATATCAGCATTAAATTTGACCACATTTATTCCAATAATAAGGAATTTGATTCAAATTTAATTCTCATTCGATCTCATTCTTGATTGTCATACAAATTGTTGATTCCCATTCATAAATTACACCCTAACACTTACCTCTTCATCCTTTATTCGGACCTACCACACTTCCGTTATTAATTGATCCCAACTAAGAATTCTTTCGGTGTTGCATAATTAATTTTCGAAGTCAAAGGGAGAATCCCTGATTTTATTCCCGTCAGCATTTATCAGCGGCCGAACAACTCAACACTGCACTCGGGGATAAACTTTAAGCCATTTAAAACCAAAGAGCGTATAACAAATCGCGCCCCCATCACTTATTCATTTGGTAGCAATCTAGAACGAAGGCCCTCAAATTCGAGAACACGTTTGGTATGAATGAATAATGAATATATGCTTTTGAAGAAAGTTATAATCCTCAATCTCTTTGAATGAACTGTTGCTTCTTCTGGGGCCAATTAGTCTCTTCACTAGATTGAATGCCGCTTCGCTTTAGATACAAACTTGGTTGATGTGTTTCTGGATCTCCCTCCTAGTTTAGAGAAATTGAGTTATTTGCAGCAACAATGACGTAGCTCCACTGTAAAACTGTTGGAGTTAGGTCATTGTTACTGCTAGGACCTCAATAAGTTAGTTCAGCAGGTTTGAGTTTGATGTTTGTTTCGCTATAGAACTCCTAACCCTTTTCTTAATAAGAGAATAACCAAAATAGGAGCCTCAAATTTCCGATTTTACATTTTCTGAGGAGTGAATAAACACTTAATTATAAATTTAAATTCACGAAATCAAACTTTGATGGTTGAAAAGTTCATTTCTTAGCTCCGCATTACAAAGCATAATTTAATGAACTAGCTTGATTAAAAATAATATCAATACGCCCTCCCCCTCTCAAACAACTAAAAGTTTCGATTCTTAAACGAGTTTGCCAAACGTTCGGCTTTAAGTAGTTTACTTTAAATTCCTCTTATACGCTAATGAAGTGCATTCAAACTACCATTTTATCTCTGGAATACCAAACAAAGCGAATGGAAAACGAATAGAAACGAAATAGAGTAAATAGAGATCCCCGATCAAAAAACAAATTACAAACAAACTCCGCATCGGTTAAGCTCTGATATCATTATCTTCAAAGAAGAAATTTTTTAATGAAGCTCCGAGCGACACTCTCAAGGCAGTTTTAACGACCGCAAGGATTGTTTTAAAGCTCATAATGATCTTTCCAGTTCAGATTTTAACATGGCGATTGTTCTAAAGCGACTCATTAAAAAGTCCTTTATTCAATCTACCGCTTCGCCAATGGATTCGATCGGTGCGTGCGCGTTTCAATTTCGGGTACTTTCGGTTTCGTTCTCTGCAGCAAAATCGGTCTTCGGGTATTTAATTAAGTTATTCATTAGACGCAATTAATACCGGGGTTTAGTTTGCTTTTGTAATTGGGATGCAGATGGAAAAAAAAGATGCCGTTAAGAAATGAATGATGTTGCGAGATTGAATGAGATCAGATGTAATAATGAGAGGTATTCAGGGACTTTATTCTTAAAAAACACATAAGTGGAATAAATTGTTAGATTTTTGTGTCAAAATGAAATAATATTATAGCACGAACTAAGTAGATAATGAGTTGCCACTTAACAAACTTTCGTTTTTTTAATTTGCCATGAAATGAACATTTGATGGTATGAAATTCTGAGAATGACAATATTTTTAGTCGAAAAATAGTCAGTGATTGATCTAAATTTATTTTTAGAATTTTTATTTAGTGTAACAGTTCCATATGTCTTAAGTTCAATAATTGGCATGCATGTTAACCCGGGAAAGACTGAATTAATTTTTTTTCTCAAATTAAATTTTCCTCTTTACTGTATGCTAATGACATGTCTTGAAGTAGACTAAAACAATTTTTTCAAAAAAAATTTTATTAATTTAGTCAGAATAGGGTGGTACCATATGGTACCGCTAGGCTCTTACACTACCATTTTGTGCACCATACATATTCTTATAAATTTGAGATTTCAAAGTCAAAATAATAAATTTATCACACTTTTATCACTTTATTTACCATTTTTAACTGAAACAGCAATTAAAATTACAATTTAGGCAATAATGATTGATAAATTAATTATTGAATAGTTGATATTACCCTCATTATAACAATTAGTAGTTATATTTTGCTCTTAAAATCCTATTATCAAATTTATTTCTAGAAATAAATTTTGTACACACTAGTCCAAAGGTGATAAACAAACTTTTTATACCGCGAGGTAAGCTGATATGATACGGAATTGATAGTTTTTCCAATTTTCGCCTCATAATGAGTGTTAAAATTAGGAATTTTCTCTCTATATTAAAAAAAAGTAACAGTGACCGTCACCGCCGTCGCCGTCACCGCCGCCGCCGCTGATTTTGAAAATTTTATTTTTTAACACTTTGAACTATCACTACGCAAAAACTATTTGAAAGAATATTATGAAATTTTGACCATTGGTAGACAAATGTATGAGGGTCATTTCAGTTTCCAGACCTAATTAATTAGATATTTAGTTCTGGAGTTATTTATTGTCAAAGTCGAAAATTATTTTTTTCGGCTGCGAGTTCGCCCCCAGCAAAATTTATTTACAGCAGAAACATGATTTTTTGCAGACACATACTCTTAGGTATGAAGTTTTGCACCTCGTCGCCCTTTTTTCGAATTTCGAATTATTTTTGGAGTAATTAAATTCTTAAGTTTCGAAATTTTTTACTCTTTTTCGGTTTTTTCGTTTTAATACCAAAACTAATCACAGTAGAAATATGATATTTTAAACACGCATACAATTATTTTTTATAGAAAGATTGGCGTTTCCTTTTTTAAAAAATTCGAATTATTTTTAGAATTATTAAGATTCAAAGTTTCAATTTTTTCATGTCTTTCTGGTCGTTCACTAGAGAAACAGCCGATTTTTATGTGAGTCTGATTTCTTTTATTTCCAACGATTCACTAGATACACGTGCATTTCATAAATTTAAAAGATATTAATGGCATGCTTTTTCTCTAAGATAGTTGATGATATCTTGTAGACTTGCTGGATATTTTAAAAAACATTTCGATTAAATTATTGACAAGTTAAAACAAGGATATTTCAGTTGCAGTTTTATTTTGATATTTTTGTAGTTATGGTCCGAATTAAGTTATTGATAAGTTCGAGAGATAAAAGTTTCGATTTTAAATTATCATAAACTAAGCCGACAAGTTCCAGGTTTTACTGGATAGTTGAGATGAAACAAGCGAGCTCTGCTCGCTAAGATCGCGAAGCGATCTTCAACGAACTGCGAAGCAGTTCCGGGGGTTGGTGAGCGATAGCGAGCAGGGGGCAGAGCCCCCTAGTGTTAAAAAACATAAGTTTTAGGCTTTAAAAATTTCATAAACCATATTTTATATTTTGCGTCTATAGTTTAGTTGAAGGCTATGAACATTATATTGATGATTTGCATGAAATACTACCCTTGTATAGATGGATATTCCAATCAATCACTTATAATATGAAATTTTTCTTATTAAATTTAGAATTATTGGCCTTAAAAATTAAAATTTCGGGAAATACACTATAAATTCAACAAGTTATTAGCATAAAATTTATTCTATAGGTTTTACCTTAAAATTTAATTGATTTCACAGCATATAAAACGTTTGAAATAAAAAATACACTACTTCGAAATATTAGTACTATTTGGTAGCGTAAAAGCCTAGCGGTACCATACGGTACCGCAAGATTTCTATACCAAAATTTTCTACCTTAAAATTATTCAATCTTTTCCAAATTTGGGCTGTTATTGCATAGTACAATTATAAATAATAATTCACCATTATTTAATCCATTCACTAATTTTAGGTATGAATAAATTGCACTTACATTTTCAGACGGGTCATTTTTTTGCCAGTCTTAAAAACATGTTTTTCATTAAGCCATTAAGCAAGAATTTATTTAAATAATTAGTTATTAAATTGCTGTTTACTAAAGTTTGGTCCATGTAGTAGTGATATCTACCGTCAGAATGAAAAAATAAAAGTATTTAGGTAGAAAAAAGCCGTTTTTTCGTAGTGATGTTTGCCGGTACCATACGGTCCCGCTAGTCCTTCCCAGGTTAAGTAGATAATGAAATGAAATCATTTCTTTCATTTAAAAATCCGCTTATGGATGGTTCTTGCATCCAGAAAATTTGAAACACTAGGGCCCAACATTCAGGAAGGGGTCCCCCCATGTTATGCGGTACTATGTGTTATCACAACCCGGTGCAGGAGTTGGGTAATTTGGATTGTATTAAAACAAGTAAAAATATTAAAGTTTACGTGCATTAAATATATGTAGTAATATAATTACACGTTTGTGTTACGGGCAATGTGATTAATAGGCCATTATTAATAATACCCGAAGGGGAGGAGGGTAATGTGATAAATTCAATGGCATTTATTAATGAAATTTATATCACTTTGCCCGGAACACTTGCATTACATTAGACTTTATTTGGTCATCAAGTAATGAAAAATCCTTCTAGGAAGTATAAAAAGTTATATATATGTACTATAAATTTTTATTTAACTTTTCCAAAATTAGGTTGCCTAAAAATTGTGGGGCCCCTAGGTCCGGGCCTAGTAGGCCTAATCGTAAATCAGGCCCTGCTTGCACCGCATTATATCCAAATGGCTTCAAAAAAGGATATAAAAATTTCAGCTCAGTACGAAAATTATTCTTTTTTGCTACCAAAAAAAGTTAATTATTTTCAATAGCTGTTTTTTATTCCGGTTGTGGCTTAGTGCAGATTTTTCTCCAAATGTCTTAAATAAGACATAAAATATTAGTTCGTTACTTTTGACACTTTTACATTTTATCCGCTGTTGACCAGCGCTCAAAAATCAATAATCAATAGGCATAAATCAACAACAGAAAAAAATTTTAAGTATAGAAGTGAAATTCCCACTAGTCGAAAATAGATTTCAGATTTCTTTTTTTACCCTCCCTAATCCCAAAGAGAAGCCACAAAAATGTCTTCTCCATAATAGTACAAAGATACACTGTTAAAAAGTATTGACTTAAAAGTGAGAACATTTGAGATGTAATGACTCAAAAACAAGTATACATTTTTCTCAATATTCAGTACTCTAAAGTACTTAAAAATGAGAAAAATTGCATTAAGGTTACAGAAAAAGAAATTTCTGCATCATTTGGTCTTATAAACTGAAAATAAAAACAGTATCCGAATAATTTGGTTTTTAAACTCGATTGTGAAAAAATAATTAGTATATGTTAAACAAAACCAAGGAACTATTTACCATACGTGCAATAAAACACTGAGCGAAATGATAGTTTCAAATTTGAGTAAATCTATGTTCTCATTTTGGTATGAGAGTTTTTTGTTCAAATACGAAGACCCACTGCTTTCAATTTTGAAATACCAGAACAATTTAATAGTCACCACTCAAAGTATGCTTATTTTTAGTTTATATTTGAAAATTGTTATTTTTGTAACATATTGAAAGTACCATTAAGTAGGTGTGATAACGTGAAACACAACGTTGTGTCGTCGCACTCAACTTACTGGTCTACTTCCCACATCACAGTAACTTGGATATATGGTCATTATAACACATTGTGCCCTCTTTATAAGATCTCAATTTTGAGTAGGGAAAGGTATAAATGAGTACTTGGAGGACAGCTTTAAGCAAATTAATACTCAAGAATAAGACCATATCCGTCTACTCGTTTTTTAGTAGGTCATTTTGAGTAAACAAGTATTCAATTTTGAGTAAAAAGTCCTCAATGTTAAGTAAAAATGTCATATTAATAAGTACCAGCTATATCTCAAAAAAGAAAACATCCGTTTCTCATATTTGAGTAGTTTTGACTCCTCGGAGCTATATCATGTATTTCATGTACTCAAAATTGAGTAAATTTGTTTCATTTTTAAGTACCTTGATTTTACAGTGTACCCCCTTTCAGAAAACCTTCAATATACTTAGGTACTTAAAACAAAAGTCGGGTAGACATACGTTACTGACGCTCAATTAATATCATATATGTGTTTATTTAGTGGATACTAAGTTTATAAAAACAAATAATGAATAAAAACTTTAATATTATAGGCATCCCATTTATTCTCACCTACAACCCTGCTAATAAATCCCAACAAAGGAAAAAAAACTTGTTCATTAGTACGACTCACATTCACACTCAACAACGAATGTGGGTTTAATTACACTATCTGAATAAACAATACGTGAAGCTTATTATTTTCTGCTTTGTTTCCAGTGCCTCCGAAGAATCTCACCATCAGGGATAACAAAAACAACACCATTCTGGGGGTTATCGGGCCCTACGAAGAAGGAGCCACCGTCAGTTTGATATGCGAAGCATCAGGCGGTAAGAGAACTACTTATGTAAATGAACAAACTCTTTTCTTGCTGCTGCGTTTAGACAACTCAGCACAGGAAAATTGGATAAATTAATCATTCTGTGTACTCTATTGTTTAAAGCAAGCGTAGGATTTTGGGTTTGTTTATGTGATTATAATGTTGCTTGTGTGTCTCTTGTTGTTGACATGATGTAATGAGGGTGATGTGTTTTTGTATTGTTAATGTTTCAATAGATAAATGGGTATATGAACTTGGAAGTTTGTATAGGGTAGAATTTTATGTTTCTTAGGGTTCAAAGAAAAATATGGTTTTAGAGGATTTAAAAATATTTTTCTATCTATGTGGATAGTGAGAAAGTCGAGATTAAATTAAAATATATATATATGTGTAAATGCGATGAAGTATATTTTTGATATATAAATGATGTACCGTGCTTCCCTTAGCTTATAGTATGAATATTTATATAATTTTTAGGTGTACAAATAAGCGCATACTTATTAATGCATATTATTGACGTGTCTTTCCTATGTGGATTCAAATATGAACTAATATAGAATGAGGTATTCTCACGTTTTGAGATTAAATTTTATTAAAATAGTAGATAAAAAACCATGAAGAATGACGTTTACATCAAGTATTTTCGTAGCCTAGTTTCTGAGATATAAATTTTTGAAATTTCGTTTTTTGTTTGGGCGCGAAAACACTTCCGAATCACAAATCATGCGCTGTGATGTCACATCTAGTCACATCCAATAGAAGCTCGTTTTCTGATCACAAGAAAGCAGAAAACACAATGGTTTTCATGCGCTGTGACGTCACATCCAATAGAAGCCGGTTTTCTGATAACGTGACTTTCCTGACGTTTTGGCATAAATAAAATTTAATTTTAAATTATTTAAAACATTTTTGAACTTAAAAATCAGAAATTTGGGAGTTTTAGACCATAATGTATCGAAAAAGTATAAAATCAAGCAAATCCCTCACTCATGCAAATACCTCATTATGGAAGGACTTTTTATTTAGTATAAGTTACTGGACAGCAGAAATAGGATGATCGATGATACATAATCAGGCACTCTATTTCTATTCAATGCTGCAGTCACACTTACAGATACAGAATGCTTAAGTCCAATCATAAAGGTTCGGTGTTCGAACTACAGGTGTGCATACAGGTTCGAGTCCATCGCAATTATGAAGTACTCAGCGTTAACATTAATTAATATGATCAAATAAAAACACATATTTTTACATCAATCTTTCAATATCCATCAGTTCTTCAGCATGGTAAAAACGTTGAATTTTTTAACGAGAATTTGCAGCTAGGATATTTTACCATATTAGTTCTGGCAAAGCATATCGTATGATCTTTGAAAAAGTAGGAAATTGTTTTAATTTTTATTTATTGAGCAATAATAGTTTTTTACTTGGTCATTTTGGCTTACCTATGATATTAAGATATATTTTAAATGTGTAGTAAAAATTACTTTAAATTATAGGTCGTCCTACGCCAAACGTGTCTTGGTGGAAAGGGTCAACTCTGTTGGACGATTCCTCCACTCCCCTTGGACGGGGACTGGTCAAAAACGAATTACTCCTGCTTGACCTCCAACGGGAGGACCTCCTTACCACACTCACCTGCCTAGCATCGAACACAAATCTCACGGTTCCAGTTTCCAGTTCTGTAACAATTGACCTAAGCTGTAAGTTCCGATGAATTGGCTATTTCAAATAAGAGTCTCAAAAACTTCTAAATGAAACCGTAACAAAATACAAGCGGAGATATAGATTAGAATTTGTGTATCCATTCTTTAGGAAACATAGATTTAAAACTTAAGTAGTTTAACCCTTTTAGTTCCGACCAATATAAATTTCCTAGACGATTCAATGGCAATCTTGGGCAGTAAAGGCAAAACTGATTAAATGATATTTATTGGCTTGTAATTTATATCCATTTTGATACCAGTTAAAATTTATTAAAAGAGTTTTCAGAATGCCATGCATTTGCCTCAAATGTCTGGAACAGTTTAATGTATTAAAGTGTTACCTACTGACTTTCTTTCCTGGACTTTATTTAATTAAGAATACAAAAAATGTTTTTTTCTAGTAAATAATTTAAAGTAAATTATTAAGAAAACTAGACGGAATTCAATTTAAAAATAAAAAAGATATTTCATGCGTTACTTCCTTGTTATATGATTTTCAAAATTAATATTTTAAAATAGTTTTTTAGTTTTGAAGGAACTTGTTATGTGTGTTTTTTTCTGCCCATGCTTTCTGTTTCTCAAGTAATTTAACCACTCTTTCTGAAAATTGATTAAAAACTAATTTCTAACTTTCAATCGCTAAATACTGCACTACCACTGTAAAAAATGTTGAAAATATCTCAAATACAGCATCTGTAGTTGGCAAGAATCAAAAGGACGAAGAAGACCCAACCTTCCCTTCACTTTAAACTCCCACGCCACGAATTCAAACCTAACCTAGTGTAAAATAAGTTAACAATTCCCTCCAACAAGCATTTCTAGCTGTTACCCGACCTCAGCAGCTTGTTAAACTGCGCATTCCGGCCTGTTACTTCAAACCTCCCAACTCCGAGGGTTAATTGCTCTACACCACCGGACTTTCAAAAGCCGGAATAAGTTTTTGGTCCAGCCCTAACCGGGATTTCGGTGCCGGATAGTTTATCTCGCCTAAATTTGGAGCCGAAAGTGGATTTCACGCTCAGAACCCCTTTCCTATTTGCATAGGCCGAGTTCCATCTCGTAAAATTCCTAAGTCCTCGAATTCCTAGGAAACCCCTTGATTTGATGACTTTCCGGCGGCAATTAGCAATGCCTGGGATTACCCAGGAACGGAATATTGCCCGTTGGAAAATTTCGCCTGTTCTGTGCATTATGGGTTTAATTAATGCACTATTTGGCCCGGAAGGGGTGGTTTAATAAAATGCCGCTATGAGCCATGGGGGATGTAGGATGGAATATTTTCTTGTTAGGGTTGGGTACGGGGAGAGTACTGCTGAGGGGTGTAAAGTTCGGATGCAAATAGAGCCCCGGTTCTCTAAGTAATAAAGCTACATTGAAGAGTTAGTTTTATGACTGTCGGGTTTTGATACGGAATTCTTTGAGTTATGCAGATGGGATAATTCAGTGTGATTAGTATGAACTGTCCCAGTAATTCCAAACTTAAAGAGATAACTTTATCCATTAACTTCTATTGCTAATATGCTATCCCCAGTTAATATTTAGGAGCTTTCCTCATGATAAATTTTTGATGGATTATATATATTCATATTTATATATAAGCCATTAAATATGCACAGATTGTATATTAATTAATAAATTATTAAACTTACAAACAATATTTTTTTTTTGAAAAATACTATATTTTTCTAAAATAATTACTTGTATTTCTATAATGGAATACAGTAAGAAGACATTTAATAATATTGCAAATGCGCGTAAAACAGTTATTTAATGGTTTTTTTTCAATAAGGTTTATAATCATTAGCAATTATCTTCAGTAAGAATCTATTGAAATACGAACTTACCAAGAATATGTTCCAAAAATATAAACACGTATTCAGTGTTTTCAAAAATTATAAAATGTTGATATTTATAAACAAATCAAACATTATAACTACTACTAATTACTACACGCAATAATATACTACTAAGGCATAATTTTTAAATGTTAATTTTGTGCTAAGCCCCCATTACCTACATACTGTCTATTCGTTTGAAAGTAGCAAACATTTTTTTGAATGGAGATAAATTTGAATATACATTCGCCATGTCTGCTATTTATTTGAAATCTTTGTATTACGATTAAACGTTAATATAAGCGTCTGCTAAAAATAGTTTATTTTACGGTTTCTTTTTTAGTTTTATGACCCTTCCTATAATTTGAAAGTTCATAGAATTAACATCTAATGTCCACTTCAAGAAATAACAAATAAATGTCTTTTTGCTTTTGCATAGTTTGGGACCAAATAGAATTAAAAATGCCAAAATTTTTTTATTTATTTTTAATTATTTGTTTTTAATTTTATTAAACTGGGAATTAAACCTAATATAAACTTTAAATTATAGCTCGCGAAGGTGCAATCACTGCTACAATAACTTAAAAAAACATGCAGAAAATTTAAGCTACTTATGGTAGCATATTTGCTACCATGAGCAGAAGAAGGTTAAATCAATCTACACATAATTTTAAAAAGAAACGTTTCTTTCAATGTGTATGCCCGACTAACAACACCTCATTCAACCTTCCACCCCTTCCACAAAAAAAGTCTCCACATAAACCCTTCCAAAACTCACTTCTTTTCCAGTATCCCCTCAAGAAGTGAAGATCGTCACCTCTCGTCGCCCCCTCTCCAACGGCGAGACGCTGGACGTAACCTGTCTGACGTTCGGCTCTCGCCCCCCTGCCCGGTTGTCCTGGTGGCTGGGGCAGGAGCCCCTCAACAGCCAGGCGAAGGAGACCGTGTCCGGCGACGGCAACTCCACCTCCAGCCGCCTCCAGTTCCGTCCAACCCACGAGGAGCACGGCAAGCTGCTCGTCTGCAAAGCTCACAACCCTGAGACCCCTGACAGTGCCTTAGAAGACAGATGGGAGCTCAACGTGCTGTGTGAGTTGTTGATTTTATAGGGTGTTTTGGGGAAGGATCAGTTGTGAATCGTCAGTTTGAAGAAGGGAATAAGTCCAAAAACCAAGCTTTCGAGAGAAAATCAACTGTATAATAAATGGAATTTTCATTGAATAAGAACCAAATATTACAGGAAATTTCGGACCCCACTTAGAAAACAGAGAAGTCATCAAAATAAATATAACTACAAATAAAAGTATTTTACAGTCAAAAAAAAGGTGACGGATTTATTCCCTGCTTTTTCACCCTTATGAAATTTAATCTGAAAAAAAATCTTAAAAAAACTTTAAATTGACATTTAAAACATATTGCTCCTTAGTTAACCCCACAAAAGAGTGAAATATGAACAATAAGACAAAAAAAATTCAAAATTATAATGAAACTGAGTTATTGAAGCAGTATTAATGGGGTAAGTGAATATTAATAGAGTCAAACATTCTCTGCATAAAAAAGTTTGAAAATCTTTTAAATTGAGAGAACATTTTATTTTGGCTTAATTCACAGCACAAAGAATAGGAAAAGAAAGACCAATTAACTTTAATTTCAAATTGAATTTTTAAAAATACAATGAATGGGCATCGATTTCGCAAATTAATTGGCTATATCTGCCAATAGGGGAAATATATTTTCCATCTTTTCACTCAAGTGTAGAGCAAAGCTTGGAGATGTTTTTAATCACAAAAAATCAATTTGTCATTTTTTGGACTTATTCCATTTTCAAACTGGCTATTCATTTAACACTGTTTCATTTCAAAGGTTAATTTGAGTGATCTTCATCGTGGAATAATTATTTGTATATGAAATCGTAGGAATAAAGAGTAAAACGCCAGATTAAGGAATAAAGGTTCATTCAGTCTTGTAAATTTTTGTGTTCTTTTTGGAGGAATCACCCAAAGTGAAAAGTGTGAATGGGCATTTCACTTTTTAATCCTTTACTTTTCTCTGCAAACTAACGATTCACAGGAGTGAATATCACTCAGTTTAATTTTCACTGCTCATTTTTAGTTTCTATGTAAAAGTGAAAGAGTAAAGAGTAAAACGCCAGTTCACACTTTTCACTTTGGATGTTTTCTCCAAAAAAAAGTGACAATTCTAAATAACCAGATTATTTTTGTGGAGTACTTAAAAATTGTCAATGTTTCTATCAAAATCATTATTTTCTGAAAGGTTTGTTAAGTTTATTTGTTTTGTTATTAAAGTTAAGTTTAGTTTTGTTAAGTCTGTATAGTTTTAAAGTTGTCCCACATACATTAACTTTTAAACATTACCAAGTTGCTCTACTCACTCCCGTGAAGGTTTCTGAATAAAAATAATTTAAAATCGAAGCATCCTAACAACTTTTTTAGTTTATTTTATGCTTGAAAATCAACATTTCATTCTTAACATCATGGACAAACTAGCAATTGTTGAAACGATAACAAGAGATGATGTAACAATAATTGATGTATGCCTATTATCGATTGTTGTAGATTGAAATCGATTGTATATAAGCTTAAAATCAACAGTCGTAGCTTAAACATAAAAATCGATCCATTTTTAATTATTTCTCACTCTTCCGGATATATTGTCCGGGTAACGCTTGGCTTAGCTTGCAGTGGGCTTGGCTTAGCTTGCATTCGGACCCCTCTGTAACACGCCAGATGATATCAAAAAACTGAAACTCGGGTGAAGCCCGGGTCTACCGCATAGGGTTCGTACGGGTCATGGAAATAGTGGAAAGTTATGGAATTTCGATTTTTCATTTTCCAGGCCTGGAAAAGTCATCTAATTTGAAAATTTTCATGAGAGTCATGAAAAATATTTAAAAGGAACAGTAAAACTTAGCATAACGGCTGAAATTCGCTTCAGAAGCGTTCATACTAACGCGAAGCAAAATTTTTCTGCGAAGTGTAATGAAATCAGGCGCTTGCTAACTCATCTCGCCACTGGTGGTGGCCGGAGAATAGGAAGGCTGGCAGTTCCGTTGCTTTTAAGTTCTTAAGAAGTACTTAACTAGCCCTTTTCCCAGTCTTTCCGAGCCAATGAGAAGTCTCTCAATATCAGATTTCTTTCAAATCGCAACCCTCTGATGGGCTCTGAAAATTATACTTCGGCAAAGCAGCTTATTTCAATCCTTAAAAAGTCATGGAATTTTTTTCACCTTAAGAGTACGAACCCTGAGTGCGTCAGTGGTAGTAATAAATAAAAATAAATTTGGAGAAAAAAATTCAACTGCGCAAATATGATTTTAAGTGTGGGTAACAATGTAACCATCACAAGTATTTTCTTCATTGTACGAGGCGAAAACTCCACCGGGTTAAGTATTGAAATTTTAACCTTCATTTTCAAGATTAAAACTTCAAACATTTTTCAAGCTTGAAATATATTTTTGATTAATACATAGTGGATATTAGCCTTAAAACGTACAAAAACTATTTTTAATAAACATTACGGATTCTACGTCTACAATATGGAGGAAATGGTATTATTGCTTCTGATGAGTAAATTATACGGGGCTAAAAGTAGAGTTTGTGACTATGGATGAGGTAGCCCAACGGTCGGTATATTGAGCAGTAATTTTATATATGTTGGTCTTTTTATATTTTGTTGTAAGTAATTTATGAACAGTAGGACTTTTTTTTTTGAAAAAAAAACACTCGAAGATATTGAAAATAAGTGGTTTCGCAATGAATTTGAGAAAATTTGGGCAATATGTTGGGCAATAGTTATTCTTTGAAAAGTTTACATCTTATTCAATAGACTTGCAACACCCAATTAGCATCATATGAATGAAAGTTTGAGTAAGAAAAATAGTTAAAAAAAAAGATAAAACATATGTGTAATAAGAGGATTGAAAAATCTAGTAAATTTTGTTCTCAATTTTCAAAGGTAGATATTGAACTGGTCAAGTTGTATAAAAAATTAAAACTCTTGTTACCCAATCGACATTTTCAAATTTCATCTCAGCAATAATATTGCATTTAAAGTCTTCCTCATTTCTATATATTTTTGTAATATCTAATTTCATATACTGAAAGTATTTGATAATTTAAGGAACTAACTCCTTTTCCTTTCATTCTCACCAAATAACAGTTTTATTCAGAACCCATTCCCATGTATGTATACATACAAGAGAGAGAGAGAGAGACAGCTTTTGAAATTCCTTCCTTTTAGTGAATTTCTTCACTATCAAATATATATTGGATGAAAAACATCAAACGAATCTATCAATAATCGAGTTGCCCCATCTCAAAACAGAGCATTAAGAGGCGAACGTGTACTCCGAGCACTTTCGGGCATCATTTGCTAAATTGGTTTCGCAGATGATTTAGATCGGGATCCAGATTTGAACCCTTGATGGCATGACGAGTCACGTTTTAGGAGGATGGTCTTGTTAATGCTGCGTTAGTAGTGATTTTGAGATAAAGTAGTATTGGGCTGGGCAGCAATGATGTGAAATTGTATGGGTTCATTTTAGTATATTTTACCGTTAAATTGTGTGCATGGAGAAATGTTTTAAATTGTTTGTTTGATTTAAATGAATGATGTTAAAAAATTTATTTGTTTGCATTTAAAGTTTTATGATGTTCATGGTTTATTAATGTTCTACTAATGAATAAAGTAGGCATTTTGGTTCTTAATAAATAGAAATAAAAAAATGTACAAGCAAGCTTCTTTAAGCATAAATAAAATTGATAATTTGTTAAAATTAGGTTTTATAGTCTTTTTGACAGTTTGTGGTGGTCAGAAACGAACAGTCTATAATATTGTACCACCAGGAGGTATCAGAAACCAACAATAAATTTCGTGTAACTTCTGTTATGTGAAGACATGTGCTCGAGATTGTGATTGTTTGAGCAAAAAAAATATGTAGTTATGGTTAAAGTGACAGTGAAGTTTTTGAGTGACAAAGCACATTTTTGTCCTGTTTACACTTAGCACTTATAATGATGTTGAAGCGGTGCATTTAAGATGGAGATATTCCCTTCATAAATCGTCTTTAAAGATCATCTTCAAGGAACAAAACAATTAAAAACAAGAAAAAAGAAAAGTTACAATATTTTAACACCCTGCGTTAACCAATTAGGGGCAAGAACACTTTAAAAAACGTATAATTAAAAAAATGTGCTTTCCTCTTCTATCATTTGTTGTCTTGATCCTTGAAGAAGATCTTCTTTGCCGACATTTACAAGGGGAGTTTCCATCTCAAATATACCGTTCCAACGCTATTTATGTTGTTATATGATAAGTTTAAAAATGACAAAAATGGGTGTTGCATTTAACATATATATTAACTTAAAGTGTAAACGAGAAAGTTCATACATTCAAACAGCAGCACCCGCTAATACCATTTCAATCTGTTAGGTCTCTATATGCTCCTATATCATTGAAGTTTCTCTCTGGCCACCCGTACATTGCTTGTTATGATTCACACTTCGATAAGTCCAGTAAAAAAATACTCAAAATTGCTTCAAAAAATGGCCGAAATAAAGTTTTATTAAGAAAAGTTTTCAGTTATTTTGTAGCAATAAGACTGAAGCCTTTCAGCTTGTGAATTCGCATTTTTTCTACAGCAATTTTGAAAAACTAACCAAAATACTTACTCTAAAAAACCCTGCAGATTTTCTAAAGCAACTGTAAACAAAGTGTTATAATAAGATTTTCAAATTTTTTGAAGCAATTTCGCAGATTTTTTTTTCTTTGATGCTTAGTATTGGATATACTCAAAAAAGTACTAAATCTCCAGTTCTCTCTTTCCCAGTCTCCCCACAGCTGACCCTAGCATTGGGGGCCAGCCAGCAGTACGAGCACATTCGCGAAGGGACGGACGTGTACTTCGACTGCAACATCCAGGCCAACCCCCCAGTGAGCTCGGTGACATGGATGCTGCACTCGCGGCTACTGGAGAACCAGCCTGCAGCCGGCATCTTCGTCCAGAACCACTCGTTGTTGCTGCAGAACGTCGGAAGGAGGCATCGGGGAATGTATCGCTGCATCGCTGTCAACTCGGAGGGGGAGGGGGTCAGCGATGAGGCAGAGCTCATGGTGCAGTGTGAGTATTTTTTTTGCTGGTTGCGCTGTTTCTCCAAGTAACGGAAATTAATCGGTAGCACTGTTGTCGGTTTGTGGTGAAGAGCATTAAACGCGCGCCACACTATAGCGCCAACTATAGAACCAAGCACTATAGAACCAAGACACACTACGAGCGACACTAGTCGCGAGAACGATCAATCTCCATAAAAAAGCATGGAGAAAGCCTAGTCCTCTATCTTGACAAGAATCTTGATTCCTGCGGGAGTCTCAGGCTCAACTCTATGCTTTTTCCCCTATTATGATTAATGGGTCGGGCGGTTATAAGCCGCGCAGTGTGTCGCAGGCCTTAGGCTCCGGCTACAATCACTGAAAATTGTCGTGTGGGCCATTAAGATCCTTATCAAGAGAGAAGGGGACTCGAGAAGAGATGTAGTAGATTACTCCTGAAGCAGAGCGGTCGAAGTATTCCTCACTGGCAAGCCTGGCAGTGGCCGGTTGCTGTTATCTCTCCAAATGTAATCTACTACATCGCCCCTCGAGTCCCTTTCTTTATCGTCTCCTCTTGATAAGGATATTTAATTGCCACGCGACGTTTTTCAGTGACTGTGCCCGGAGCCTAAGCGTTGCGCCACACTTGAGCGGCTTATTGTCGCTACTGCAATCAATCTCCATTAAGAAGCATGGAGAAAGCCTAGTCCCCTATCTTGGAATCTGGAGGAATCTTGAATCCTGTCTTGAATCCTGTCAATCTATCTACAGGAATCTTGATTCCTGTCAAGATAGGGGGCGTCTCAGGCTGAACTCCATGCTTTCTCCCCTATCTGATTTACGACTTCGGGCGCTTCGAGTAGCTTTGAGTAGATTTGATCATAGGTCAACTCACCCCTACATCCTGTTGTGAATACAAGTGAGACTCTGAACTATTGTTTCAAATTAATATTTATTTCATTATTAAGTTAAGAACTGAGTGGCAACATTGTTTAATATTTTTGAGAATTCTGATTAATGTAAATAGAAGAAAAGAAAAGATTTAGTAGGTCTAATTTAAATTGACTAGATTGTAAATAAATGACCTGTTTTTATTAATGAAAGGCTTCGTCATTATTTGGATATTCTTGTTAGCGATTAGAGATAGTTATTAAACATCATTCAGGGGTGGATAAAATGAGTACCAAGCTCACTAGGGGAATCAACTGGAGGTCCAGCGTCGGGCTATTAACTCAGCCGCGGTAATAGCTTATACTAAGCTCTCCAGTCCAGATGGCTAATTGAACAAAGATTTGCACCGCCTGGTAGGTGCCTGGAAAGAGTTTGATTGTTTTTTTACTGTTGTTGGTTAATTTCTTTTCTTTAGAGAAGATATTAGTTTTTTTTCTTTTTATCAAATGAGAGAAACTTTCCGTTATTTGATGAAGCTTTAGAATCCTTTTAGATTAGTTACAAGGGCGTTTTTTTTATAAAAATCAATTAGTTTATAACAAACTTCACAACCCCGAATGCCATTGTGACGTCACCGGCTAACACTTAACTAATAGAAGATTGGTCTCCTTTGAACTATATGATCACGCGGAATTTTGACTCGTGCTTACTGGTGTTCAAAATTTATTCTTTTAGTGGTATTTTATTAAACTATAATTATATTTGTGGAAAATTTTACAAAGACACGTTTTTTTTCTAGACATACGGATAATTTTGACGAATTTTTTACAGTGTAGTTTGGCAATGCGTTGTATAGTGTAGTATAGATTAGCTGATATGCTTTGTACAACATTAATCAAGCTTATGTGTTCCTGTACAGTGGGCCCTCGCATATTCGCGGTTGAGCAATGTTACCCCCGCATATTCGCGGATTTCGATCTCAAAGTTTTTTACCTATGAAACTTGCATATTTGGCGATAAAGATATATAGTGCTGTCCTTTAAAAAAAACACTTTTTCATATTTCTTTCATTAAAAGCTTAAAAAATATGATAATTAAATCGAACAAAATTGTGTTGTAACGGCTCACCCTCCACTACATTTCAGCGCTTAGTATTTTTAGTTCCAACTCTCCGTTACAAACTGGCAAACGATTAAGTAAGAATAAAAAACCCATGTACCCTAAAAAACCCATGCTTGAAAATACTAAAAAAAATTAAGAAAAATATGATTGAAATATTTATTTTGATAGAAAAGAGAATAGTTAAGATAATTAAAACCGAGTTTATTACAAATTATTTTTAAAATTATTGCAACCCTTTTGGTATTTACTACAAATTATTTACAGTTATTACAACTATTTACAGTAATTTACAGTTAAAACTACTTTTCGCATGAATCAGGTTTATTAGTTTTATGTAATAAATGACGGAATCCAACCATTATATCTGTTATTTATCATATATGCGCGTTTTAAAACTGGGTTCGTTATTCGCGGTATGTTTTGGAACGTAACTACCGCGAATAACGAGGGAATACTGTATTTGACAGGCTAACTTGTGTATTTTGTTCAGCTTTTTCTTCATGCATTATAGAGACGAAGAGATATGAGGTTAGGTGGATTACTCAGGTTTTGTTTTTCATTCGTTGGTGTATTTTTTAAATCTGTTATTTTTCTTTTATGCATTTTTCCATTTCTTTGATATTGTTTTAAATTCCAATAGCATACATTTTTTATGCAATATCCTAGTTAATGTATGAAACAATAATGGTTTTCCCCTCAAATATTTAATTCCCGTTCAAAGTAGTAATATTATTTTGGAAATACAGTGTCCAAATTGTTGACTTGCATTTTTTTTCAATTGATTCATTTAAAATTGAGTCCTAAACCATAATATTTAAGAGTGATAAAATATTCAAGAGAGAATCATTAAAAGTAATAAAAATGATAGGGTTTTTGTTACCTACATCGTATTTAAGAATTCAGATAAACATAGTACATGTTTATATCACTGCTTATGATTGAAGAGAAGATGAAATATTATTTTCGGCTTTTTCGTCAAAGTTTTATACAAACTATGCTCAGTAATTAAATCCAACTTTAAAGTTTTAAAATAAGTACATAATCAGCTTATTTTATTTGCATTTATGCCTGAAGTCTCAAAGAATTGAAAGAACAAAAGATGCTATATGATTTCCCTAAAATAAAGTGAATTTGATTTAGAGGATTAGAATTTGAGCAAAACAAATCATAATTTATTCTAAACCTGTTTTTGAAAATATTTTCGTCTGGGATTTTTGTGAATCTCTTATGTGAAATGTTTCATTGATTCATAACCATTATGGGAAATCTCAGGAAATATTATTGGTATATAGATCATATTTCCAACGGAGCAAAAATTAACTTAAATTAATCTAATTGGTTATACTTCTTTTGTTGCATATAGTCTTTTTTTACCAATAAATGTATCTCAAGACCGTCAATTTAAAAAATAGTTATCAAAGGATTCGAAATATGTGTTTAATTTACATGTACTCCTACAGTTAATGAAGTTTAATTGCATTTAATTACAAACTGCTTAAATTTGTATTTTAATTTTGTGTTGTTTCTAATCCCGGTTTTAATAACATATAGCTATTTTGTAATTGCATTTTATTAATTAAACTTTTAGATTGTTTTTTGCAAGTTAAAAGATATTTTAGAAATTAAAGTACACTATTGACTTACGTAAGCTACCCTCCCTTTTTTCAGCTAACCATCAAGTATTTTAAAGGCTCATTCTCACTGTTTCCTTTCAATGTTCAATGTTCATGCTGAGTGATATTCACACATGTGAATCGCTCGCTTGTTTGCATAGAGAAGTTAAGGAGTAAAGAGTGAAACGCCAATTCCCCCACTTCACTTTGGAGGTTTCCTCCAAAATGAGCAAAAAAGTGAAGTCTGAATAAGCCTATACAAATCAACCAGATTAACACAATTCACCAATAAATAATAATAAACCTAGAATATGACTGTCTCAAACCATACCTACAAAACGCTCCCCAAACATACCCAACACAACCACCATTCCCCCAACCAAAGGTACCGAACACATCATTCTCCGTTTACATACAATTCGTTTCTCTTCCAATCAGCTGTAGCCATCGGATAGATATTATACAACTATTCCAAAGGTCAGCAGCCATTATCAGCAGGGACTACCGATGTTCCTCTACCGCTAGATCAACCAATTCCGATGCTCTGTGTTTATCGCTTCCCTTTCTCTACTGTCTGTCTGCGGATGGTCGATAGAAGAGCTCTATCTACAGACCGATATTATAGTGGCCAGTGTTTGTAGCTTGGCGTATTGCTAGTTAGAGGTAAATGATGGCGTTATATGATTAGGTATTATTAATGTAATTATTACTACTAATGTCTACTAGTAAGAGAGGGATTATTGGTATTGATGCTAAACGATGAAAACATGGCTGATAGTAAATAAAATTTGTGTTTTATAATTTTAATCTTCGTACTGTTTCCAGTACAGAGAATTTTCAATCACATGACTAGGACCTAGCAACGGCCTTAGCAACAGATTGTTTTACCTACAGCAGTTAAAATAAAATAACTGGTCATGAAATGCTTCTATTGGAGCATTAGCAATCATATGACAGCAACAGATACCGCCACACCTAGCAATTTGGCCCTAGCAATAGCCTTTTTTAGCTACATTAAGAAAGATAATAAATCGTCGTAACGTCCCTGAAAACACTTTGTTGTCATGTTATTGGAAATAAATAAATATAAATTTAATTTAAAATATTCACCCAAAGAATCAGAAACCAAGGGGGGCAGGGCAAGTGGTGTGTAACTAGTGTGGTGTCCAACCTTTTATATCCCTTCATATTAAGATAAAGGTCATGAGCTAGAAAGTACAAAAAAAAATTATTAATGAAAATATTTAGCATTTCTAGTAAAACTTTTTTTTCTCCAGCTTCAAAAGAAGAGAACCGCAAAAACGGGCCAAACGAATCTGCTTTACAGACCGCACATGACTTGCGGGCCGTAAGTTGGACACCACTGATTAATACTTTTAAAATTACAGATACACGATAAACACAAAATTTAAGATAACAGGGCAATGGGGGGAGAAAAATGTAATAGAAAATAATCATAGAGTAGCATAAAAGAACGTGATGTCATTTCACGGCTCCGTAGTTTGTCCATGGTACATTGGTACATAAAGAAATTCCTTTTACTATGGCAACGAAACTGTTCAGACCTTTTTATTCCACTTTTTCAAATAATAATTCTATACTTTACTTTCTATGAAATAAATGCGATATTGATTTAAGTTAACTCTATTTTATTAATGCATTTATCATTATGCTAACTACAATGCAAGCAATAATTAATGAGGTTTGTTTTCTTGGGATTTTACTTCTTTAGGTTGGTATATAAGGATTAGCTATATTCTTTTTGTGAATTGAATATATCAGTTTTTCAGTCCATTGTATATAAACAATAAGTTAAAATGTTTAATTAATATATTTAACTGAACATGATTCATCAAAAATTTTTATTTTACTTTTTTGCTGAAACTTTGTAATGTCGGTTTATAATTTTTCAACCAATCACTTTCTCATGTTTAATAATTTTCAATATAATTTCTAAACTAATTTTATAAAAAAAACCTAAATTGAATTTAAGAAGAACATTTTAATACCTATTTTTTACCACCAAATGTACTTTTTAACAATTTTCCAAAGTTATAAATACTCTGTTAAATCAAGTACGTAAAATCTATCAGCGTTTATTTCCATCCCAAATTAAACCACAGTTTAATACTGACTATTTCCAATATAGACCTCTATTAACCGGCGATCTTCAAACGTGTTCAACCAGACCACTCAACTATATACATTCCACAACGTGTTTAAATGCCTTAAACCTTTAACAATCCACGATAACTCCTAACACACCTGCTTTAGTTCAACTCCATATATTCCTTACAACCCCGCTTTAGCACGACGCGTTACATACATCACGTTACATGGGCTCAACCTTCTTCTAATCCTGTCTCATCCGTGTTAAGTCAACCTCTCGCTAAAGATGACTTAATCCAGACTGCCGACCATGGAACGTTATCAATCACTTTCTATATATAGCCGCTCTGACAGCAGGTACTACTTCAGTACTTACCTGCCATCTGCAGGGATGTCTTGATCAAGTACTATTATAGTATAACTTCAGATAAGGGAAAGAATAAAGGGTCGTTTATTTGGGATGTGCCGGTTATAAATGGTTGGTTTAATATTAATTCGTAGTTTAACGTGTTCTGAACTATTGATAACGATGATGTAATATGTAGAGCTCTTTCAATAAGCATTTGAGGAACTTTTAGAGTGAAATAGTTTGAATAATTCCGCTAAAACTTTCGATTAATTAATTTGTTTATTGAATAAATGGATATTTATTGATTGAAGAATAGTTTGATGCATGTGTTACGGGCAATGTGATAAATTCAATGGCATTTATCAATGAAATATATCACTTTGCCCACCTCCACCCTGGGCATTACTAATAATTCACAATTAATCACTTTGCCCGTAACATATGCATTAGTGAAACGTAATATACAGCACATTTGGTAAAAAGGATGAAAGTGTAATTTTTATTTTATGATTAGAATTTTCGAGAATTTCGTACTTTACATTCACTTTGAAAATTAATAACTATTATTTAACGAATTAAAATGTAAAATAAGATCCCGAAACTAAATTTTGTTGGTTATTCATAATTTTTAAAACGTTGATTAAAAAAAGGGGCTTGTGGAATAAAAATTGCTTTTTAGATCTAAGATCAATTAAAGAACTTAATAAAAATGTCATTCCAAAAAGAGCCGATTTATTTTACAATGCATTCAATCATTTTTAACCAAAACAAACTAACACTTCACGATACAAAACAAACCGCTGTTCTCCGGAACTTTTTCTCCCGAAATAGAAACATATTCTTCCTCCCTCCCTGTAACTGACAATACCCTCCCTCCCCCAAAGTTTACGCTCTCACTTTTTCACCATCAAAAACTCAAAATCTCCTAACTAATCCATCCAACAAAATAACTGAGAAAACAAAAACCAGAGTTAAATTGCGGAGCCAAAATGGGCTATTACTCTCTCTTCCCTTCCACCCTATCTAAAACTAAACCCGGCCGATTAGTCACTTTGATTATAGCACACGTCACCGTCTTTCTCCGTCTCTTTTAATCAATATTTCCTCTTCAGCTGCAACTAACGATAGTCGCTAGATAGCTTGGCACTAAGCCGAAAGAATTGTGGGTATTTATGGAATCCAGACGCCATTTTTTTTGCTCAAAAATAAATAAACTGGGTGCTTAAATGTCGAACCATAATGAATTGTCTGCGTGGAATAGCATTTTAGGGTCTGCCTACAATGGAGCGACTATTGTCACGGGACCCATTAATATTCATATCAAACGTAGGGAAGAAAGAAGGGGACTTGAGGGGCGATGAACTAGATCCGGTTGGAAGATAAAAGAATGCACTGAGAGAAATGACAGTTTCAAATTTGAGCAAATCGATGTTCTCATTTTGGTATGAAACTTTTTGGTTTAAATATGACAACCCAATGCTTTCAATGTTGAAACACCAGACATACTCAGTTTCAAACAATTTAATGGTCACCACTCAAATTATGCTTATTTTTAGTTTATATTTGAATATTGAAATATTTGCAATATATCGAAAGCAACATTAAGTTTGTGTGATAACGTGTAACACATAACGTTGTAACGTCACACTCAGCTTACTGGTCTACTTCCCACTTCATAGTAACGTGGCTATATGGTCATCATAACTGTAACACATTGCACCCTCTTTAAAAGTATGTCATGGACGAAATTAAAAAATGAGTACATGATGCTTTATTTTTGAGTGTCTGCACTTTTTCAAAAATGAGTACCTGCATGTTCTCAAATTTGAGTAAATTTGGATCGGAGCCTGTTTGAGTGCGTGACATACTCAGATTTGAGTAATCTTTACTCATTTTTGAGACTGTCGTTTTAAGAGTGTGGCACTCGTCTTCTTCCGCTACAATCTAGTCTATACTATGTTCCACTCTGGTCTAATCTAGTCTATACTCTGTTAAGTTGGCACGGAAAAAAAGGCTACGGTGGCCAAATTACAGCCAGGAAACTGGTGTCCAGCCAATCAGCCGGAATGGGCCACCCGTTCAACTCCGTTCTACCCGGCTCTATCCTACGGACTATATTCATTCGTTTCGGTTGAAAACTTTTAAAATATGATTAAACTGAGTTATATGATAAAAAATCACAATAAACTATAATGTATGTTACATCTTTACAAATGTGTCTGCATGTTCCTTATTTTAAATTGCAATACAAGCCAGTACTATTTTTTGGGTGGATTGGTACAACCTCTGCCTTTCCCAACAGTGATAACTTAGGGTGGAACCTCTACCCTCTACTATCTAGTCTAGTGAACCGTCCCTCAAGTCTCCTTCTTTCTCCTCGCCATGTTTGATAAGGATCATGGGTCTCCCGACAATCTTCGCACCAATGTGGGCAGATCCTTACGTGTCTTTATATCCCGGTCCTACGGTATTCCTATCCCGATGTTTCGAGTAATTTTTCTTATCCCGGTGTTCCCGGGTGGATTAAAATTCCTTCAGTTCTTAAGCAATATAATTTTTGAATGGTTTCCACATTTACATGGAAAAAGTATTCTAAAAATTATTTAAAATTGCTTAGATCCCTTGATTAATCATATCTTCAGGAATTAACGTTTTCGGTGAAATTATTCAATAATTAAAGCTTTTAAAAATCAATCTTTTCTTGTTGAAAGGTAGTTTTAACAGTTTTTTGTTTGTTAACCAACTTTCTTAAAAGGTAAAATATTATCACCTTTTGATTTTACATCCTCGTTTCCATGGAGACTATCTTAACAACAATGACATTCCATAAAGTTTTTTAAAATATAAAAATTAGATAAACTCTCAAATAAAAATATGTTAAACTGTACTTAAAATTTTTAAATTTCATTGAAATAGATTTTTAAATTATTAATATAATTTTTAAATAGACTTGTACCTAGTGTTTCTATTAAAAACTTGTTGTTTAGCATTAAATTTTCTTTGTAAAAATGGAGTAAGCAGATCTATTTTTGAGCAGAAATAAAGCTATTTCAGCAAAATGACCATAAAAAGGGTCAAAAGAGGGTCAAGGGGTCAATTAAAGTTTTCGAAACATAGCCTATGTTTTTTCCTGAGTTTTTTTACGTAGGTAAACCAAGTTTGGTGCAGATCGGAAGTAAACTGTGGATTTGTATAGAAGACAACCATACATATATAGCCACACTTAACTTTATTATATTAGATTACTAGCTGATATGCCCGGCCCTGCACGGGTAAAGTTATAGCTTTAGGATTTCTTATTTTAAATTTTCAATATTTTTTAACCTTATTTTACCAAGTGAAAGGTATTAAAATCCATCCAGTTGTCAAGCATCTTAATATTTCAACAATTTCTACATTTAACCTCATGATCCCCATAAAAAATCAGTTTAAATCTCCCAAAATTACTTAAAATATGCCCATTTAGAAACCTTGATTAATCATACAGGATTTTAATTAAAATTTTCTGTGAAATTATTCAATAACTAAACCGTATTCTATTTTGCAATTTATGAAAAAACATATCTTTCTAGTTGAAAGGGCTTTCACATTTTCAATTGTTTTTGTTTTGTAAATCAACTTTCTTGAAGCTGCAATAGATGATCGTTTTTTTATTTACATTTTCGTTTCCATGGAGACTATTTTAACAACAATGTTATTCCATTAAACATTTTATTTAAAAGCTAGATCAAGTTTCAAATAAAAATATTTTAAAATATACTTAATTACTTGTTTTAAAATTTTAAATTTCATTTAATTATATTTTTAGATTATAGTTATAATTTTTAAATAGACTTCATTTTCATTAAATAGATTTTTATATTATTAATATAATTTTTAAATAGACTTGTACCTAGTGTTTCTATTAAAAACTCGCTGTTTAGCATTATATTTTCTTTGCAACAATGGAGTAAGCAGATCTCTTGTTGAGGAGAAATAAAGCTACTTCAGCAAAATGACCATAAAAAGGGTCGAAAGAGGGTCAAGGGGCCATTAAAAGTTTTCGAAACATAGCCTATGTTTTTTCCGGAGTTTTTTTACGTATGTATACCAAGTAGGCATTTCGTACCAATCTAACAATATCGGTCAATGTTAAATCTTATTTAGATCTTTGTTATATAAAAAATAAATGTGTTGATCAATAAATCGCACTAACAACTATTTATTTATAATTTTCATTTGTAGTAGGTATATTTATCAATTTTAAACATTTTATATATAATATGCTGGTTATTAATAAGGGTAAACAAATTGCCTTCGTTATCATTTTTCACCAAAATGAGTATCAGCCTATCTTTTAGGTCTTAATAAGTTTACAGTTACCTTTATGAATAAACCTGTAACTGAAGTAAACATTCTGTTCTATAATTAGTTGCATATTTGAACGATTCATGATCATGTTACTAAAAGTAATGCATTTAAAAGTCCATTAATGATTTTAATGAGAACTAGTTACTATTAGAGAGTACACAAACCTTGCAAAACAATAAAATGTCGGTACTTTGTAAATTATAAAATCAGAAAACTGTACGGATGAAAAAAAGAAAGGTAATTATTTCCAATAAATTGTAAACAAGTTTTCCCTGAGGTATTTTGGAAATATAATATGACATTTTAATTAGTACTCCTCATTTGAACAATTAGTGTGTTTATGAATTTAGTTTGAAAAATTAATAGATTTAAGACTCCAATAACTGGAGACTTCTAAAGCTCTGAAAAATAATCAAATTCAATTAGGTTATTATCTCTTACAATTTAAGTAAATTCTAACATTAGAAGTAAAAAATATACTTTTCTTTCAAACATGGATTAATTGAACATAAAATATCTAATATCATAAACAATTCATAATGTATTCATAGAACTTAAATTTAATTCTTAAGGATTATTCAAATATAATTAGTTTGACATGTCTGCAAAAAAGAAAAACAACTTTCTAAAGCTGTTTAGATAATTCCACCTGATATTTATGGTTTTTGGTGTGCTTACCTTTTTTTATTGTGACATCACATTTTCTTTTTAGTCAGTTTTAGGTGTTTATGTTTTACTGAGAAATACCACAACTTTTTGGAAAATTGAATCATCCTTCTAAAATCCAAACTGATATTTTTTCACAAGATAATTTTAAATGTCTTTAGGTATGCGGAATCGAAAAACGACCTTCTTTTTATCATAGGACTTCACCTTTTTTTGACATTATAAGTAAATAAGGTAAAATAAAAGCATATAGTGTACTTATGTGTTAAATGTAAGTGTTTTTCTTTTAAAATTTAATATCATGATTTCAATGAACTTAGTCAAACACAAGAACAACAACTCCTTTCTTGCATCTTTCAGTCTCCCCAGTATGCATATCAGGACAGAAGCGGGCGTACGGCGTTGCAAGGCACGAAGAGGTGAACGTCACGTGCGAAGTGGATGCCGATCCGAACGACATCCAGTTCCGGTGGATGTTCAACAACACTTCCGAGACCATCGACATCATCACCTTTACCAGTTCCTCCACCTTCAGCATCGCCTCTTACATTCCCAGATCCAAGATGGACTACGGCACTCTCAGCTGCTGGGGAAGGAACAGCATAGGGGTGCAGAGGCAGCCTTGCGTCTTCTCCATAGTTCCAGCAGGTAATGCATAGCTCTGACACTTAAGGGAAGATAAAGTAATGAAGAATTATTTAAACTTTTCGATGGTTAAAAGTTATGATTTTTGTAAAATTTACTCTTCATGGCAATGGACTATTCACGTATTTGGGAAAAAAATGGAAAAGTCAAATTTTTTCCATTGAAAATGAACAATAGCAAAATTTTAGCTGTCCTTGAAACGCTCGTGACGTAATTTGATACAAACAATTAAATATTGAGAATCGCAGTAAGGTTATTCTGGAATGCCTTATCGTACTACTGTTTGTTTGTACCAACTGACATCACAAAACAATTTGTAACGTAGTAGCCGTTTTTAAGCTTTTTTAAAATGACAAATTTTAAAATTAAATAAAAAAAGTAATTAATCTTCAGAATCAAAACAATTTTGAGATAAATTTTCCTTTTCAACCATATCTATTGAATAAATAAATAATAAAAAATATGGTAATTGAGTCTTTCTACCGTATATCAGCATTTTTAAATTCGTACAACAGTGAAAAAGTGGTAGGTGAACCTCTGTTAGCGAATTTCAACATTTAAAAATATACACACACGATTATATTGTAGTACTTCATAATAACACACAGTTAACTTTTTTCATATACCGGTACTGAAATATTTTTATCTGCTGCGAGTGGTTGCGTAAATATAAACATGCTATAAATACTCCCTTCAGGTGTTTAAAATTTTAATTTCACACTTGTAACATACAATATATTCAACACTTGCTTAGGAAATATAATATCTGAAGGTTAAACTGAAAAGAGAAAATACGTTAGTAGAAAATGTAGAAAATTAATTTTCTGCAAACACTTCCAATATTTCAACCAACAAATATAACCAAAAGCACAACATGCAAAATTATCCATCGAAAAAATAAATTATGCTTATTTTCAAATGCGAAAAATATAGAGGACACACATAAAATATATGGAGCACATACAATACAAAGTTTCTAAAGGCGAACTTAAAAACCATTTTTGTCTCATATTCCTTTTAAAAAAGGTATTGGCTGTTCAGGTTTTACATTCTTTAGGAATTGTAAATCGGAAGTTCACTTGAATGAGAAAGCTTTCATGAGAGTTTCCGTTGAAAAGAAAAGTGAGGAAAGAGAAAGCATTTCGATTGGAATTCGTAATTTGTAACGTGAAACGAAATGCATTCAGAACCTTTTCCGTAAAATTTCACCCACGTAGTTCCATTAAATGCTTTCGGAAGACGTGTATTTTGGTTTTGTGCTCACGGTAGTAAAATGTTTTATCAGTGTTGCAAAAATTGGTGGGGACACGATTCTTCGAAATGTATTTGTAATGAAAAAAAAGTATAACACTCATTTTTAAAATGTTTTAGTAAAAACTATATTTTATTAATCATATTTTAATTTATTTGTAATGGTTAATAATAGCATTTAGATTTTTAGCTCAAATAATATAGGGGAGAGTGGGGATACTTAAGCTACTTTTTAAAGCTTAAGTTTTTTTAATTAAAAAAATCAACTTGAACACATCAAAAGGAAATCTTGTGTTTGAAAGTTAATATTTTTCTCTAAAATTAAGTGGTAATTATTTTTATTTTGACAGTTATACTATTACCCACTATCCAACATTCAACAATTATATTACCAACTCAATGATTTTTTTAAGTGCGGTTTGCCTTATTTTCATAATAATTTGGATGATTCAATTTCAACGATGAATTGATGTGGAAAGTTGAAATTTTTGAAAAAATTTGACATAAGATCAGGCAACAATAAAAAGGTTAAATTCTTGATTTTTGATTTAAGTATGGATGGATATGCGTAGTTTTTTTTCAATGCAAGTTGATTTCTGAAGTTTCCCTTTCAATATCGAGAAACAATTTTCAATTGATTAAAATTTCCATTTATACTCAAAATGAAAGAGATGAGTATATCTTAAATTTAATATAAGTATTTAAAAAAATAAATATTTTACTGAGTTAAATCTTCTCAGAAAAATTACCTGACTGAAATAAATAATGCATTATTTGAGAAAAAGCTTTTTTGTGACACAGTGAAATATAACATGGAGATCACAGAAGAACACGGATACTTGAGACGAAAGAATCAATACTATTCACTACCTCACAAAAATGTCGAAAAACTACTATCAATAAAACACCAGAAAATGCTCTTAGCTGTCCAAACAGTTTCTTGATAACAGGCCAAAAGATCAATTGCGTTCAATAACAATTTATTCCTCTGACAATTATCAGAAAATCAATAGATAGAAATATTTTCTGAAACATGGAAATAATTATATCGAGAAATATTGACTTAGACATTTTGAATATACAACACTTTATACCTTCTATCAATCCTTACTTCGGAACATTATTTCAACGAATAATTTCTTCCTTTCGTCTATCCATGCCGAAACACATATCTACCTTTTTTTCTTCCAAACATGAAGCAATTATTGAAATAATTAGTTATCGGATATTTTTCTGTCTGAGATATTTCATTTGTTTTGAGAGTTACCGTATAGAGATGAGTTAATACGATTCTGAAGGAAAACAACGTTATGAAATTAAAGATGACTTTGAATACACTAATCATTTCCCAGGATTGGTAGTGACTGTAAAAAGTGAGATAAAAAATTGCTAGCAGTTAATGAAGTTTTTTAGCTATCCAAATGATGTTTAATTAAAAATACTCATCTCGTGAATCTAAGAAAATGCTACTAATGTATAATCGGTACTGGAACGTGTGATTGCTTCGTCATGCCAAATAAACACATTGCTCAATCATTTGTTAATTATAATTGTTGGCTGTTGTATCTCACCAACTGAGCTACTCAGGATTAAAGTGGTATAAGTCCAACCATGCAAAATTTAAGAAAACATTGATTTGGATTTCTTTGAAGATCCTTTACCTAATGTGGTGGTCCTTAGCCATAAGTTAGATGAATGTTCCCTAAGAGCTGTCTAAAATGCTTTTTCACAGGAACTACACGGACTTCGTCAAAGAAAATCTTCATTAACCGAAAGCTACGTTCAGTGGAATTATTCCACTTTCATTCTAAGCAGATCATATGTTGACAGCTTGTAATCTTTCAAAGATTCTACCCACATTTTCATGAATAAACAAATCCATCGCACTTGGTTAGTTTTTTTATGACTAAATTTTTCTACAAAATACTTCCACCCTTTCCTCACTCAAATATTTTTTAAACAGCTTTTAAAACAGTTCTAGATAAAATTTATCTTAGTAACGATTCAAAAGCAACACATTTTTCATTTAACCTTTTGTTCCAAAATTAATAAATAAGGTCTTCAATGAACTATGGTTTAAAAATCAATCTGAGTAAAAATGAAACACACGTTTGAGTATTTTTTTAAATATCGCATTTTAAAACCCTATACAAACAACTAAAAGTAGAACACTTCTCACTGGCTAGTAATAATCTCTAGCTCATTTAATATTTGAAAATTCTAATAATTTTAGTTTTTTTCATATTCAAATATTTGGATATGAAAAAACACATTACATTTATTTTACATTACATTACATTTATTGTATGACTCACAATAAATGTATTTTGGCCAATTCACACTTAAATTAGTAAATTTAATCCTTTTGCGTACATATTTAAATTGATGATAATTTAAATGTATTTGATTTCATAATTAATTATCCAAAATGCCGCATCAGACACAAACATCACAGAGTGAATAACTCACATGATTGTTTATTATGCTCGTTATGATTTCATTTCTAGGTCCCCCAGATCCCTTGCAAAATTGTTCTTTACTTAGTTTTTCTGCAACGAGTTTCACCGTCAACTGCACGCCAGGAGTCGAAGACGGTGGTCTTAAACCAAAGTTCCACATTGTTGCAGTAGGTCAGCGTGAAGATAGGGCTCACAAAAACGTGTCTATTGTGACCCATAAACCTTTCTTTCATATCAGAGGTTTAGTACCCGGGACTACCTATGAGTTGGTGATGTACGCTTTCAATGCAAAAGGCCGTAGCACAACGGTTGAGATATTGGCCAGCACTTTGCTAGCGGCTGAAAGAAGAACAGGTTAGTTAGTTGATATGGATAGGGTGACACACTCAAGCATTGCTGTAAACTAGTATTTAAAGGATTATCTATTGAACGGAGGGATCTTGGCAGTAAATTTACATTGCTGAGGGGTGTTTCAACCATTATTTTACTAACGTAAATTAATAAAGCGTCGTTCAATATCGGATGCCGTTTTTTTAACCCTTTATTTTTTATCTTTAGTTATAATAATATGCTATCACCAGATGATATTCACAGAAAAACACCAACTTCTCCTGCTGAAAAAAAAGCTCGCCCCTTCAATGCTAAGTAAAGGGATCTTTTAGTATGAAAAAATGTCATAGATCATATAAACCTCCATTTAAAAATATTTTGAAAGTCTCCTTTAACCCCTTTTCAAATACTAATTCTTAGCATCATTTGTTCATTTTTAAAACTGTTTTATTATTTGAAAATTTAATTATTATATTTATATCTGTAAAATATATTAATCTGAAAACTATTATTTGATATCTAGGGATTCCCTTTATATACCAATGGTCTCTACTAAAAACAATCGTACTAATGTCATAAAATGCTTTATAAAATATTTACGAACGTCATTAATGACTTCGATAAATCAATAATAATTAATAAAAACATTTTGTAGTGGTTCTAGCATGTATTTTAAATGCTATAATTGACTTTCTGATTACTTTTAAATTTAATGTCATGATTGCTATCAGGTTGCATTTTTTAGTAAAACCAAAATAGGGTTCTCTCAAGCCGTGTTCTGATTAGAGTAACAGATAGAAGAAATTGAAATGTAGCGAGGGAGAAGTTAAAAAGTTATAAAGTTGTTAAAAATTGACCCCAATTTCTCTACAGCCACAATCATCCTAATTTTTCCTTCGTCATCAGTCCACAATTAAAAAAATAGACAAAATCCACACTCTCTTGTTCATTTAGAATAGGCGCCTGAAATATAGTGATTTCCCCTCTCTAAAAAGCGTAACCATCGTTACGCTCTTCGCGCAGCCAATAGTAAGCTTTCTTCGTCACTTTGACGATGATAGTTGACATGGTTACCGATTCAGTGGTGAGGGAAGGAAATGTACTCAGGTGCCTATATTTATATTCAAATTGAATCAATTATAGATTACAACCTTTTTTGACCTTTCTTGTAATGACACCGATTGACGTAAGATCACACCACACTTTTTAGCTTCCTAATTGTCGAGTCTTGGTCATTCTGTATTTTTCGCCAATCAGGTAGCTAGAAAGTGGTGCGTGATCTTACGTCAACCCGTGACGTCACTGACATGAAACGTTGTAATTTAGTATAGGAGGATTTAAAACAAATTGTGTTACAAACACCAATTAACCACTTCTGGTAACTAGCTGAGAGTTTCCATTGAATTCGTATTTTTCTAGATCGTGCTTAAATAGTTTAACTCTCCCCTAATAGCTTCAGATTCCAGTGATGCTTGAGTGTAAAAGTACACTTTAAATGAGATATGTTTGGGCTATTTGTTTTTAGTTTTTATTATTATTTATTTTTCAGTTCTATATACCATGTTATATTATGTTTATTTTATGTTAATTAGTTTTGTGTTATTATAACATATTTTATGTGAGAGAAATAACAATCGCAATACATAAAAATGATGTTTTGCTTAAATTAAGTAAAGAGTCATTTTGAATATTTAATTGATTTATTTATTTTATATATTATTACATAATGTACACTTTTTTCTTTTATGAAACGTCTCATAATTATTTATAATTTGACAAATATAGTATAACACGCATTGTCAAGATCTCTCCCTTCAAGCATGAATTCGGACAAGTTCAGGCATGTGGAAGCAAGTAGTACATGAATTGGATTATTCTCTTATTGTCTTCTTTATTTTTCCATTCCATTTTTAAAATGCATTGGATATTAAAAAACACGCATAAAACAATGGCCCATCCAAAATGCATGTTATCATGGGTATAAGATGATCTTACTTCCATGCAATAATGAAAATTTTGTAAAATAAAGAATAAGAAGAATAAAGAATAGAAGTAACTCATGGAGGGATTTAACTACTTCTTAATTGTGAACTAATTTCAACCTTTTTTATTAAAGTAAATTATAATACCGATATTTAGCTCATAAGAATTACACTAATTTCGCTTTAAAATAAATAGGAGAAGGGAAATTTTATACAAAATTTAAAAATGATTTGATATGCATTGAAATATTTCTCAATCTTGCAGACAGTTCGTAGAAACTATTGTAGCAGTAAACCATAGTTCAGTTCCACGATATTCATTAGTTTACAATGCGGGTCGGGTTGGAGTAGGCTAAACAACGACAGTTGATTAAAGATGGATATTGAATAAAAATAGATCTTGTGTTATTCATGATAAAGTAAATAATAATTAGTACAAACTTTTTCTAGTTCACACTGTTATAATTTTTAGGAGGGTTGAAGTTTAATCCCAACTCACATTTTATTCATTCGGTAATTTCATTCTGTACCCGGACATTATTTAAGCTGTTGCACCTCACTTTATGAGTGAAGCCTATTTTTCTCGGTCTTCCTTTTAAACGCCGCAATTCAAATTTTAAACTAAAGGTTCTGATTTTCGGCTTAAATGGCGTGTAACATCATTCCTAAAACCATATTCTAGTCATTTTTTGGCAGAAAAAAGTTCCTAAGTATGATTTTGAGGATGTTCCCATTTGGGAACATCGGCGTTTGGGGTGAAGTTTGTAGGGGGATTTTCAAAAGGCTCATATTTTACAATTAATTCAAATAAAATGAGTGAAATAGGTTTCTACTCAATAAATATGAACAATTTTATGATAGTGGACGTTTTTTTTCATTTTTATAATCCCTATTTGGATGATAAACTAACATTTTATAGATTTTCAGAAGAAAAAATTGAGATGTTTATTACGGACGCGAAGCTTTTCCGTACATTTTTCATGCACTATGGGTAATATTTTGGTATAAAACACATAGCAGTGTTCCCATGCGCTTCAAAGCTAAACAGTTACGTTTCTGTTCGAAAAATAAGTTTTAATTACGGTTCTATACGGATATCTAGCATAAAAACAACTAATTGCATTCAAATCTAATTAGCTTTCAAAAATGATAATCATAATTATCTCCATTGATTCATTAAAGCTGTGTTTCTCACTGGAGATTCCGAACTGAACCACGCATCTCTTACATCCAACTTACGTTAGAAGAGTGTTTTTAGATGTACACACTTTTCCTTATTTTCAAAATTCTTCAATTTTATTCCTAAAATTTTTATGTAAAAAAAGACTTGAACAAAATATGTACGCAAATCCTCAGAAGCACTCCAAATATGCTCTTTGCATAACTCCTAATGATAATTACTGAAAATTAATCGATCGAGGAGTTAAGAAAAATATTCAAGTGTAAGAATCTGCTATAAAGATTTGGCATTTATTTCTCCATAAATCAGTTGAAAAAATAAAAATTACATATTTTGAATTTAAAACATCATTCTTAACCTGTTTAGATCCTTTGAGACAAAAAAGGCTAAAAAATAAAAGAAAATTGGAAATAACTTGAATTTTTGCAAGTTATAAAAATCCCCTCAAATACTATACCCCAAACGCCGATGTTCCCATTTGGGAACATATACGTAGTATTGGTAATTACTCTCCAAAATTGAGATATGAAGCTATTCTGCCAAGCCAAATGGGAAGATGTGTGATTAAGCTACTTAAACACAGCAAAATTATTTAAAACTAAATTTATTTCAAATTTTTACAAGTTGAAACTTGTGCATCTTTTGGAAGATCCAAAAATCTCTAATTTTGATGTAAATTCTATAAAAAGGATTAAATTGCAAGTGAAAAACTTTTGCATGTAAAATAACTTCATATCTTTGAGTTGCTTTCTACCAAGTATCAAATTCCTGCATGAAAAATTAAGTGGTTAAAAAATTCCATAAAATGATGTTCCCATTTGGGAACATCGGCAGGGAAAAGGTTAACAAGAAAACATGCGTGTAGGGGTAGGGCATTTAACATTTGATCTTAAGAAATGAATCCTTAGTTTTACAGTAGAAGCATGGCATTAAATTTTTTTATCGATAGGTACTCTTACTTAGAAAAGTTTTTTTACAATATATTTAGAAAATCCCTCAGTTGATATTTCATTTACCTTTAATTAAGAATTAAAAATTAATCACACTTAAAAAATTTAACTATTTGCAGGAATTCAAGAATGTAAATAACAAAACAATTAAAAATACATTTGCATATTGTATTGAAAAAAGAATCTAAGTTAGAAAAAAAATTATTGTCAAATGTAAATGACATTATAACAAAATATACAGACAGACTATCTAATAAACGACTTAACAAGGCACCTAAGCGAATTTCAGTAACGACTTCATTTAAATCAGGTGGATAAAAATAAATTCTTAGAAAGATAACACTGCGTGGATTTAGCAAACAGCGCGGTATTCTTGTTAATTTTTTAAAACGCAATTAAAAGCAGTCACAAACTTCCCTCTCAGGACCTTAATTCTTGGGGTAAACTAGTTACTCATGCGTTAATGTGTGTCTCCCGTTGAGTTTTGCAATCCTCAAAGGTTGGAAAACCGGTACTTCTGGGCTAGAGTTTAACGGGATTTCCTAGTCTAATAAGATGAACTCTTAAGTACTTTAAGACCAAAGGTGTCTTTGTATTTCTCGTGAGGCGTATTTAATAAATAGCTTCATTTTAAATGAGGGAAAATATCTCCTTAACCGTTTTAGTTTAATTATACTATTACTTCTACTAAATGGTAGGTCAAGATTCCTTTGTTTGGTTAGGACCCTTTTCCCATAAGAGTTTGTTAATCCTTTTGTTTAAAATTAATCGTTTTTTCCATAAATATAGACTAATATAGAATGCTCCTTTTGTGCAAAAAACAGACCTTAGAAACAAAAAATGGCAATTTATTTATTTTCTTTAATGTATAAGTATTGTAATAAAATGAATTGGCACAAAATGTGTATCAAAACCTGTATAAATTTACTTACGCTCAAAAATATATTATGATAATGCTCTACATGACTTAAAAAAGTAACTTTGATCTCTATTTATTCACCAACTATCTCAATCGTGTTTGTGAGTTTTAACATTCCCTTAAAGCCAGTTCTTCAGTTAAATCTTTTATATTTAATCAATTACTATATGGTTTGTCTTTAACCTTCAACAGCGAAGTAGTTTAGACCATAACCCCAATAAGCATTCCCTTTCACCCTCCAATCAATACTTTCATTTCATCCATGACATTCTATTAATTTTCACCAATAAAATTTCGTTTCACCCTCAGAAATTTATAATCATCATTTTTACCATGACACAATTAACACCCCGCCATCAATACAAGAGCACTATATCCCGGCTTCTCCCCGTCTTTTCCCAAAACGACTTGTCCGCAACACATCTACACAATGGGCGTTACTAATCAACATAAGTCGCATGGATAATTCGGTGCAATAATTAATGTATCGAGTTGGGGGTGTTATCTGACGCAGGTAACAACCAATCTTGCTTTATTCAATTCCTCAGGAATAAACCATTAGACTGGTGAGTTCGTAGAATTTTGAAGTGTAAATATTAACTTACTAGAGAGTGAATTGATTTTAATCAGGAAGTGGAATGGAATTTCGCATGTCGTTGAAGAGTCTTTCCTGAGTTTAGGTGATAATGCGACACCATTTTTAGAAGTGCCTGATTTGAATCAAGTACGATGGTGTATGCTACTGCTCTCAAGTTCCACTTCATATTTAGGTTTAATATTTATGTTCTTTTGTGGATAGTACCCCTGTATTATACCTATTTCTTGAATCATGCAAATTAAGCTTAAGTGATTTATTGTAAGCGTTTATAGTTGTGTATGTGAGAGACATTAAAATAGTGTTTTAAGCATGAGATTCCTTTCTCAAAATGTGCGCAAGGAAAATGTAAATATTTTTTTCTTCGAAAATTAGTAATTGACGTATTATTTAAATGTTATTATTTTAAATTGAAAAGTTTTATTGCACGATTTACAGAAAACGAGTAATGACACCAAAAATGAAGTCATCGTCTATTAAAAACATAAACAAAAATTCATTTTTGTTTAAATCATATGTTACTATGACATTTTTATTTATGTCTCATTGTTTTTTATACGGATAAGAAATAACTTAAATTTATTATAAGCGTAAGTCATACAGAAAAAATAATTTATTTCATTCTGAAAAGTATGTTACACATATTTTAACTTTAGTTAAAGTCACAAACACAATAGTCAGGAAACACGTTACTTTCAATATGAATTTATGCTGAATATTATAACCATAACTTGCGATGTCCGCTGTCTACTATGCAATAGCGAACCTTACATACTACTGTTCCAAACCGAGTACACTACGTAAATTTGATCAGAGATGTAAACTAACTGTCATTTACATGCTTGAGATATTCTACTCCCTTAGGAAATTAGGGACATTCATTATCATCCAGGGCACTCTACTACTGAACTGAGACATGAGGTGCTTGCCATAAAATATTTTAAACTTAAATCTCTCTTTGAATACATGCGTCTTAAATCTAAATGTGTGAAAGTATTGTTAATTAAGAGATAGTAAGCGATATAGAGCTTTATAAAACTCTTTTTGTCGACATTTCCTTTAGGAACTGTAATATTTTGTCAAATTATAAAGCTTTTAAAATATTTATCTTATTCATAGAAAATGTGTGAAAAAACAAAAGTTTATAGTGTAAAACACCTTATTTAGTTGATAAGTGTTTAGAGAGAAAAGGTATAATGCCATTAGAATGTTGTATTAGAGTTAAGTAGATAAATTTTAGTTAGAATTTCAATGTTTTTTATTAGTTAAAATTTTTTTTTCGAATGCTGAATAGTTATTGGATAATGTTTTGGCAAATACATTTAGAGTTAGCATTACTTACCTTATAATTTTAGATCTAGGTTGGTTAAATAAATTTTAAGTTATTTGATGCTTTCTTAAAATGTTTGAACATATTGCTTCTTTAGGTCAAATGGCTTTCAATATATTTACTTATGGTTCATATTTATAGGTGATGAACCACCCATAGCTATAAGTGCAGTTCTAGCAGTACTTATGGGACTTGTCGGTGCATTAGTACTTCTAGCAATTATAATCATATTCATTATGAAATCTAGAAGTTCTAGTGATAACTCAGGTAAGATATAATAGTTCTTTTTATTTATTTAATGACTTCAAAATGTTAGTTTATGAAAGAAAACTACCTTTTAAAACGTTCCAATACTGGCAAGAAATTAGTTTTGGTACGCAAAAATAATCATATTTTTAAGAGTTCGTTTGATTTAGTTCTAGGTTAAATCGCACTAAAATTTTTTGTATAACTATACTTTAGAGACCTAGGAAAAATATCGTCATATACATAAATCTTTGTGGCCATTTTTTTCAAGCGGGACTGAGGATAAGGACGAGTTTACCAGTAGCGATTTAAGCGACGCACCTGGTACAAACTTCCCTCAAAATATTTTTAAATTATGACGTTTAAGTGTAAACTCACAACTATCAAGTGTCGCCTCCAACCGTGGACCAGTTTCGTCCTTGTTAGGACTCATCGCCCAGTAGTTCAGTGGTAGTGCTTCGCGCTTCCACACAATAGGCATGGGGTGTGGAGGTCCCGGGCTGGGCAAGATCCACTCCCCGGGCTGGGCAAAGTCCCGGCTGGGCAAGGTCCACTCAGCCTTTCATCCCTTCAGTGGGTCGATAAAATGAGGACCAAGCTTGCTTGGGAACTTAACACTGGAGGTCTCGCGTTAGAATGACCACCTAACCGGGACACATGCCTAACACCTTGCACCCCAAGGCCCCACGGTTATGAAAACGAAGATGGGCATCGTAGGCCTTGGCCCACTCGGGCTTTTGCGCCAATGAGTTTAGTTTTTAGTTAGGACTCATCAGCACGGAGGGCAAGTACTAGTCTAGCCAACTATAACTGAAAATATGGTGACCATTGATTAGTTCTCCACTTATCTGCTGGAAATACATTGGCATTCCTGGAACATATTTAATTCCAGAAAATGAAAGGAGTATTTCACCATTATTCCTGGTTCAGCGGACAATAAGCGTTAACTTACAACTCTCAAGCGTATGATGATGAGCGTTGATGATATATGAGCGCTGATGACGTATGTTCTACGTCATAGCCTCTAAGAACCAATGTCAAAACCATTTTTTTAACCAATGGGGAAATCAATAGAAAATTTTCGACTGCTTTCTCCTGTTTTCCCTCATAACGCGCGGATCACATCACTTGAATCACTGCATGTAAATATTATCAAACACAATATCATTATAAACACGTTTCACTAGAAAAACATACAAAAACTTAAATCCATAGTAATAACATTATGTGAAATGATAATGTTTGTTAATTATTGGTTTGAATCAAAGTGGCTTAAGTCGTGCCTACCTAATTTAGAGAAACTACATGTTCATTCTAAATCAAATTGCTTCAGATTAATTAGATTAGATTAGATATATTACTTTTGAAGGAAAGTACTTTAATCAAGGAAAAAACAAATTACTTTAATTTAGGATTAATAGAATAACACTCAAATATAAATAATACAGATTTAATTTTAGCTACTATAATTAATATTTTCCAGGCAAACATAGTATAACCAAAGAGTGCCATTTTGCAGCCATGTTGAAATGTCGCATGACAAGTTATTTGAATGGTTCTGCAACCCAGTTCTGGGCTATTTTATCTAATTAAGCTGTCTCACCCATCATCATCGTTATTGATTGCGCTTCCATTCATTATTTTAATTAGCACACAGAGCACACCCTACACGAACTATTTCATTTAGGCTTATCATCAAAGTTATTTGTTCTGAGAGCATTCCGCAGCAAGCTCCCTCGAATGTGTAGCAATGTGCTTTTCGTCTTCTCTTTATTTTAAAATAGACTACTTCGGTCTATGTTGAAATGCTTTTGACACAGTCGACCTATTGAAGATGGGAATTTTTTTTGTTCACTGTATGCATTTTTTGGACAAAGGGACTGAGAGTATGATATATGAAAAGAAAACAGAAGCAAATTTATTTCTACTGATTAATAATCCACCATTTTCATTTTAAGTTTTAATTAAAATAACTGATTTAAATTACTTTATGGACATTTATTATTTTTATAATTTTGTGCCTGATTTTTTGTTCATTAAAGTACACACAAACTGTTCTTAAAAGTTTTATAAACTTTTCTGAACTTTTTTTAGGAACCTTATAAAATCACTTTAGTTCATACTTTTAAATATAAATAAAGGAGATAATTTTTTTGTGAAATCTTTAAAATAAAGGTTATTTTATTTAGCTTTATACTTTCTATTGTTTTTTAACCTCCAACATATACTATACTCCTGTACAACAGAAATTATTTGAAGGACATACCATTTTTGAAACCAACTACTTGAAGGTTTTTTTGCTAAATGCCGTTTACGTACCTATTTTTATGAATTTTTCTTTCTCATGCTTTTGTTTACTTTTCATTGAATTTTGTGGTTATGTATTAAGCAGATAGTTATTGAAGGGATTGGTGGATAAAGAGGCTATGTTACAAGGCCTGTCCCAAAAGTTACGAGACGGAATTCCAGTCAGAATTAGGGAATTAAGTCTCGTTACTTGTGGGACAGGCCCCTTCATCCACCAAAAATATCAATAACTTTGTTTTCTTGTCCAAAGTTTATGGTTTCATGAGATATATTTCTTGATTAAAATTTCTCTTTGAAGATTTCGATTTGTTAAAGCCTTTGATGTGTATCATTAGATACTATTTTTGAAATTTATCATTCGAGATCGATAGATGCCTGTCCTAAAGAAATAGATTATCCGTATACAATCGAACACAAATATACCATTTCCCTGACCAACCAACCTTCTAAGGATCATCAAAAACCACCGGAGTGTTCCTCGACCGGAGACGCAGCTCTTCCCTCCCTTGTAGCAAATAAAGGCCATGTTGTCAAGATGATGGCCTGGTTTAAATATCACAGTCTCAGGAGACCACTTAACCGGATTAGATGATATAAACGAGAACGACGAAACAAATGGAGTTGAAATTCCTGGCTAATGTCCTGCGAATGTTTATGAACGTTCTCTGGATTCCGACAGGGTCGTCTGTTCTTTGTCAACCGCTAAATTACGGCGCAGTTTGCGTGTGGTCTGAAGGCCTATTTCATAACGCTGCGTCGTTTTGCCAGTGATCCCGACGGTGATCGGGGAAAAATTGAATCTTGATTGCAGCTTATGTTCAGCTAGGGTAGGATGGAGATGCCTGTTATGCGAGGTTGGGTATAATGTGTGAATATTTATGGCGGATTTATAATTAAATAACGTCTTGATATTGCGAGAGCTGCTGGGGTAATGTATTGTTAGGATATTGGAGTGGCTATATATAAATGTTTATCTGCCATTCATTGACTTAATTGGATGGTTGAGAAAAGTTTATCTTCAATATTAATTAATCAAATTTTATCAATAACTAATTGTAAGAGATATAATCTGTAAAAAATTGTCGTAACTAAATTTAATTACTTTATTACTTATGATAAAATTGGAGTGCTTATCAACAATTTAGGTGCATGATGTAGTAGGAACGGAAAAAAGTTGCTGAAAAATAAATAATTAAAATAAAAATATTAATTAAATTACAACCCATTTATTAGTTAACACTTCCATTAAAAATGGGTGTTTCATCTTGACTACCACAGTCATTTACCTTGAGTGGATTGGATAAAAATAACCGGATAACGGTCCCTCTAAGACCAATGGTTTTAAAAAAGTTTGCGTGAGAAGAAAAAATGCATTCAGCCATATTTGTAATAAAAAAACGTTCAAAGAAAATGATAACTTATAGATATTTGATTTTTTTCTCAGACAATAATGTTAAAAATATTTACCTCAGAAATAGAAGCATGGATACCCTCATCTTCCGAGGAATGAAATAATAAATTAATTTTTCATATTCCTAGTTATGATGCAGAAGCCGCATTTTTTAAAAAATATGAGTAGTTTGAGTAGTGAAAGTTTTCTGGATAACAATTTTACACTGAACACAGGAAAGTTTAATAATGTTTTGAATGTAATTTCAGCAAGAATTAGGATTGGATTGATAAGATCTCCTACCCAACGATAGATTTATATCGTTGAGTGAGAGATATATTCCCCTCAACGAATAGATCCCAGTCTTATAAAATCCCGTCGGCTCCGAGATGAGCCAAGTTTACCAGTCTGGGAAGTTTTGAAGCACTCACTATACGGGCCGGGCCCTTTTACATACAAATATTTGAAACTATGTTTAAATGTCTCCCTAATACATTTTCCTATACCTCTTCTCTTTCCATTTTGCAAGTCTATTCTTTCTCTTTTTCTTTTCCTGTAACTTCTTTTCAGTTTTTCTGATTCACAATCATCATCTTCTGTTTACTTTACATAACCTAAGAATGTTTTGGAAAATGTCTGAACGAAAAATTTCGGTTCAAGAAAATATTGTTTTATATGCAACTTATAAATCTAAAAATTTCTTTTCAACCAAAATGTTAAATCAGAGAATAAGATTTACCATACATTATAATATCAGGCATTTTCTTTCTTTTTCATGATCACAAGTTCATATTTAATTTTTAAATACTTCAAATGTGCTATACCTAAAGCTATTTTATAGAATATCGCTAACCAAAAAAATAATGTGGCAAAATATAGTACCAACCTTTAAAACACAACGGAAATAACAGTCGAATGATCTGATATTTATTCCATTACTGCCGAATATCTGTGTACAAAGTGTACGAAACTACACCAAGTTACAAGAAAAAACACCATTCGGGACTGGTGATGGAATTCGGAGTCACGAAAAAGTGTACTTAAAAATGAAGTTATTGGGTAATAAATCAATCCGCTTTCACATTCAATGGAGGAAGCTGTCAAAAAAGCCCGGACTCCGTGATCATCTAGGCTCTTTCGATCTTTATTCCTGATCCCGGAATCGAGAAACGGGGTAGTCTGAAAAGGATGGGATCAGAATTGGATTGTTGTAGTGATATTCGGGAAATGTCAGGAAAAGAAATATAAAGGAAGAAAATTATTTTTAAAAGGAGCTATTGTGTCGTTAAATAATCATTCAAGCTAGTTTGTCGTTCATTAATTACGGTTTAGAAGGTTTTGTTTTATTAAAAAAGGAAGTTCTGCCCAATACCCTCTGTATGACATGCCTTAAAATACTTTTATATCAAGCCAAACCCATGAAAACATGTGTTATTTACTTTAAATTTTTATTACAAATAAACATGCATTTATTAAATTCATTTCTTTCGGGCTTGTAGGCCGTGGTCTAAAATAAAATAAACCCGAAAGAAATGAATTTAATAAATCAAACCGGCTGTGAAAGTCTTCATGCTTACAAAACATGCATTTATTTCAAATTACAAATAAACATGCATTCATTTCAAATTACAAATAAACATGCATTTATTTCATTACACATAAATTTTAAGGGACATATCAAATGATACATTTTCTATAAAGCCATACCCATGATGACATGTGTTATTCACTTTTAAAATTTTCATCATTGAGTACCTATTAATAAACAAGAAAATTTTAATTTTAATTAAGTTATAATCAAATGATATCATTTATCAATGATACAATTGTAATTAAATTTTAAAACAAATTACATAATTGAAATTCTGAAATTTTAGTGCCTAAGAGAAACGTTTTACCACACTTTTTGCTCTGATATTGTTCTTAAAAGTATACACCCATAAGATATAAGTAGGATATGTAGTTTTTAGAAAAATAGCATTTTTAATTTTCTCAATTAAAAACATTAAAAAAACTAAAATATGTGTGATACAAGATTACAAAAGGAGGTTTTCCGAAAAAAAGGGGGTTGAAAATTTATATTTTCACTTCACTAAGACGTTACTTTCCCTATGCAGATTTTAACAAAATTTCCAGACCTTACACTCTAGCCAAGGGGCATGCATCCCCTCTATCCCCAAACAAAGGAAAGTTTATTGTCCCAAAAATAGCCTCGGTAAATCTCCCAGACCCCGTACCTCCCAGGGCTACCAGAATTGATTGCTAAGTCCTAACTCTCGTGCAAATGAAAATGTAACAGTTCCCCCGCCTCTGATAATAAAACACAACCGATTCTTACAATACGAAAAGGGATAGAAGAGCAGGGATAAAAAAAATTCTAGCTCATAATGGTCGCCTAGAAAAAAGGAGTCACAAAAAAGGCAGCGTTATAACCACACTTTACTCCTTTGCCCTCCCCAGAAATATAAGAACAAAAGGGGACTAGTGGAATAAAGCTAGGAAAGCCAAAAAAAAATGGCGTTGCTCAAATAACGTCGGCTCGTAATGAAGACGAATGGTGAAGAATTAGGCTTAGCTTTACCCTTTAAGTTTTATTTGGATATCTCGCAACGTTTTAGTTTCTTAACGATGTTAAGTTGGATTCGTTTAAAAAGATTGGTGTTTGAAGTTGTACTCACTTACCTGAAGGTTGGTTTTGAAAATTTTTTTCAACACTTCTTTCTTATTGCGAATGTGTTCCAGGGTTTTTTCTATAGTTTCATTTTTATGAATAGAATAAAACATCTGAATTTGTTTCTATGATTTTTAACATTAAAATCTAAAACAAGAATGCAAAAGTATGGAAAAAGTATGAAAATATCAGTTACATGTATTACTTATATATTTTTGATAACTTTTACAGACTGTTTCAAACATATTTTTGGAGATTCAACAAATGTTTTACTCAACTCAAAAAATCTCGCCTGTCTTACTTTTTTTTTAGAAACGCAAGCACTTTTATTTTTTCTCAAAAACATGTTTTTCTTAAAAAATTATAAGATAAAAGATATTACGATTTCTATAATGATGCACCATAGTTATTTTTTCCCTGTGAATCAACTTTAAAACAAATAAAAATACACCAACTGAAATCTCCGTAAAATTTTTAGTTATTTTTAAGCACGCAACATCTCATATATGATTATGTAAATTGCAAAGGACTTCTTAATCATCTCTGGATCTGTAATGAAATTATATGAATTTTTTTATTTCAAGTTTTAGATGATAATAAGTGATCTTTTAAGTTTTTAATTACCTACTTTTTCCTGCAGCTTACGTAAAATTAAAATCACTATCTTCCTTTAATGGAAAAACAAACAGTACCAATTTTTTTAACTGACCCATTTTTTCTGTCACAGATAAGAGTTCTCTTGTCCAAAATCATTCTCTAAGCATAATGTTTACATCCTGAAAAGTGTTAAAACATTCAGAAGAAAAAAAACATTCCATTTAAATTGAGTGAGATAATTAAAACAAGTGGACTCTGCATAATTAAATAGAGCTTTCACTCCCAAAACCCTAACTTTCTTCCCTGCGAAAATCAAGTTGTGAATCGCTTTCCCCTCATTCCCAACAAAAACTGTATTTTCCCAAAAAAAAACCCAGGAATATCTGTGTAATTGCGTACATTTAACCCTAAGATAATGCGCTTTTTTCACTCATCTAAATGAGCAGTAACATTTACTGGAAGGAAGGATTAGGAGTGATTAAATTAAGGTTCTAGTACCCCTAGTGAGCTAAACCCAGGCTGCAGAGCAAAGTGATCCATTTACACCCCTGGGAGAAAACTGTTAATTGACCTTTACGACTGGCTGCGCAAGGAAATAGTTCCTTTAAATAAAGCTTTCCGCTTTGCCGTTCCATAATTTTACAGCATGAAAGCAATGGAGATAATTATGTTTATGTTGCGGCATTGAACATTATCGCGGAAAAGAATTACCCTCTCATAAATTTAAATTTAGCGGGAAACAACGAGGGTGTATCCGGAAAGTGCACGCATAACTCCTTTATTCGAGAGTTGAAACTTTCTGGGGGCTTGTTGGTGGGGCAGATAGGGAATTCAACAAAGTGGAAGAGCATTCAACATGTTGGGACATAGTTTATCAACACTAAGGGTGAAGTAATAGGTAGAACAGTACCTAACTAGGATTTATAACTTTCAGAACCATTTTGTTCAAATACTATGGGTTATGGTTTTTAACGTAGTTTCACTATTCTTTCATAAACGGATAAATTTAAATTCAATAAATATTTATCTAAAATATTTTAAAAATTAAGAACAATAGTTTGCTTTAAAAGGAACTACACGATTTTCTAAATGTTTGCACTCCGCGTTTATATAGTACAAGTTCAGTGGTGATTTTAAGCTCTATGACACCTCCTATTTTCCATATCCTTAAGTTTATTTTTACAATACTATTGTTATAACAAGTGTATATTTTGTGGTGTATATTTCTTTGAAATGCTGTCAGAACAATAACAGTACAACAGTCACCTAAAAACACTTAAGTACTCTGGTGGAATTAAAATTTTTCAACCCTGCATCAATTGCTCCAGTGCACAGGCTTCCCCGGAACACATTCTGAATTGCCTGGGCCTCTCTGACCAGGAACTATTTAACGGACCCTTTGTACCGGTACTTGACTTGCTGTGGGTGAATGGATTCGTGGACTTTATCTAACTCTGCTAGAAATGGGGATTGGTAAGAAGAAGACAGTACAACAACATAAATTATGAGCTAATACAAATCCACCGTTGCTTACAGAAAAACTTTTGTAACATTTTGTAAAACTATTCATACAAAAGATGTGTATTTAATTTCGATGTGGGAATGGATACTAAAAATTTATCCCTGTAAGGTTTTTAAAAGCAAAAATTTACCAGTTTTGTTCTTATTTCATTTAAAAGAAATACGCCAATCCTTTGAAAGAAAAAAACATCAACATTTCACACTAAAAGGCAGAGAAGCGTCATTTAAAAACTTCACTAACATTTTATTTTCGCTAGTTGCATCTTTTATTGAAACATATCCCATCAAATATTTCCATACTGGGAGCAGAATAAATTACTCTGTTTCCCATTATCGGTCTAAACTGTGATCATAATATTCCATGTTTAGTGCAAAATGATGCATTTACCGCCTTGCAAAGCCTAGTAGAAAGCGAGCGGGCTTTCAAAGCTAAAGAACACATCGTAATATGAATAAGATGAGAAAGAAAACAAAGTTTTTCACTTTAAAATGTTTGAAGTTTCATTTTGGAAATTGCCTTGCCAGAAACACACTTGCATATTTTTATTGCAACTTAAACGCTGTCCATTATGCGTATTTCATCGCTGGAAATGTTTTCTTTGTTGGTAACTGAAAATGTGTTTCTTTTTCTTTTCAGTGGATCAAGGGGAGAGTAATGAAAAGTAAGTAGTTTTCATATTTTTGCATGCATAACTTTTGGATGTCGACTATCCCAAAATTGAAAAAAGTAGCAATGCAGATGGAAATGCATTTCTCGCTGTGATTGCTGAATAATTTTGTCGTTATAAGCCGGATCTGTCTAAACTCGAATATTAATAGTTTTTATTTCCCTCTTTCACTTCACTCTCGAGATTTCTCTCGTGTGAAGTACGGGAATTTGCGTATGCATAATTTTCTTTTATGTTTGAGTCTTTTTGGAGTTAAAAAAATAGGCATTTAGTTGTGAGTTAACAAAGATTTTTAGAGAAAAAACCTACCATGATATTGGTTATGATACAATTAATAGAAATTTTTGATTTGCAAAGTTTGCCATGTTTAGTAAATCAATTAATTTGGTTTGATTAATTTAAAGTTATCATAAAAAGTAGGAATGACTTCTATAGAGGGTTATTCAAAGCAAATTCTCAAAAACAGGGGGAGTAAACTACCTAAATTCAATTAAGAATCGCATTAGAAAGAGGGGTTCACGAGCCGCTAGTACTTTGACAAAAGTTTCCAGAAGCAATAAAATGTTAGTTATATTGGACAAATGAATGGGGTAGTCAAAATCACAGATCCAATTATCATGTTTTAACGAGTTTATTAAGGAGAATTTTTTTTATCTTTGGATTGTTTACACCCATTATTTTTGGCCATGAGTTTTGAATCACCCTGTATATTAGGGTGGAGCGAAAAACACGAATTTCGGAAATTGAAAACGCTTTAGTGGCGAATAGCTTTGGACTACCATGCTTATTGATAATCCAAATTATGAGCTCAATCAAATAGTATTTTCAGATTCCGGTTTCATTTTGAAAATTCGAAATTTTGCCAATTTTTTGCAAAAATGACTATAGCGCATCCAAAAAAAATATTAAATTTTATTTAACACCATGGAGGATGAAATAAACTTATCTAAACGTAAAAAAATAAGCTTGACTCTTGAAATTAATTTTAGAGTTCAAATTTTGCCCCTTTTTTAAAGCGCCCAACGCACCTCTCAACAGACTACCCAATACGTTCCCTGCCAATACAGCTCTTTGCCATGCAGCTCTTCGCTTGTTTTCATTATGAAAACAACCCAGAATTCACCACGAGGAGGTGGCTGCATATCGAGTCCCCCTCCTCCCTTATATAAATTTACAGCCCAAAAAGTTACTATAAAAGTGGTTCATATTGGTTTTTCGTTTCAAATTTTGGTAAAGAATCTCTAGATTCGATTCTTGCACGTCTGAATCCATCTCGAGCCTCTGTCCCACATACTGCTGATCAAGATGGTTTTCCTCAATTTTGTTTTTCAAGTAGCTTCGGGTTTTTGATCTTTCTCTCCTTATTTTACTACGATCAACTATTTTATACTCTATTCATTTAGAATTGGCGCTTGAGAAATAGTGCTTTCCCCCACGCTAGAAGCGTAACCATAGTTACGCTCTGCGCGCAGCCAATAGTAAGCCTTCTTTGTCACTTTGACGAGGATAGTTGCTATGGTTACCGATCGGTGGTGGGGGAAGGAAATATTTTCAAGCTCCAGTTCAAAATGAACAGAGTATATAAGTATCCTCCTTAGAAATTACTATCGTAACTTTCAAAGCAGCGTTTATTAAAATTGCTGCCGATCTATCCGAAATGCCAGTTCTATCACAAGCCAAAGCTACATTTGGAAGTTTAGTCCATATTTGGGATGTAGAAGGTGAATCAAAATTATTGAAACAGCTTCCTGTGAGACTATCAAAATTAGAACTCAAAATACTGACTTCAACACTAGAGGACGGTACAGTTTTTGATTCTACCTCTTTAAAAACTTTGGATTCAGCCTTTTTTACTTTCTCCTTTCCTTTTTTATCCTTCCATATCATTTTAATGGCATTTTAGTGGTTTTAATGTCGGTTTTGCTAATTACCATTTCTCTAACTGTTCTTTGATCGGTTTAGATTTTAGAAGGATCTTTCAGCAAGATGAACTTTTATTTTACATAAACACTTCATAAAATCTTTACACATACCAATGCTTACATCAAACATATTTTTTTCGGCCCATTCCCTGAAAGAGGTAACTTTTTTGACAAATCGAGTTTTCCAGTATTTTTAAGAGATTTTTTAACATCCCTATACTTTCTATAGTAAATTTTAAACATATTTACAATGCGAATGTTTGATAAAGTTGGAATTGAACTTTTGTCCCATAATAATTTAAGCTCTTTTACCAAAACTGGAATTATATTACTTAGTCCAGTACGTTTTACAGTTGTTTTGTAAGTAGAGATAATGCCTCATAACATCTGCATATGTTGGAAGCACATTTGGCTTCATTAATTCAGCCATTCCAAACACGGGACACATATCTACTGATCGTGTCCGAGGCATTTCAACTTATTCACAGAAACGTGCCTTAGAAATCAGAACCCAAATAAAACTGAACTCAGATTAGACCAACTGTTTAAACATTTTTGGCATAAGATCCTTATTAGGCTAAATCAAGACTTAAAAAAGTATAAACTTATACCTACAGTTCCAAGTTTTAAGTTCTTAAAAAATCCACAAGAATCCTAAATGAAAAGGATTAAATATTTTAAGATTGGGAATGAAATTACGAACCAAAACGGAATACGAGTCGATTGGAGCAAATAACCACGATAGATTTGTTCGATAGAGCGCTTGGAATATTGTGAATCGAATACTAGGTATTTACAAAAAAAAAGAAAACAATGGGGAGTATCTGAAGAAAGCCAGACACCCCCAGCAAAAAAAATCATCATGAAACCTTCAAAAAAAACGTGCAGGTTTTCTGCAGGGAATTCGGACAAATAAACCTGCAAGAAACCTGTAGATTTTGACTGCAGGTTACCTGCAGTTAGGTTGTCCGAATTTCATGCAGAAAACCTGCAGGTTTTTTGAAGGTTTCATGCTGATTTTTTTTGAAGGTTTCATGAAGATTTTTTTTGAAGGTTTCATGCTGGTTTTTTTAAGGTTCCATAATGATTTTTTTGACTGCAGGTTCCCTGCAGTTAATTTGTCCGAATTTCCTGCAGAAAACCTGCAGGTTTTTTGAAGGTTTCATGGTGATTTTTTTTAAGGTTTCATGCTGATTTCTTTGACTTGACTGCAGGTTTCCAGCAGTTAATTTGTCCGAATTTCATGCAAAAAACCTGCAAGTTTTTTTAAAAGGATTTTTGCCAATTTTTAATGTTGGATACGGTTAAACTGCATCTAGCAAAAAAATAAGCAAACTCGTATGAAAAATCAACATAATAAAATATAACACATATTAATAGAAAAAATAATTTTTGTTGATTTTTTTTAATAATAAAACATTTTTGTATCAATAGCGTTTCAACATTTTTAGCAGTAGCTCAGTAAATTCTACTTTCATCAACAAACATTATCATAGAAAAATAGGGGAAAAGGAAGTTTTGTGTATTGAATATCATCCACATATACAGAGCTAGCTCGCAACTTGAAAGATTTCTGAACTGTAACCTAAATATAAATTTATGCTTAATTATAAAGTGACTAAGGGGATGCCGCCCCCTGCTTGCTTCGCTCTTTAACTAATCCGCAATTCGTGGATAGCTTCGCGATCCAGGCTCGCTGCGCTTGCTAATTAGATATTAAAATATTTTAGTCTGGCTTTGGGAGTTTTATTAACATCCTGGTTTGGTAAGATTTAAATGGTACGAAACCCTGCGTCATACCCTACGTCCCTACGAACATACTGTACCAAAAACACAAACAATCTTTAAAAACTTTGATTTTCATACAGTTACATAATTCTCGTATTCCAAAAAGGGCCAAGCATAAAATTATAACAAGCTGGGGGGGGGAATGGGCTTACTCTATTGTGGAAATTTTGATTATGTTTTTTTTATAAAAAATTCATGCTTTCAGCTTATACGTGGAAATAAATTAATGCTCAAACTATTTCCAAAAAATAATAAAGATATTTATTTATATAATTTACTTACCACTCATATTGCATTGAACAGTGAACCAAAACATAATCATTGACTCAAACCTCGCTTACATTGCTAACATTTGTGTTTTTGCCTAATTTTATCCCAAAAAATTAAATAAGTGGCATTATACCCATTTCGTAACATTTTCAAACGGAAGATAAGTTTTGGGAAATCAAGACAACCAATATACATTGTCATCAAACTTCTCCGATTGCCATCAAAATTAACGCGCGATTTTCATGCTTGCAAATGTTTCCTCTGTACAAATTTTGGGAGATCCGATCATTTTACGCTATATATACCGGCTAGGGTGGTTCAACAATACATGGTAAAAAATAAAGTTTCAAATATAAACCGGGCCACCCCTCAATTTTTTTAGACTAGTAGACAGTAATATTCTGGGAAAATTTCAACTTCATATCTCAACTGCAAGGGGGTGCTCAAGCCCCCCGAACTTTATAAGTTAGAGAATTCTACTGCAATTTTTTCAATAAATTTTTTTAAAAACTAAGAACTACCAAATTAAGTATGCATTTTTATTTTACAATCTCTTAACAAAAGAATAAATCGATATATAAAGTACAAAGTAAAAGTTGTAAGTATTTATTGCCCCTTGACAACAAAATTGTACTATTGCGCAATAGTGTATAAAACGGATTTCTAGCTAGTTTATGATGGAATGCATTTTCTGTTAGCTTCCACAACCCGCAGCAAGAATTGCTAATCTTCTTCATTATTGGCGATATGTATATGGACCACTTTTAACTTTTTTTTAAAATAAATAAGGCAAATACATTTTTCAGTAATAATGCCAAACATATTTTTGAACGATTATTAGGTTTATTTTGACAGTATAATTCATACAAATCCTAATTTTGATGAATATTGAAACCAGGAGATGGAAATCCGAAAGATTTTCAAGACACAGAACCTAGTGGCTTTCCTAGCCTTTTTTGAAGCATTGCTGAAAATTTCAGGGTGTTTCAGATAAATTTGCTGGTTTTTATTCTATCTTAAGTCAAAATTTCCCAGTACTGATAAAATAATTTTTATTCACAATTAACAATCATAACGGACAGTAAAAATTTCATTATTGAATAGATTAGTTAATAAATAGATTTTTAGGTATTAAACAAAAAAAATAACAGAATTAAATGCAGCCACATTATGGTTATATTTTTTAAATCTTATATTTCATCTTATAAGATGGGATTATATCTATGGCAAGACTTAGTTCAGTTAAGAAAACAGTTAAGCTTCTAACCTTTAAAGGCTCTTATTTGAATAAAATAAATAAAGAATGAAATCAACAGAAATTAAGAATGGGAAATATTTTAGAAGAAATAATGTGTTTATATGCAAATAAAAATGCAAATTCTCTTATTCCACAATTTTTATCACATTAAAAAGATAATGCCTAACTGGAGTGGTCCATTGTACTATGTATAGATATTTAGCAAAAATTATTTTTTTAAATATATAAAATGTACATTTAACCTTTTAACTCAAAGTGGATATAATAGTTTAGTGTCCTACTATATGATTGAGCTTAACAAAGTTTTTCAAATCCAAAATCTTCAGTGATAAAAAGCAGTCAACTTTGGAGGGAAAAATTTACTTTTGCATACCTTAAATAGATTATCAGGAATAAAATGGATCATTAGTCAAGTAAAAACATGATTTTTGGTTTGTTCTAACTTCTGTAGGGGTGAAATCTATTCACTAAATTTGAAACACTTAAAACACAAAAGAAATATAAAAAACAGGGGGTTGTCCACTGTACCCTGTGGTCCATTGTACCCCAGTCTTTCCAAATGATGTACTCCATTAAAAATAATTAAGAAATAAATATAATGTTTCTAATCTACCATAAACAAAGTTTCTGCCAAAGAATTATGTGAAAAATTTGAAATACTTCTGAATAGTAAATTATAGGTCACATTCCCTATGGGCCCGCTAATGTTAAATTTGAGGGTCATTGAGCACCCTCTTAGAATTTGAATAGGAAGCTAAAATTTTGTCTGGACTATACTGTTGATAGGTCTAAAAAAATTAAGGGGTGGCCCGGACTCTAGCTCAAAAAAAGTTTTTTTGAACCACCCTAATACCGGCCGCCATGTTTTACCACTTCTCAAATGATAACACTCAGGTGCTTTACGATTACTCCGATTAAAGTGAAAAGAAATACAATAAGCTTGTAAATTACTTGTGCTTAAGTTATTAAGTGCTATTAAGTACTTGTGCGAAATGTATAAAGCACGGTACCAAAGCAATAAATAAATCAGTCATTTTAAATACGATACCTTACAATGTATAAATAGCATTCTATAACAAAAGGACAAATTTTGATGAGTACATAAAAGAATATTAATCATATTATAGCAAGAAATAAGTATGGAATCATTAAGATTCAGAGAAATAACTTTCCGCTCACCGATTTCAACGCTGCTTACTTCCTACCGCCATTATCACAATAAACACGGGACTGCGCAGAACATCGTCAGAATTCCGGGATGATTAAAATAAAGACAAAAACTAATTTGATTAATTTTATTTAATTATTAAATCAATTAAATTATGTGATTAATAAAATTATATTCATAAAAATGTTCTTACTTTATTTCGGATATCGGATTCAGCAAACACTTGGAGATGCGCATGCGTCAAATCTTAGTCAAAAATAAAATTAATAAAAACTGAAGTTTTTATGAAGGAAAAGTAACGTTTTAAATCTTCATTATTTGCTCTGTATAAAAATGCAGGTTTTGTGAAGGGAAAATAGCACTGCATAAAACCTGCAATATGTCTTCACAAAACCTGCAGTTTTCTTGAAAGAAACATTAAGTTCAAAATCTTCATTCATTATTCTGCATCAAAACTGCAGTTTTTGTAAAGGGAAAATTGCGCTGCATAAAACCTTCACAACGCCTTCAAAAACACTGCACATTACCTTTAAAAAATCTGCATGGATCTGACTTCCTTAAAAAAAACTGCAGGTAACTTCATGAAACCTTCAAAAGGGGTACTTTTTTGAAGGTTTCATGCTGATTTTTTTTGCTGGGCCCCCAAAAAGTGAAATACAAGAAGTTAACCCCCTTATAAACAAGTGATGCAAGGGAAAAACCGATGCACCAAGCCGCACCCAAATCTTAGGATCGCATTGGGAGGTTTATTGAGAGGCGTGTAGACGCGCGTTGGGCGCTTTAAAAAACGGTCAAAATTTGAAGTCCAAAATTAATTTCAAGAGTCAAGCTTATTTTTTACGTTTAAATAAGTTTATTTCATCCCCCCATGGTGTTCAATATTTTTTTTGGATACGCTATAGTCATTTTTGCAAAAAAATTGGCAAAAATTTCGAATTTTCAAAGTGAAACCGGAATCTAAAGATATTATTTGATTGAGCTCATATTTTGGATTATTATCAATAAGCATGGTAGTCCACAGCTATTCACCACTAAAGCGTTTTCATTTTCCGAAATTCGTGTTTTTCGCTCCACCCTACTGTATTAGATATATAAATTTAAGTTTACCGTATTAGGTTTCATGGAATAAATTTCTCCAAATGGAATTTTAAAAAAGTTGATAAATTGAATGACAAAATTGTCCAAAAAATGACAAATTGCCTTTTTGTGCTAAAAACAATCTCCAACACATGAGTGTAAAGAGGGGGATAACAACTACCCCCTGTAGGGATATATCGCCCTTTGTTGTAGTTGCGAAATCGATGTCCATTCATTGTATTTTTCACTTAATTTGGATTTATAGTTAATATGTATTTCTGTCCTTATTCCCTATGTGGTTTAAACTAGGACAAAATAAAATTTACTTTTAATTTAAAAGTGTTTTAAACTTTTTTTTATCTAGGGAATGTTTGACTCTATTCATATTACTATTGATACTGGTTTAATGACTCAGTTTCATAATAATTTAGAAATTTTATTTGTCTTAATCTTTCTATTTCTCACTTTTGTATTGTGAACAAAACATGAATATAATTAAAAGTCAATTTAAGGGTTTTTAAAGATTTTTCTACGGTTAAAATTTTTTAAGGTTGAAAAAGGGAATAAATAAGTCCATCAACTTTTTTCGACTCTATAATACTTTGAATATAATTCTATTTGTTTAGATGATTCCCCCTTTTTCTAAAAAGGTCCTGAATTCCCAGTACAATTTTAGTAGTTACAACGAAAATTCTTTTATTTATACAGTGTTTTTTTTTCGATTTTCTCAAAACTTGGTTTTTTGGCTTTTTCCTTTTTTCAAACTGACGATTCAATTACAATTGTGAATGCAATTTAACGACACATTCAATAAAAATTTCCATTTTCAAATTTTAGAATGCAGACTCCTAAGCTCAAACATTTTGAAGACGACAGCCCAGATGTTATACCATCTAAACCATTCTGTACAGGTAAGTTTCGCTACTACGTTTACTAGTGAAAATGTTCAATAAATGGATCACAAGTGTGGAGCTTTTCCTTCTTGAAATATTTTTCATTTTTATTTTAATCCCCAGCTTTTAATACGAATTACATACAATCGAATAAATGTGTATAGAAGTTCAGGTTTTAAATAACATTTTTTCTAAAGCAGTGGTTCCCAACTCAAATACGTCCGCGGACCACTTCACTTAAATTTGAACCTCGTGCGGACCATCCCTATTCCCAACTTTATCTTTAAAAATTAAACCTTTTTTTCAATGCATTCATTCCTCACAGAGGGTGTGAAGTTTGATTTTTTCTGAATAGTACAGGAAACAGTCTTAAATACTTATCTTAATGGATCTCTAACGGCCGTATTCACCGGTAACTTGACCGGCGGTCAGGTCAGGAAACCATGGTTACAGCCTCTGCTTGGTGGAAAAATAATTCAATATTTTCCTTCCACCAATCAGAGGCTGTAACCATGGTTTCCTGACCAGACCGCCGGTCAGGTTACCGGTGAATACGGCCGTAAATCAAATAATCTATTAAAATTTAAAGAAAAATTATCATGACAATATTTTATATCCAATTATTAAAAATATACCTTTTATAAAAGACATTAAAGACGAGGATACTTTACAAATGACAATAATTGTTCAGGTGAGTGGAAATGTCCGCCCATTGATCTATTAACCCTGGAAAGGGTTTTCATCTATCGTTTTTTACTACTTGATGGGATGTGTGATTGATAAGGAATTATTTTTTTAAATTTCAGCACATTTTTTATACTATGTTTAAAAAATCTGGTTCAATTCCGTTATAGTTCCCGCTAAATATCGCCAATCTCTTTCGAACGCTCACTATTCAAATGTAAACACATTTTTATGATTTTTAATGATAAACTGAACAGTTATGGATCTAATTAAACATTTTAATCTATGAGTGTGAAATTATTTAGCAATATTTATACTTTATAGTGTCCAAAAGTGATTGGCGATATTTAGCGGGAACTATAACGGAATTGAACCAAAAATCTTCTCACGGACCGCCTCCGATGGCCACACGGACCACCAGTGGTCCGCGGACCACCTGTTGGGAACCACTGTTCTAAAGATTTATAAAATGCCATTAGCATCTTACATGAAATTGATAAAAACTAGTTAAAATGATATTAAAATTATATTGCAGTAGTTGCGTAATAAGCTGTAAAAAACTGGAGAGAAACTCATTCAGAATTTATTTTTTCTTGTGTTAACATTATTTAAACTCAAACTTAGGTAGGCAATTTTACTGACATGCAGAAATAGCATTTAATTTTATTTCTTTATTTTACTGCTATGTGCATGCAATATAGAGTCGTCTAAAATAATAAAAACCACCAATAACGTACTTAAACTGGCAGACTCATGCCATATCCAGTAATATTTACTACATTATCATCTGAAATTGGTTCTCCTAATCGAATATTAGAACGGCTGTCCCAATTTCCTCTCCACATCGTAAACAGCAGATATCATCAATGGCATTAATATCTGATTCTGTCAGACTATGATGGTGCATATTGGGTAATATTGTGGGATTTCATGATGTGCAAGCAATTCGATACAAAAATAGTGTAGTCAGGTTTTGTATTTCTGGATTTTGTACTTCTCTATACTCAAAATTTATGCACCTAATCTTATAACTTCACAAGCCAAAGAAAGCTGTGATGTGTTATGTTTTGATTTTAGATGGTTGCTTTTTGGTGCAAAATATCAATTTTGGGTTTTGTTCCAATGTGACACTAAATCAATTTAAATTCAAGGTTTTTAAGAAAAATCATAGTCATATTTGTTGCCGTTGCATGCTTAGAGATAACAAGAACTATCTTTTAGCATAATATCCTAAGGCAACATTAGTTTTTGTCTGTAATCTCAAGTTTCTAAGATCGTGGATGTACAATCTTAAGTACACAACTTTATTATAAATAAAGTAGTAAGGGAGAAATTTGAAACGGAAATAATATTAGGGTGTTATATTTTAACACTTACAATATTAAATATACCTAGGATTTTTTTTTACAAAGAGAGAGAAAAGTCATCAATGAAGCACAGACCACTTTAAAAGCTTCAATTCTGGCATTTTAAAAAGATTTCGCTTGAACTAACTTAAGTCCGATTGCCACGAAAAAAACTTTTGACGCCATACAATACGGTGGCGTTTGTTATGGCAACGGGTAAGGCTAGACACGCACTGGAAACTTTTATCTCGGCGACTGGAAAAAAATTATCAACCTGGCTGTTGCAAGAAGCTACACTGCAAAAAAAAACGGAAATTTAACAGCAAAAACCGCTGTAAATATTTTACGCATTTGCTGCAATCTCAAAACACTGCCTTTTTAGCTGTAAATTCGAAGCGCCACCTGCTATAGTTTACTGCTGTGCTAGTGACCAGATACACACTGCAAAGAAAAAACGAAAAATTTAACAGCAAAAACTGCTGTTAATATTTTACGCATTTGCTGTAATCTTAAAAAAAACTGCCTTTTTAGCTGTAAATTTGAAGCGCCACCTACATTAGTATAAATTAAATATACATAGTAATTTTCCTGGTAGTTTTCCTTGTAATATCTGTAATTCTTTAATTGGTCATCGAAATAAATATTAAAAGAAAATCAAATTCTTGTTTATTGAATGCATTTAAATGAGTAACGTTCCTGATTTTATGAGTTTTTACAGCAGTTTAATACTTTCCTAGAAAATTCTGGTTTTCATTTCTGAATCCTTGTGGACAGGAAACCAATGTTTGTTTTTACGCTCACCACTGAAAGAGTCAAATTATTTAGATGAGGTGTAAGAACCAACATGATTCTAAAACTATGAAGTATAACCTTCGTAGATCGGATCGGTATCTCCCTTGGTTCATAATATGCCACATTTTGAGTACTTGTACAAACATGGAAGAACAAGACATAACTGAGATGTGCACATTGCTTTCTAGTTTTTCTGCGGAATAATTACAGTATCGCTGTAATGTTAACACAAAATTCTGTAAAAATACGGAATTGCTGTGTTAAATTTACAAAATTGCTGTTAATTTACAAAATTACTGTTAATTTACAAAATTGCTGTAAAATCACTGCAAAAAGAGCTGGCACCCATATTGCCAGTGATTTTTGCTGTAAATTTACTGTGAATTTTTTTGCAGTGTAGAGCGTGCGTATTAGGCTACGAGACTCTTGGCCGATTGCCAAGAATCTCGTCATAGCCTCCTCAGACCTGAGAGTAAAATATAACTTTGGTTAATGCCCAAAGTGTCTAAAATAGCTGTTTAGGTCATTTTAAAGTAGAAAAGTGGAATTAAAAAAATTATACTTTATTAGTAGGGGCCGGAAGGTATGTATCACATGTGATACATCAGGACTCAACCACTACAACCAAAATTTTTGAAGTTAAAATTAAAATTATTTTACTTAGCTTATTTGAGTTAACAAGGCAAAATATATGTAAAATATAATAGTTTTGGTTAAAAATTAAGTTTTATTTTGTTTCCTTATACCAAAATTACACTTTTTTTATCACTTTTTAGCATAATTTTTGACTATCAAGGAACGCCTGATAATAGTTTTTGGTTGATGTAAAGACCAAAATAACATTACAGTATTGTTAACCATCAAATCTTAAGGCCATGCAAATTATTTGTTGTTATGGTTTGTGATTTATTAGCTAAAAAAACCCTCTTGAAAGTTGGAAAAAATACCTAAAAATTAGCAATTTAACACAATAAACCTGAAAAAAAGTAAAACAAACACCCCGAAGGAAGTTTTTATACTTAATAAATGTTTTTTATAACATTCAATACTATTCAAAACGCAAAACAACACTTGCTAAAAAATCCCATACCTACGTGGATACATTTTAGCAATTTCAAGATATACATTTTCTTTCTAATGAATCAACCAACCAATTAATATCAAAAATAGAACTTTTTAATAAAATATTAAGTTGTTAGGACCTCTGTTAATTGGTTGGTTGTTTCATTAGAAAGAAAATGTATATCTTGCAATTGCTAAAATGTATGAATAAATATTTTAAAAATAATTTTATTTCGACTATGTGTCGACATTTCGTTTGGAACCCAAAAAAGCCTTCTAAAAATCTCAATGTTGCAGAAGTATTAACTATTACAACCTAAAAATAAAATTGTACATTATTTTTCACTTCATGTTACATGTGATACAAGCGGTTTCCAAAATTTTTTTCCCATAAAGGATTTTTAAAAAAAATCTGAAACTTTTGTATCACATGTGATACAAGGGGACTGAGGAGGATAGAGATCAATTGAATCGCTTATTTCAGAAACGTGTTAAACTCCATAGGATAAACATTGCGTTTAACACGTTTCTGAAATAAGCGATTCAATTGCTCTCGAGTGACAGTTATGTTCTATTTGCCGCGATGGAAGTCTCCAGTGTGCGCCTAGCCTTATTCCCTTCAATTTTGGGGCTTATGGAAATATGGTTTTGTGCCAAATCTGCGTAACTATCATTCAGATTTTAACTTTTCAATACAGTTTCCTGAGATGTTCGGAATGTACTGCACAAAAATGTCAAGAAATAAATAATGTTTTAAATCATTTGACTTTCACAAAATGAAGTTGTAACTTCAAAATATTTAAAACAGAAGAGCTAAATAAAGTCTGATCAAATATTTCCTTCAAAGATGGAATACTCCAAGTGTACTCAAAATTGTCTTATTTTTTTGAAAGGGGAAAATGGTGAACAATCCTACATTTATCTGTTGCTTAGTTGACGTGTAATGGTATTATCGCCCTTGTTTTCTGGTTCTACCTTTGTTACCCAAATCAAAGAAACTTCCTGCTTAATAAATCCATTACTTTAAATTACGATTACCCCTTTTCCTTTAAAAAAAATTTTTACAACTGGAAGCTAATAAAATGGATCTTCTCACGGACAACTGATTTTTTGTAAACATTTATTCGGTCTTGTAACTCAACTCTACTCCTAACTCAGCAAGTAGCTCATCTTTCGCTCTAAAACCAGACCATTACATTTTTCATCGAGGAAGGACGAGAATACCGCCTCTAAAAAAAAGAAAAAAATCCCACATATCTCCACACAGACCTGGGGTCTTCTTAAAAACTCCACACCAAAAAACTCTCCCCCCTCCCAAACTTTCCAATGTGTGTAAACAGCTGGAGCAACAGTCAACATAACGTCTTTTATAATAAACGATAAAGTTTTATTGACTCCAGGCCTCTGACATTCGATAAAACGGCGTCGGCATTCATACGCCCGAGGCATAAAATCGCGCGCTTTCGGGGGCTTATTTACGACCAGTGTGAGTGCGCCGCAAGTAAGTAGTTCGACCTTAAAGTTCTACGTGACGTGGCTTCGGCGCTTAAGTCCTTCTTTCTGGATTGGATTTAGTCGTAATACGCCCCTTTTTTCGTTTACTTCCTTCTATTTTAACTCTTCCTTCCAGAGGTTTTAAGGTCCCATTTCCCATGCAGTCTTCCCCCTTTTTTTCTTAAGTGCGGGAGTTAGGGGAATTTTTTTTGAGCCCCGCTTCCCCATATTGTTTGGGGGAAAATCTGAAATATCTTTGCTGCGCTCGTCTTACATGAAGTATTATATCTATATTCGGCAGAATGCGGGTAAAGAGGTTTTCTTAACTATTTATTTAGCTTTTTTTACTACTACTGCTTTTTGGGTGTTTTACGATTTCGTTTTTGAAGGAAACTATTTTACGGAGATTATGGGCGGGTGAAAAAATAATGACGGTAATACTTTTTTGGAGTTTTATCGCCCGGCGTCTTTAATAAATAAGGTGCCTCGCGGAAAGCGTGGATAGCAATCATAACAGTTAAGCATTCAGAGAAGTATTGTTTCTGGAGCAGTAAAAGTGTGAAATTTCTTTCGAATTTCATCGAGTTTGCTACTTTGTTCCCCCAAAGAGGATTTTGAATTTTGATGGCTCTGGTGGAGAATTTATGAAATAATCAAGGGTATACGCCCCATTGGATGAAAGTGATACTTTCCTTTTTTCATGAAGCCTTCATATAAGGTCGTTAATGTTGCTCGTAAAAGGACGCGTTGAGAGGTACTTAATAATAAATTTGATAATGATTAAGTGTTCCATATAAAACGACATGCTTTTTTATTCGAAATACTTATAATATTCTTCTGAGAGAAATGAAGGAAGCAAAATTGTAAATTTTCAGTTTTGATTCCTAAGTCATGCGCTGAGAATCGTATAAATTGGCTTAGGGGAGAAAGGCAATAAGTCCCTTCTGGCTCAAATACTCTGTACAAGGTAATGCCAAATTTGGAAATATCTGATAATATTTTTTTGCACCATGTAATTTCTATTGAGCTGCAAAACAAACTGGAGTGACGAGTGAGCGTGCCGAAACCGCATCACGCCTTATCGAAGTTTGTTTCGGCGCGGAAAAAAATTGTGTCTGCTCCCCACCCTTTAACTTTTGAACCCCTACAGATATAGTCATGAAAGTGGGGTCTAGGTATAGTTTAGTGACTATTCCCTATCAGATGCAACATTTTTAAACGCCCTCTAGTGAAAACTTTAGGAATTAATTATTTTATTTTCAAAAATGTTAGAGATTTACTAAATTAGTGAATTGCTAAGTTGTGGAGAAACATCAATTTAGTAGGAAAAACACCTTAAGCAAAAAAACATAGAATTGAATCCCTAAACGCACAAAAGTTCAACTCACTCAATGTTAGCCTGTGGAGAAATTGGTGGTTTTACCCCGTTCGCTGAGCAAACTGGGCAACTTGTAACCTTCCGCGACGGCAAGTTCCGTTGCATGTTATGCTATTAGAGGTTGTCACTAGAGTTTGTTTTTTAGCTCAGTAGTTATTTCCCCAGCACACTGATCATTTTTCAGCTTGGTGATAGTTTTGGAGCCCGTTCATTGGCATCGTTATACCGCTTTCAATAGAGACTCAAAAAGTGACTTATTGCCTTTTTCCTGTAAGCTAAAGATTAAGTGTTTGCTATTAATGATGCTTATAAAAAGGGGACATGGAAGTAAAATTACATAAAACTTGTGCCAACAGCATCCTTTTGAAGCAAAACAATTATAGAAACTATTGAATTCTAATGCAAGTTTAAACATTAATGTGTTTAGAAATTTCAAAGGCATTTCTTTTCACTTAAATTTGAAATAAATGTATTAAATGCAGATCTACATTTTCCATCTCCAGTTTATAATTAAAATGTTGAGATTTGATACTGTAGATTTAATGAAACTCCATGAGATTATATATAGGATATGCATAGTGCTAAATATCAGCATAACATGTGTTGAGTTAAGCGTATACATAATATAAATCACCAGTTCGTCAATTAAAAAAGAACACTTCACAATTGTGTATCCCAGGCAATGTGATAAATCTGGCATTATTAATAATGCCCGAGGTGGAGGAGGGCAATGTGATAAATTCAATGGCATTCATCAATGAAATTTATCACTTTGACCGCCTCCCCCACTGGGCATTATTAAAAATGTCAAATTAATCACTCTGCTGGTAACATCCATATAACCAGCAATTATACTATTTAATAGAGAAAATAAAATTTACACAACATAAGAGTTACACCGCCTTTCTACTAAAAGTGATTGTAATAAAATTGCTACTATATTAAAACCGCCATGTTCAACTGACGTTAATTATAATATATACCATTAAAAATCGTCCAATTAAGGGAATAATGTTGATTAACCGAAAGTGAAGCTAGTAGGAAATCATAAATACGTCGAAAGACGTTAAATGGTTTCGACGCCAACAACCAAACCTGATTAATTTAGTAATCGACCAGACAACCCATTAAGGTTCCAATCTCTCCTGGAACGTTATGCAAATAATTTGTTTAAGCACGTTTTTGGGAGGTAAATTAAAAAAGCGGTGACTAAAATACTTCCGGTCAAACCAATCAGCAGCATTAGCATCAGAATCGCATAAAAATATGCAATTCGCTGACTCTTTCATCAGCCCCGGTCTAATCTGCACTTCCCATTTCTTCATTAATCGCTGGTGGGGTAGAGATTTTTTTGTTAGTGTTTTTTTCTTACTCTTCATTCGAGCCTTTTTTGGCAAGAGAAAAATTAATCGAAGGCTCCTTCTTGTAGAGGCTTTTCTACATGTAGATTACGAAAATTGAATTGCAAGAATATGGAAATCTTGAATCATTATCTTCGGGAGAAGATTAAAAATCGATGGCGGTTTGGGATTGGCGATTGTTGTTCATTATTTTTTTCAATCTTCTTCTTCTGCTATCTTTTGATCTTCTATGATGGCTATACCGGCAATTTGTGTGGGTGCGCAACAAGATCAAATGTGTTTCGCTGGTAGTGTGTTATTTTCTAAAAGTAATTGGACGCCTCAAATTGCTATTTTGCACATTTTATTGACTGTTTAAATTGAATTGTTTTGAAACTTGATACTTACTATGTTATTTGATGTTTATTACCTACTTCCGAAATTCACGTTAAACAGTTTTATGAGAATTGCTCTGGATGAATGACTGTGGTATAAGTCAAAAGATACAAAGTTTGAGTTAAACGTGGATATAAATTTCTTTTAAGTTCTGTTTATCTTAAAAATCTACTGCCAAAGTAAAGATTTTCAAAAATGCCTAAAAGAGCTAATGCTTAAATGCCTAAAGAGTCTAATGCTTTCTCCATAGAATAACTCAATCATTTTTACAAAAAAACAATTTTACATTACTATGCCCATAGACATAGACCACTCTGATTCTAAGCAGCCCATTATGACTAATTTTTGCGTTAAATATTCAATATCATTCTCTAAACCTATACTCATGCCTTTAATTACCAGGATAGATGAATGAAAAGTTACATTTTATCCAAGAACCCATGGTGTGAATCTGTGAATATGCACCATTTCAAAAACTTGAAATTCATAAATGTGTTCTAGTAGTCCTTGCAATCAGATTGTTAATGTTATAATAGTCGGAAATGTAATAATATTTTCCTCGAATACAGTCTAAATATATTTAATGTAAATATGTTTGGTTTAATTTATTTTCAAAACGCTGAAATGAGGCGTTAAATGCATGGTTTATGGTGGTTGCAAGATTTTTTTTTTGTTTTAATTCGTATGGTATTGTAATTGTATTCGACATTCAAGATTTTTTCCCTTTTAGACTACTCCAGTTTAGCACCAAACTCAAACAGCGAGATTATATATGAAAATGTTGCACAAAAAGAACACACATATGCAAACATAATGAATAGGGTCCATTTTGTGCCAAGTGAGGTAAGAACTAAATGCTGAAAATTCCTATTCAACGCAGCATGATTTTAATCTATATTTAGCACGGCATGTTTGAAGTAAAAAATACCTTGCATGTTAAATTTTATTCTTTTTTTCGGTTCTAAATAAGTTCTTTAAAGAAAATCAGAAGTATGTAAATTCTACTACGCACTAGTTCACAGAATTAATTTCAAGGCAACAAAATGTTAAAACTCGATAAAATAAAAAAGTTCTGTAAAAACTATGTACGGAAATTTCTTCTTTAAGAAACCACTTTCATCCACCTATCACATTCTTACGGCAAGATTCGTGGTTTGACTGCATATTTTGAAAGCTTTTTGGGAGACGATGTTACATTCAGTAACCAAGTAGTAATCGACTGTAATTTATAAAAAGGGAACACACCCATTCGGTTATTAGCTAGTAGTACCTTAGCTCTCGAAAAGCATATAATTTACAGTTGAGCAGAGGTGGTACAATAGCTCTCTACAATACCCTTTGTAAAATAAATATAATAAAGTTGCAAAAAGTTTAAATATATGTTGAATAAAAATTGTTTTTTAAAAGTAGAAATATGTCCACTTGTGAAACGATACCAGTAAAATAAGTTTTAGATACACTAGTTAAAAATTTAAGAACTAGAATTATATATGGATTTATATTCTTGATTATTCTCTGGTAAGTGCATCCCCAAGAATAGTTGCATACAAGAACTAACATTTGTAAAGTTATTTAAAACCTTCAATCACTCAAAACGAAGTTTATATTACTCATACAGCCTAATATCTCCTGAAATTTAGTAATCGTATTGAGGTGACTTTTTCTTATCAAATGTTAGTTATTTCGCAAGCCCCGTGTGACACTATGTACACCCGGAGTTTTTGTTTGTTTTGATCAAAAATGATTACTTCTCAAAAATTGTATATCCTAACCTTTACATTCACTGTAAAAAATAGGACACTTTACACTATAAGTAGTGTATAGAAATTGCCACCATACATGGGTATACGTTACAGCGATATACGGAGAGACCTTTCACCTAGATTCTGATGAAGATTCCTCCGTATCGCAGTGTAACATCTCTCCATGTATGGAGGCAATTTCTATCCACCCATTTTTGTGTACCGTGCCCTATTTTTTTACACTGCTAACCCAATGCGTTTTCCGCTTTCTTTCCAGGCGTACGATGACATAACGTACGCGGAGCTGGCTTTGCCGGACAGCCAACAGCCGTTCGTGCGGCACCGGCTGGAGCCCCCCACGGAGTACGCGGATATCAATTTCCAGAACAGCAGGGGGACGTTCCCCGCCGCCACCGTCATGGTTGAGGAGGAGGCTGCGAGAGCACCCCTTGTCATCTCCAGCAAGCCCATTCGAGTGGTGAGTTCAAGGAGGGATCCACTTGTTCGCGGTGTTTACAACAATCAGAATGAGCCAGAAATGAGTGAAGTGCGAAATAACCTCACTTTTGTGTCGTCTATCGATCTTGCTGGATTGCTGTAACGCAAAACTGATCAGAGTAATATAAATGTTACCTTACTCTGAAAGCAATCGAAATCAACTAGAAATATATATTATACAGGGTGGTCATTAAATATCCCCCTACTTTAAAATTATCTACTAACGAAACTATATATGTCAAAAATATTTGGAAATTTTTAGTGAACCTTTTGAGGGGATGTAATTTTTTTGAAGCAAAAATATAGTTCTTTTTCAGTTTTTTAGATTGCGCTTTACATAAATTTTTGCCTTAGTTTTCGGACCGTCACCAGAAGTCTAAAAGGTAAAAATTTATTCAAGCAATCAAATAAGGCAATTAAGAAAATAAATACTATCCTTATGAAAGTACGCTATATTTTATGCAGAAGGGATAGGGGAGAGTGTTGTACCTGTGGACAAAAATCACGTTTGGATTTTTCTAAGACAGGTAAAAGCACATTTTTACCATTTAAAGTGCCCAACCTATAGTCCTAACCTTTGTGAGTACGGGGATATTTTTTATTAACTAAAATCTTGAAAATTGTATTTTTAATTAATTTTAATAAAATTTGTGTCCATAGGTACAACAACGTGCTCTCCCTATGGACAGACCCAGTTGTACCTATGGACACCCTTAAAAAGGGAATGTAAAGTTGAAAAAAACTAAAAATGAACATTTTTACTAATGCATTACCTTTTTATAACATATTTCAAGCCTTTTTAAAATTGGAAATAGATATTTTAAAGTAATGTAGTTTTAGATCGTAAATGATCCTTAAAACGAAGTTGAATGATAAAAGTCTTGATTTTTTTACCAAAAATACATAAATCACATAGGATTTTCAGATCGAAGTTTGAGGTAATAGTTTCATCAATCATGCTGATTGATCTGATCACTTCACTGATAAAAAACAATTAGATTGACAGTTAGTTGTGCAAGCATTTGGTGGTAACTTCCGCAAATCTTCTTCAGTGCCTGAAATCCAAGGCAAATATATAATTAAATTATTAATTTACTATCATTCCGTATGGCTGGCATTCCACTATTTATCCCGACGATTTATAAAAACCGGATGTTCTTAATCAATTATTTCTTATTATAGCTATTTTGTATTGTTTGCATACAAAAATCGAAATCATTCTTGAAAAATCTGTTTTGTCTTTGTTGAGCAGATTCTTCTTTAAACGGCTGGGATGAATCCAAATAGTTTAAAAAGTAATCGCATGGAACAGTCTTGCTAAACTATGTAGGATATATTCAGAGCTGTGTAGCACACACACACATATAGTATATCACTGCAGTTTATTACATCCTTAATGGTACTCTCAATGTGCAATATTGAACTTGGTGAATCACGTCCTAGTGTAGTACACTTAGTACCTTGCATCAGTTCATACTGTTCAAGGCACGATACTATTGTAAGCCGGGCCTTCGACAGATATGCTCAGTGCCATGCATAGTACTGTGTCGTTCCTTAAGCCGTTTAAGCGTTAGGACAGGGTATTATCTTGCTTGAGTGAGAGTTAGAGGAGTCTACATGGGTCCTTTGAATGCTGACCATAGTGTTCTATATTCGACAGGGACGGATTGAACCTTTCATTAATTAAAGACGATGCGCAAATTACGAAACGTTAAATTTGCAAGCTGTGTTATTTAGAAATATCATTGAGAGTGTATAAGAAGTAAGTATTTTAAATATTAGAGATATTGCCAGTATTCAAATTAAATTAAAGTCTGGAAGAAGTTGAAGGTAGAATTTAACTAAATTTATTTTTATTGGGCACGATGTTATCAAAACTGGTAACACTACTTCCCTCTTGCATTTCAAATTCAACGTTTCTTTTTTATACTTTTACAAATATACAACTTTTTTTTAATTCTGTAAAACTTGATGGATGCATGTAAATCAATTACTAAGAAATTTGAATTTTGTATAAGAGATTAACCAACGGTCAGGTTAGTGGTAAATATGGCAAAAAATCATAAACTTCTCGAGTTTACATTTAAATATGAGTCTTCTATAGGTATATTTATACAAGGTTTTTCAAAATTGCATTGAACGGCTTTTATTCGGAACCAACGCCTCATTGGGTCATGGAAGTAAGGTCTACCCCTAGGTAAGTGAGCCTGGAGAATGCACTGAAAGGACTTACAGCGCCCCAAGCGGTGAAATTAAAAAGTTAAAAAAGTTTATTAAATAACTAAAAGATAGAGCAAAAACTCCGATAAGAGTATTGTTGCCAACGTCATAAAGAACTCTCTGAAAAAAAGTCATGAAAATATCTTGAATATTCGCCGAGATATTAGCATGTGAAAAAAGCACTTTTTCAGGGGTCAAAAAAGAAAAAGTTCGCATATTTGCAAACTTTTTTGATTTTTTGATTAAATTTTGGGTTTTTTAAACTAAAAAAACACAAAACTACAAAATAACACTGAAAAATTTGCAAATATGCGATCAATTTTTGATCAAATTTTTTTCAGTGAGTTCTTCATGACGTTGGCAACAATACTCTCACTGAAGTTTTTGCTATATCTCCTTTTGCTTTTAAATTAATTTTTTTAACTTTTTAATTTCACCGCTAGGGGCGCTGTAAAACATTTCAGTGCATTTTCCAGGCTCACTTACCTAGGGGTAGACCTTACTTCCATGACCCTAAGAGGAGTTGGTTCCGAATAAAAGCCGTGAAACGCAATTTTGAAACACCCTGTATATTTTAATTGATTCCATTTTCAATTGATTTGTAAATTAATTATGATTGATTAAACAGAGAATAAGAAATATTTTTGTAAAAAGATTGCCATTTAAATTGTAAAAAATATTTTTATGGATAATTTACATCCAAAAGAATCTATCTAATCTTAAAAATATACTAATTAATTAATTTCATCTATTTCAATCTTATAGCATCTATTTAAATGTGAATAATTTAAACTTTTACGAAAAATATATATCGAATTTGACATCTATATGTATTCAGAAAGTATAATAAAAAGTTTATTTGCCTTTTCTTTACGCTTTTACCTTTTTTCAATCCTTTCAAAAATGTTATACTTCTATCTGTAATGAATATTCATCATATTAGAATACTTCATGCATTTAAAGTATTTACCAATTAAGTGAATTGAAAGTGTTTCTTGTTGAGTGAGGATTAAATTTCCATCAAGATATAATTGCTTGTGAGTTTCATCGAGTAAGAGCTACTTAATGATATGCTTAGTATTTAAAAAGGTTCAATATTTGAGTTTAAGGAAAATGAGTGTGTGTGTGTTAAATAAAAATTAATTATTGCTTTAATTTAGCTCTTATCGCCAAAGCAGAAAATTTTATTCGTGTTTTAAGTAATTGAAATGCTTTATATACAGGGTGTTTCAAAATTACGTTGCACGGCTTTTATTCGGAACCAACGCCTCCTAGGGTCATAGAAGTAAAGTCTACCCCTAGGTAAGTGACCCTGGATAATCCATTGAGATTACTTACAGCGCCCCTAGCGGCGAAATTAAAAAGTTAAAAAAAATAATTTAAAAACTAAAGGAGATAGAGCAAGCATCTCAGTGAGAGTATTGTTGCCTACGTCATGAAGAACTCACTGAAAAAAATTTGATCAAAATATCTTGAATATTCGCAGAGATATTAGCATGTGAAAATAGCACTTTTTCAGGGGTCAACAAATAAAAAGTTCGCATATTTCCAAATTTTTCAGTGTTATTGTGAAGTTTTGTGTTTTTTAGTTGAAAGAACACAAAATTTTATAAAAAAATTTTAAAAATTTGCAAATATACGAACTTTTTATTTTTTGACCCCTGAAAAAGAGACTATTTTCACATGCTAATATCTCCGCAAATATTTAAGATATTTTGATCAAATTTTTTTCAGTGAGTTCTTCTTGACGTTGGCAACAATACTCTACTTGATGTGTTTGCTCTATCTCCTTTAGTTTTTAAATTAATTTTTTAACTTTTTAATTTCGCCGCTAGGAGCGCTATATGTCATCTCAATGGATTCTCCAGGGTCAATTACCTAGGGATATACCTTACTTTTATGACCCTAGGTGGCGATGGTTCCGAATAAAAGCGGTATAACGCAATTTTGAAACACCGTGTATAGATGTTTGATACGTTTACAGAGATTTTACAGTGTGAATATTTATTTTATTTTATTTTAAAAATAATTCAGTCTATTGAAATTAAATATTCCATTGCATGTGAGATATCATACTTTTATATTTGTAAAATGTTCCTTATTCTAAGCGTTTATAAGAAATTGTACACAAATGTATATGTTGATGAAAAAACCCCTTAATATTTCAGACACAATCGAAGGATTTTCAAAGATCCAATGACTTTTAAATGTGAAATAAAATCCTGAATCGGTGTCTAGTTGGAAACTTTAAATAAATCTCAGACGGATTTTTTAATTCTCCTTTACTAATATGTATTTTTAAACACATTTTGATATTCGTCCTCATAGCCTTTTCGTGATAGTACAAAAATTACAAAAAAATACATGTTATGTTTTTAAAAAATAAAGAATGTATTTTTAAAACTATATATTCCCCTTTTCTCATTATAAACAACTATTTTATGCTGTTAATAAGTGCAATCGTCAAAATTAGTCATGTTAAGTCAAGTTTTATTTACATTTTTTCAGGTCTTAAATGCATAAATTATAAGCATTTAAAAATATTTTTTTAACATCATAAAGTGTACAAAAGGTTCCATTTTATATTCCACCCTGAATCAAAATTAAAAATAATACCATCCATACCATGCAACCAAACATAAAAAGAGATACGTTGGCACAACGTATATATCCTTCCTTACTCGGGTTTTTATTTCTCAATGCTGTCCAATACTGAGCTTTTCCCTCAGAAGAAAAGATATCGATAGCTGGAAGGGAAAAAACACCATGTCAGACGTAAAAATCAAATCAAATTCTCTCCATTATCATTGGGAACACCAAATCGAAATGAATCCTGATGCCCACATCCATATGAGGAAAAAAAGCTCCTTGCGAATTAAAAAGAAGGAAGGAGAATAAAAACATGGTCCAAAAGAGCGATTTTGGCTGCCATGATTGATTTCATTCCAACATCTGTAGAAGAAAGATGATTTGGTCCTGTACCCTGGTCCATTGGTATTCTTCATTCTCTTATCGTTTTGCTAAGCCTGCAAAGTAAAGCTATATCGCATGATCACTACGTACAAATCATCTTGGGGAGACACTGGGTGTTCTTTTTTCTTTGTTTTTTGCCCATAAAGGCGACGGGTATGTTGTTTTTTATGCTTTATGGTTTTGTTAAGAATTCTTCTGAATAATATTATGGTTATTGAGTATGTATACTGCAGTGTATTGGAATAGTTTTGGTATAGGATATGAATTCTAATAATTAAAATAAATCAATGAATAGGGCAATATTGTTTCCTTAGTAGGAAAGTGCATGCCAATTATGTCAAGTTTACATAACTGCCACTAAAAGTAAACACAATTCGGCAATATGTGACAAATTGGACGAATCTTGAGCGTTTTGTTCCGATTGGGTTTATTTTTCCAGAGATCATTTAATTCAATCGAGGGGAAATCTTCTTTTGAATAGATTTACCGGTGACGTCACAAAGTCATTCGGGATTACGAAATTTGTTAATTGTTATGAAATATGCTTCCTGTAATTAATCTAAAAGAACTCTCAAGCATTAAAAAACGAAAATTTTATCTCATTTGACAGGAAGGAAACAAAAGATATTTGCTTCAAAGTACAGAATTTAACCGGTAACAGTACTGCCGGTTAATTTCCGTTATTTGAAGATATAATGTTTGCAGTTAATTGATGCAATTTTAAAAAAGTCAAATTTTCTACTAGTTGATTAACTAATTAGATTAAACTTTCAGATGCCCGAAGAGTGCCAGTCAGGAATGGGAAACGTCTGACAGTAAATCCCACTAACAAAGTGACACTGCCTTCACCAGTCTTTATAAAAACATACACAGTGAAATCAAACGCTTCCTTTGCTGAACCCGCATATTGCTGGGCATTCTCTGAGCAAAGAAGCGGATACTACTGGCGACTGGAAAACTCCCATTCTGCAACCTGTAAGATAAAAGCATTCATGTGCCTCTCATACAAGATGACTCTTGCGCTGTTGGGGCAAGCTACCTTTGCACTAACATGTAATTACAAACCCGGAACTTGTACAGTTGGAAGGTGACTTAGAAAACTATATTCGTTTTTTATTAACTACTACAAGGACAAAGCACAGTGCTGTGGTGCGGTTTTATCACGTGGAATGCCGAGATTACTGGACATTCAAGAGATCATTATGCATTTATTTTAAGTGTATTGTTTTTCAGTATTTAACTTTAGTTAGAACTTCCATTTGCGTGTTTTATATTACGGGTTTATGTTACTTTCGAGTGATAATGACAGTATTAATTTCTTTTTTATGTGTAATGTTCTGTGTCTTTAACATCTTATGTTTGCAGAAGGCTATTTTTGTGTTTTTTGTGGAGACATAAAACATTCAATGCACTTATTGTGACTGAAACCTATAAGCAAATATATTTTTTTAATTTGACGAATGATTTATTTTATAAATAATTTGAAATTTTTGTATTAATCACAGTTTAAGGGTTAAGTAATTTTGATCGTCAAAAACATTTAAAACGAAACAGTATGCTATATCAGTGAAAAGTATGATGCATACATTTTACATAAATAATTCAAATTAAAATTATTTTTATGATTTCAAAATAAGTATATTGCAAGTTAAGTTTTTCTATTATTTACTATTTTTCGTGTGTAGTTTTGTACCGTTAATCTCTCTATTTTTTTTTAAATGTGGATTTTAATCATTATATACGTTCAAAAAGTACAATACCTATTTGAATTCACCTATTATAATTTCGTTATTTTATATGATATTATTTTTCTTCAAGCGTGAGCACCAAAAGAATTTAAATTATTTAAGCTATTTTAAAGTTCGCGTGTAAACTTCATTTATGGACATAAGAATAGAATGAAAATAAAAAAACATAGCATCATGAATGATGTTTTCTTTGGAATTTGTTTTTCATTTCCAACAAAAACACAATTTATTACTGCCATTAAAATTTTGAAAAAAAAACACATGAAACTCTAATAAGTTCATTAAAAATATTGTAGCCTCTGGTAACTGTAATATGTTGCTGAGGTTCTTACTTGAATTATTTGGCTGATAAAAAGAGCAGTTTATTTTTGTGCACTTCTTAGTTTTAAACACAATTTAATGTGATTTATTGAAATGAGTTTGAAATAATTTATTATATTTTTCAGCAGATGGGTTTAAATAGTATTTTTTATTCTTTATTCTAAAGATTTATATAAAGGTTTTTGCAAAAGATAATTTTATTCTTAATGCATCAGTAATATGGAATGAAAAATGTTTCTTTTATTTATCGTACAAACACCTCCTAAAATTGAGGCTTTACTCGATTATTTAATTAAAAGGATTTGAGCTTTTTCGCTAACATTTTTCCTGTTAAGAGTTCTTTCAGGTTATAAGTAATAATGTACCTAATATTTTCTAAAATTTGTTTTATAAGCATAGATTTTGAGTAGGAGTAATATAAAATTTTTAAGTTAAATTTATTTTAATTTAGAAATAAATCAAATTATTTAATCCTTATATAATGAAATTTAATTCACCATTATGCTCGAGAGTACTATAATTATTTATAGATAATTTTTTTAATTAAATTTCATTTTATTCGTGAAAAAATGGGTATTCATTTTTTTAGTGATTTGCAAATTATAATATGGGAAATGAACTCTCAAATATATATACTCAAATAATTATTCAATGCAGTTAAAACAAGCAACTATTTAAAAAAGGCAGCTATGATATTCGAATCATTCTCTTAAAGTTAACAAAATATTGTTTGTTTATTTTGAATTAATGTTGCAGTATTTTATGTATAGCCGTTGCTTTATTTAATTCACAAAAATGAATGCATTGACTGCTGAAAGAAACTTAAAAAAGTATATAATATGTGTTACTTTTTATTAAATGAAAGAAAACTGTGAAAATAATAATATACAGTGAGAGAATGATCTTTTGTGTGAGAGTAAAGTATTATTTCATTTACATTGCTCACTTTATATTTGAAGATATACCCAAGAGAAAGAGATACGTCATATTATTGTACATACATCAATGTTAAAATTTTCACTATATTAAATAGTTATTTCAAAAAAAATAGTGTTCTTATTTTTCACTCGTGGATAATTTAATTACTTTTTTACTCTATTAATAGGATTAAAGCATCAGTTGGAGAAATGAGAGTGATACCTCCCCTATTTCATAATCTATATAGGCCGAATACATTACTTTTGCGTTTAATTATATCCAATGCTTACTTTACCTCTTCTTACCTTACAATGTTAACTTACCTTAATTTACATTTAAAAACGTTATTATTTATGTATCCATTATTGGTTCAATTCCGTTATAGTTCCCGCTAAATACCGCCATGCTCTTTTAAACACCAAAAAGTAGAAATATTGCTAAATAATTTCAAACTCATAGATTAAAATGTGTAAATATATCAATAACTATACAGTTTATCAATAAAAATCAGAAATATTTGTTGATATTTGAATGTATGGCTTTTTAAAAACATGGCGATATTTAGCGGGAACTATAACGGAACTGCAACCCCAGTATTTGGTATTTCATAGGGTGGCTACAGATAAGGGAGATCAGGGAAAAGTCAGGGAATTTCATTCATCTAGAAAAATCAGGGAAAAGTCATGGAAATTCTTTAAAAATTGAAAAAATCAGGGAAATTTTTAGTAATTGATTCACAAGGAGCAATGTAAACTAAAGGGTCTCAAAATGAGTCAAAAGGCTACTTTTAAGAGTAAAAATACCAAATATTTTCTGGGGGAGGACCCCCAGTCCCCTCTGAAAATTTTCAAATATATGCTCTGTTTTTCCTTCAAAATTCTGTGTCTTACGAGGAGTAATCCTCATTTTGTGTAATATAAAGGGCATAAAAAGGAATTAAAACACTACTTAAAGGGGCAAATTTCCAAAAATTTTCTGAAGTAGGGCCCCTAAATTCCCCTTAAAATGTTGCTGTTTATTATACTGTGCTGGATTTCTTTGAAAACTCTGCCGCTCCTCCTCACTGAGTGGTGCACTTGTGGTGCAGTTTAAAAATTCCTTATAATGAACTAAAAATGCTTTTCTGAGGGGACAATTTCCAAAGGTTTTCTGGTGGAGGACCCCCAGACCCTCCAATTTTACTTGGAATTCTCATTGTTTAAAAATTACGAATTAAATTCACCAAGATGAATATATGATGTTCAAGTCACATCTAAAACTTGACGTATACAAATGTACCCTAAAAAATGTTGGGTAACCCCCCTGAAACAAGTTTAATTACAGCCGTGTTAGAAGTGTGAAATAAATAGAATAATTTCAATGAATAAATTCTATTTCCACATCAAAACCACTTATTGGTTAACTTTTCATAGCTGAAGATTTGAAAGAAAAGAACATTCATATTTAATCATAAATTTGATATTTTTTATTTATTGGTACTTAAGAAAAAATTATATATCCTTATACTAATTAATATTTTACATTAACAATATTTTTGAAAATTAAATAATTATTTAATATTTAAAACATATATATATTATAGAACTATTTCTTTGTGTGAAATAACTCGTTGAAAGTGTTAAAACTATTAGGAAAACCCGAAAACCCACTAGATGTATCACGGAAATTTTAAAATCATAGTCAGGGAAATCAGGGAAAAGTCAGGGAATTTTTTCCCTCAGATTCTGTAGCCACCCTGTTTTATATCTTTGCATTATTTATTTTTGCGTTTTAGTTCGTAGTTGGTTAGGTTCTGATTTTTCAAAACATTTCAGCTTGTTTTTAGTAAGCGAGAGTATCAAACCGAATAGAAACCTAATGGTTATGCCTAATGGCTTAATGGTAATGCATCTCGCTTTCCACCCCACAGACCCGAGTTCTGCTCTAGGGTTGGGAAATACAGACTCAGCCTTTCATCCCTCCGTGGTTGATAAAATGAGGACCAAGTTAACTTGAGGAAACAAGGGACTTTGCATCAGCTGATTGTGACTTTTAGTCCCACGTTCGGTAAAAGCTTTGCTAATGGCTTCACCAAGTGAGACTGGTTATACTGGAGTTTGAAGGTCTAACCATCGAGGTACAGACTCAGTGTAATAGAATTTTAACAACAGGATTGGAACAGTGAAACATAAATGTAGCTTAGTATTTTAATACAAAGTTAAAGTGACTAATCTGAAATTTGCCAAAATCTGTTTATAGAGTCGGTATTACAAATATGTTGATACTACTTAAAGTTTTTGTTTTAGAGAAACAGACGAAAATCAGTCGAGAGTAATTCTTTGTGTTTTAAAATTTTTTAGAATAATAGAGGTCTAAGTTATTCAAACATAATTTTAATTAATTGTGTGTGGTTTTTCTATAACAACTGTGTTGTTTCTATAGAGAAGGCATATTTGGGGTTGTTCTTGGTTAATCATTTATGCATTTTGACTTGGACGTCTAACGCACTAAAAATAAATCATTAACAAAATACACAGATATGTCACTATAACGCCACTGGTCACAAGTCTCTCGGTGACCGAAACGCGACTTAACTCGGAAATCACACAGTGACCAGTATTGAGTGACAATTCTGCTCCATCACAGGAAAGTCTTCGTGGGACTTGTCACAATTGTAAAGTTTGTCTGTGCTAGCTTGGCGGATATGGTAAACCCAAACGGGCAAGGCCATTCTCTCCCTGGGGTTGGATAGGTAGGGAGAGAGCGTGCCAAACTGGTTACTTCTAGCCAATAACTACTCCACCCCTTCCCTCTCCTTCGCCAATGGGGTGCTTAAGTAAACAAGTCTGCTACCCTGATTTCCCGCACCCCTACTCGAACTTGGTCACAGCGACTTAACCATCACAAAGGAGCCACAATTTTTCAGTCGTATTTGTTTTAGGGTACGTAACTCACATTTTATATTTGTTTACTTAGACCAAAGTAATTCTAAGCACCCTTCTACTGCCCATGGCAGAAAATATGCTACCAGAAGTTAAGCTTAAATTTTCAGCGTGTTTTAAGTTATTCTAGCAATAATTCACCTTCGGGTGCCATAATTTAAGTTTAGGTCCAGTTCCCGGTTTCAATTTTAAAAAAATAATATTAAATTTAAAAACAAAATGTGGAATTCGAATTTTTATTTGGCACTATTACTCGAATAAGGCAAATAATATTTTTTCCATAGTTATTTCTTGAAGTGAGCATTAGAGGGATTATAATCCTGTCACTAAACTGTGTACAAAGAGAAACATGCCTTTCCAAACTATCATCCTAACCAGGGCTCGATTTCAGCCGGAACTGTCCGGAACGGCGTTCCGGAACCTATTTTTCTGAAAAAAATTATATTTCAGGGGTCTCCTAACTACGGCCTGCGAGACCCATTTATTAGGCCAGCGGATACCTTTCTATGTACAAAAAAAAGTCCTAAAATGAATTAAAACCCTGTTTTTTATTGTCAAATTTCCAAAAATTCTTTAAATTCTACTATTTAAGGACTTAACCTTCCTACCCCTTTGGGGTCTTTTTCGACCCCAGACGCACTTTGACGTTTGATATCTCCCATGCATTTTTGTTTTGACAATTTCCGATGCTACTATTCCTTAATTACGCAAAGTTTTACAATGGGTAAAAATTTTGGAGTTATTATTCCATTTTTAAGTGTCTTGGGAGAAATAGTCACATATTCCCCCTCTGGGGTCTTCTGAGACCCCAGCCATGAATGGCGGTAAAACAGTATCAAATAAAGTTAAGTATTTTATTTTTTGTTGTATTATAGATAAAAAAGGTTTGCATGTTTGTTTAGAACGTTTGGAGAAATATTAGAAAGATATTTTCGTAGAAATTGTCATTTTTTTTACAAAAAGAAGATTGCGGCTAAATACATTGAATCACTCACTATTTCTTAAATGTTTTATTCACATTCTAAGAAAAATATGCTATTTATAGAAATCTTTTGAGTATCTAACAGTTGCAGCAAAAAAAACTCAGACAACTGTCGCCATTACTTCCTGTTGAACACATTCTTTACAAAAACAATATAAATTCATGGTTGATTGTAAATAGGTTTTTATATTCAGTCTTCTTTGAAAAATAAGAATGCTTTCAAATATTTATGAGTGTTTACGGAAGTCCAGAATGTGATTTCGAAGAATTATCAAGAAAAAAAAACAATTTTATGTTAAAACTTACATAAGCAAGCGAGATACTGATTTCACTAAGAAATCTGAACCGATCATTTTTTTTTGTATTATTTCAATTTTAAAAAGAAGAATCCAAACTTTACATGTTTCATAATACTAAATAAATTAATCTGGGGTGACAGGTAGCTGATAATGCAGAATAGAGAATATATGCAGCTTCATAAATCGTTTAAAATTAACTACTAAATTCTTCCCGTGCAAGACCGGGTATATCAACTAGTATGCTTTAAACAGTGTGATTATAAATATTTTAAGTAAAACAACTTCAATGTAGTTCATTTCTGTAATTTAATTCTTGTTTGAAGGTCCAGATGTTATAAAAAACGTGTATCAAAAGAAACCCAATTAAGCCGTAATAAGACGAAAAAAATGAGAAAAATACCAAAAAAATTGGATAAATTATTCTGAAGCATCTTTCTAGAAATAAAAAATGACAATTCTTCTCCATTTAAGGAATTTTTAACCTTTATTAGAGTCATAGGCATGTTTTACGCATGAGTTTTACTTGGGGTCCTCAGAGACCCCACGAGGGGAATATGTGACTATTTTTTCAAGAGGGTAGGAAGGTTAAGCTATGCATTATATTCCTTAAATTGGCAAATATACAATACTAATGGTTCATTAATGATAAGCCGTCCCGCTTCCTACAAGAGTCACCCTGTTGGGAAAAAAAGTATAACCCACTGTAAAAAAAAGGTGTATAAAGAGTTCATCCTTAATCAATAATTAAGTACAACGCATTTTAATTTATTTTAAAATTTATATTTGAAAATAAATGCTTAAGTTTTGGTATTAAAAAGTATTCGCTTTTCCAGTTTTGATACCAATAATTTTACCGTTCCGGTACCTCTTTTTTAAGAAATCGAGCTCTGATCCTAACAGTAAATTACCACGCATTCAAAACACTAACGTAATACACCCTAAATATATTTCCTCTAGCCTAGGGAAAAGAACTATATCCGTTCATTTGAGTTTCTTGATAGAAAGCTATTACTCAAAACCCCCGAAGAATAAAATTTCTGGATTAGTTGTTTTAGAAAATACCAGAAAAATGAAAAACTGTGTAACCATCAAAACTCCCTTGAATTTTAAATCAGGAACTTCACTGATCCTCTTGAATCCGCTTAAGGCAGAAGCGCTGGATTTAATCTTGGGAACGATATCGTTTTAGTGAATCACACTTGATTGTGTTTCTTCTGGAGCTTATATCGGGGGTAGAAACAATCAAGAAAGGCGTGGAGAAGAATTTCTCAGTTTTTTCTTTGCTTTGAGAAGACTCGCCATTTTCCCTTTACTAGATTTATTAAAAATAATATTTTTTGATAAAACAAGTGAGCTCGGCTTAGAAGAGAATTTATTTGTAATGCTATTAGAACTGAATGCATAATTTTCTGACTGAATACAAGTGCGTAATGCTTTGTATTTTTTATGCTTTTGAGAGAATAGTTATTGTCAGTTCGTGTTTATGAAATGAAATGGCTGTATTTTAGAGTCTGGTTAAAATGTTATTAACATGTATAAAGGTTTCAGGAATATTTGCATATTTAAATTGTACGGCTGTTTTGGACAAACTTTAAATTTTGAAGTACTATATATTATTAGGGTGGTCCTAAGTATAATGGTAAAAAATTTTTTTCGGAATTTTTCAAGTCGCACCCCCTAATTTTTTTTCCTTATGGGGTAGTAAATAACTGGTAAAAATTTTATCCGAATCGGTTAATATTAACACGTGCCGCAAAAGGGATGAAAATCTGAAAAAACATCAAAATTCTCAAAACTTTGAAAAATCATAAAATTTATTTAAAATATATAATTCAATATATTTCAGTACTTTTTCTAACATAAAATGCTTAAACATGAAGAATATTGGCCTTTATATCCTTCGACAATTTTTAAAGGTATTGTATTTTCTCCTCATTATGCGTTAAAATATCGTTATATTCTTCAATAAGCTTGATTTCTCTTTCTGTAGCATTATTTACAACAGATAAGTTACTGACGACTTTAAACCCTTCCTGATAACCTCCAATAATCTTCACACGTTTTAAAGGATCCCTGGATATAAATTTTGAAGAAAACTTAAAAACCTTTGAAAACAGTTTGCGGTTCATTTTGACACAAAATTGGCTTGATTTTGGAGTCCTTCCAGTACTACAAAACTAATTTGCAACCACCCTTACACACGGGTAGATTATTTCCCTCTAAACTCTTTGGAAATAATTGCTGTGTGGGGACAGGTTCATCAAAAAAGGCTAAGGCAACTGTCTCCTCCAAGAAACCATATCCATGACTAATCATTTTCTTTGATGCTGCCTTAGATTATATTTTCTTTAATTCCTCTGTAGAAAAACAGGTCCCTCATGAAATTCAATTCAAATGTGGCTCTGTGATTCATTTGCACATCAAACCAGTCCTTAATGTATAGCTTAACAATAATACTCATACCTTGTAGTAATGGATTATCCAAATTAACCCTCACATTTCTAAATATAAATATCTTCAAGCAATAAATTACTTAAGACATCCACCTAGAATGATGGATAGCACCAGGTTGTTTAAATTTAATCACTTTAGCTTTATAATAATCTAAAAGTGCTATTGTCAACCATAGAAACTTTTGGTAGTCATCTCTCGATTGGTGTTCAAGCTTGTTTTAGCTAACTTGTGAATTTCTTCTTTGTCTCTTCCATCAATGGTGTTTTTTACAACTTCATTTTTAATACCTGATGGGTACTTTGATTTATAGATCACCTCCCAAGATTTTCAAAACGTTTAAATAAAAATGTAAATCCATGGGATGCAGTAACGCAAGCTCCAAACGCCACTTTTAACACTATTTTAAGAACATTAAAATGTATTATATGAGCTTAGCTTTGGCTTATAAAATTCAGTGTAAATTTCAAATCAAACCTTTAACTATGATGAATGGACCATATTCAGTCACGCCCATATTAATCACGTGATCGGGGAAAACAAACTCACTATCAAATCATATCTCACTATCATCATATCTCTCTACAAACTCTACTTGTGTAGTATCTGTGGTAACCCATTGCAAGCTCAGTAGGTCACATGATGGAAAAAATGTGACGTCAGTCGGATATGGTCCATTACATTTAAAATCTAATTTTCATTGTTTTGAACATTATATTAAAGTTTTGTTTTATGTCCCAACCCTCATTGGAAAATCCTCCACTTTACCTTAAATCCTCCATTGGAATCCACTTATAATAATGAGTTTCACCCTAAAATATGTGTAATAATCATAGAGTAGGATATTTTCAAGTTTATCATAAAATACATGAAGATACCGCTTTTGAAAATGCTCTTTTGAAAAAGAGCGCGTAGCGTCCACTGTTGCGGCGGAAAGTGCGCATCGAGCCGGCATTCCTCGTGTCAGTGTTACGGAGTCCTGCGCATCTACCGTACTCTAACTTCAATCGCGTTGCGGCACGTGTTAATATTAAAATATTTGAAAAATATTTGGTATACATTCATTTCATACCTTAAGTAAAAAAGTTGGGGGGTGCGACCGAAGAAATTCCGAGTTTGAAAAATTAGGACCACCCTAATCTATATCTATAAAATCCAAATACCATTCATTCATTCATTCATTCATTCACTGACACACACTCATCACGAAATCTCCAAAACTGCCGGAACGATAGGCTTGAAATTTGACAGAGACCTTCCTCTCAGCCATTAGACGCGCACTAAGAAACGATTTTAAAATCGAACGACTCCTTCCCTGTTTTTCGGCGCTTTTTCGACTCCGTTTTACCCATTGAAATAACATTGTGCACTGTTGAAATGCATAAATTGCAGTGTTTACTTCTCTATCTTGAGGCGTCGTCTTGCCTGACTTGAATAAATATTATTTCAAAACATTTTATAATTTACAATTAAATTTAAGAAAAATAGTGTGAATATCTGTATTTAAATATTATAACAGCTATCAGAAAACCGAAGTAAATTAAAATAATTAATTTACTTTCTTTAATATTTAAATTTCTCAAAAATAAATATATTTATGGAATAGCAAGAATTTAAAAGTTTCCAAGGAAACAGAGCTAAAATTTCATTGTTTCATAGGGCATGGTTTACTAGACTATATAATCACTAGATTTTTATTATAACTAGCAACTAGCAATCTGTTTTTACTTTTTCAGATAATCTTTTAAAGAAGTTGGTTTTATTAATAAGAAGACAGGCTTACTTGATAACTTTTTATCTAGGGATTTTTGAAATTTATTTATTTTGAAATATAATTTTTGCAGAAACTTAAAAGAATAGCGGGAATACTTTATGAAAATTCTGTTTACGATTTTAAACACTGGATTTCAAATGACAGAGATGATTTCAAGTGGATTGTTTTTATCACATAGGAAGGATAAATGTTTAATAGACGAAAAATCGGGATGGAATGAGCATACTTGTATAAAATAAAAACCTTTCTGCGAACTTAAATTTTTTCCAAAAAATTTTCTGCAAGAATTTACACATTTTTAAATATCACTCTCTCTAAAAAGAAAATATTATTACTGAAATACCCAAATTCCAGGGATGAGTTTATCTAAAGATGAAAAAAGAGGAAAAAGCGCGTGAGCTTAGTTATGTACAGGGTGGCCACAAAACTGGAAAACCGGGAATACCGGGAATTATCAGGGAATTTTAAAAAACCGGGAATTATCAGGGAAATATCAGGGAATTTTAGAAAAATCTAAAATATCAGGGAATTCCTTGAAAAACCTCAAGCTGCTACCGAATTTTGTTAATAGAATGAGTAAAAAAAACTGCAAAAAAACATAATCGTGCGTCGGGCGCATTCCTTTTCCTTTGATTCGAGCGCACGCACAAGGGGGGGGACTTCTCTTTTTGTTTATCGAAACCGAAACTTTGGGGTTGTTTTTTTTTGCGGATGATTGACTGCAGCTGTGGTGAAGGATTTAGCCTTTTCGGTAAGTTATATTTTGTTTATCTTTGGTTCTCCGTTGAAGGATCATGGTTTATGGAATTTAAGTGGTGAAAATGTATAAAATGCTGAATCATTTTCTTCAATGTAAGAAGCATTAATTTTCAACCTCCTCCTTTTCATAGGACATGCCGTTTTTTTCATTCAACATTCCGCATCACCATTGCTAAATCAGGCACAGTTAAATGTAATCAAAATAGGCAATTGACAACAGGAGCCCTAGTCTGAGGGCATGCGAAAGATCTGGAGTACGAAACGTGACGTCAAATTGACGTCACGTTCGTGGCACTTCCGCAATCGCTAGTCTCGGGGCTTTTCCTCCGTGCGCATGATATGAAGGCCAATACGAAACTTCCGGCCTCCTCGCATGCAAACTTCCGCTCCGATTTCGAGGCGAGAAGCAGTGTGCGGATACGTAAACATTCAAGATGTCCGCTTACGCTTCTGCTCTTCACATCAGACTTGTGGAGGAAAAATACAACTATGAATGAAAAAAGACTTCCGGAGGAGTGATTTTACCACTTAAAGTTCTTGTTTCTAGAAAGATCAAATTGGAATCATTGAGTTCACGGATGGCGGCCTACCTCTTCGAATTCGTGTAAGTGTATTTTAGAAAATCTCTTGCCTCATTTTTTGGTTTAATAAATCTTAATTCATTTTTATTTCCATCAATTTATCCTACAATTTGAACAGAAAATCCCATCCCCCAAGACCTTTCCTCAAACCATGTGTAATATTTAAAGTATTTATAGTAATTCTTACTTCCGTTTTAAAATATGTGATCAATGCAAAAACTAATCTGTAATGTTTACTTACAATTTGTCGGCTCTAGGTTGTTTTAAAATACTTCATACTCCGCCCTTAAGACCATTCCTCAAACCATGTGTAATATTAAGAGTATTTAGTAATTATACTTCTGTTTTAAAATATGTGATCAATGCAAAAATTAAACGGTAATATTTACCTACACTTGTTGGCTTTAGGTTGTTTTAAAATACTTCTAAAAATGTCTTTAAATTCGCTATCACCCAAATTTCTTCTCTTAACTTTAGCATTTAAAAAGATACAAAAGCTATTTTTTCAGTTATCATTTATCTCAGATTTATTTAAGACTACAGGAAAATTATGTATTATTAGTGTATTATTTTCTGTCGCAGGTTCTTGCTGCTTATGTCGTCCTATGGTAGAGGTAGCTACCAAAATGATGTATCACTTTTTCCTAATATCTATATTTTTCATTCTAGGGGACCGTGGTTTTCATCTTGAGCTGTGGCTGATGACACCACTGCTTTATCCTGAACTTGACTCTTCTATTTAGTTCATGCCCTTCCTCTCGGAGATCGGCCATAGATGCAACAATGATGCACTACAAGCCCAGAACAGGGGGCTGCCTACAAGCCCACTCCTTAATCAAGACCATCAGTGCAACATCCCTAGTGTGCCAAGGCCTATGATGCCCATCTTCGTTTTCGTGACCGTGGGGCCTGGGCATATGTCCCGGTTTGGTGGTCAGCGCAACGTGAGACCCCCAGTGTTTAGTTCCCAATCATGCTTGGTCCTCGGTTTATGGACCCACTAAAGGGATGAAAGGCTGAGTGGACCCTGCCCAGCCTGGGATTTGAATCCCGGACCTGTGGCGTGGAAGCGCGATGCACTGCCACTGCAAGCCCACTCACGAGGGCTTTATAATCACAGTGCTTCTGCTTGTGTGATATTGAACAACATATGTGTGAATATGTAGAATCTTGCAACGATCCTATAGTGATTCTGAGGTTGAAATTAATGATTAAGTTGGCTATAAACAACACTTCCAAGAGTTAAATTCATTTAAAGTTGAAAAAATATACAAGCCTAACTTATAGCTCGTTTTAGGTAAAATTTCAAAATATTTTTATAATCTTTTAGAATTTAACTTTGAAAAGCATTGTGAAGCAAAATGGTCATTAAATTCATCCTCGGAACATACATACTGTTTATATTTTTATCAATTGTATGACTTTTCCATTTGTACCTAGTTTTCGCTAAGTTCCTATTCATTTTAATGCAAAAATTATTTGGTTCAATTCCATTAACGTTCCCGCTAAATATCACCATTATCTTTTGGACACCAATAAGTAGAAAACCTGCTAAATAATTTAAAACTCGTAGATTAAAAAGTTTAATTAGATCAATAACTTTTTAGTTTATCATTAAAAATCCGAAATATTTGAGTATATGTCGATCAAAAAAGAATGGTGATATTTAGCGGGAATGTTAATGGATTTGAACCAATTATTTCGGAACAGCTATGATAATAGTCTACCAGACGCCATGTTTACCCACTGTTCAAATGATGACATACAACCACAGGTCTATTTGTGCTGTGAGTAAACATGGCAGCTGCCCAAGTAGACGGATGACGTCATTTATCACGTCAAAATCAGGTCATATTTTTTTATATGACGTCCAGTGGGAAAAAATCACGTCAACTATGACGTCCTTTTTCAGTCAGAAAAAATGACGTCAATTTAAAACGACATTTAGACGTCAGATTTACGTCACCTAGAATGACCTAATTTTGATGAATGGTGATAATTTGGTCAATTTTACGTCACTTGGAATGACGTGAATTGCACGACGTCATAAATGTGGTCATTATTACGTCAGTCTAAGTGACGTTATTTTAAACACGTCATGAATTTGGTCATTTTTGCGTCATTTAAATGACGTGATATTTAGTACGTCATTAATTTGGTCAATTTTTCGTCACCTAAAATGACGTGATATTTAGTACGTCATTAATTTGGTCATTTTTTCGTCACCTAAAATGACGTGGTATTTAGTACGTCATAAATTTGGTCATTTTTTCGTCACCTAAATGACGTGATATTTAGTACGTCATAAATTTGGTCATACTTTCGTCAGCAAAAATGACGTGATATTTAATACGTCATTTTTCGTCACATAAAATGACGTAATATTTAATGCGTCATGCATTTGGTAGTTTTCACGTCTCTTGATGTAATTTTTTAGATCTCATTAATTTGAGGCCTTTTTGAAACCTTTTGACCCACTTCGAACATGAATAAAAAAGCGGTTAAAAACGACGAATTTTTGTAAAACTTTTGTATTTTTGTACATAAAATTTCACACTTCCAATCAATCGAATTCGTCTTTTCCGACATCTATCGGTGTTACCCGACACTCCTGTTGTAAAAAAAGGAAATTTGCTAAGATAATGTCGGAGAAGTGGTATTATCCGGCATCAGATCAGATAATGATGATACAATACTCGCTCATATTGGATGTCGTCTTAAATTTGGCGTTGATTAAAAATTTAATTTAAAATTACTATATTTTTTTAATATTTTTAAATGATGTTTGAGTTTTTTTATAAATTTCAAAATAAAATTTACATGGGCTATATAATTTCAGTGCTGAATAAGAATATTTCCTCTGATTGGAAAAATAAATCATTAAATTAATTTAACAAATTAATTTTAAAGAAGGTCTAAAAGTGTAATAATCTCTTAAAAGTTTTAAAATGCAAAAAAAGTTAAGTTTAATTTTCCAAATATTTGTACCCGTTTTTGGCTAAAAAGTTATATTTTTCTTTCAAGTTCTGGTAAAAAAAAACTTTGGGGGCATTTATTTATCAGACACATAAGTGTCTGACCTATATAATTTCAGACACCAAAAACACATCTGAATTTCAGACTTATAATTGTAAGTTTTGTGGTATTGAAGAGCTGAGTCAAGTGTCTGAATAGTGACACCGTCTGAATTTAAGACATTTCGAGCCGCATGTGCACTCTATGACATTCTTCCTCCTCGCCTCGGGTGCCGGCGCGCGGCGGCGCGGCGTCAACGAGTTTGTTTTGAGCGCCATTTTCATTTTTGTTGATGTCGCTTATCGGCTCGCCCGGCTCTAGCTGTTCGAAGATCTCGAAGACGAAGCATGATACAAGTAAGTGTTTATTAATACTTGTTCATTTCTTGTGCTTCGGCAATGTGTGTATTCATGATTATGTTTTAAATGTTATAAATCCACAAGATAACTTCGGCTTCAAAATGGGTTTGGATTGTAAATGCTAACGAAATCTGAAAAATATTTCAAAATCAAGATAATACTCGCAGATCTTTTTAGAATGTACTATTTCGTACGGGAAAACATTTACTTATCGCTCTTACTTGTTGATTATTAAGTATTAATTTGATTTTATAACTAATAGAGCAGGGGCCGCGCTAAGGTTTTCAAAACATTCGCCAGTGAATTAGCCAAATTATAAATTTATTAGCCAAATTTATTAGCTATTAGCCATATTTTTTTGAGTAAAATCTAATTGCATGATTTTTTTAAGTTACTCCATCCAAAAATTAAAGCGTTCGCGGGCAGTCCGTGGCTATTATCAACAAATACTTAAATAATAATAATGCTCCCTCAGAATTAAATGCATGCCTTCCAATATGAGGCAGCTCGTTAAACAAAATTCTTTTTTCGCAATCTTTTTTAATCGTCGAAATTTTCAATTTAAATATTAAAGGAGTATTAGAACCTGAGAATCTTAATAACATAAAATTATGATTATTTTTTGGCCATTTTTGGCGAGTAATCGCACACGGGCGACTTTTAAAAACGAAAGTTAAGTTTTGAAATTTATCGATTACTTTTGGAAGTTCACTAAAACGGAAAAAGTATTCGCCAGTACTTTCGCCAAAATTACTTTTTTCTCACCATTTTCGCGATTTACTCGCATTTGGCGAATTGGCGAATGGTTAGCGCGGCCCCTGAATAGAGGGTTGTTTACATTTATTATTACTATATGTATGACAGCTACTGTTTGCAATGTAACCCACATTGACTCTAAAAACATATTGTAGATGTAGTGCACATTTTACAATCTAACATTTATAAGGATTGATAAAATTTCAACTGAAATTTAAAACGAAACATGGGGGAAACTGATCTTAAAAATCTTGATTTAAAATAATTAAATTCAACCAAAAAGTATATTATTAGGATACAAATCATATTAATGATAATGAAGTTACAAATTTATAGGTCAAGTTCAGTTGACATTCCCGGTAAGGTAAATATCGCCAGCTGATACATTCCCCGCAAGATATTGTTTTGGTTTATTAATTGTGTGGAATTTTACAACTTTAGTATTTCCCTCCCCTGGTCACTTAATTTCACATTGATAAACCCCCTTCCTCCCCTCCAAATGTGAAATTTTTAAGGACAGTCTTAACTTTCACATAGTGTCGACAAACATCTTATCCCAAAAAAGATTGTTTAAGGAATTGAACCAATTTACATTACATAAACATTGGGTCTTACAGCTGAGTTAAAAATTCCTATGTTTTGGTCACCCATTGTGTTTCCAATACATACATATGTTTAATGATTTTCTGCATTTAGGTATTATTATTGATCTTAAATAACATCTTTTTAATATTCCTACTACAAAAATTCTAAGGGCTATAAATAACACTGAATAATGTGGTAAGGGCCTTTTTCTTAGGGTTCTGTGATGGACATAATCTGGGAATTTTTAACTTAAGTAACTAATTCCTATTTGAATACACTGCATTGTAATTTTGTCAAAAATTTTATTTCCTACAGGTGCTGATGGCAGCTGTCGAGGACTCAAATTTATTGCACTGCCAGGTACCACAAGCCAGGTCTGAAGTGCATCAAGAGAAGTTAAATTTCATTTGGTTAGTACATTTTTATTAAAAAATGCTGAAATATTTCTGTTAAGCTACCTCCCCAAAAAATATATTGTTTTGGTTTTGGTTAATTCACTGTGTTGAATGTTGCAACTTTGTTTAATGATTCCCTGCATTTAGATTTGATCTTGATTATCTTTTTTATATTCCTACTACAAAAATCCTAAGGGTTATAACTGAATCTGAATAACGTGGCAAGGGCCTTTTTCTTATGGTTCTGTGATGGACATAATCTGAGGATTTTTAACTTAATTAACTAATTCCTATTTGAATATACTGCATTGTAATTTTGTCAAATTTTTTATTTCCTGCAGGTGCTGATGGAAGCTGGCAAGGACTCTTAAGAAATCACACTGCCAGGTATACCACCAGCCAGGTCTGAAGTGCATCGAGGGAAGTTAAATTTCATTTGGTTTGTACATTTTTATTAAAAAATGCTGTTTATATTTCAATTAAGCTACCTCTCCAAAAAATATATTGTTTTGGTTTTGGTTAATTCACTGTGTTGAATGTTGCAACTTTGTTTAATGATTCCCTGCATTTAGATTTGATCTTGAATATATTTTTCATATTCTTACTACAAAAATCCTAAGGGTTATAACTAACACTAAATACTAACATATAACTTTTACTTACTTATAACATATAACTTAACTAACACTATTACTATACATTTTTATACAAAAATGCTATTTGTTTCTGTTAAGCTACCTCCCCCCCGAAAAATATTGTTTTGGTTTGTTCTTAGTGTTGAATTTTACAACTTTAGTATTTCCCTCCCCATGTCACTTAATTTCACATTGATAAACCCCCTTCCTCCCCTCCAAATGTGAAAATTTTAAGGACAGTCTGAGTCTCATAACTTTCACATGGTGTTGACAAACATCTTATCCCAAAAAAGATTGTTTAAGGAATTGAACCAATTAACATTACATAAACATTGGGTCTTAAAGCTGAGTTAAAAATTCCTATGTTTTGGTCACCCATTGTGTTTCCAATAGACAAGATTAGTGTGACGTTTTTTGTTTTGTTTGGAAACGTAAATTCAGTCTGTGATTGGTTCCGTGAACTGTACGGACAGTACGGATCCGTATGTAACCAATCACGGATCGAATCAACGTTTCCAAACAAAACAAAAAACGTCATCACTAATCTCGTCTATTACATACATATGTTTAATGATTTTCTGCATTTAGGTATTATTATTGATCTTAAATAACATCTTTTTAATATTCCTACTACAAAAATTCTAAGGGCTATAAATAACACTGAATAACGTGGTAAGGGCCTTTTTCTTAGGGTTCTGTGATGGACATAATCTGGGAATTTTTGACTTAAGTAACTAATTCCTATATTAATATACTGTATTGTGATTTTGTCAAAATTTTTATTTCCTATAGGTGCTGATGGTAGCTGCCAAGGACTGCCAGGTACCACCACCAGCCAGGTCTGAAGTGAATCGAGAAAAGTTAAATTTCATTTGGTTAGTACATTTTTATTAAAAAATGTTTATATTTCTGTTAAGCTACCTCCCCAAAAAATATATTGTTTTGGTTTTGGTTAATTCACTGTGTTGAATGTTGCAACTTTGTTTAATGATTCCCTGCATTTAGATTTGATCTTGAATATCTTTTTCATATTCTTACTACAAAAATCCTAAGGGTTATAATTAACACTGAATAACGTGGCAAGGGCCTTTTTCTTAGGGTTCTGGGATGGACAGAATCTGAGAATTTTTAACTTAATTAACTAATTCCTATTTGAATATACTGCATTGTAATTTTGTCAAAAATTTTTTATTTCCTACAGGTGCTGATGGAAGCTGTCGAGGACTCTTAATATATCACACTGCCAGGTATACCACCAGCCAGGTCTGAAGTGCATCGAGGGAAGTTCAATTTTATTTGGTTAGTACATTTTTATACAAAAATGCTGTTTGTTTCTGTTAAGCTTCCCCCCCTGAAAAATATTGTTTTGGTTTGTTCTTAGTGTTGAATTTTACAACTTTAGTATTTCCCTCCCCTGGTCATTTAATTTCACATTGAGAGAAACCCCTTCCTCCCCTCCAAATGTGAAATTTTGAAGGAGATCCTCTAAATTTCACATGCTACAAATATCTGGTCCCAAAAAGATGGTTAAGTAAGGTTTTACAATCTAAAAAACACTTAGGGTCAAGTTATATTAAAGTATAATGTTATATTATCTGGTGACTTCTTTGATTAAGACTAATTTAAATACTAACTGACATGAGTTATTTTTGGAGTGCACAGTTCCCCCTCTAATCACACCTCTACACTAGGCTGTTAACCCGTAGCAGGGGACGTGGGGTCTCCCAGATTCCGCAACGATAATTTGATAACATCGATCATTTTAAGTCTATTGAAAAATTGTCTGGAAAAATGTTTATTTCATCATAAAGTTAAAGAAAATATTTTTCTATCAAGAGATAAATGTTCAAATAACAATGTACTGAAATATCAGAATCATATCATATCTTAATTAGACGATTTTAAAAAAATATAGAAATTTGCGGAGTCTCTGAGACCCCACGTCCCCTTCTATGTTCCAATTTTTCACCTCCCCTGTTACGGGTAATGTAAGCTAGTGTTTAAGAATATTTTATATACAGTTTACTCCTTGATGTGACGACAAAGTTGAAAGGACTGATAAAAATTTCAAGATAATAGTTTTTAGCTCAAGTAAAATTAGAGGAATATACCTAATAAGTCTAGGATGAAAATATTTGTAAAAAAAGATTTATGACATAATAATTAAAATTGTCTTATTGAGATTATTTCACCACAAAATTGGTTCAAATTTAGCTGCAACATTAATTTTAGTGATTTTTATTTTATATTTAGTTTTTAAAAAATTATTAGATATAATTTAAGTAAAGCTGATTTTTATTACCTTGTAGGAAATGTCATATGTATACCAAGTCCTGCTGCTTGGAATATGTTTATCTGCTTATGTGACAAGTGCCTTCTTCCAAGTCCTACATTGTTACTAATATGTTTTTCTCTCAAGCTTATGGTTGTTACAGTAAAAAATTAAAATAAAAAAATTAAGTCAAACTGTGTTTTGCTTCCATTTTAGTTATTTTTACTATGTACTTTTAGTCTACTATCAAATAAAAATCAAGTGTAAATTAACTAATTCATTATTAATTATCTAAAAATGTGTTTTCAACATACAAAAATTTTAAATTCTGATTTGGAAAATTAATATTTTTGGATAAGCATTAGCATAGCATTTAATACATTAAAAATTAAGATGACCAAATAATTTGAAATTCGGTTAAACATGTTATAGGTGCCTTTTGTTGATTTTTAGTAGAATAACTTCAAAATCCTTTTAATACATAATATAATCGTTTATTTATTCTGTAAATAGGTTACTTTTTTGTCCTGTGCACTGGTTATTTACAAACAATGGTTAAAATATGCTAACTTGATCAAATGAATTGACACAATTTATATATATGATTAATTACTTAAATTAAGTTAGCATATTTTAACTATTGAAGGCTAACCTAACCAGTGTCTAGGGCAAATAACAGGTCATTCACGTCATACCGAATACGTGAAAAAACGTTATCGAATCACGTGAAAATCACGTCGTTTAACCACGTATAAAAAACGTCATAAAATCACGTAAATTTGATCACATATACCGTCAAAATCACGTCCTAAATGCCGTCAAAATTCACAACACATATGACGTCAAATTCACGTCATTTATGACGTGTAAAATCACGTAAATTTAATACGTCGTATATAACGTCCAAATCACAACATAAAATCACGTCAAAGTTCACGTCACATATGTTGTCAAATTCACGTCATTTATGACGTCGAAAATGACGACGAAAGGTTGGACATTTCGACGCAAAACATGACGTCAATTTTAAGGCATTTTTTGACGAAAAAATGACGTCAAAAATCACGTCATTCGTCTACTTGGGTGATGGTTGACTCTTATCGAAGCTGTGCCATTATTTCTTTACACGACACAGAATATCGGTTATACACTACTCTACAGTATTGGACCAAATATATCAAGGTGTGATGCTTCAAATTAAAATATACATGATTTACTTTGAAAATATTGACGGTTTAGAATAGGTCCGTTTTTGAAGCAGTTGCAAGTATTTCATGACCCATCAGCCGCAAAATCGTAGGTAAACATAGCGGCTAGGTTTTCAGCCGTCGCCAAAAGTGGACCTTTTCTAAAGTTGTTCCAGATAGACTTACATACATGCGATTCTTCCGCCTATTTGCTTAGCAAAATTAAAATCCGTCGATTCGATTTGCAAAAATGAAATTCATTATTCTTAATTTCCAATCGTTTTATACTGAAAACTGACCGCTAGTGTGGCCTAGTATTAAATTTAAGGAAAAAATTGGAATGTTTTTTTAAATATCGAAGTACTATGAAAATTAGTTAAGATTTAAGCTAAAATACTATGAATCTAGCATATGGAATCCTAGATCTTGGGCTATACCCTATCTTAGGTCATGCGCCATAAAAACCCAACCAACCTAGATCTCGGGAAGTAGAAGCCGATGGACTCCCTCTACTTAAAATGAAGAAAAATTTAGGTATCAAATTTTGTTTATATTTTCCGCCAATTTTTTGTCTGTGTAATCACATGTAGGGACTTATTATTTACTTTTCTAGGCATACTCTCAGCAGTATTTTGAAACTCAGTTCAAGAAATTTGTGTTGATTTCTGCCTTGAGAATATTGCTATGCTATCTCAGTTGTAGATTTTGACCATGGTCCCCCATTTCTTAAATGTCACATTATGTTATCCCAAAAATGTTTACTATTAGGGTTTGTTTTGGGTCTCTGAAGGGGCCAGTGAAAAAATTTCGCATTGTTATATTATCCCCCTGCTTGACGTAGGCTCAAACATTGGAAGCATTGTGTTGGTTAAGTTGTTAAAGGTTAGTCCGGCCAAAAATAAAGTATTTGTGCCGCATGGGAAATGCATATTTTTTAATCAACAGTTGTTATGTATTTCTCACTCTATATACTGTATTTTACTCCAGTGGAGTTTGTTGGATTATGAAGACAGTCTAATTTTTTTTTGTTTAATAAAGCCTGTTGTAGTATTTTTTAAATCCGGTCTGCCCAAAATCATACCTATCACATTGTCTTCCGAGAAGTAACATTTGTCCATTTTATGAAATTGACAGAGGGTGGGAAGAATCTTAACTGTTTAAACTTTTCATCCTGGCATCAGTATTTAATTTACCATTAACAAAAATGAAAAGTTCCACAAAACACACCCCCAAACGAGATTACACCTTCTTTGTATTTGACGATTTATGCTAATGCACTCGATTTTTCGTACTCAAGCTCGCCCAATAAGAAAGTTGCATGTGTCAGATTTTCAAAAACAAACAAGTGTTCCGTATGGTTTTTTGTATGGTAAAAAGAAATATTTAGTCAATTTTTCAAAAAATGTAAAGGTAAATAAGTATTTTAATTTAAAAGTTGAGAAAAAAACACGTGACTGAAAACGCTTATTGTTTAAAGATGTCAACAATCGTACCATCAACTCCATTGCTTTCCAACAATGTTTATCATATGATGAGTCGACATACGATGATCCCAACTCTTGGCGTTTTCGCGCGGATGTTTTTTGTAAGTGGATTTTTGTTAATTTTTTTTGGCAATCAAAAAATTTCTCGATCCGCTTCAAATTTTGGGTACTTTGTTTTTGCAAGAAGAATTTATTTAAAAAATCATGCATCTTCCTCATTGACTGGGGGAGTGTTTTGTGTAACTCAAAGCTTCATAAAACAGCTTTCAAGTGCTTTACTTACATAAACGGTGCTTTACTGTATTTATAATTTAAATTTTATTTATGAATTCAACCATGTTTCATACTTTATCTAGCATAGTGAAATTCAGGAGTAAATTACTAAAAAACAGTAGGTAATGTGATTAATTATTAACTTTTAACAACTTTGTATATTGAGTAGAAGGAATTCAGAATGAAGTATGGAGCAAGGAATTGCAAAAGTGGTTAGAATTTCACATTTCAATTTAGTTTTGTAAATTAAAAAACTAATTATTTCTCCCAAATCGATAATACAATTCTGTTTTGCTCTCACCAGATGTTTTTCAGAAGCCTGAGGGTAAATTCAGGTGATAAAACATAATTTTCAGGAGTTATAAGGTCCCTTAGAAAAATAAAGAAAGGCTATGAAATGAACCCTGTTACACTTTATTGTTATTATTTTTTTGAAAATATTTCAATTTCTTCGTGTAATGGTAAGCCACCATCTGTGAGCTCATCTTTGATTTGTATACTTCAACAAACAGTTCTTTACTTAAATGTTAAATGAAAATATTTCACGATTCAAAAGTGAATGAAAAGTATCATCCCTGTATAAAAAGCGCATAGAATACTTACTAATCTTTCAAGTATTTGTATTATGTAAAACAAACTGTCTAGGTTTTTTAAGAGGTGCCTATTTTGTGAAAACTTTTATGTGAATTTGTGAAATTTTAAGTTCAAAATCATCAAAAAAACATGTAAATAATTATTTAAATGTAAGAAACAATTGAAAATTTAGTTAGAATAGCTAAAGGTTGACTATAGCTTCCGAGACAACTTTGTTACAAAAATGTATTTTGTGAAGGTACCTTTATTACTAAAACTAAATTTGTGAAAGTACCTATTTATGTGATGGTGAATTTGTGAAGATACCAAAAATTGGTAGTAAAAGTGCCTTGAACAGACGACTGAAGATATATTTTAAAAATTGAAAACAATAAATAAGAATTAATTTACTATTTGTTTGGGTTGTCATTACACATATTTTGGTTTGAAATTAGTTCATTTTTACATTTAAGATTTTGATTTTTTTAGATCAACAGTGTTTAATTACTACAGACATTTCTCTTTACAAGTCAAATGTTTCATGTCAATATAATGAGGCAGGGGTTCTCAAACTTTTTAATATCGCGACCCACTTTTGAGAAACAAAATCTAACGCGACCCACCGACTTCAGTTATTTATAATTAACTGAACTGAGATAACTATCTCTTGCCCCCTCCTCACAGAATTTTAACTTCTCTGACTGTATTTACCTACTATTTAGTTACAAGGGTATGAAATAGTTTAATTGTGGTCTAACAATGATCCCTACAGTAAAAAGGGGGGTCTGGGGGTACTCCCCCAGAAAAAATTTGACCCTTAAAAACATGGTTTTAACTTGTTTTTTTAGCAATATGGGATAAATTATATCAGTTGCATCATTTCCCAAGAAAATTCTTAAAATTTGCATTGATCCCCCCCAGTGTGGATGGGGAGAAACACTAAATATTTTTTTCAAATCTTATTTGAATAACCGACTAGATTTGCATCATCGGCACATTAAAGTGACACACATAGTACGTATTTACATTAATTGCCTTTTCCGTTCCATTCCAAGTAGTGTAGTTTTTCCTCAAATTTTTATTCTTTTTACTATAGTATGGTAATTTGATAAATTTCAAAAGTTCAACTAATAGCTTGATAATTCAAAAGTCAATAACACCGTTTGTGAAAAATTAAAAATCTTCCCGCGACCCACCAAAAACTGACTGGCGACCCACCGGTGGGTCGCGACCCACAGTTTGAGAAACTCTGTAATGAGGCATTGCTCAGACCTCGGGGCTTGTGGTCAGCCTGATATTTCAAAAAAAAATTATGGTTACACTTACCCTACTTCATCCTAACTTGTTAAGTACTTGTTGACCTTAATAATGTTTGAGTTTTATAAATTTTTTTTATTTCACTGTCTTAAAATATATGCATAGTTACTTAAAATTTTTGAAAATTTAAGTCTAATCAGGCTGTTGAAATAGTCATGCCCCTAATTAAAATGCATTAATAATAATAAATTTACGGTTTAAATTATATATTACAAGAAACATGTACATATTGAATCTACTTTACAGACTTTCACCCGGTCATAGCATACATTTTCAGTGGTCCCTTTCCATGTTGGGGTTGAGAAAAATGAAAAATCAGACTCCTTCGACAGGCCCAGTGCTGATGCTGTAAGTCAGGTATGGGCAACCTTTTCGAGTGCGCGGGCCGGACTCCAAGATTATAATGACGTGGAGGGCCATAGAGTAGATAATAGGTAATATTTTTAAGTAAAAAATGAGTCGTTTAGTTGTATATATTTATTTATGAAGTTTAGTACTAAAGTTAAAAATTAATCTGGACTAGAATAATATTATCTAGATTACATACAAACATTTTATGTTAAAGTTACAAAAATCTGGACTGGAAAATCTAGAAAAATCTGGAGTACTTGAGTTTGAACCTGAGTTACAAGATTGTCAACATTGGGATCTCTATCTCACTTTTACACAGGCGCAGAGTTTTGTCCAGATTTTCCTCCGTAAGCCTGGTTCGATACTTCGATTTATTAATTTTCATTCTGGAAAAGAACTGTTCACATATACATGTACTTCCAAATACGCAGATCATTTTTCTTACAAATGCTCTAAGGTGGGGGAATTTTTCTTCAGCTAGGTATGTGCTGTTGAAATCACTGGGCTTTACGTCTTCAAATTTTGATTTTAAATGTCAGTCTTCCTGAAGCTCGATCAACTCCATTTGCAGGTGTATCGGAGCTTCCTCGAAGTTACTTTTCAAGGGAGATGGGAAAAGGTTGAACAAGCTATCCACGTTTTTAAAATCGGAAAATCAAGCATCGGCGATTGTCCGTCGTGAAGTAACAACTCTCCCACGCTTATAGACACCTCCCAAGAACAAAATATACTAGTTGTACAGCACGTTTTAACTGCTAAAATTAAGTTCTTTTCGGGGGAAACTTCTGTATCCCCTCTTTCGCTTTGTTATCGAAAACAGAGTGATTTTTTAGTACAATTTTTAAAATGTTCCGCGGGCCGGACCAAATGACGAGGCGGGCCGGATCCGGCCCGCGGGCCGTAGGTTGCCCATCGTTGCTGTAAGTAATTGTGGGAAGCTCAACTTTTAGCGAGATTACTTCCTGCCATAAATAGAGCACTAGATATAAAAATTAACTGCTGCTCAATAAGAGACAAGTAGGTACACATTTACACATAAAATCAATTTATTGGCAATTATTTCTTAATTAGTAAGCTATAGAACTCATAGCTGCTGTTTGCTTCCTCGTGCATCTGGTGGAGGACAACACTGATCATCCAGTCCTTGACCTTTTTTGTCATCCAAAACTAAAAATTGAATATTGAATTATAAAACAACTTTTTTAAAAGTAACATTATTGTAAGAACCAATTATGTAAGACTAGTGGAGTTTATTAGAAAACTAAAGAATTAATTGAAATAAAAATCTCCTACATAAAAAAAGGATCATGAATTTGATTTCAGTACTATTTTTAATAAGATCAGCAAAAATATTTTTAACAGAGAAAATATGAAAATGTCCTTAAAAAAATTAAGTTTGAATAATATTACACACCTTGGCTATCAAAGCCTTGTTAATATAATAGTAATTGTATCAAGTTCATTAACATTTAATAATTTGAACACAACTAAATTAACATACTCTTATCAACTTGATTAAAACATACCTACTTTTATCCACTGTTTAGCAAATTTCTTGGCCCCCTGAGGATCTCCATTCAGTAGTTTAGCAGCTCCTTAATAATTTTAATGATTAAAAGAAAGAAATAATCCAGTATTTAAAAATTTAAGAAAAGTAAATTAAATATTTCACACAAAATAATAAAAACGAGAAGAAATTCAAGCAGCAAAGTCAACAAGAAAAAAGCGCGAAAAAACCGATTACGATGAAAAATATCGAGGAAGAGGAATTTTTTCATTGGTTTTCTTCGTATCGAAAGTAGGAGGAGCTTAATATCTTCCTCATGCATGTTCGCCTCGACCGCCAATCCGTATCGTAGGCTTTCTTGTGCCCGAGACTTGCCCTTTCGGTGAAGATGCGAAAAAGATATACGGAAATAGCGTCCGAGACGGACCGCTCCGCATCTGACGTCACGATCCGTACTCCAGATCTTTCGCATGCCCTCAGACTAGGGCTCCAGGTTTTGGCCGATAGATTTAGCTCACTATCGTTTTTTAATTTTGTTCGAGTTTCTGTTATTTCGTTCTCTTTTATGAAGTATCGAAAGTCGGGAATTTTGTACGACTGGGGTGCATTACTCCTAGATGGCTACTTTTTTTGCCGGTCCGATAATCAGGAAAATAAATTTTCATTTTCTTTTTAAGATAATTTTATGTGGTTCAGCAAAACAATTATTCGGGTGAAGCTTATGTCTTAAATGGAAATGCTCACACTTAATTGTTGATCGAGCAACGCGGGCCTTATAGCGCGCCCGTTATCACGGGCCGCGCTAAGGTTTTTAAAACATTCGCCAGTGAATTAGCCAAATCATAAATTTATTAGCCAAATTTATTAGCTATTAGCCATTTTTTTAAGTTAACTCCATCCAAAAATTAAAGCGTTCGCGGGCAGTCCGTGGCTGGCGCCGGCGTAATCGGATATCGGGTAAAACCGGCATTAACGTAGCTTCATTACATAAAACAGCTAATAAATACAGCGCCATGGCGCTGTATTTATCGCTTATCTACTAGACAGGTTTCGATTCTCAAAATCAGTTAAAAAGATACTTTTTAAATCCAAGTCAATCGGCTCATTAATTATGTAAAAAAAATTCTAAATCATTAAGATAATAATCTATACAGCAAGCTTTTTGCTCAAGATCGATTATTTTTTTATTATCAACAAGTACTTATGAGGCAGCTCGTTAAACAAAATTCTTTTTTTTCGCAATCTTTTTTAATCGTCGAAATTTTCAATGGGGTATTTAAATATTAAAGGAGTATTAGAACCTGAGAATCTTAATAACATAAAATTATGATTATTTTGTAATTATGTTCAGTAGATTGTGGCGTAAGCGAAGCCGCGAACGGTTGTTTCGGTGCTCGTAGCGCGGTCGCGGCGCGGTGCACGCGGAAATACGATTTCAAGCCAACCGCATCCGCGAATGCTCGCGGCTGTACAGCCAAACCATTTTTGGCGAGTAATCGCAAACGGGCGACTTTTAAAAACGAAAGTTAAGTTCTGAAATTTATCGATTACTTTTGGAAGTTCACTAAAACGGAAAAAAGTATTCGCCAGTACTTTTCGCCAAAATTACTTTTTTCTCGCCATTTTTGCGATTTACTCGCATTTGGCGAATGGTTAGCGCGGCCCCTGTATCATAAGAATAAACTTAACTACAGAGTGTCCAAAAATTTACTGAACTATTTCAAAAGTTTATAAAAAAAACTAGAAAGGATAGCAACATGCAGTTTGCTGCAACCTACTTTTTCCCAGTCTGGTAGGTGTTTTTGTACAAAATTTCGTGACTAACAGAGGATTTTAAAGAAATATGAAAACTTAAGGGAAATAAAACAACAGCCCGAATACATATTTCTAAAATATCTCTGATATTTAAAATATTTTCTAGAATTGAAGAATTCTTGTGTTGAATTCTTTTTTTTTGTCAAAAGGGTCTGTTTTAAAGGAATTGGACAAATTAGATTTTTTAAATGTGTTTAGAATCTTAATTTTGAAAGGTATGAAATTTTTTACAGAAAGCTCCTTGGCTGAAAGTAGTTTGCAGCTAGCCACTTGTTTTTATCTCTATTCTATTTTTTATAATTTTTTAAATTGTCCAGTACATTTTGGGGCACTGTATCCTTGTCAGTGTTCTGATTTTGATGTAAACCTTTTTATTTCAGAAAATAAATTTTAGAGGGAGAAAATTTGGTTAAGAATCTAAAACACCGGGGTGATAAAATTTTAAAATAGCTATCGAAAATAACTTAGTACATTTTAATTTTGTATTAAAACTAAATTTTTAAAAATTAATAATATATTAGATAAGATTGAGATAATGGTGTAACTTATCATTGAAAAATCTACTTTTTAACAGATATTTCAGCAAACACGAAAAAATGAAAATTAAATTTGTCGGTGGTACATCAGGGAAAAATATCTCAAAATATCAGGGAAAACCTGGAATTATCAGGGAATTTTGAAACAAGTTTTCTGTGGCCACCCTGTATGTATAATTTTTTTATGTGTGAAACAAATAATTTTAACAAGAAAAATTTTAATTTAACTGGGTTATACTCGGGAGGATTTTAAGAACTTTAAACTGGCATTAAACTAGTCATTAATATTGATAGTCTAGATAAAAATATCTTTAAACAAAGAAAGATACATATTTCACATTATCTTCATTTGCATGAAAATAACCAAAATGCAACTAAAATCAGATGAAAATTTAGGAAATCAGTTAAATACTAGGATAATTTATTGATTACTTTAAATATAATTAAATTACTGAATTTTTTTACCAATAAAATTTTTGCTAAGTGAAGAAAAAGTCAAATGAATTTTTAAAAGTATTATTAGAATCTCAAATCATATCAGATATGTAATACAGGTTATAATCTAACTCGATTAAAAAAAACTGAATTATTTTCTTAAGTTGCTTCTCAAAGTAGCCTTTCAAAAATTTTGCAACTTACAAAAACCTCATAAGCCAGAAAAACGGAACTTTCGCGAAAAATCGCCATTTTTTTACTTCCGGACTTGTTGGCTTCTAACTACGGTAAAGTTGTTTTTTCTACATCGCAATAACAACGCGATACGAAGCCGACTTCACCTTAACGTCCGCGGCCGTCCAAGAAAGCATCGCGGATGAAACGGTCAACTCCGCGAGCAAAAACGGAACTAACGGGAGAAGTTGCGATTTCCCGACTTCCGCGATTCCGATTCTTCCTAAAATCGCGATTTCGCGGATGGAAGCATTTGGTGAAAAACATAAGAAAAATTTATCGATCAAAAATAAATTCTGCAGAAAAATTTATGAAAAAAAAAATTTTTTTTGTAGTTTTTCTGCAGAAAATTTTCTGCCGAGGGCAAAATTTTCTGCGAACGCCGTTCGCGCGTTCGTGTATATTATACAAGTATGGGAATGAGATATCACAGTTGGACCTGGAATGAGAAAAAGGCACCGGGAATACTGGGATGAAAATTATCGGGAACACCGGGTTATGAAAAAGTACCGGGACACATTTGGAACTAAGATGAGTAAAAGGCACCGGGAATACTGGGATGAAAATTATTGGGAACACCGGGATATGAAAATTATCGGGAAAAGCGGGATCTGATAGGTACCAGGAACACTGAGATATGAAAAGGTACCGGGAACACAGGGATATGAAAAGGTGCTTGGAAAACCGGGATATGAAAATTACCGGGAACACGAGTATATGAAAAAAGACCGGGGACACCGGGGTGATTGGTGATAAGAAAAATCGGACATATAACTTAGGAGAACTTAAAAAAAGGAATCTATACACTCCACCCGTGCAAGGCCGGGCAAATCAGCTAGTATATTATATATAATATAACTCAGAATTGCAATTAATATTTTTTCATGACACTTATTTTTGATGGGCAATTTATTTCGTTAATATTTTAATTTCGATTTCACAAAACACTATAACAATAATATGATAAATAATTTCTGTCTAGGACACCTCAAACTAAAATACAATCGATTCTGCTTAATGTGATCATGGTTAATGTTATTGAAAATCACTGTTACCGATCATTCTTGCTTAATTTAACGCAAAATGTATGGTTTTATATGATCAGCATATTGCTTAATGTTATCAAAGTTTAGAGCAATCGCTTAACCTTTTACCTGCCGATGTTCCCAAATGGGAACATCATTTTAAGGAATTTTTACACCACTTAATTTTTCATGCAGGAATTCCATACTTGGTAGAAAGTAACTCAAAGATATGAAGTTATTTTACATGCAAAAGTTTTTCACGTGGAATTTAATCCTTTTTGTAGAATTTACATCAAAATTAGAGATTTTTAGCTCTTCCAAAAGTTGCACAAGTTTCAACTTGTGAAAAATTAAAATAAATTTAGTTTTAAATAATTTTGCTGTTTTTAGGTAGCTTAAAGTACACATCTTCCCATTTGGCTTGACAGAATAGCTTCATATTTTAATTTTGGAGAGTAATTACCAATAGAACGTATATGTTCCCAAATGGGAACATCGGCGTTTGGGGTATAGTATTTGAGGGAATTTTTATAACATGAAAAATTCAAGTTATTTCCAATTTTCTTTAATTTTTTTAACATTTCTTGTCTCAAAGGATCTAAACAGGTTAAGAATTATGTTTTAAATTCAAAAATATGTAATTTTTATTTTTTCACCTGATTTATGGAGAAATAAATTCTAAAGCTTTATAGCAAATTCTTACACTTGTATATTTTTCTAACTCCCCGATCGATTAATATTCAGTAATTATCAATGGGGGTTATACAAAGAGCATATTTTGAGTGCTTCTGAGGATTTGCGTATATATTTTTGTTCAAATACTTTTTTAATAAAAATTTTAGAAATAAAATTGAAGAATTTTGAAAATAAGGAAAAGTGCGTATATCTAAAAATACTCTTCAAACGTAAGTTGGATGTAAGATATAAGTGGTTAGGTTCGGAATCTTCCATGAGAAACACAGCTTTAATAAATCAATGGAGATAATTATGATTATTAATTTTGAAAGCTAATTATATTTTAATGCAATTAGTGGATTTTATGCTAGATATCCGTACAGAACAGAAATTAAAACTAATTTTTCTCACAGAAAAATAATTGTTTAGCTTTGACGAGCATGGGAACACTCTTTTGTATTTTTTACACCAAAATATTACCCATAGTGCTAGAAAAATTTACGGAAAAGCTTTGCGTACGTAATAAACATGTCAATTTTTTCTTATGAAAATTTATAAAATGTTACCCAATCGTTCAAGTATGAATAATAAAATTGAAAAAACTGTCCACAATCATAAAAATGTTCATAATTATTGAGTAGAAACATATTTCAATCATTTTATTTGAATTAATTGTAAAATATGTCCCTTTTGGAAATCCCCCTAAAAACTTCACCCCAAACGCCGATGTTCCCAAATGGGAACATCCTCAAAATCATACTTAGGATTTTTTTTCCGCCAAAAAATGACTAGAATGGTTTTAGTAATGATGGAACTAGCCATTTAAGCCAAAAATCGGAACCATTAATTCGAAATTTGAATTGCGGCGTTTAAAAGGTTAAAAAAGACTTTTTTCAGATTTGAAGGCTAATGTTTCATGCACTTAAAGAAGCATGGAGCTAGGAGTGAGTGGAGGGAGCATCGTCAATAGAATTTCGTTATTCAAGTTGAAGCAACTGTGAAGTCATGCCGCCATTTTGATTTGGGTGGGTTGGGGTAAAGTGGGTCATGGGGTAAAAAGGGTCAGTTTTAATTAACTCGATATAAATCAAATTTAAATTGAATTATTTTCACTCGTTTTTTTATTATATTCTTTTATCTGTTGGCAACCTTTTTCGACTGTCAAAAATTTAGATTTATGAATTTGAGGACTGAAAAAAAATTTAATTTGAACCGTAAATGATGTCATCGAAAAAACAGGGTTTACCAACTTCGAAATATCTATATATTGTAATAAATTACTGCAGACCTTTGTGATATTTTTCTATAAAAGAGTCTGAGAAACATTTCAAGCCAATCAGCTTAAAAAAATATAAAATATTTTATCTTTTATAACAATATTTTGTATTGGGGTAAAATGGGTCATAGTTAGGAGGCCTTCTGTATTAAGTAAAAACAATGTTTTTAACTTATTTCCTTCAAATATACATTGCCCATTACGTCAAACAAGTTTATTTTTTTCTCCAAATAAAGTATTTTAGTTGCTACATTTGAACAATGTTCATTAACTTCGGACGTTCACAATTTCAATAAAGTACAACTTAAAACAAATTTCTTCAGATAAAAATAGCCGATTGCTTTTTTTCTTATTTTTATGTATATTTAGTAATAATATATTTCTGACATCTTTTTGCAATGAAACCCATTCTACCGCACGTTGGGGTAAAATAGGTCATTACTTTTGATGCTAAGTTTAACCAACATATAACTAAAAATATTTGATAAAATTAGATGAAAATGTTCTGAAGGGTTGTAATGTTATGATCCAATTAAAAGAATTCATTAAAAAGTAATAATTTTGATGAAATAAAACTTAGAATGTGAAAGTACCTAAAATTGACCCATTTTACCCCAACCCACCCTAGTAAATTTTATAGCAAACATAAATATTTAAAAATGAAAAAAAAAAAATCTTATCGGGGAGTATTAGTATGTTCTATGAAATTATTTATTTTGGATTAGAATATAAAATTACTAAACTAAGTTTTCAAATAAAATATTTGCATCCCTTTTAAATTATTTTCCTTCAATCCATCTTACTTATTCATATTTTATTCAGAGGTAAGAGGTCTTCTGAAGAGTGCGAAATAAAAATGTAAAAGTTTCATGGAACACGAAGTTAGTCACCAGTAATAGTTTGTGAGAAAAGTTGGTAAGTTTGATAAATATTTAATGCACTACTCAAGAGTCAAGTCATTACCACAGTTAAGTTGGGATTTTTTTTACTTCAGTGATTTCAGACCATCTTCCCTTCACTTACTCCTAGAGAGCCTGTATTCGAGAGAGAGGTGACAACTCGGTATAGCGCGCTGATTGGTCAACAGCGTTTTCAGTTCACCGCAGGCCGAGTTAGCTTTCCCTCCATAGGATGAGCATGGGAGCGAGACAAGCGGCATGATACAGTTTGGACAGAATTGGAGATTTGGACGCTTTTAAGCGAGTTGTCGCCTCTCTCTCGTATACAGGCTCTCTACTTACTCCTAGCACCATGTGAAGAAGTAGAGTAGGTATTTTATATACGCATCAGTCTACTGAATCTACGATACCAAAAAGTTAAATCTTTAGGATTTTCAACAGTGGTTAGTAAGCTGTGTGTAAGTCCAAAACACGACCGACGAGCGATTGTGATTGATGCTCTAGGGATGGCACTTTGATAGATTCACTGATGATGATGGATCAGTCTACACGACCTTATTAACATTGAAGGCCCTGAGAGAGTTTAAAGTACCTAGTAGTTCTATCACGCAGCCCCTGCATCACACGGTCAAACGCATGTTACAACATTTTTTTATCATCGACAATGTGATTTTTGAGAGTATTGAAATTTTATGTTGCCGCGTTGTTGTTTTAGTTCGACATATAATTAATTCTTCAGTGATAACGGATGTATGAAGTTCAGTTTGATGTTTCACTTTTTCAGTAATGTTTAGCAATTTATAGTCACCACTTTGGATATTATGAAAATATTTTGAGTTCAGTATCCTTCCCACCTATCTGAAGTTATCTAGGCTATGAAACCATTGGGAGATTAAAAAGTCTGTCATTTTTATAACATCTTAGTGAAATAGTTCTGTTAATATATAAAGTAATATTTCAATATAATTTCCATATCGGTTAACAATATCTAGCGTTTGAAGATTTTTTTAAAGGTTTATTCTACCATTTTTAAGTAGAAAAAAGTAACGAATAACTTGACTCAAAGAAATATTCTAGATAAATTGGCATAAAATGTTTATTAAAATCTCTCATCATCAGCACAATATATGAAACAAATATACCGTAACTATCTCTAAAATCTCGACGTTAACATGACCTTGGCAGGGTGTATTATGATGGTGAACTCTTTATGAATAATAGGCAGGATTTATCTGAAAAAACAATAACGTTGAAGTTAAACATCTTAACATAATTCAAAGTTTTTAAGTGGAAGGTTTTTATTAAATATTAGTAATTTAATAAATAATAACACATTTAAATAGATAAATGATCGAAAATATCAATGTTGAATAGATGCTTAATCTCGCCGTTCTTTATTGAGAAAATAAAACCTACTCAATTGAGGTTTGTAAGCAACCACTTTGAACCACAGATGACTGTTTTAACATGACTCATAAAGACTGTAAACTCATAAGACTGTAAAGACTCATAAGACTTAAAATGTCCTTACCATCATTAGATTTGTCACTCGGTAAATCTTGATTAGCGTACTACAACCAAATGCGTAAGTGAAAACGGTCCTTAAACAACTTGACCGTACGCCATTACATACTTTAAAGTGAAACAATAATTTTACATTTTTTAATCCTTGTCCTTTTCTTTACAAGGACATGAAAACTTAATTACACTTGTTAACAAAGAAAACCAACACACAAGTCAAATTAATTAAATAACATCTACTATATTTGCTTTTAAAACTACTGACATAATTGAATGCAATATGCTGTATGGGGAAAAATTACCTTCATCTACTCAAAAAAATTTCTAATAAACCCAACATCGCCTAGACAAAGCTCTCCAAATCCCCGAACTAAAAATACTTCCCACAGCCAGGAAAACCTCCAATAACCCTGATCCAGGAAACTTTCAGCAAGGAAGGCTCATACCGAAATTTAATTTCGATCCCACAAACAGAATTCGAAAACTACAACATCCGCGGAAGGAAACGACAACAATCTTTCCCTTTAAAGTTATTAAAAATCCCTTTTATCCCCACCCCTCCTCCCCTGTCCGGTGTTTTGTACAACCATCAATAAGACGGTGAAATTAGCTTCGAGCGCCAGAAGCGAAGGTTCTTAATTTCCGTTTCGTGTAACGTTAAAATACGTTTTAGGGAAGAAAAGAAACAAAAAAGTTTCCCCCAAGAGAGGGAAGAATTAGGGAATTCGGGGATCCCTAGACTAGACAAAGGTAAGTGACGGAATTTGAGGGACCTGTTAGGGATGTGTTGTTGCAAACAAATTAAGAAAGTGGGTTGGGGCTTTTAAGGAGACTTTTGCTACAAGCTCCACTTAGATGTTAGGTTCTTTCTTTTGGGGCGTTGCGTTGGAAGATTGAATGCTGGAACAGGTGTTCTGGTTTAGGGTTTAAGTAGAATATCGGTTGTTTCTGTAAGGCTATTTAAGATATTTACTTATATAAAAAAGTGAGGAAAAAGGTGAATATTGTGAATTGTATGCACAGCATTTTGTATGCTAAAATGCTGTGAAATTAAAAAAACATCCTTAACTTCCATTTTACAGTGAAAGATTTATCTAATTATGCCCCTTCTTTTTAAATGTATGAGCTCATAAATCAATAAATTAATGAGTTAGTAAATTGATGATGATAAATAAAAATATAGTATCAAAGCTGTGATAAGACGTATGATGTTTATGATTAAGATAAAAAAACTTAACGTTGAGAAAATACTTAAATTCAAATTGATGAAGTTTAATCATTGGAACTAATAATAACATGGTGTTTTATGCATTTATTTCATATAATTACTTATATACAAGGCTAGCGCCGACGCGCTAGACCCGGGCTTCGCCCGGGTTTCCGTTTTTTAATAAATATCATCAGGTGCGTTACAGATGGACTTCGCCAGTCCATTTTTAAAGAAAATTATTCTGGTGTGTTACAGATGGGCTTCACCAGTCCAAATGGGGAAATAGTTAAATAAAGGATCTAATTTAATGTTTATGCTACAACAATGAATTTTAAACTACTACAATCGATTTCAATCTACAACAATCGATAATATGCCTACAACAATTAAAATTACATCTTCTCTTATTATAATTACAACAATATGGGTTGGACATGAAGTTAGGCATGAAATATGGATTTTTAAGCATAAAATTGACCAAAAAAATTGTTGGGACGCTTCGATTTTAAATTATTTTTATTCAGAAACCTTCCCTGGAACAAGTAGATATCAACGTGGGATAGATAGATAGATAGATAGATAGATAGATAGATAGATAGATAGATAGATAGATAGATAGATAGATAGATAGATAGATAGATAGATAGATAGATAGATAGATAGATAGATAGATAGATAGATAGATAGATAGATAGATAGATAGATAGATAGATAGATAGATAGATAGATAGATAGATAGATAGATAGATAGATAGATAGATAGATAGATAGATAGATAGATAGATAGATAGATAGATAGATAGATAGATAGATAGATAGATAGATAGATAGATAGATAGATAGATAGATAGATAGATAGATAGATAGATAGATAGATAGATAGATAGATAGATAGATAGATAGATAGATAGATAGATAGATAGATAGATAGATAGATAGATAGATAGATAGATAGATAGATAGATAGATAGATAGATAGATAGATAGATAGATAGATAGATAGATAGATAGATAGATAGATAGATAGATAGATAGATAGATAGATAGATAGATAGATAGATAGATAGATAGATAGATAGATAGATAGATAGATAGATAGATAGATAGATAGATAGATAGATAGATAGATAGATAGATAGATAGATAGATAGATAGATAGATAGATAGATAGATAGATAGATAGATAGATAGATAGATAGATAGATAGATAGATAGATAGATAGATAGATAGATAGATAGATAGATAGATAGATAGATAGATAGATAGATAGATAGATAGATAGATAGATAGATAGATAGATAGATAGATAGATAGATAGATAGATAGATAGATAGATAGATAGATAGATAGATAGATAGATAGATAGATAGATAGATAGATAGATAGATAGATAGATAGATAGATAGATAGATAGATAGATAGATAGATAGATAGATAGATAGATAGATAGATAGATAGATAGATAGATAGATAGATAGATAGATAGATAGATAGATAGATAGATAGATAGATAGATAGATAGATAGATAGATAGATAGATAGATAGATAGATAGATAGATAGATAGATAGATAGATAGATAGATAGATAGATAGATAGATAGATAGATAGATAGATAGATAGATAGATAATGTATTGAGCTTATTTCTGGTATTTGTCCATATACCGCAAATATAAAGCAATCTAAGTAAGTAGCAAATGTAAAATGGATCTAATCAAGCACATTGACAATAAAAGCCAAAGCGAAAATAAAAAACAAAAAATAATATTAAATACTACAAATTGAAATAAATATTTCATTCGCTATCAATTTACAGGTGAATTTCATATAGCTGTCTTTCAAATTCTGCTTAAATTTATAATTATAGAATACGATAATTAGTGAAACCCTATACCACACACACATACCTTCAAACAATCGGATTTCCTTCTACGTTTAAGAATCCCGAAATAGCGGTCTGTAGTCGTTTAAACTGAACATTTTAAAGGATCCAGAACGCATGCACACGCACTTAAATTTCAAACCCGAACAAAATATCCTTTCCAAAACTGTTGAATCTCTTTTCACTCAGCACAAACTCCACACGGGATCCAACATTAATTCACCCAGAAGAAAGCTCTTCCGAAAGCACGAGCCTTTCCATGACACACCATCTTTCCAGCACAACAATGGTAGAAGGGAGAGACTTCAATCGATGGAAAAGAGAGAAAACAGTTCTCCGCGATGAAAAGTGTAAGCACGTAATGTCGAACAGCGAGTGGCCCCGTAACAAGACGCAATGGAAATAACTTGGGGATAACAAGGGAGAAAAGTTTATATATGCGCGATCCAATTAAATGCTAAAAAATATACGCTTTTCGAAGGAAGTTATGTGTGTGCATAACGATAGTTCCGTTATGCCGCTTTGGATCCGTGGTACCCGAGGCGATATTACGAGTATAGACGCTGGAGATTTGGTAGAATTGACGTTCGTTATTTTGGGAGGGGTGATGATAAAATGGTTTATACTGGGGAGAATGTTTTCTAAGTTGGCGATGTTAATGGTTAAGGTTGGTTCGGCATTAAGGGCTTTGGAAGTACTTAGGTTAACATGTATGGGGTGAGGCAATTAAGTTAATGTGTTAAAGAATTACTGTTACTGCATGGTTTGTAAGACTTTATGATGCGTAAGAAATTAAGTTTACTTTAATTGAGGTTTCATCCTGGGTATAAACTGTTTTCAAACAATCCAATGTAAACACATTTTAACCACGCATGGGCTTCATTGAGGGTTCATGCCCTTTTATTGGTAACGCAATCTTGATTTTGAAGAGTCATATTAGGAGTTAAGAGTAAAACCAATGACGGCAATAATACTTGATCAGTTATTTGATACATCAAAGTAAACTTTGGAATGACGATGAAAACTAATTTTTAGAAGAAATTCCTATCATCAAGCAAGTTCCCTCTTTGAAATCCTCGTTAACAAAATATTCAGATTGGGAGTTTTTCCCTTTCCAAGACAGGAAATATGACAGTTTTATTTCTAAAAGAATTGGAATTTATTGATGGATTTTTCTAGAACTTTCTATCTGGAATGCTAAATATCTATTATAATATAATAGTATTTATAATATTTTTATAATAATTTTTATTTACCCCTATTCTAAAGGTTATCTTATAAAGTTTTAGTTCTTTCTTTATATTTTTTGAAAGTCTTAATCATAATCACCATGGAAAATATCACACTTACACTGTTCTTTAGAATCAACAAAGTATTGAAGATCTTTGACTAAAAAAATGTAGTTACTTCCCCATATTTCTAAAATTTTTACAAAGAAATACAAAGGTTGCAAAACATCCTTTTTTATCCATATAAATGTATCCACTAAGAAAACTAATAATATTACTATCACTTTATTTAAGCATAAAATAATGTATTGAATTTCAGCTAAACTGTCTACTGGAAAAATAATACGAAGTAAGCCAGGAAAGCGAATTCCAGGAAACACATAACATCCCTCCCTAATAAATTTATTTCTCCTGTTTGGAAATGGAATGTTATCCAATTTTCGAAAATACTATACGAAATGGATAAAATTTCAGTTTACTTTGTTACAATAGGTATTTCTAACTGTTTGGAAGATGCCTTTTTTCGGTTAGATATTTGGTACACTTCATTTTATTGTGATGCTTTTAAGGTTAACTATCGAGACGCACAACTATAGAAACACTGATATTGAATTATGGTCAAGGTTATAGGAAGCGATCAATTGAATAATATTCCTGTAAATATTTGATCCATTCTTGTATCATATGAATTTATTTACTGAATCGAAATATGCCACCTTCGTCTAGTTTTCTTGTTATAATGTTAAATATAATCTGTTAAATATTTATGAATGAAATATCCAATGGAATATTTTAATACACAATGTATCTATTTTTCAAGTTGTACTAAAAAACACACTGTATTGGGATAAACGGTAAAGAACTTTGTAGTTTTAATTTTTTATTTTAATTATTTTTTCATAGTTTTTTGAATTATGAGTTTATTAACTCGCGAGGACGAACAAAAATTACGTGAGGCCCGGACACTTATATTAACATTCACAGAAACTCCTTTTTAGCATACTAGAGAGCTACCTCCCCCTGCTCGCTATCGCTCACCAACCCCTGTTAACTGCTGAGGCAGAACCTTTCTAATTGCTTCGCAAAACCCAAATCACTGAACTTATCTCACTCTATAAAACATTCGTAAAAACAGTTTGCAGAATAAGCAACAACCAACTTTCCAAACATACATCACAAGGTCATCTCCATGAATAAATCTCCTTAAAAAGTTTGAATATTTACTATCTCCTTATAATTAATAATTTAATAAAAATGTTTTTAAATATGCAGAATAATTAATTTTATATGTCATTATTATATTAACTAACTATTACTAATAATAAAAATTGTTAATCAGCATTCTGAAAAAAAAAACAGTACTCCAATGACTATTTACTCGTACCTAGTACATCAGAACACCAGTGTTTTAGCATTGATGTTTATGTTTCAACCCAGACCTTGTAGACTTGATATACAATACTTTTTAATCCATTGAAAATAATAAGAGACAAAACCTACACGAAACTTAATGTTTACAATTAATTTCGATTATCAGACTAAAAATTATAAATTTCAGAGAAAATGTGTGTAATTTTAGCTTGAAATATAGTAACTGTAAGTTTTTAGAATACTTTTATCGGTAATTTAATGCTATTTAATTTGGAAAGTACTCTAACATACATTTTAAAAGGTGAAAAATTTGTTTCAGGTTTCATTATAAAATATAGCGTCCATTGTTCGTTGTGATTGAATGCATAAGTTGTTTGATAGTACTTGCTTTGTATAACTGTGACCTTATCAGTAATCTAAAAAATGGAAATATTTTTAAATTGGGATTTTTTTCAGAAATTCTAACGGCCGTATTCTGAAGCCTCTGGTAACCTGTGATCAGGATCTCTTAGCACAAATCAGCTTGATTTGGTATTCCAAAGCACCTTGATCAGCAGACCACTGTGTTAAGTACTGTCTGTCTATCGCAAGAAGAGCTCCCGCCAGTTTGTCTGATTATGGCGGTCGCTATAGCAACAAGACCGGTTCATTTTAAATAGGGATAAACCGTATAAGGATTTGGCGGAGATTAAAGCCGATGGAGGATTATTGGCCGAATTTTTGGCGATCCCAAGCACGGTCTTCTTCTTGGATTGATGCAGTGAACTGTTAAAATAATAAACAAAGAGGAATAGTGATTCAATTAACCATGTATATTCTAGGGAACTGACTTGATAGATAATTGATTTAAGTTTCTTTTTCTGGATTTCGCAAATGTAATAAATAAAAATAGAGTTTTGTTTTTTAGAAGAATTGATAACTCCGCTTCCTACACATAGTTGATTTGATTTAACTGTTGCCTTTGGATTGTGTTTCAATTTATTTCAATAAATTTTCTATTTTTTTAAAATTACTAAAATTACATGATGACATTTCCTTTTAAAAAGGGTTGTTGTTGTTGTTGTACCCAATACCCAAGCTGCACAAGGATTCAAGGCAAAGGGGGTGCGGCTCCTGAGAAAGTGAGGCCCATAAAATGGCAGGAGTCCGACTTCTGCCTCATGATATGATAAATGCTGCCACTATCTATCGCCACCTCCTAAATTTTGCCATTTATCTGAAGGAGAGGGAAATAGTCTCCAGACACCTGGACCCGTGGTAAACTGCGCCATGACGGACCACAGGACTTTCTGACCCACAGATTTAACGAGCACGTACTCCGCATATACTCGGTTGGTCTTTAGCGGTGTCGGGAATCGAACCCGGGACAATCCGATCCCGAAGCCGATGCCTTAACCACTAGGCTACACTTTGTAAAATTTAAATACAAGCTGTCTCAAAACCAGAGGGGAAAATGCCAGGAAAAGGGTGGGATATAACCTTGACGACTAGGATTCACAAAGAAATTCAAGGTCAGAAATGCGACATGTGATTTTTTAGACTGAATCATCCAGATCTGGAATATACGCTTTACCCTTTAAGACCCAGAAATATCGCTCGATTCCGGCATTTTTATAAAATCAAAAGTTTTAATGTTTACTTCAGTCAAGGGCTAACACATCACAATCGTGAATTTCTTAATCTTAAGGATTCAAAAAAGTCGTTTAGTTGTAATCCGCTTTTGGCCCCTTCCTATCTAGCTTTTCTCCCTCTAATTTTTAATCATCCTGTAACAGAAATCCAATCCGTTTTAAAAATACAAAACTATTTATCACTCGATGGATCATGATGAAATAAGATTTTCACCAAACGCAGCCAATTCGACCCTGTTCTAAGATTTCCCTATTTATGTAATTACAAAGTAACAATATAAAAGTTATCGCCAAATTCCCCAACAAGGCGCTCAGTAAGCCAAAGTGGTTGCGCCTTTCTTCTGATTTCACCCGTTGAAAATGAGCAGAGTCCTGTTGCCTTGGCAACAGAGATGTAAACCAGAGCTCTTCTTGTGATAGACAGACAGTAATCAGCGCTCAGAGCAGTGATCTAGGTTGGATCAACAATCAGAATCGAGTATGGCTTGAGCTACGATTACGAAACAAACCGTCATAAGCTCCTGCTGAAATGCACTTCGTGTCAATATAATCGAAATTAGATTAGTATTTTAGAAATAAAATATTTTTGAATCACAGTATTTTTGAGGTGTGTGTTGTCGAGTCCAATGTTTATTTATATGATTATTTCTAGTAATTAAAATGTTTTTCTATTGTTTTATACTTGAACTTTCTCCCGCGCCCTTCGCTCCGGTAGCTTGGTGGTAAAATACTCGGCTATCATACGAGTGGCCCGAGTTTGATTCCCGGCGGCCGATACATTTTTAATTAAACTTATTAAGATTTCAATTTAATTTTACTCATCATTGCCATTTTTTTGAAGGTAGCTAATTATTATTACTAAATTCTGTATTATTTTATTAGATTAAATTATTTACCGATCTAAGTACAAAACTGATTCAATATTTCAAGTTCCCAATGATTGCTTAATTTTTTTTATCTTTTTACCTAATCTAAAGGTTAGAATTTAGAACTCCAGAATTGTGTTAATTAAAAATAAAATATTTTTTTATTATTTTCATTCAAATGCAAAACCACAGAGTATAGAGCTTAACAGAGATACCAAACGGCTGTTTTCCTCTTTAGGTCATTAGTTTTATTCAGCTCGCAGATTATAATGAGGTATTCTCACGTTTTGAGATTATATTTTATTGAAATAGTAGAAAAAAACCATGAAGAATGACGTTTACATCAAGTATTTCCGTAGCCTAGTTTCTGAGATATGAATTTTTGAAATTTCGTTTTTTGTTTGGTTGCGAAAACACTTTCGAAATACAAATCATGCGCTGTGACGTCACATCCAACAGAACCCCGTTTTCTGATCACGTGAAAACAGAAAACACAATGGTTTTCATGCGCTGTGACGTCACATCCAGTAGAAGCCCGTTTTCTGATCACGTGACTTTTCTGACGTTTTGGCAAAAATAAAATTGAATTTTAAATTATTTAAAACACATTTTTGAACTTAAAAATCAGAAATTTGGGAGTTTTAGATCATAATGTATCGAAAAAGTATAAAATCAAGCAAATCCCTCACTCACGCAAATACCTCATTCAGTTCACTAGCAGCCAATCAGAGCACGCGGAATGTATTTGATTTGATTTTTACTCTGATTATAGGCGATTTGGATTTGAGTGACAGCTTCAGTGGGCGAATGACAGAATTAGCAGGAATGATATGGTTTTAAAGGAGGCGGATCGTTTGGCTGGAGGTTTGTCTACGGGAAAAGCCCTGTTAAAAAAGTTGCCATTAGCGTCTATGGAGATGAACACTCTGTTAAGCTCTATACTCTGTATGCAAAAATAAAATATCATCAGCTAACTACCGTGATTTATTTTTTATTTGAGTTATATTCAAATCTAAATTTGATTCCATGAAGCAAATTTCGGAAATGCGAATCTTCTGATTACATGTGTTATGTTTATTTTGTTTCATTTGTATTACTCAAAACTTCTAGTTTCATATTATTTCATTAAAAATCATTGACTTTTAAAGTACAATCCGAGTGCTTTTTATGTCGTACTTTTTCGCAAATTTCTTTCCTATCAAATTCATCAATCTAAACGATCTCAACCAATCACGATTGAGCTTTTTTTTTTATCACCAGCGGTTTCGCTTGTTAGCCAGCTCTGGTGTTTCTGATTCACTTTAATCAGTTGATCAAGGTGATCAGACTATCAAATATAACAGATCCAGGCTTGGCTAATATTTGTGAATCAGCTGATCGGGTGTTCAAGTGATTTAAATCCAAAAGCAGACTACGGCCGTAAGGGTTTATTGCACATCCTCGAAAGAATCCAAACAGTTTGATACTGGTCAGTCAGTTTAATATATGAATTATTTACCTATGGTTATAGTATTTGTTCTTAAAAAAATATTGCTAAAAAATTGTTTTTATTGATTTTTAGTTTCTTTGAGAAAAATTAGCACGAATAAAAAAGTACTAAAATATTTTATTAAGAATAAAAAGTCAATTTTTTAAAAATCTGATAAAAAAACGAACGCAAGGAGCCAGGTTTAAGGCTACCAGCAATAACTTGATTAAAACGCGCAAGAAACTATTTCCGCTACATATCTGATTTTTCATTCTAAATATAGATCTTACTCGCACCATCAAGCAAAAACTAAAAGTAATGGTATTAGTTAGACTATATTTTGTATTTATTTATGAAATTTTATGTTAATCAATTACAAAGAAATCAATCACAAACTCAATTAAAAAAAGAAAAAAAAACGCTTGAAATGAAATTGACAGCAAGTAAGGCAAGACGTTTGAGGCAAGTAAAAATTTAAGACGAGCAGTCATTTTTACATTATTACTGGTACAGTCGGCTGCGAAAAAATCGAAACAGTGACTATTGTGAGCGATTGGTTGGGGTTAGAAAGATACGGTAAACGCCAATTTCCATGATTTAATGTCCTCTTTAAAAACAAGCTATAATTTAAGTCCTTAAGGGGCCGTCTACACATTAAAAGAAGCACCAACTTTCGTTTTTCTTATGGATGACATCTAATATTATTCTTTTTTCTGAAAGAGCACCCCCTAAAACCCCTCAAAACCAATTTCCATGTAATTTGGTCCCCAAATAAAGCCAGGAGTGGGGGGTTGAAGTTCGTCTAATTTACGTTGAAATCTCGTTTTTTACGTTGAATTCTCGATTTTGATCACGCGGAATTGATGGTTGTAAGGATCAAAATCGAGAATTCAACGTAAAGAACGATATTTCAACGTAAATTCGACGAACTTCAACCCCCATTCCTGGCTTTGTTTGTGGGTCAAACATCTCAAAACTTGTTTTTTTTGGGGGGGTTTAGGGGGTGCTTTTTAAGAAGCAGGAATAATATTTGATGTCACCCATAGGAAAAACGAAAGTTGATGCTTCTTTTAATGTGTGGACGGCCCCTTAAGGACTTAAATTATAGCTTGTTTTAAAGAGAGCATTCAATCATGGAAATTGGCGTTTACAGTATCTTTCTAACTCCAACCAATCGCTCACAATAGTCTCTGTTTCGATTTTTTTGCAGCCGACTGTACAGTTGGGGAAATAAAAAACGACTCAGTTACGATTTCTGGCGAACCACTTGGGTTAGGAAGACAATTGAGGTGTCATTATTCATAGTTTAAAGTATTCTTTAATCAAAAAAATTTTCGAGTCCTTAGGGAATCCGTTGCCGAATGCATACCGAGAATATTCTTTCTTGTTCGTTTTTATCAAAAAACCATTCGGTGAAATCGATTGAAATTTTGGCTTTATACATAAAATTACTACCTGAATCGATTACCATTAAAATATTTCACGATTTTAAAAATTAATTTTTTTTTATTTTTCAAAAATTTTTAATTGTGAATCAATCTGGATGAAACTGGGTATTTAAGGGTTTTGAGGGATGGCCTTTCAGAAAATATCATAATAATTGGGGGTCCCCATTGAAAAAAAAAGTTAGTGTTTCGTTTAATATGAAGACGACCCCCTAAGGACTCTAAATTTTTTTTGATTAAAGAATACTTTAAACAATGAAAAATGACACCTCATTTGTCGTCCTAACCCAAGTGGTTCACCAGAAATCGCAACTGAGTCGTTTTTTTTATTTCCCCAACTGTACCTTTATCTCAACCTAATAAAAGTTAATTTCTTATTTTCCAAATGGAATAAGTTCATTTTAAAATTTTACCTCCGATCTGAGAAACAATATTAAACTGCATTAGAACTAAACCTACGCATCTTTGAAACGGCTTTCATGTAAACTCCTCAGAGTGTAATTTAGCGTAATGAAAACGAAGTCCCGGGGTCATATCTCCTCAGTTTCTTTCTCCAGCCTAAATTATTCATACTCAAATGTGTCAACCCCAGTCCATAGATTTCCCTCCAATGTATTAATTACAACTGGGAAAACATACAACCAGTATCATCACTGAAAACTTTCGTCGTTACACCAGAGAATCGAACTTTTTTTCTTCATTTTTCGTAACCTTAGCTACCCTTCACGAAATTAAGAGGCTCGTTCTAATTAGCTTCTCGTGTATGCATTCATAGTTAAGAAGAAAATTAAATAATTTCTGCTAATTACCGAAGCTTCTTCTGTTTATAAAAATAATAAGAATATATAATCACAGAGCATCGACGGGCAATTTGGATGGATTAGCTTGGAATTACCCAACAAAAAATTGGTTTATGTTGCAAGTTGTTTGCTAAACTTGTTCTGTTCTTTTTGATATTGAATTTGCTGGAAGCTAAATATTCTGAACATTCCCAACTCGTATCCCTCATCGATTATTGCTTATTCAAGCACTTTCAAAAGAATTGTTAATGAATTTGTTTGTAGCTTTTGACTCTAATAGAGCACCGTAATCATTTTATCATGCGTTCGTTGAAAAAAAAGCTCTTTCAAAATATCAAATTTAGCCAGAAATTTCTAAATCCGAAGAAAAATAATTGAAATATTTTATTGAAAATAAAAGTATATTTTCGAAAAATTTTTCCTTTTCTGTCAAAGGGGATAATATTTTCTTTAATTGAAGAAACTTAAGAGATATTTTAGGTTATTTACAGAAGACGGCTTTTATAACAATCAATATAATCATGACTAATTTTATAGACCCGAAGGAAAAACAATAGCAAATTTTGGAAAGGCGAATTTTTTACAGTGTCATTAAATTACCTTCGCAAAATTTTTCTTCATCTTTTTATTCAAATCAATAGTATTATGTTCTCATTTACAGTCCCCCTAATAAAAGAAGTTAACCCCCAATAATTCAGAACAAAGTTTTAAATAACTTTATTTTTAACTGTTGGAAGGACCTTAAATGAAAGAATGATGGGAGCACCCCTGATTAAATTTAGAATATTTAAGACTGTTTTGAGATAAAGGGGGAAGGCCAGAAACTGGTAGAAGCCTAACAAATGAATAGGATTGAAAAAAAATAGGTAGTTTTCCGTGCACACAAAAGCTGAGTTTTACCCTGCTTTTACGGTCCAAATTTCCAAATATTTTCTTGGGGAAAAATCAGTTTTTGGTCCACACTGTAAAAAAACAATTAGTCTTTTTACACTAAATTGTCCAATGTATTTTGACGAAAATATTCCGGATACGTGATTTTTCCGTGAAAATTCTCTGACAAACAGATTTGAGATTTAGTAAAATCGCCACTATAAGAATAAATTTTAATAAAAACAAGTTTGTACACAAGTCAAAGAACTAAACAACCATACCTACTCAATTTCATACATGACGCCTATCATAGAGGCAGAAAAAAAATAGATGGTCACTATAGCAACAATTCGGAGTAGGGGATAATGGGGAACATGAAGCAGGGATATTAAGGGGGTTCAGTACCCTAACACCTTAAAAAGATCGATTTTGAGATTTTGATAAATTATATTGGGTTGTCCCATAAGTTCTGTTACTTTTTACGAAGTTTTGTCTTTGAAATTTTTTTATGAAAAACTGGTAATAGGTGGAGATTTCAAACAAAGGGGATTTTGATATATGGATATTTATGAACATAATGTGTGATTTTGGTAGTTCTCGTGATATTATTTCTTTTCAAAATGGCGGTTTGAAAAAAAGACCAAAAACGACGATTTTTGCGTAATTTTTTTCTTTTGTTTAAAAAACTAGGAAGAACGCATAATTCATGTCTAAAAAAAGTTTTACTGTATATTCGAAATGTTAAGATTAAGATGTCATAGTTTCAAGGTGATTCGATAAGTTGAAGGTAGGAAATTTTGACTTTAAAACTTCATATATTGGCAATTTCACGTGTTTTTTAAAGCACACCTATTGTTTTTCTGAGCAGCTGGTATGAAACAAATTAAAGGCAGATGTTTTTTGAACCATAATGCTTGTTTCAACGGTTTAAGAGGCAGATTTTATAAGGAGCGGGCAGAAATGCGGGGGTCATTATTGTGACCATTTTTGATTTTGATGAAATTTTTATGATGGATACTTCTAATGATTTTAGAATACCCATATTTTTTCTTTTTCCCGAAAAAAAAATTTTTCGGCCTACAAAAATTCTCAAAGTTGGTCGCGACCCGGTATTTTTTTCGAATCGACATATCTTTGTACAACATTTTCTCAGTGCATTGAGGGTCAACCAAAGTAATTCTTGCGGTAACAACATGTCCTTGGATAGCTTAATCAAATTCTTTTGTGAATTTCATGGTTCACCTTCCCTGCAAACTGGAAGGGTTCTCCAAACTTTGTCGAAAAAAATGAAAAAATGCCAAATTCGAGCCTTTATTGACCCCAGCATTGAGGGTCAATCACAGTTTTGAGGGTTAAAGTGTGTAGTACTGCTCAGTATTAACTTAATCAGCCCATTGGTTGTATGGTTAACCCTCATGGCAGCAGAAAAATGGCTACTTTCGTAGCTATCAAAACAAAAAGAGGTCATTTTGGTGACCCCGTATTTCAGAGCATTGAGGGTCAATCAATAATTCGAAATATACGTTTCTTAGTACAATACCTCTACTTTAAGAATCAGTTGACAAACCTATGGCGTCTCGATCTGTGATCACGTGAGATTGATTTTTGTAACTTAAAAAACGGAAAAAAGGTCATTTTTGGGACCCTGTATTTCAGAGCATTGAGGGTCAATGACGAACTGGAAATATGCATTTCGTAGTATGAGACCTACCCTTTAAGAAACAATTGACAGAATTATGGAGTCTTGACCTGCGATCACGTGAGATTTATTTTTGTGACTACAAAAATGGAAAAAAGGTAATTTTTGGGATCCTGTATTTCAGAGCAATGAGGGTCAATGACGAACTGGAAATATGCATTTAGTAGTATGAGACCTTCCCTTTTAAGAGACAATTGACAGAACTTTGGTATTTTGCCCAGCGGGCACGCCTAAGACTTACTTTGCTACATAGCGAACACATAAAATATGCGATGCTTACAATTAGCTTTGTAGGTTATTTTCAAAAATTAATTTCAAATTACATTTGGTCTTCCAAAGGAAAGACCTCCAAAAAATAAACCATAAAATGAGATTAAATTTTTATTAGAGCAGTGATTTAAGACAATTTGAAAAACATTAGCCTTGAACATATAAAACAGTAAAATATTTCAAAGAATAAGTTTTAACAAATATAAACACAAAAAAGGTTATTTCTCCCAAGTTATTTCATCTTCTTTAATCTTTGAAATTATCTTTTTGATTTCCCCAATAGCTTCAATACCGAAATACTGAAATAAAATAAAAATATAAATGAACCTTAGATTTGCAGATGATAAAAGAAAAAATTTCAGTAGAGCAATGGTTCCCAACCTTTTTCCGTCTGTGGCCCAGATAAGTCTTATTATATTAGCAGTATTTCGGTATTGAAGCTATTTGGGAAATCAAAAAGATAATTTCAAAGATTAAAGATGAAATAACTTGGGAGAAATAACCTTTTTTGTGTTTATATTCGTTAACGCTTATTCTTTGAAATATTTTACTGTTTTATATGTTCAAGGCTAATGTTTTTCAAATTGTCTTAAATCACTGCTCTAATAAAAATTTAATCTCATTTTATGGTTTATTTTTTGGAGGTCTTTCCTTTGGAAGACCAAATGTAATTTGAAATTAATTTTTGAAAATAACCTACAAAGCTAATTGTAAGCATCGCATATTTTATGTGTTCGCTATGCAGCAAAGTAAGTCTTAGGCGTGCCCGCTGGGCAAAATACCAAATTTCTGTCAATTGTCTCTTAAAAGGGTAGGTCTCATACTACGAAATGCATATTTCCAGTTCGTCATTGACCCTCAATGCTCTGAAATACAGGGTCCCAAAAATTACCTTTTTTCCGTTTTTGTAGTCAAAAAAATAAATCTCACGTGATCGCAGGTCAAGACTCCATAATTCTGTCAATTGTTTCTTAAAGGGTAGGTCTCATACTACGAAATGCATATTTCCAGTTCGTCATTGACCCTCAATGCTCTGAAATACAGGGTCCCAAATATGACCTTTTTTCCGTTTTTTTAGTCACAAAAATCAATCTCACGTGATCACAGATCGAGACGCCATAGGTTTGTCAACTGATTCTTAAAGTAGAGGTATTGTACTAAGAAACGTATATTTCGAATTATTGATTGACCCTCAATGCTCTGAAATACGGGGTCACCAAAATGACCTCTTTTTGTTTTGATAGCTACGAAAGTAGCCATTTTTCTGCTGCCATGAGGGTTAACCATACAACCAATGGGCTGATTAAGTTAATACTGAGCAGTACTACACACTTTAACCCTCAAAACTGTGATTGACCCTCAATGCTGGGGTCAATAAAGGCTCGAATTTGGCATTTTTTCATTTTTTTCGACAAAGTTTGGCGAACCCTTCCAGTTTGCAGGGAAGGTGAACCATGAAATTCACAAAAGAATTTGATTAAGCTATCTAAGGACATGTTGTTACCGCAAGAATTACTTTGGTTGACCCTCAATGCACTGAGAAAATGTTGTACAAAGATATGTCGATTCGAAAAAAATACCGGGTCGCGACCAACTTTGAGAATTTTTGTAGGCCGAAAAAATTTTTTTTCGGGAAAAAGAAAAAATATGGGTATTCTAAAATCATTAGAAGTATCCATCATAAAAATTTCATCAAAATCAAAAATGGTCACTATAGTGACCTGCCCGCTCCTTATAAAATCTGCCTCTTAAGCATAGAAAGCCTCTTTTCATAATATCGTTGAATTGATTTATTTCTAAATCCCAACGAGTTGTTTTTATTGTAGTGTTTTCGTATATGAATCAAATAATTGCTTTGTTCTCTTAGCATAAATTCAGCGAGTGTAATTCTGATAAGCTAAAACTTTGCGCGCTTGCATTGTGCGCACTACTTTCTGAACTTAAGTTGAGATATAATTTAATATACTGCATATTTTGAATACTTGGTTCTTTCCTAAGCTTTTTTACTGATTTTGATGTTTCTTTCGTGAAAATTTCTTTGAAAGGACTAACATTACTAAGGTAAGCTTTTTGCAAAAGATGTTATGTTTGAGACCGAAATTCCCTAAGTTAAACTTATCGAATTATCTTGAAACTATGACATCTTGAACTAAACATTTCAAACTTACAGTAAAACATTTTTTTAGCCATGACTTATGCATTCTTCCTAGATTTTTAAACAAAAGAAAAAAATTGAGTGAAAATAGTCGTTTGCGGTCTTTTTTTCAAACCACCATTTTGAAAAGAAATAATATCACGAGAACTACCAAAATCACACATTATCTTCATAAATATACATAAATCAAAATCCCCTTTGTTTGAAATCTCCACCTATTGCCATTTTTTCATAAAAAATTTTCAAACACAAAACTTTGTAAAAAGTAACAGAACTTATGGGACAACCCAATAAAAGAGCTAACATTTAGCTTTCCAACGATGTATTACTTATGCCTGTAATCGGTTTTAGAGCATACTAAAAATTGCTTTAAAATGTAAAGAAACCGAAATTCTCTATGCCGCGCCAACTTCGAATGCAAATATCTCAAAAATGTGTTTTTAAACCTTCGATGTAAGCAAACTAACAGTTGAAACATCATTATTTTTTGCACACATGTCTGTTATGATGTAGTTATACTGAAATGAGCTTTTAAAAAAATATCTGTAATTTTTTTTAAAATATCACTTTTATCAGGAAAAAAACGCAATATTTCAAAAGTTTTAGAGATGCAATGTAAAAAGTTCAATAAAATGGGTTCTAATTAATCAATTACTTAAAGCTCATTTCAGTATAACAACTACATCATAACAGGAATGTATGCCAAAAATTATGATGTTTCAACTGTTAGATTGCTAGAAAAGGTACATCGAATGTTTAAAAACACAGTTTTGAGATATTTGCATTCGAAGTTGGCACGGCATAGAGAATTTTGGTGTATTTTCATTTTTAAAGCAATTTTTAGTATGCTTTAAAACCGATTACAGGCATAAGAAATACACCGTTGGAAAGCTAAATGTTTGTTCTTTTATAATTTATCAAAATCTCAAAATCGACTTTTTTAAAATGTTGGGGTACTGAACCCCCTTATACAGCATCTTAATTTTCCGCTTTGTGAGTTGGCCAAAAATCTCAAAAAATCACAAAATATCTTTAAAATATACTTTATATCCCAGAAAAATGTTATCGCTTTAGAATAATTATTTCAGTGAAAATTCCCATTTGAAGTTAATGGAGGCCAGCAAAACCATAACCGTAAAGTCAGGCCTTTTAAACTATTTCAATTTATCTTGTTTTTGCTATTAAATTTTTTTGGAATTTTTAGTGAACTATTTAGCCAGGTTAAAAGGGCTATATAAGTTACTTTTTGTTTTGTTTGTGTGCCCCTTTTGTTTGTTCACTTTGTATTTTTCTCTTTATTATTTCAATATAATAATGTTTTTATTTTTAAAGTGAGATAGTTGAATTCAATTACAGACGCTTGGGGTGATAATATGCAAGTAAAATATCCCCTTTCCCTTACTAGCCCAGGGTCGATAACTTTTTAAACAAAAAAATAAAAGTAGGATGAAACCCATTGGAAAAAGGAAGAGAATGTAACAAAAAAGAAAGAAAAAATAAATCACGGGCGATCTGAGGTCGGGATGGGGAAGAGGGGGAGTTTTAGAATAAAAAACGGTTTATCTCGATTTCCGGCAAAACCACAAGTCCTATGGAAAAAAGTTAAATGGCAAAGTTGTAGGTAATAAAAAGATCTACAACTTTTGTATACACCCTTTTTTCACATAACCTCAAAATTTATGTGAAAAATTCAAATAATCAAGTTTTTGGTTTTTTATTTTTATCTTTTACAAAAAAAAATTCTCACGAAAATTCGGTGAAAATTTATCTCTTGATGTCCCAAACACACTTTATTTTTTTATTTAAAATATTTATTTTTTCACCTTATTTTCACTTGATATCGAAAAGTCGAAAGGTCGGTGGGATTTTTGTTCGTTGAAATCTCTACTTTCTGATGACGTAAAAGAAAATATACATTACAATGGTAAATGTTCTCAGAAAATGCAAAGAAACGAAACAAAAAAAAACGAATCAGAAAACTTTTTTTAATCATTATTATGTACAATTTTCAAGTATATTTCGATTTGTAATTTTTTTATTTATCAATGTGACATAGAATATAACGTTTTTCGAGTAATTAGAGTGTAAATTTTAATAAATAGCTCAAAATTGTGCGTAATGATTAAACAAATTTTTTTTTCAGATTCGTTTTTTGTTTCGTTTGTTTGCATTTGCTGAGAACATTTACCATTGTAATGTATATTTTCTTATTCGTCGTCAGAAAGTAGAGATTTCAACGAACAAAAATCCCACCGACTTTTTCAAAAAAGCAGATATTTTGACGTGAGAATTTTTGATTGAAAATAAGGGTACTTTTTTCGATATCAAGTCAAAATAAGGTGAAAAAATAAATATTTTAAATAAGAAAAATTAATGTGTGTTGGGACCTCAAAAGATAAGTTTTCACCGAATTTCGTGAAAAAAAACTTTTTTGTAAAAGATAGAATTAAAAAACCAAAAACTTGATTATTTGAACTCTTTAGATAAATTTTGAGGTTATGTGAATAAAAAAGTTATAGATCCTTTTATTACCTACAACTTTGCCATTTAATTTTTTTCCATAGGACTTGTAGTTTTGCCGGAAATCGAGGTAAACCGTTATTTATTCGAAAACTCCCCCTTTTTACCCCCCTTCCCCTTCCCGACCTCTGATCGCCCGTAATTAATTTTTCCTTTCTTTATTGCTATATTCTCTTCCTTTTCCAATGTGTTTCATCCTACTTTTATTTTTTTAACTTTTTACCATTTTCACAGGCTTCAGCACTGGTCTATTACACTTAGTAGCAAGTGCATTATTTTTTTTTCAAAGAAAGCTGATAATGATATAAACATTCTGTAAAAAATCACAGCTTCTTAAACTTAAAAACCCTGTGGAATTTTGCACATGATTCTTACTATCCCTATTTAATTTTATTACTCCACTCTCCCCTACTTTTCAAAAATTAATTAAAAATACTTTAGCGGATCTAATTAGGATTTTTACTGGTAAAATATATTTATATTTGAGAATGAACCGGATTTTTTCAAAGTGGTCACTAAACCCACATTTATATTACTTAGATTTCTGTCTATATGTAACAACAAAGGAGTTAGATTACCATGCATACAGATGCTGAACAAATACGTTTTATATAATTCTGTCGATTCTTTTTATGGGTGATTCTCAAAATAAGGGAGAATTTCTGTCTTTCAGCATATAAGAAATTTTGGAAGGTTTTCTAGCATTTTTAGTTTCCAGTTTTAGTTTTTCCTCTAGTTTTTCAATATGCTTGTCTAGGTCCCCTCTACCTACCCTACCCAGCTTGTACTACGAATTTAGGACCACCCTGTATATTGACATCTCCTATTTTTTTTTCAGAATTTCAGCTGCTAATTTTTTTTTAAGATTTTATTTTTTGAAAAAGTCTATTTTGAGAATCACCCTTATATGTATCTTACGAACAGAGAGACAATCAATTTCCTTATTTATTTCAAAAACGAACAACATATCAGTTTTTGAAGAGCATCAAACATATTTTTCAAACGTTAAGAAAGACACAAACGTATTTTACACTTTAATGCACTTCCAAAGGAACACCATTAAATTTCTGTCGAAAAAAACATCACAATGAGTAACTCCGTCACGTAACAATGTTACATCTGAGAGTAATTACGATTCGCATTCGCCATTTCGATAGGCTAAAGGAACTAAAATGGAATTTCTGAGATACAATCTATTCCATCCAGCCTTAGAAGGGAATAAGATTACGCTCGTTAATAGTTAATGAAGGGAAAAGATACATTTGCTTTTATTAGAGGTTCCTTTCTTTGCAGTAGCTGATCTGGTATCAAGTATTATGAGTACGTGGGAAAAACACACGTGTTATTCTATGAGGCGTGGCGTGGATAATCATTGTTAAAAAAAGTAGGATTTATAGGATACTTTTCAATACCCCAATGATCCCTGTGTTGTTTTAAAGTATAGTTAATTAGTATTTGAACGAAGAAAGAAAAATTTTAGAAAGCTGAGAAAGTATTGGTTATCATTTAAATCAAAATACTGTAGTTTTATATTAATAAAGAAGATGTTAAGTATTTAGATTCTTTATAAATGCCATTAATTTCAACAAATTATGAACTATTAATGGATCCAGAAAGGCATATGTTTCTAGCATCATAAAATATGCAAATCAGTATGTAATATCATTGAAAAATCTCCTAGTTACCAAGTGATGTCGTTTTAGCTCAACTTATAGGTTTTTAGTAAAAAAGTATAATTTTCGCAAAAACGTTAAGTCTTCAAACACATAGTTATTCATGGCATATCTAATGAACTTTATAACTAAGTTTTCTACAATTTCTTTATAAATGTTGCATTTTGTTACCATAACATTATGTCAAAAAACCTTAAGCTACCAAAGTTTACAATGAATTTTTTTAATCATATTAATTTTAAATGAATGATTGAAAACTTTGCTAAAATATCCCTAAATATTTAAATAAAAATGTTGAAGTAGAACCTTTTAACTTAATTCACCCTCAAAACCAACATATTTTAGTAAGCAATTCGTGTAATTATTCTTTTAGGCATGTACCAAAACACGATATATACAGGGTGTCCCATAAATAATGGGCCACACTTCTAGGGTGGATAGTAGACACCTAGACGAGTCAGAATCACAAAGGGATTGGGGGTCCCAGACCAAATCCCAAGGTGTTAAAAATGGAGCGACACCCTAAAACAATTATTGAAAAATTCAATTTGTAGAAGAACTACTATTGGTAAAAATTTAATCATGGTCTCAAATTTTGTGGTTTAATATGATTTTTAAAATTATGCTGAAAGTTTTCACTTTAAAATTTTTTTCTACGAAAAAAAGTCAAAAAAACCACAAAAAAATGTGAAAAATATGCCAAAACTTTATTTTGTATTTGGAAATCCTTTCTTTTGATTTGATTATCTGAAAGATCATATTTTAAAACCCTGAAGTCCAAAGTTTCACGTAAATACCATCAATATTAAACGCTTGAGATCTAATTAAAGTTTGATTTTTGCTTGCGAAAACAGATCCAGAAAACGAACGTTCAGGGAGAATCTACGAGTTACGGATAGATAATCGCTAACTTTCTTTTCTCTCCCAGTTTGGCGAAACATACCAAGCTCTTACAGATCGCCAAGACAGCTTGGGAGATTTGTTGTTGGCGAAAGTTGGCGAGGAATCTCGTATCGCAAATAATGGCGACAAATTTAGCGAGCATCAATCCGTAATTCGTAGATTTTCCCTCAACGTTTCTTTTCTGGATTTGTTTTCGCAAGCAAAAATCAAACTTTAATTAGATCTCAAGCGTTTAATATTGATGGTATTTACGTGAAACTTTGGACTTAAGGGTTTTCAACCATGATCTTTCAGATTATCAAATAAAAAAAAAAGGATTTCTAAATACAAAATAAAGTTTTGGCAGATTTTTCACATATTTTTGTGGTTTTTGACTTTATTTCGTAGTAAAAAAAATTTTAAAATGAAAACTTTTACAATGATTTTAAAGATCATGTTAAACCACAAAATTTGAGACCATAATTAAGTTTTTACCAATAGTAGTTCTTCTACAGATTGAATTTTTCAATAATTGTTTTGTGGTGTCGCTCCATTTTTAACTCCCTGGGATTTGGTCTGGGACCCCCGATTCCTATGTGATTCTGACTCGTCTAGGTGTCTACTATCCCCTCTAGAAGTGTGGCCCACTATTTATGGGACACCCTGTATAAGTAAGCCACAGTAAAGGGGCTTGTTGCAGAAAAAGCTTACTATAACATATTTGTATTCGACTTCTTTGTTGCTACAAACGAATTAATTGTCAAAGATGAAAGACGATTTTGATTAGGAAATGGATGGATAAGGAATCTAGAATTAATAAAGGATATAGTGTAATTTAAGCGTTTGCTATCAAAACCAGCTCATTCCATATTTTTCTAAATTCCACTTTTTTGCATATTTTGAAAGTTTATTGGGTCCTAAATAACCTGAAGAAGGGATATAGCTCCAATCCAGCTCATTCCAACCCAAAATTAGAAAAAAAGGTGAAAACTGTGATCTCAATTGTGATATTTCAGATAGTTTGAAAAAGTTAAGTGGATATCATTTATTTAAAACTTGGAAAGACACAAATATTAACTGGCAAACTGGAAAAAACCAATTTTACACACCTTAAATTGAACAAAAAAACTGAAAAAAAGCATGAAAAATCGTGTTTTTGCATCAAAATCAGCTCATTCCAAACTAATTAGTGTAATTGCGACCAAGGTAATGCATCTGGAATGAAAATGAAACACTAATTAAATTCTAGGGGGCTATACCTACAGTTAAAAATTTTAAAAAGAAATTTAGCTTTAGAACTGTGGACGTGAGAAGTTTTTTTGTCTCTCCTGTAAAATTTCCAAAAATGGAATGAGCTGGTTTTGATAGCAAACGCCTCAATTACACTGGGGAACAATTTTTAACATAATTTCTGTTGAGTTCGATTTTTTGCTATTTAAGAGTTCAATGGGCACACTGATTACAAAAAACTGTTGTTAGTTTTCTTCTATCACGTCAACTTTTTAAATACAGGATACCCCCAAAATGTGCATAAAAAGCAAAATGAATGACTTCGAATTCGATTTTCAGGGTCAAAAACCATTAATTTATTCTTTAAATTACACCCGAAAGGACGAGAATAGCTAAGGTTTTTCTAAAATATAAAAATTTGGGGCGAATGCATAGGTTTAAGGGGTTATTCCCCCCTAAAAACGCAAAAAATCGTTAAAAATTAAAGATGTTATTTTAAGCAATTTTTTTGCACTTATTTTTTACGAAATTCCTTTTTAAAAGATCATAACCCATCCCCAAGGACCCAAATTTAATAAAAATAGGCCGAAAAGATTTTTACTAAAAGCGGTTGAGGCGTTAGCAGTAGCACCTCCAAAGCTTCCACGGAAGGGATCGGAAGACTGGCGCTTCAGGGACGCTGACACCTCAACCGCTTTTAGTAAAAACCATAGCCACCTATTTTCATTAAATTTGGGTCCTTGGGGATGAGTTAAGACCATTTAAAGAGCAATTGCGTGAAAAATAAGGGGAAAACCCTAAAATGCAACAAAAAAAACGTTAAAGTGATGGAGGTTATTTTATGCTATTTTTTCTCTTAATTTTTTTCGTACTCTCGGGTGTAATTTAAAGACTAAAGTAATTGTTTTTGACCCTGAAATTCGAATTCAAAGTAATTTATTTTGCTTTTTATGCACATTTTGGGGATACCCTGTATCTTAAAAAGTTGACATGACCGACAAAAACTACAGTTACTTTTGGATTCAGGAGCTAAAAGTGATTCAAAAGAAAGTCACTGTTCTGAGACAAAGAATTTGCTGTTCCCCAGTGTTATTAATAAGTAATTTAAGGTATATCATTATTTTCGTTCCATGAATATAATAACCATTCATACATTGAATCGTAAGAATACACTATTAAAAAACAGTTCAACCTTTCACCAATTTAGTGGTGAAAGGTAGGGCAGTTTCACCTAAAAGCGGTTCAACAATAGTTGCAACCGGAATGTCGCGAAAATTTGAACTATGTTTTCGGTGCATGAAAGCACCAAAAACATGGTGGAAAGCAGCAAAAAAAATGAAAATAAGTAAGTTGCATGTGTCAGATTTTCAAAAACAAACAAGTGTTCCGTATGGTTTTTTGTATGGTAAAATGAAATATCTAGTCAGTTTTTCAAAAAAAATGTACAGGTAATTAAATATTTTAATTTAAAAGTCGAGAAAAAAACACGTGACTGAAAACGTTTATTGTTTAAACTGTAAGATGACGTCAAGAATAATACCATCAACTCCATTGCTCTTCAACAATGCCTATTGTAAGATGACGTCACATCCAAACTCTTTGCGTTTTCGCGCGCTTTTAAAATGGGGATTTTTGTTAATTTTTTTGTCAATCAAAATATTTCTCGATCGGCCTCAAATTTTGGGTATTTGCCTATTTTTTCAAGAAGAATCGATTAAAAAAAATATGAAAAAATCATGCAACTTCCTCATTGGTTGTTTGAAAACTCCAAAAATGTGGTTCAACTTTTTCGGTTGCAACTAATTTGAACCACGTTTGTGGCGAAAGGTTGGAATGTTTTAAAGAGTTCAGTACTAATATTGAAAATGAAGTAATACTTCCCACAATTTTATCTTACAAACTAGAAACCTACTGGTAACACCCCTTACACGAGTATCCCTGTCCCGAAAAGCCTGGAGAACTTCCTGTTTATTAGGCTTTAGCAAAGCACATCCAATAATTCATCCCAAGTGTAATTAGAATGCCAGAGGCTTCACTCCAGCCCAGCTTCTCGCCTCCATAGATTTGAGGGCATATCGTGCGTAAAATTCGCGTTTTACGCAACGGCTGTTGTCCGAACCTGGCTAGATAAACCCCGCGTCGCAAAATGACAATCATTAGCTGGGATTCTTTCGCCTTTTGCGACAGGACGTGCTCGGGCGAGTGTAAGAAATTAATTTTTGTGAGGTTAATTGCATTCGTTTCTCGGTTGGGAAGTGAAGAATGAATATTAATGAAGCATTCGCTGAGAGTTCTCTGGGATGGATTTTTGGTTTATGCTGCGTTGTGATGGAGTTAGTGTTTTCAATTTAAGGTTGATGATATTAATTATTAAAATTTCGAAAATGGAGTTTTGAACCTTTTTATACTTTAGATCAGCGTTTTCCAAACTTTTCCCTTTCACAGAACCCTTGTAACAATGTTAAAATTTTACGGAACCCCTAATAATATTTTGTTAAATCGTTTCATCATTTTAATAATAATAATTAACTATTAAGATATCACAACTCAACCAAAAAATTAACAATTTCTGAAAATAAAATGTCAAAAAAATGAATGGTAAAACTGTTGATATTGGTAAAGGATTTCTGGTTAGGCATTTTCAATTTTGTGGGAAAATTCAGGAACCTAGTTTTTTGCTTGGACATTTTCTCTCAGAAAATACTTGAGAACTTTAATTAAGAAATAGTGTTTCAAATCTACCCCATGATTTCAAAAAGTTCCTTTAAACCTTTATAATGGATATTTAAACCCAATGACAAGGGACGGGGGTCCTTCGTCAATGAGTTTTCAGAATGGGAAATTAGGGAAAAAATGATTTCATGGAGTCAAAGTTGTGCTTGCAAAACCCTTGAGAATGCTCCGCAGAATCCCAGTTAGGAAACGCTGCTTTAAATTGGACAACCCGTGGCACTACAGTCACTGCGGAGTTAAAACGATGGCATGCGGATACATAGTAGAATTAGGAAGTAATGCATTTATCGGCTGTGATTAATGAGGAAAATTATCACAGTATTATGTTGAACGAATATTCACTATTTTAGAGACCAAAAATCTTAATTATACTCAAGTTTACATTCTTCATAAACCCCACTTTAATGTTTGTTTATAATTAGGAGATGACTCAGAAACATATCTTTAAAATTAAAATTATGTAATTAGAATTGTTAATACTATCAATTAACCTTTTATTAAATATTTTTAAATTCACCAAACATGACAAAACATATCTAAAATCCTAGAACTTAACCAAAAAATAAAGATTTGGTGAGGAAAGGTTGTCAGAACCCTATTAATAAAAGGGAGACACATTTATATAGTAATGTTGTGAAAAATAAATCCATAACTGAAAAGCGGTTAATTTTTCAATATTTGAGTGGTTGAGTATTCAACGTTAAATTTAAAAAAACGTATTAACAGTATTCACGAAATAAAAGTATCAGATAATAATATAATTTCCCATTCTCTTTCAATCGATACTTTACGATCTCCCTAAAACTATCAGCTGTTATCATGAAAGTTAGTATATTCTTTTAATGAAATCAGGTGAAAATCACCAAATCCGAATACCTTTTATATCAATTTCCCCTCAACGGAAACATTTGACAAAAGGAATGATTTTTCCTCCGAATTTGATTCTCCACCCTCAAGAAATTCCACAAAAAAGATAAATAAAAAGTAATATCATTCTTATACCTTCTTTTTTATATATAAAAGCGTTGAAACATTCCATAGATGGTGGAATGTGATACTTGATAAATGGCACGCTTTCAAAGAGCCACTACATTATCTAGATGCCATATATTACTCCATCACCAGTTGCCTTTGACAGCTCAGGTCTGAAAAAATTGGCCTTCGCTGTGATTGAAATAAAAAAGTACCAGTTTCAAAAGTATAAAGTATACTTCACCCATATTTGGGACTTGGAAGCTTTTATCCGCGGTGAGGAATCGGCACAAAGGTAAGAGATCGGGTGACGCTGAAGTTTTTTGAGATCTTTGTGGTTTCTTCGGTGAAAAACGAGAATGGGACGAGTTGGGAAAGCTGTAATTTCATAAAGATAGGCAAAAAGTAGCTTTTGGATGTCAAAAAACACAAGAAGGAAATGTGTTTTTATTTAATTTTTCTTTGTGTTTAATATAAACAAAATTTTGACGGCCCTAATGCTTTCAATTTTAAATCAAAGAAATACTCACGTCAGTTTCAAACAATCCACAAAATATACTTATTTCTAATTCCTGTTTGAAAATTGGATATGTTGCGGAAATATCGTAGAACCTGTATCGGAGCCAGAACCTGCGGAAAATATCTTAGAACCGCAACCTATCTATGGTGTTTTAGCCCCAACTTTAAAAATCGATTTGATTGACTCATTAGATTGACGTAACATTAAGGAAACAGTGACACTCATCTCACTCTAATTTATATGAAAACCATGCACTTACTCAAACGCACATGATGTAGAGGAGAGGAGGGTATTATGGAACACCCTTTATATATTTAAGAATAACTCTAATGGATTTTAATAAAAATACGCCGAATTATTTTAAGTACATACTATAACTAAAAAAATGAAGGGCCAGTGGTCAAATAAATCAGAATTTGTTATTTCTTTATCAAAAAATGTACTTTAAGAAAAAGTTACAAATGGAGGGTAATATGGAACAGTTGGATTTACAGCTATTGAAAACTAATTAGACCTTAGAGAACATAGCTAACCCAATACTGCCGGACGTCCCTTTTTAGGGACGTTTTTTAAAAATCCTCCTATTTCTACAAAAATTGTTCCTTTGAATCAAAATTTGCACTGATGTATCTCTGATCTTCATAGAACATAAAGAACACAAGAAGAAAGCAGAATTTAAAAATTGTTTCCCTCTTTTTAAAGTTGGAAGATATAATTTTCAGAAAAGAGCTTTTTCAAAAATTTTAAAAGTAAAAGCTTAAAAATCCTAGTTGTTATTTAAAAAAAGTTCAATGCCGATATATATTACTGTTTATACATTAAATCAGTTTGGGTGTTTTTTTACTGTGCACGTATCCATGGACACGAGAAGAAGAAAGAGAAGAAGAAGAGTTGGGGTGTTTTTTATTTTTCCAAAATATTTTATCTTGACCTTATTTTGGACCCTCGAAAAGCGTCCCTAAAAAGGAACGACAGGCACGAATGCCCCCGTGGTTTTCCCCATAGTAAAATACTAGTGTTTCCTTATTTTTTTTCCTAAAAACGCGTTCGATTCTTATGAAATGAATAAAATAACTGATATTCATAAAATTTCTTTAATTTTAGATAACAAATTTATTATTTTTGTTTATTTTTTTTTTGGAAAATACTGTTATTTCTGCTAAATTAATGGAATAAAAAGTCCTAAATTGTATGGAATTAATTAATTTGTATTAATTAAAAGGAATAAATTAATTATTTTACAATATTTATTACTTATGCAAATATATTCCAGTTATATTTTAATTAAAAGTTTAATAATTATTAGTTATAATGACTTTTTGTCATTTAAATTGCCAAGAAAGTCGCTTTTAGGATAAATTGTCGGCTTTGTTTCTAATTACATGTCGCTAATCATTGGGTTCTATACTGCAAATCAATCTATATCATCTGGCTTGCTAATGCACATCCCACTAATGCTTGATTTTTGGGGAGAAATTTGTGTTCCGCACAATAAAATTAAATAAAATGAAAAAAGTATGGGTATTTGAAAGACTTAAACTTCACAAATTGAGACATTCTGATGAATTTGGGGTGTGTAAAAGTAATTTTTACTTAATATTAGGTAACATATAAACAAAGAATGCCTTTTTCAATTAAAATATTAATTAATTTGCAAATAACATATATTTGGGAGGAAAAGACGTGTTTAGAGCATAAAAAATGCTCAAATTACGTAAATTAAGGTTAATTTTACAGTTAATTTGATAAACAAATAATATTTTTTGTTCATATTCATGTTACAGTATGGTTTCGATCTTTTTTGCTACACTTAAAAAGGTAGAAGATGTTTTTGAGGCTTTAAAACTGTTTTATAACATGCTGTTCCAAATAGCGCGTTAGTCGAAGAGCAGTAGAGTAAGGTCTGTTTTCCTTGACTCTACTTCTCACCCGGAGTGGAAAGATGATAGACCAAACAGTGAGGTAAACTTCAAATTCATACTTTATTAATTTTGAGTAAACATGCCAAACAATTCAAATCAGACTAATAATTTCAAAACTAACCTAAACTCCTTAAAATCAAATCAATTCATTAAATTTAAAACTAAACTAACTTCCTAAAATTCAAAACTAATCAATCAACAAATTTAAAACTAACCTACGCTACTAAAATTCAAGACAATAATAATCATTTCACAATTTCACATCAATTTAAACACAGTTGCCAAAAGTTATTCCTTAAATGTTAATAGTTCACTAGTTGACCGTCGAGTTGCAACATACTCCCGCCATTGAGGTCCGATCATAGGAGCTCAATCTAGTACAGCTCGACGAATGGATTCCTCATCTGGAAATTCAGGACCGTCATCGGAGGTGGCAGGCGGTGGTGTGCATTCTAAGACGATTCGCATATCTAGAGCTTTAATGCCCGCAAAAGGGACTGCTAGATGGAGATCTGAATCTGGGAACGATTTTCTTTACAAAACTTTGTTCATTAACTGTTGGTTTATCAATCGAATGTGAGACTGTCATTGATCGTCTGGTCACTTTACTTGCGGAACCCATGTCAGTTCGCTTGGTTCTTTTAGTTCTGTTACTACTTTTTCCTTTTAATTCTTTACCTCTTCTTCTATCTTTACGTTGGGGTCTAGCTTTGGGAAGATCAGTTTCTTCCATTACTTTCTTTTCGTGTTCTCTGCCGTTCATCATGCTAGTAGAGGGATCTGGCTCCATCATGATCACTTCAGTACCCTCGATTGCTTCAGCAGAGATCGCGTTAGCTGGCTTATTTTCATTAACAGCTGGCTCTGTCTCCATCACGATCACTTTGGTTCCCCCGGCTGTTTCCGCAGATCCCACGTTCTCCGACTTTCTCTCATCAACAGATGGCTCTGGCTCCATCTCGCTCATCTCAGCTCCTCCGGTTGTTTCAGCAGAGACCACGTTCTCTGACTTCTCTTTAATTTCTCCAATGACGGAGATATCCGGCTCATCTTCCTTATTCTTGTGGAACCTCTCCTTCGAGGTTTTCTTGGTCTCTTCTTTCTTGGTCATAACCCTTGATTCTTCTCTCCTGTTCTTCTTCATCTTATCTTCATTAGAGATTCCTGTGATGTAATCTTCGTTGGAGATTCCTAAGATGTCTAAATTTCGTAAGTTAGACAGCTTCGTGTCTGATCTTGATGATTCTTGTACTTTTATCGCTTTCTTTACTCTAAATTTCCATCTTATAATTCTTTCCTTCAGTTCTTCAGCTTCGTCTATTTCTTTATCTACATTATCCTCAGTATACAACGGTAGTAAATCTTTCTCCATCTGCTTTAAACATCCTGATTGTACTTCTAAAACTTCTAAATATTTCTCCAATGTATCCAGGTCTAATAAAGGTTCCTTTAACTTCAACTCTAATGACTCTATTAGACTCTGGATCAAACTTCTAACTCTACCTCTCTGCTTTCTTAAGGTGGCTTCCGACGTCATCCTTCACACATCCCGGCAGGGATGCCACAATGTTCCAAATAGCGCGTTAGTCGAAGAGCAGTAGAGTAAGGTCTGTTTTCCTTGACTCTACTTCTCACCCGGAGTGGAAAGATGATAGACCAAACAGTGAGGTAAACTTCAAATTCATACTTTATTAATTTTGAGTAAACATGCCAAACAATTCAAATCAGACTAATAATTTCAAAACTAACCTAAACTCCTTAAAATCAAATCAATTCATTAAATTTAAAACTAAACTAACTTCCTAAAATTCAAAACTAATCAATCAACAAATTTAAAACTAACCTACGCTACTAAAATTCAAGACAATAATAATCATTTCACAATTTCACATCAATTTAAACACAGTTGCCAAAAGTTATTCCTTAAATGTTAATAGTTCACTAGTTGACCGTCGAGTTGCAACAATGCGTTTACTATAGGGAAAATACGGGGAAATTCGTGCCTGACGTCCCTTTTTAGGGACGTTTTTTAATTTTAGAAATTAAAATTTTAGAAATTAAATTTTTAGAAATTAAAATTTTAACCTGGAATTTTTTCACTATTTTTCTTGTTGTTTTGGGGCTATTTACTATGTTTTTACCAAATATTTAAGAAAAATAAAAAGTTGGGCATTAATGGGTTAATCTTTACTATGGAAATATATTTAACAATTTACTTTCAAATAGTTTTGTTCATGAGTCTATTTACAATAGTCACAAACATAATCGTCCTTTTCTGACCCTTTGCTTATGGAATGTTCCATAATACCCGACAGGCCATCTTGTACTATGAACCCCTTTTACTGACCGATAAAACATTGATTGCTAAAAAATGACTGAAGTATAAGAAACTACTGATCTTTTAGTGTACATTAGGGTGGGTCATTTTCCTATGGCGAAAAAAAAATTTTACAAATTCTATCGGGCACAGCAAGAAAAGGGTGCCAAATGGTCTCAAACCAACATGTGTGAAATATTATTCCATTATAATAACTCTTTTTGCCTCCGGATTGGCCTCAAATAGAACAAAAATATGTATTTTTTCATATTTTTTTTAAAATTATATAAATTAAATTTTTTTGTCGATAACTTCTTAAAGCTCACAAATAAGGGTCTTTAAAAGCAATTTTTATCACATTAGTCACCTTTATGCATTATCAATACAAAAACAACTGCCAAAGTGGCAATGTAATATGCTATCATAACTAACAATAGCCGTAGAATAGGAGGCTCTTTATTGCCAACAAACAGTGGATTGTCAGTGGTACCACGGGCGTCGTCGCCGGGGGGGGGGACGTGTCCCCCCCAATAATTGGGAACATTGTTTAAAAAACTATGTTTTTAACTTTTCAGGGACTTTGAATCATAAAGGATGGTGCCAATATACCAATGACACCTAATTTAAAAGGCGTATACAAGAAGGAGACGGACACCTCATTTTTAGAAACACGATTTCATTTAGAGAAGGTTGAAGCGTGTGAGAGATTGGGAAAACATTATCATAACAAAAATTCTGTTTCTAGCTTAAAAAAAATTTAATGAGACCCCTCAAAAAAATCCAGCTACAGCACTGGTTAAAACACAAAAAATTTAATTTTGAAACTGTAATCTTATAACACTTAAAATGAGTTTCAACCTGTATTTTAAAGGTCAAATTTCTAAAAATTTTTCTGGGGGGGACCCCCAGACCCCCCTTTATAGTGCAAAGTTACAAACGGTTTATAAAAAATTTTAACAGAAGTTAATTGGTTCATTAAAAACCACCTTAAAATTCTTAAACGAGAGCAAAAAATAAAAACGATTATTTGGGGGTAGTTAACCAGTAGTTTGTTAAGACATTGGGGAGGATTCCGCCGAATCCTTGAGGTGTCCTTCCCAATATTCAGGAGCCGCCGACGCCAATGAGTGGTACATATTTTAAATATTGGTAGTTCAGATACATTTTCCTTCACGTTTGGACAGTATAAAGCGGTATTTTTAATTTTTAAAAGTAGAAATAGTTATATTTTTCATAAATATTCCGCTTTTTCAAAATTCAGCTGACAGTTATTTCACTGGCTGGTCTTGGGATCCAAAATATGATTGCAAAAATTTGTTGAAACAATTGTCTAGGGATAATTTTTTTTTTAAATTTCACAAATTCACCTGAAGATCAGACAATCCGTATAGGTGAATCCATCACATACACACAAGAACAGTTACACTAACATCCATGCCAAACGGGGATTCGAACCCCAGACGTACGGCTCATTAGGCAATATATCAGTTATGATTCGCCTCAGTCATGATTTACCTATTTTTTTGCTGTAACAATAGACTGAAACCCAGGCCCATGGAATTATACATACTTCTTTGGAGGGAGGATTGACTCAAAATGGCTCCTTAGCATTCCCTTATGCGTTCATAAAAGTTAAAATATAGCAAATTTAACTGTTACAAGTAAGTTTTGAAAAGTAATGTAGCTTTTTAAAAACTTAGCGGATAATACTGAGCTTTATGCTGAAAACGGGGATCTACCGCTCTTCTTAAGAAAATGTTTAAAAATTTGACTCTTAAAATGTGGTTTTAATTTATTTTTGAACATTAGTGACTCATATGGGATGACTTGGGATGAAATATTCCTAATATGCCAAAAGAATTTCAAGGAAAACAACTTTTAAACCATTATCCAAATGTTTTCCTTGGGGTTGAAATCTATAACCCAAAAAAAGGTACCCACCTTCTGACATATCCATTTTTATTAAAAATTTAATGTTTTTAACATCAGACTCAACCGGCAATAAGAGTTTCGCACATTTTTATGATTCCAGCAAGAAATTTTTGATTGTCAGTTCTAACCATTGAGATATTTCAAAATATGTTGTATTACAACTCAAGTATTTCAACTCTGGTTTCATTTATAATTATTTTAAGTCTTCGATGATGATTTTTATACCATTGTGTTTATTTATATTCATGACGGATTCGTGAAATCAAAGTAAAAGCTTGATTTTTGTTTGTCCATTTTTACATGAATTTCTATATTAATCGAAACTTTGATGCCAATCCGGAGGCAAAAAGAGTTATTATAATCGAATAATATTTTACACACGTCAGTTTGAGACCATTTGGCACCCTTTTGTCGCTGTGCCCCTGGGAAAATGTGAAAAAAATTTTTTTGACCCACCCTAGTGTACATTATGCTTAACAACAAAATCAAAGTATCATAGTTACTGGTAGGTTAAAAGGTTTGAACATTTACCGTCAAAAGCTTTCGAAAATCCTAAAACACACTTTGCTTTGCTGCGACTGATCAGACAACAACAAGAAGCTAAACTCTTTGCGCGCTGAATCATGGGGGATTTCTTAAGACTTTCGTAGCATTGCCACGTGATAGAAGCACGAGGGGGAGCCGAAACTCAGGTGTTCCATATTACCCGACTATTCCATAATACCCTCATCTCCTCTATCTTTTTCGAGTACCAACATATTTTTAGGAAAATGAATAAATTCATGCTTCAAATTTGAGTAAATTAGTCATAAGTTTGTCATAAGTCATTTAAATAAGTCACAAATACTCAAATTTGGGTATCGTTTATCCAGTTTCTAAAACGCTTCTAGGGTATATATTTTGGATTGCAAAATTGAATTATAATGAAATTCAATTTTATTATTCAGTAAAAGTAACGGTGATCAATTTTAGCTGTTTGAAAGGCATGGGATGTTTGAGAGGAAAACACATAGTATTTATTAATAGGTTCCTGTAGAAAAATCATTCTGACTGAGAAGGTTTACACAAGGAACAAACAAAAAACTTCCTCAAAAAAGCATACATAGTTAGAAAAATGAAAAACAAACTCTACAAGGCAAAGCAAATACATTATTCAAGTTATCATTTCTGTAAACAAACCAATAAAGACCAAAATTAACATCCTTCGTGGACCAAATCGGATCGAATATATCGCGCAATTCCCTCAAACAAAGCCTAAACTACAAGAAACTGGGTCCTCAACTCCAAGATTAATTAAAGAGGGCCTATCCTTAACCTGTTTTGCGATCAGCGTGGGGCATGTATCCCTTTCCAATCAGCGTTTGCATAAATTTTAACCAAGTTTTCAGCTCCCGAAAATCACAAATTCGGAACCTCATTAGTAGGACACACCTTTTAATTGTCCGCAGAGATTTTAATGCGTCCCCGTTCCGAGCGCAATCCAATTAATAGCAGGGGGCGAGGAGGGGGCTTGGTGTTTGAAATTCGAATTATTAATTACGCCCTGATCAGTTTTAAGCCCCCTTTCGATTAAATAATCTGGCCTCCATATAATAACTCATTTTATGCGAGTTGGTAATCACGTTGAGGAAAGAAGAGGGAGGATGGGTGTTTGGGGGGGTTTCTTGGGTATTGTCTGAGTTTAAATTGGCTTCGAGTTTATGAGGAGGTTCGTTTAAGAAATTGAGACTTGGAGGAGAATGGTGAAATCTAATGAGTGTTGTTGATTGAAACTATTAGGAACAAAATGATGTTTGTCAATATAGCTATTGAAGGGTTCTCTTTTAAAGTAAAATTCTTATTTGCATCATCGTAACAATCAGATTTTTAAGATATCTATTTATTCCATAGGGTGGTAAACAGGGTAAATGACATACTTTTATTATTTACTTTACGTTTTAATTGTTGTTATTCATGCTAAGCTATTGAGATTTTAATGGATGTAATAATATTTTGAAACTAATAATCTATAACACGGGTTTTAAAACGTAAGTCAGTTTGCCAATACAGTACGGGAGCAACAACAACTGTTCGAACTTCCCTAAAAAAATATACATCAGATTATACTAATATTAGTAAACAAATTGTTAATCTTAACTATGAAAATATATTTAACAATTTACGTTATTAACAATTATCTATTCTTATGAATAAATCATAACTGCCTTTTTAACCTCTAAAGTGTCCATGTGAATAATAGTTAAGGTTCAACCTAAAAACAAACTGGCAGATCAATTTTCCAACAATATAAAGGGAACACACAAAAAAAATAAGATACACTATCCAAAATTTACACTCAAACTAGAATTTGTTTCACGGCCGAAAGGGTCTAATTGCAAAGAAACAGATGTACAGGCAAGAGCTGACGATGGAAGTAGTGCAGGGAAAACTGCTGATTTGTTCAGGGTGTTTCAGGGGATACAGGGATACAGGGTGTTTCAAAATTGCGTTGCACGGCTTTTATTCGGAACCAACGATTCCTAGGGTCATGGAAGTAAGGTCTACCCCAAGGTAAGTGAGCCTGGATAATCCATTGAGATGACTTACAACGCCTCTGGCGGTAAAATTAAAAAGTAAAAAAATTAATTTAAGGTGTACGTACACACTAGACAAGAAAATATTTAATTTTTGACCTAAAAATCTAACCTTTAAGGAATAAGTAGTTTCTTACTTTTAAAAATAATATCCAGTTAGAAAAGAAATTTTAGTTTATTAGTTATTTAAATAATTAACATTTAATGAGATAATTAGCATGTTTTAAATAAGAGTATTTTCTTTGCCTGTAATATTTTAAAAAGGTTATTCTAGTTAGATGTATTAATTACAATATTTTCTATGGTTTGGCTTTTACACTTTGTTTCTAAAGTAACTAAGGTGCTTTTTAAGAATGTTTTTTCTAAAAAATAATGAAAAAATCACTATTGTTTAATCACTAATCTAATTTTTTGGCAATTTTACTTTTGAAAATTTCTTTAAAAATATAATTTAATTAAATTTTGAAAACTTGAAAAACCCAAAACATCCGCTATATTATGTATGCAGATTATTAGAGTATAAAATTTATTGTGATATAGAATTTTCCTTTTCCGGAAAAAATGTTCAAACAAAGGGTTATATCACAATAATACGGCTCTTGAGAAAATGAGTTCAAAGTTCTGAAAACATACCAAAATTCGCTTTGTGGATCAATTTGAAACCGTATAAGGCAAGACCTATTCGAGATAACAAATATTATTTTAAACCAATGAAATAAAATCCAATAATTTCGTCAATTTTGACGATTTCAAGTAAGTACGTACACCTTAAAAAGAAACAAAAAAATATTGGTAAAAGAAGTTCAAAGGACAGGGAGAAATCTTCAAATGATCCTTAACTTCAAAGAAATCTCTCAATTTATTCATTTTTCACTGTATAATTAAAATTTAAGCTTAACTAGAATTAAATTTTGCGATTTTCTTCTTGATTGAAAATACTAATACGCCAAACCGAATGTTGTTAAAGTAACTATTATACCCACATTCATACTTATCTCCCTGGCATCGCAAACATCTCTGGAAAAATCTGGAAGCAATATCTTCTTCAGATCATTCATTCCCTTTCCACAACGTTGACCAGCCTCTGGAAGATTGTTGAAGGACCTCTTGCACGTTTGCTTGAACTGGTCTGGATGTTGGTGAAGGGCCCTTCGGGTTAGAGGATCAGACTCACTATACCTTTGGTTAAGGCTTGCTTATCTTCTGTAATAAATGAACAAGATAAAAGATCCTATAAGGGAATTAAGATAATTGGTTTCATATACAAATGATAATTATCAATTATACTGGTGGTTAAAAGTTATAATAAATACTATTTTAAGCCGTAAAAAGGTGTGTGGAAAATTTAGTATACAGGGTGTATCTGAAATGGTGCAACAAACTTTCAGGGATGATAGTACTCATCAAGACGAACAAGAATCGGTATAGAAAGGGGGGCACAGACCAAATCCCAGGGAGTTAAAAATGGAGCGACGCCCCAAAAAATCATTGAAAAATTCAATTTGTAGAAGAACTACTATTGGTAAAAACTTAATTATGGTCTCAAAAATTGTGGTTTAATATGATCTTTAAAATTACCTCAAAAGTCTTCAATTTAAAAAATTTTTTATTATGAAAAAAGTTAAAAAACACAAAAAAAGTGAAAACTCCGGCAAAACCTTATTTTGTATTTCGAAATCCTTTCTTTCGAATTGATAATCTGAAAGATCATAGTTGAAAACCCTTAAGTCCCAAGTTTCACGTAAATACAATCAATATTAAACGCTTGAGATCCTTGTAAAGTTTGTTTTTTGGGTGCGCAAGCAGTTTTTTAGAGCTGTTTCCAGAACAGCTGTTAGCGCACGCAAAAAACAAATTTTAAAAGGATCTCAAGCGTTTAATATTGATTGTATTTACGTGAAACTTTGGACTTATGGGTTTTAAACTATGATCTTTCAGATTATCAAATCAAAAGAAAGGATTTGGAAACACAAAATAAGGTTTTGGCAGAGTTTTCACATTTTTTGTGTTTTTTAACTTTTTTCATAATAAAAATTTTTTTAAATTGAAGACTTTTGAGGTAATTTTAAAGATCATATTAAACCACAATTTTTGAGACCATAATTAAGTTTTTATCAATAGTAGTTCTTCTACAAATCGAATTTTTCAATGATTTTTTTGGGGTGTCGCTCCATTTTTAACTCCCTGGGATTTGGTCTGGGACCCTCTTTCTATGCCGATTCTTGTTCGTCTTGATGAGTACTATCATCCCTGAAAGTTTGTTTTACCATTTCAGATACACCCTGTATATCACGGTGTTAGTGGTGTTAGACCACAAAATATTAAAATCCTTAACAAAAATACCTGTCTTTAATAAATGTTCCTTGTTAAGGAAATAATTTAATTAACGTATTACTGGAAAATTAAATATTTTCCCGTATATTTGAATTTTTCGAAGAAATACCTTGCAATAAACTCGTTGCGCTTAGAAATGAGAACGTGTCGATTATAAATTACATCTTTAACTGCGGGTTAATGGCACATCAGAATACATCTAGCAAAAGAATGTAGATTAAATGAAAAGTAACATGTTATATATTAGTTTTATTTAAAAAGCGTGTTATTGGCGGCATTTATAAAGTTTTTAAGAAGGTACATAAAAATGCCCGAAAACTGCAAAATGTGATACTTTCATGAAACTTTCAGAGATGTTAGATAATCATATAAGAACTGAAATATCGATGGGAGCCCAAAATTTCAGGACGTGGTTTGACTGTTATAACTTCATAACAAGAGGGCGACCGCGGACCTATATTCGGTTCTTTTAAATATTTTATATTTATAATATAAAAAATTTTCACTACTGTGTGTTATATAGCATCACTAATAGAATTCATACAAACAGTACATTTAAACATTTTTCAAACTGCGTCAGCACCAACTCAACCTATATTTTTAATACATTTCATCACAAAGAGAATGGGGATAAGTTACGATTATGTTCACGAATTTTCTTCTCCCACTTCTAAATACAACTCAAGTGTCTTTACAAATTCCGCGATTGAACAATAACACAATAATGACGCACCACACTTACATCTCACAATCAATCAACAACACCTGAATCTCAACACCTCTCCACAAAACCATACCCCACCCACACAAAAAAAACTTCCCATTAATTTCAAACAACACACCACTCAAAAGCCACTCGAATACCATCACCCCCAGAAAAAAAACCGCAACAAGTCTTCCCTCACCTGACAATACCCAAACAAATTACACCTTCATCACTCACCCCAGAAATAAAAGGGAAAAAGAAACCCCCTCAGAAGTGAATCCCTACGATTATTCCATTCCTGCATCAGCAAAAGGAAAACCGACTTGGTTAAACTCCGCCAATATTAATCAAGGCTGAGTCTAGACCCGGCGCCTGCAGGCTCCATTTGTTTCGTTTCAGCCCCGGTGCATCATGGGTACGTGATTAATAGTCCCCCTGCATAATGGGGCTTGGCGTTGCCATTAGGAAAGTGTTAAAATGCATGATCTTCGTTGAATTTAAATAAGCAAATGTCTGTCTGCGGGTTCATCTGAGAATGCTTTGTTTTGCTGGGGGATAACGAAGCGGGATAAATATGTACCTTCCCTTTTCCAGATGGGGTGGAAGTTTTTCAGTAGGGGGAAAAGGGGTTTGGGCTCTTTTATGCCTTGTGCGTTCGATAAAGAATTCATTAGTTTGGGGGGATATTTTTACGTTTGCTTTTGGAAATGACTGAGGTGGTTTTTTAGACTATTTGTTATGTGGGATTTAAGGCGATGGTGGAGAAATAGATATGTATGCTAATTAGGTAACCTTAAGTTGATTCGTTTTAATACATTTCTATTTGTTTATTTATATGTAAGGGGGAAAATGTCGTTCGGTACGTGAAAAGAGACTTAAATACATCGATACTTATTTTTTAAAGAAAAGCAATCGATGTTTTTAGTAAGTAATAACTATCAGTTTATAAAGAAAGATCAAAATGTATGTTATCAACACTTAATCTCAACAAAAAGTTAACAGATTTCAAATAGATATTCAAAAATATGTAAAGTGTATGCTTGATAAATTAGAAGAATCAGTATGATATAACCTGGATGTTTGCCAAGGAGGGGCTGAGGTACTTCAAACGTGTATATTGCAATGAATCACGCTTTTTAAAAGTATTTAAGGTGTTTTTTAACTTTCACTCTGGCAGCAATATTAATTTCCTTACCTCTTTTTACAAAAAAAAAAATTTTTTAATTCTAAGGGGAACTGCAGCTCCATTATCCCCCTGGATTCTCCCTTAAGAAAAATATAACCGTAATAAATAGTAAATTTACCGTAATAATATAGAACAACCAAAAGAGCCCCTAGAAGTGTAAAATGTCTTAGCGAAAAATAAACATTAAATTTGCCACTGCTAGGATAACATAGCATTTATTGAGAACGGATTTTTTGTCCTCAGGAAACATACGATTTTATGATAATTTTACAGAGAAGGCTTTTACCCAACTTAACTTCATTTAAATATGGATGAATCCCTGTAATCCTGATTAATTCTGTTCTAAAAATTCCCGTACTAATTTTAATTTAGCCGATTAAGTTCTGGTGTTGAAAGTTATGGTTTAATGACAAAACGTGTTCATCAAAACATTAAAAAATATGTCATCTTAAAATAAGCAATAATTACATCAAAAATATAAACTACGATGTAAACTTCAAGACAAACTGACACTAACTACCAACCTTCCCCAAACCAATCATTTCCTCAAGACCAACAAACATCCTTCAAACAGTAGAAACGGAAGCTAAGTGCGCATCGGGTATTCACAGCAATAGAATTCGATACAAACAAATAGTCGCTCGAGAACTTCTCAAGGAATTGGAAACAAGTTAGTGAACGGGTCATATTTCTACTTTGTCCACCAAACCATTAATCAGAATCCGTGTGATGGATTAGCAAATCATTCCGTGGAATGCGGGCTGTCACATCCACTGACAGTCCTTTCAGGGGGTCGTTTGGAAATTGCGGTTTTTTTTTGTCAAGTTCAAATTTAGTCAGGTAAGGAAAAAGAAAAATGTTTTCAGATGTTTTAAATGGATGTTTTAAGCAAAATGACGTTTGAAAACCATGTGTTTGGTTTGTCTTACCGTGACCTATTTTTCTGCGAAAGTTCGTACCTCTAAGTCACTCATGAGTTTAAAAAATGATGTAAGTTTGTTTTTCATCATTTTGATGTAATTTTTCTGATCTTTTACTTAAAAGTTACATAAAATAGGGCTTGAGGAGAAATACAAACAAATAGCCCAATGATAAGCTAGCAATTCAACTTCAGTTTCATTTTGAAAGAATTGCCTCAACATGTCTCTAAAAATAATAAGGCTTGTTTTTCAAAATAAAGTAAAACGGGGCAAAGCCACGCAGGTGTTTTGGGGCAAATCTACGCAGCTTAAAAAGCTCAGGAATTCGTACCAAAAGTAAAATGGGACTACTTGATCTCTAAAGAGGTTAATAAAGGTGTCCGAGATGCCAAACCTCTACCTGAAACCATCCTTTCTCCCTTTTGAAAGATATCTGGTCAATCTGAAATTAATTGCTACAACAGATTGACATTTTCAATAAAACTGATCATATTTATATTTAATATTGTTGGTTGGCTTAGAAATATTAAAACAACATTAAGAATTATTATTTCTAGGGTTTTTATAATGAAAAATTCTGTTAATCTATGTTTATTTCACTTGGACACCAAGATTTGCAAGTGCGGGTCTTTGCCCCATTTTGCGAGGCAAAGCCCCGCGATTTTTCTTTCCACTAAATTGTAAATTTCTCCTAAAATACCACCGATAAAAGTTTAAACTTGGATTTGTTTTGTAGGTAGGATCTCAATCTAACATCTCCAATTGCCTATCTTACCCTATCTATTAATAGCAGTATAGTTTTTTAATCAATAAGCTCATAAGGGTATAAAGAGGTAACGCCTTCCAATCTTTAGCCGCCCCGAGATGGTTATTGAATCCTATAGAAAATTTGGAGTTGATAGGACTGAAAGGGTTAATATGAGGGTTTATATGTTACGGGCAAAGTGATTAATTGGGAATTATTAATAATGGGGGGGGGCGATGTGATAAAATCAAGGAAATTTATAAATGAAGTTTATCACTTTGCCGTAACATATATAAGTAAAAAATGCGACAGAGTGGGTTGCTCAAAACTTTGTGACATCACAACCTTAAAACTGTTCTTTCACTATTGTCAGATGATAAATGATGCATTTCATCCACTGTTTTTTGCTTTGATTTTTCTGTAAAAAGTAGATAATTTCCGATTAATAAAATATTTAAATATTTCAATTTTGGTTATTTTTTTAAAGTTTATATAGATCATATCCCCATGAGGGAAGGGGATCAGTGATATGTGTCAAAGAGGGAAAGAGGGGAGTGTAAAATTTAAAATTGTATGGCGTTATTTTTTAGTGGCATCTAAGAATGGAATTTTAAAAGGGACAAAATACTGGTTGGCGACCAATTTCGCTTTAAATTCAATCCTTTTTATGAAAATTAAAAATACCAAATCATTAACACAGTCTATTTTCCTTTAGTAAACCATTACATATCTAGTAATACTACATTTTAATGCTTATGTAATGCATGCTTATTTGTTTAATTCAAAAAAATTACATAGTTGATTCATTTAAAAAACGTTTTAAATTAAATCCAATATGCAATTCCAACATGTTTTGCACTTAAAGTTTACTTCATAGAACATAGTAGTGTAGACAAAACTACAACGATATTGTTTACGGATTCATACAAACATTTTTAGTATTGAAGGGTACCTAAAATAATGTCTAGAAAACAAAATCAGTAACCACAAAATTAAATGCAGTTTTTCTGAATTAATTAACGAGTGCCTTAAAAATATAAGTTACTTCCTTTAACATTAAATATCATGATTGATACTTTAAAACCGGTCAACTGCTTTCTTTATAACTAATTAATTGTAATTTTTTATTCCCAATTTCAAATTTATATACTTATAAAATGAATAAATGTAGAATTTTACATAACTAATAGCGTTATAGCTTTTAAAACTTAAAGACAAATAGAGATGAATAAGAAAGAAGTTTGACTAACTAAAAACCAAAAAACACTCTTCAAGAAGAAGAAGAGCAAAAACTCAGCCCTTTATAAGCAAAATATTCACTCACTCTAGCAAATCACTTAACAATACCATCGAAAAAGAAGATAACATCGAATCCAATCCACGAATCATGGTTATTTTTCTCTTTAACATAGAGAGGTGATGATTTAACAGGATAACTCAATTTGTAAGCCGATTACCTCAGCAAAAAATACGAGTACATAGCAGATGTTACAATTAATCCTTTATTTATTTTCTTGTTCGCCATTTTTTTACTCAAGAGAGATCACATTGATTTATTTCTTCTTTTTTAAGTTTTTCTTTCATTCAATCTCAATCTCTTTATGTGTCTTTCATCAATACGATGTAGTATTTGCCAGTACATGGTGGTTAAGCGTTTATGAATCATGGCAAATATTTGGTTTGGAACCCTTATATTTTCCCGTTATTGTTCACTGTATGTTCACATGTAATAGAACTAACTATTTAAGTTTGATGAAAGTAATGAATGAAATGTATATGAATGGATTGAGAAATGAGAAATTTGGTTTTATGAAAGGGTGTTCTTTTTTAATCAAATTTCTGTTTTTTTAACAAGAGTTTCTTTGGCAAGAAACGTGTTTGATTTTGTTTTTCTCTCTTCTATTTTTTCTCACGATTAAAGTAATAATACTATTGAATTTGAATTTATTGGACTTGGACAAGAAAAAGTACAAAACAAGAAACAAATAGCATAATACAAAAACAAAAAACATATACACAGGTACATACGTCAAACAATTTTAATACAGATAAGTAGTGCCCAAAGATCCAAGGACTCGTCCCAGGCACCTAGAAAACAAAGTATTTTATTTAATTATTTTAATAAATTATTATTTTAATTTTGAAGTTTAATTATATTTTATTTTTTTAAGTAGATGAGAAACTTTTATTACCTTCTTAAACGTATAATTAAGCTTTTTTTCGTGTGTAAATACCCTTTAAAAACACAACAATGTAAATTTTATAAGTGGGGAATATTTTAGAAAATTAAGATCATTATAAAAATTACCAGCTTGTTTTAAACGACAAAAACTAAAAAAAATACAAAGATTACAAACCAACCAAACTAAAATAAACAATGATAAAAAATATACAAAACAGACAATATTTTAATGTAAGACGTTCTAAACTGCTTGACAATGGATAATTGCAATCAATTTTTTTAATCTTAATGTGCTCAGAACCGAGCCATCGGCTACAATTTGCCGGACGCTCGTAACAAGAAGTAAGTAATGTGCTCAGAATGGCTTAATACTTCCAAAAACATTTTAATTTACCTTTCAAAGCCTAAATTTTACCTAAATTTTAAGTTATTTTTAATTAAAAATAGCTTATTTTCTGTCTGAGCTGAAACAGCTTGTGACGTTAAATGTGCCTTGCTTCCGCTTGTTGTTATCATCCCGCTTTGAAAGACTGAAAGACTGGAAAGACTGAGCTTCAGTTTTTTAAAGCCTAGTGTTTCGATAGAAACGGTGTTTCCCACATTTCCAAGAGACACATGTGACGTCACATTGTTAGGAGCTTTCTGTATTAAAATATTTCATAATTACCTTAAAAAAGTTTGTGGGAAAAGACAAGCGTATTTTTGAATCAGGAGAGAATATTAAATAAATTAAAATTGAATATTTAGAATTTTAAGAGATGCTGCAATCGTCCATTGTTAACGGGATAGATGGTACTATTGTATACAAAACTTGAATTAGTTTACTAAGAATTGTGTAGTTTATTAAAACGTTTTTGTAATTATTTTCAAATAACTTTTGAAAATATCAATTCAATTCTTAAGTAGTACTAACAGTGAAAATACCCATTCTTGTTATTTTTCATTATGAGGTTCCAAGGAAAACTAGATTTCACATGTTCCAATCATTGCACTAAACTGACATCGAATGTAATTATACGTGAATATCCTGTTAATTACTCCAACATTAATCATGGCAAAAACCACCATAATTAACTAACCAGAAAAACATAATTACGCAACAAAAAAAAACATCCTTCTTCATAACAACCAATCGCAATAATAACAATAATTTGCAAGCAAAACTAGAACCTGACCATGCATCCACTATTCACAATAATACGCACAGCCACATAAAAGTTCCACTGAGCCCACCTTGATTTAATAAGCAGTCCCAGATACGGCATAAAAACACATCCGTACACAGTACGCCAGATTACATAAGCAACTCATGTGCCGGGTAATAAGCCCAGACGTACGTCACGTTTGCGTCCGTCTGGGCTCTAACTTACCCTCATCACGTAGAAGGGAGCGCGTTTTATTGTAGATGATGATTGAGGTTTTTTCTTGCTGAGTGGTGACAGGTGTTGTTGCAATTAGGTAGGTTTTTAATATCGCCTTGGTCCGCTGGAGGATTAATGTTTTCGCCAGAGGTGGTAAAATGTGGGTTTTGTGAGTGCTAATGTGGTTTTTCGTCGGTTTTGCTTGGTTCAAATGAGGATAAATGAGGAGGTTTGGGGATGAGTGTGATTTAGGTTTGTGGGTGCCTGTTAATGAGTTTTTTTATTTGTTTATGTTGAATAGAAGAAAAGTTAGTTTTGTTGCTGTTGATGGATATTAATATCTAGAATTGGGATAGTATAATAACTGTAGTTCAATCAGAGATAGGGTTTAAACGAATATATGTATTATGTACAGGGTGTCCCATAAATGTTGAATCACACTTCTATGGAGGATAGTAGACACCTAGACGTGTCAGAATCACATAGGATTTCGGCGTCCCAGACCAAATCCTAGGGAGTTAAAAATGGAGCGACACCCCAAAAAAATTATTAAAAAATTCAATTTGTAGAAGAACTACTATTGGTAAAAATTCAATTATGGTCTCAAAAATTGTAGTTTAATATGATCTTTAAAATTATTTTAAAATTTTTCAGTTTAAAATTTTTTTTTATTACAAGAAAGTTTAAAAACCACAAAAAAATGTGAAAACTCTGCCAAAACTTTATTTTGTATTTCGAAATCCTTTCTTTTAATTTAATAATCTGAAAGATCATAGTTGAAAACCCTTAAGTCCAATGTGTCACGTAAAAACCATCAATATTAAATGCTTGAGATCCTGTTAAAGCATGGTTTGAGTCCGTTTTTTGGCCGTGTGTTTACAACTATAATCTTTCAGATTATAAAATCAAAAGAAAGGATTTTGAAATACAAAATGAGGTTTTGGCAGAATTTTCACATTTTTTTGTGGTTTTTTAACTTTTTCTTAATAAAAAAATTTAAGGTGAAGACTTTTGAGATAATTTTAAAGATCATATTGAACCACAATTTTCGAGACCATGTTTAAATTTTTACCAATAGAAGTTCTTCTAAATATTGAATTTTTCAATAATATTTTTGGGGTGTCGCTCTATTTTTAACTCCCTGGGATTTGGTCTGGGACCCCCAAATCCTACGTGATTCTGACTCGTCTAGGTGTCTACTATCCCCCCTAGAAGTGTGACCCATTATTTATGGGACACTCTGTGTAATTCAATTTTTAAAAAAATTAAGATTTTTAAAATGAAGTATTATATAGTATTTTATTGGTACAAATATACTTATATTAACATTACCCTTCAAACTGAGGATATTCTTAACATTGGTATGAGAAAGAAGTGTTATTTTATATGCTTGTAGGAAAACCAAGAAAAATAATAAACGATAAAAAACCATACAAAAATATGAACTCACTGTATGGTTTAAATGCTGAAAAATTTGTTAATATTTGGAATCATATAACTATATGAAGTACGTATTTATACACTCTATGGTAACCCCCTACGTGCTCGCTAAATCTGTGGGTCCGAAAGTCCTGTGTTCGGTCATGGTGCAGTTTACCACGGGTCCAAGCTTGGATATTCCAAGTGGCATAAGAAACTATAACCCCTTACATTTTAGAGTCAGATCCAAGAGAAAGTTTTAACATTAACACACCAATAAAGGTAAAAATAAGATCATATGATCAATACTAATTTATACTTTATTTTAACAACTTTATTATTTAACCTTTATATTTATGACTTTAAAAATTTTGACTTGACTCACATTAGCTATAAAATGTTGCAAGTAGTGATTATTTTATGCAAGAAAAATGTAATAAAGCCTTCCCAACAGAAAATTAATAGTTTTAGATGGATTATATACTTCCTCAAACAAATTATCATATCAAATTGCAAAATCATCAAATTAACTGCACACACACAGAAAAAAACCTAACCATATTTCATAACCAATCCATTCCCTATTACTACTACAAACACGACCTTCGCAAACACATATTAGCTTTGTATATCATCACAGAGGCCGCACACCGCTCGATACATGTCCTTCCCATCACTCCTGCGAGCGCCATAATCTGATCGCGCGACACCGCATAATATGATGGCAGAGCGCATATCACCCCTACTGCAGTAATAACGTTTATGCAAATTTCGAATGAGAAGGGAATTCGGACTTGTATAACAAAGCGGACGTGCCATTTGGAGGCGTGAGAAATGGTCATCAGTGGCCTTTGGACAATTATTGTTCTGCAGGTGTTTCGATGAATATTTGATCGAGTAGTTGTGTTGGAGTGAAAATTGGGATATTTAATTAGAATTTGCTTGTTTTTGGAAGAACTGATTTGGTTTTTGTTTATATGCAAATTGTTTTTTATGTTGGAGCACGTTGTTTGAGGTATTGGAAGATAAAATATTTATGAGATAGGAGTCTGGTTGCGGAGCTATAATTTTATTCAATCCGAAATTTCGCGTCAGTGGGATGTTATTTTAAATAACAATAAACTAATATAAAATAATAACTTAAATAATTTAGAACTAAAAAGAACTCAACTCGTTTTTATTTATCTAAGTTAGTTCATTTTTTGGAGGGTTTGAAGAAAAAATGTTTATGATTATTATATTTTTATTCAATCCAAAATTCCCGTCAATATGATGTTTTTAATAATAATTAACTAGTTTAATCAATGATTAATTAGTTTATTTTAATTGAACTTTTAATATATAACTTAACAAATAAAGAATAACAATAAATAACAATAATAATTTATGAGACAGTTTGGTAACTTTTAGTTTATATTTTATTTAAAATTTTGGAAACTATTAATGAATTTAATTTAAATTTATTTGTTTCATAAGCTTCCAATCAAAAGGTACTTTCCGTGTAAGAAGAATTGAATTTCCAGAATTTAATAAGTGTTATTTATTTAAAAACATCAAAATAATTGAAATTGCGTAAACTACTTTTATTTGCACGTTTATAAAAAGCAAAACATGTTAGCAAACATTATTAAAATTAAGCTGCCTTTTAAAAAATGTAATCTGTTTTTAACAAATGCTATGAAATTCCTCTTACAGTTAATCCCTGAAAATAAAAGTTTTATATTACTGAAAGAATGTAAATTATTTTTTATCATGTTTTTATTTAATTTATTTTAATCAGATTAATTTTTAAAATATATGTTATCTTCCAGTAAGGGTTTTATTTGAATTTTTTCTAGTCTTTCATGGGAAGCTTTATGAAATAATATCATCAAATCATGTTAATTGAAAGAAACTTTTATGTTACATTTAATTATTTCTATGTAGATATCTGCTGTTCTAATGCAGTACGGGGGGATCATAAAATAACGACCCTTTTTTAAATTGTCAACAGACGAAATTATAGGTAAAAAAATCTTAAATTTTTAAGAAGGACTTATTTAGAGAATGAACATTTTTTACACAAAAAGGTGAATTAATTAATTAATTTTAACTATTTTTATTCGTTTCAGATTTTGGACAAAAGTAATGTAAGGTTTGGTGTATCCAAACTAGCAAATCAGACACTTAAGATAAAGGTTATTATGACCATACTTTTACTCAACAAGATTGCGTACTTTCTTAGGGATACTTATAATTTCTTTTTTTTTCTTGAATTGGTAGTTTGAACAAAAATTTACCTTTTATATTTCTTGGGAAGGTCCGAAAACCATGACAGAAATTTAGGTAAGATGCCATCAAGAAGGAAAAATTAGCTAATTTTTATTAAAAAATTCTCATCGCTTAAATATGCTCTGTTTCAAATTTCAGAAATTGTTTACCAATAGTTTCTTTTGCAAAGAATTTCAAAGTAGGCTCGTTATTTTATAACCACCTTGTACGTTATTTGGCACCTTTTCAATAGAGCAATTACAAACTACGATCCTGGATAAATTTTAATTTATCTCACATGAAGGGCGTAAGAAACTCATCATTTAAACATAATGATTCCCAATATTAAAATAAGAACACTACTGCAATAGATCCTTAAGGTCTTGGCATTGGGGAATTTTTTTTCAAAAACATGAAAATATACTGATATTTTTACATGTTTGTGTGTATTTATGTTAGAAACCAATTAAATAAGCTTTTTTATACCAAAAACATTTGTATTAAATTAATTCAAAAAATCAATAAAAGTTAAGCAATACAGCAAACATTATAATCAAAAATCTAATTAAGTTCGAGTAATTTTCTAACTTGTAATGGAATTTGAATTCAATTATCTAGATAATGACCTAGAAGTTTTAAGGTAAGTTTATATCCTTAGGAATTACAGATTTTTTTCTTAACCCTGCTGTTCTGCTCCGACTTACTCCACGCACGTACTGTTCGGGTCAATATGACCCGATACAAAAAATATCACTTCTAGCGGTAAATGAATGGCGGAATTTAAGAAATATGTTAAATAATAGTAAAATAACTGTTAATAAATGTAATTAATTATGAAATAATTGAGTAAAAATATGAAATACGTATAAAATAATAAAGTTAACTAAAAAATTTTTGTAATTGAAATTTGTAATTTTTTACTATTTTGACAAATTACATAAATGAAAATGGGTTTTAAACAAGTATGGCACAACAAAGTAGTACTTTTTTATTTTTTTTCATCTGAGGGACCCATAAAAATTTAAATTTTTTCTTCATTCTTTTACTTTTTTTAATTGATTCCCTTCCCCATTCATGACATATTTTAATCTGCTTTACTCTATGAAAATAAGAGAGATTTCCTCAAATATTCAAAAATAATCTACATTTGAACATTTATTTTCCTTCTATTTGTACTAAATCCCTTTGAAAACGCATTGCTGAATTTGCAAAATTACTCATTACTCCAATACCTCAAATTTTCTTTGGCGATGATTTTTGTTCTTAGGAAGTTATACTACCACAAAAAGTCCACATTTACCCCATACCTAATGGTTAACTTGGTCAAAAGATAGTGGCAATGAAAAGCAACTCTAATTTCTCATTTTGAGTAATATTTTCATTGGGTAGCACAAGTTTCGTTTCATTAGTTGTTTTTAGCTTTCTAACTGAAAGTAAATACTTCATAAAACAAAAATACAACAATAAAAATTAAATTTGGAAATATTTTTGCTTTTTTTCCAACTGAATCAACCTTTCGACCTTCCACGTGCTGGTTTAGTATCAAATGACAAAAAAACAAGAAAAAAGAAATTCAAAATGCAAAAAAAGGATGTTATAATAGTTTTTATTCTTTTCCGTTGAGTTATTCCACAAAAAAATATGAAAAGGTTTGAGCAAAACGAAAAAATTTAGAAAATCGGGTCATATTGACCCGAACAGTATATTAAGACTATGTTGTAAAATATCCCTCGCAAATTAAAATAATTAAAATTCCTTTTAGATGTAGATAGTTATATGACTTTCCAACAAAGTCATGAAGTTTCATTCAAATAACTCTATTCAATTTTTTTTAACACGCGACTGAAAAAATTTTTGGGTCAAATAGACCCTAACAGAACAGCAGGGTTAAGACCATGTTTTTTCAACATTTTTTTTCTATTTTTACACATGGACAGGCCACTAGACTAACTTAAAATCATCTAAATGTAATGTATTTAGGTCATTCCCTAGAATACACTATCAAAAATATTCATACCAAATTTCATAACAATACAAGCAATGGATTTTGAGAAATCATGTTTACCGTAACTAAATTTACAAAAAAAAACTGTTCTGAGAAAAACGAATTTGAAGTGACATTTTGCATATGACCGGCATGTGACATTCTTTCTTTAACTAGCTATAACTATTTTCTATTGGCTATAGAATCAAAAATAAGATAGTTTTAGAAAGCTAAAAAGCTGTACTAAATTACAGAATCAAACACAAAAATTACTAGTGTTGGTTGAAATTGACGTTTTCAACGTAGGTGCATACCTTAAAAGAAATGCAATAAGTGAAGAACCCCCATCTTCCCATCTAAACTATAGCTCCATGTTTACTAGGATTGCCACGGCCGACTATCCAATATCCAATAGCCAAATATATTTGTGATTCTATTGAAAACAGTAGGAGGCTCCTCACGGGTACACCGCCTACAAATATTGGTCTCTTAGAAAATAGGCCTGGGTGTGTTTATGAAAGATGGCATTTTTCTTCTTACTACCTAGTAGTAATCTCCAATATCCCATCGCTTTCAACATCTGGCGGCGGCCTTTTTTCTCCCTACTTCTACTATTACCTCTCCGACGGCCTTTTATTCTGTATTATCTCCCGCTGCAATCTTCGGAAATCGATGCTTTATGAATTATAAAAAGTGGGTAATTAGTAAGTGGTTACGGGGAAGGGGAGTGCAGTGTTAAGTGAGAAAAGTGAGAAGAGGATTTGATGGATTGGATATGGATGTCTGGAATGGTCAATTGTTGTTAAATGGTATTATTTGTTGTATTGTGAAAGACATTTTAGGATGTTAACGTAAGTATTGCAATTTTTATCGATTAGAGTATAAGATGTAGTGTTTGACGATGGTTGGAGTGTTTTTGATACATATCCTTGGACAGTTCAAATAGTTGAAAGGCACTTTTCTTATAGGAAAAGTGAAGTGCTATCTTCAAAGATAAATATATTTTTTTCACGAAGTTTTCCTTACAGTTTTCTATTCATGACGTATTTCCACTGTTAAATTCTATAATGCGTTTGTATTTTCTACAGATAAATAACCGGGCATAAATGTGAAAAGGAATAAGGGTGTCTCAGAAGTTTCTGCAAAGATACCAGAAATGATTAACACAAATCCTTTATCAACACATGATATATATATATTCAGTTTTTGTTAGTTTATTATAAAAAACGCATGTCATTTTTATTAAAATAAGTTATAAGGGGATGAAATAAAATGAGTTAAGGTGTAATTTATCATCTGATGCTATTTATAGTATAAATAAGCGTTAAATTGTTAATTGAAAAGTCTTGCAGAGATAAATATGTTTAAGTAGAGAACCGAATACCGTGTTACTTATACTATTTTGTAAATTATATAATATCTATCTCAAATATTATTAATAGTTGCTTAAGATGCATTTGAAATATTTATTAATTTTTAGATAGTAAGGTGTTATTAGTTTACGTATAAGAAAGCAATATAAACTTAAACAATAAAACTTAACACAGAAGAATTTCGACTCTAAAAATATGTCTAAAACAACTAACCTAAAACTAAATAAAGCTAACTTTCAACAGCCTGTTTAACTAACCAACAATCAAACCAAGCAAGCAAACTTCAATGGAGCATAATTTCTCATTTAATTAAACCCAACTGAAACGATTCCAAGATGGAATATCTAACTCTGCAATTATAATTAAGACAAGCATTCCTATAGGCACCATCATCTTACTTTAGAAAACTACTACATCAATACGTCTTGCAGATTAGAGGCAAAGGTTGCTTAATTCTATTATTCCTTGTGAAATGTGATATGACCAGAAATGGGAAAGGATTACATCAATCGGCTTTATAACTAAGCTTTCTCCTTTCTCCACAATGGCCTTCAGCACTTAATGATCAAAGTGATTTTCGCTCGCCTTTTGTGTTAGGATAAATTATTCGTCCTTAATATAAACTTGTTCAAAATGAATCGTTTAATTTAGTTCAATAACCGTATCTAATGCCGTGATATTAAGTATTAATTCGGTTATTACTCACAAGTCTTTTGTGAACGGAGCTAATTTACTTTAAATAAATATGTTTCATGTATGACTACAAATTAACATAAAGGGTGGGCCAAAAGTCAGTACACTTTTGAAAATTCCAAAATAACCGGAAAAAAATCAGAAAAAAACGTTCTTCACTCTCAGCATCCTGAGGTCACAGGATTTTTTAAGCCAATAAAAATAATAGTTCAAAAAATGATTACAGATGTCACCACCAGAAGCTATTTGGTAGTTAATACATTCCATTATGTGATACCAATATTAACTGTAATTCATCTATCTTGGCATCTTGGCTTGATTTTGGGACTGATCGAAATATGAGCTTTCCCTAAATCCATGATATCTAGTTACTTTATTTTTTTTTGCTCAAAATTTTGCATTTTTCCTAAAGTTAATATTTTAAATTAAAATTATCTGTCTTCTTAAAAAAATTACAGTTATAAGTGTTTTTAACAAGTGTGAAAAATTTAACTTAGATTCAAATTTTTTCTGAGGAATCCGGATAGTTTGATCACAACCATTTATATTAAATTGCTGGATTATTACCCCTAACCCTCTATTATGAAAAATCCGGATGATCATTTGCAGGAATCTAGATCGCTGGAAATTATATTGCCTCTCTTTAAAAGTAGTATGAAATGAGTTTCCATTTATGAAATAAATAAGATCTTCCGTACAATCTTAATATGACTTAAAATTAAAGTTAAATTACTTTGAATTTTAATTTTGAAAGTTTTCATTGAACGTCAACCCGAAGTAAACAACATATTATTAATCGTAAAAACTATGAATAAAAATAGCAATGCATCTAATTCATGGGGGGACCACCCCCACATGAGATTATACATTGTAGGGGTAGGCGTGTCAAAAACCCTCAATGGTAGAGTGCAGCATGTCAGAAGGTATAGCCGACATCTCCTCGGCAGATCGCATCTTTCAGTTCCAACAGATTTGTTGGACCGGATTGATACACTCTGGATTTCAGAAATCCCCATAGCCAGAAATCGGTTGGTGTTAAGTCTGGAGAACGAGGAGGCCATGGGAACTTGAAATCCTTACTATAATTACAGGATCTTCCCCGAATGTCTGCAAAAGGAAATTCTTGACCGTTGTAGCAGTGTGAGGAGGTGCACCGTCTTGCATAAATGTGACAGCTGAAATCATGTCTTTTTCTTTCAAGCATGGCACAACCTTTTCCCGCAGAAGCGTTAAATAGCACTCTGCATTTACCGTAACGGTTTTCCACCTACAACTTACTGTGGGCACTGCTCTTCAAAGAAAAAGGGCCCAATAATGCATTAGCCGGTAAAACCACACCACACAGTCTTGGGGGAATGTAAGGGCTTTGCGTGAACTCTCGGGGATTAGTATGCGCGCAAATACGGAAATTGTGAGTGTTAACTTCACCATTAAGTGAAAAAATTCACCTCATCGGTCCAGAAAATATTGAAGACCCAGGCGGGATCATGATCCATAATAGAGAAAGCCAATCTTGCAAATTTTTTTTCCTATTTACTGTATGCTGTGGTAAGAGCTCATGGCATGACTCATTCTGTATGGTATAATTTGAGGATCTTATGCAGGATGTTCCGAACAGATGTTGATGGTATACCCAACCGTCTAGAAGCTTCACATGCGCTGCTTGTTCCTGCAGCTGTTTCAGACGCTATAACTTCCATTTCAGATGCCACATCAGTCGAGAGTACCTCCCTTAGAGATGGTCGTCCGGTTCTTTGAAAATTTTCCACCGTCCCAGTCTCTTCAAAACGCTGAACAAGTTATCTGAGTCCTGAGAATATCATGGGCGCTTTTCCTGTCTTAGCATCCTTCAGCATACGGAATTTACGTAAGGCAACCACTGAGCTATAAACTGGAGTGACTAGTGAGCGTGCTGAAACCGCGTCACACCACGGATAGGATTTCCATCTTCTTTTAATTTTCCCCATCTGTATGCCCAGTAGTATACACATAATGAAACGACCATTCTAAATTTTGCTAATAATATTTTAAAAAACAGGCATGGGTGGATTGAAAGTGGGTCATGCGGGGATTGCCCCGATTGCTTCTACCCCCGAATGCCCCGATTGATGCGAGCGATTGGAGCAATTTAACCTTCCGCGCCGGCACGATCGGTCGCTTGTTATAGTATCGGAGGTTGTCACTCCAGTTTGTTTTATAGCTCAGTGAAGGCAACAGCCGCAGAATCCTGGTTAGAATAAAACAGCTTCACCAATAAAGCTTTATCCTCCACACTTAACATTTTTCGAATCAAATTTTAACGATTTACAACGATGATTTCGTTGTGGATTTGGATTACCTGTTCTTATACCACTTTTCATTTGCATATTTACACTAATGTCGTTTATAGGCCAATGATCTTGGGTGTACATATTTTGTTTACTTCAAGTTGACGTTAATTGAAAACTTTCAAAATTAAAATTCAAACTAATTAAACCTTTTACAGACCGAATTAAGATCCAGGTATATTTTAATTAATTTTTTTACATAAAATACCTTCTAATGGTTCAATTAAGAGAAATTATTAATATGCTACTAAACTAAACTCATTGGCGCAACAGCCCTAGTGGGCCAAGGCCTACGATGCCCATCTTCGTTTTCGTGACCGTGGGGCCCTGGGGTGCAAGGTGTTAGGCATGTGTCCCGGTTAGGTGGTCATTCTAACGCGAGACCCCCAGTGTTTAGTTCCCAAGCAAGCTTGGTCCTCATTTTATCGACCCACTGAAGGGATGAAAGGCTGAGTGGACCTTGCCCAGCCCGGGAATAATTATTAATATGAAGGCAGTAAAAAAATTTTTAAGTGTGATTTTCACCATGTTCCCAATTGGGAACATTGGCCACTTCCGACTATACTTCGACCGGGGAAGCACGCATAGACTCAAATGATAAAAAAATCAAATAAAACCCAAATTTTGTGGAATAAGTAATAAAACCAACATTAATTATAATTTATCTTTGTGTTTAAGCTGTAATTTTATAGAAATTTCAGAAATTTGAAAACAATTTAATGGCAATTTCATGCAAAATACCAAACTTTTTTATCATTATGTAAGTAAATTTTATACACTAGCCTTAAAAATACAATGTAAAATTTCAGATATCTAAAACAACTAAAATATATAAGAGGGATTAACTAATTTTAATTTTCCTATTATCAAAAGCCAAATTATTTTATTGCATATAAGAAAAATATTGAAATTATTGTACATTTATAAATAGGATTTAAAATGGATTAGAATAATTTGTACAAAAATAATGATTAAAAATTTGAGTAATGAATGAAATAATTGGTTTTTGAATGCAGCATTAATACATTTATAAGAAAATTTCACAGTAATTACTATATAAAATCTAAAACATTTTATCCTTATTTTCTTATACAAAACGCATTTTAGGTACCATAATTTTAAAATTCATTTCTTATGTATAATAAATAACACAATACCAGACGCGTGAATCTACTAACCTTTCTTTTTTACTAGCATAAATTCTCTGCGATAAGTTATGAACTTTGGAAGCCGACTTATTCAATGTTTATACACATTCATCATTTCTCTGAACAAAATCGGAGTTTCAAATGAAAAATAATATACAATTAAAACCAAAACCAAACCAGCTATTTCCTTTCTGAAAGGGGAATCCCTTTTAAGCAATTATATCACCATTTTATTCTTTACGAAAAAGAAATACTCCCGTTCTACTGAGTTCTATGATACAACGACATACTACAAACTCGGTTTCCCGTGAATAGAGGCGACCGACCAATGTTTCCAATTGGGAACATGCATGATTCGCAACTTACTACAAGCGTGTTTTTAAGAGTTATTATTGATACTAAAGATATCTATTTAAGGTAAGCCTTTGCCAATATCCTTACCAAATTTTGGAAACTTAGGACAATATTTCGATTTTTCATGAATTATTTTGTGGACCAATATCTAAAAGCGTAAAAATGGCCTATTTTAAGATTTTTCGTATTTTTTCCTATAAAGATAGCAACTTCGTTTGAATTTTAAAAAATCAAGTCATCTTTCAACTTTACATGGTAAAATTTTCAACAGTATAGTGATAGTAGTTATTTTTTTATGAATTTTCAAACACGATGTTCCCAATTGGGAACATTGGCCTGTAAAAGGTTAACTTTAATTTTAAGTCATATTAAGATTGTACGGAACACAGACAATAAGAGACAGACCGGTCAATAGGCGGGGCTTATCCAGAGAGCTCAAGTGGCGCCTCCGACAAGCGGTACCAGAATTAATCGATTAATTTAATAATTTTTAATCGAAATCTTTATGCATTTTTTGTTGACGAAACTTGCAATATTCGATTTCGAAAGTAAACATGAAGTTTGTGTAAATCGTTTAATCGTACTCTTTTCAATTGTTTTCAAGATTTATAAATCATTTTAACAGTGTCTTATTGCATTAGGGCACATTTTATCTCGTTTCTTCTCTATTTTGCAATGTATTGGAAAATCTGTGTTGCATTCTTGAACTTGATTTCTAAGCCTGATAGAATTCGGTATAATTCGCGTTAATTATATATTTACAAACTATAAATGAATGCTAGTATTATATATTTTTATTGTCAAGAGTTCATTTCGAATGTGCCTGGGATCTGGGATTCGTATTTGCAAAAGATGTGTTCGTTTAGATTCACGAGGATTGCAACTTCATTTACACATCATGTTTGTCTTAAAAGGCCAAGGGATTATAACAAATATCTGCAGTTATTGAAATATATGAGATTGAATAAAATCATTTAGATTCATTACTTACTTGTGTGATTCTTGATTACTTTATATTTAAACTTGCATTTTTACAATCGAGTTTTTCATCATATGCGATCACGAAATTTTGTTGATGTACAAACCTTAATGATTTAATTTAAATTTTCTATTATAATTGCAAATTTAAAAAATTTGTCGAAAGAAAGACATTTTTTAATTTTAATAAGCATTTAATGGGCTTATGTGATCGCCAAGGATCACGATCCTGGTGATCACATGGTGGATGGATTACGTCTTCGCAAAACGTCTCCATGGTTGCCAGACCTAAAAGGTTATCTGTAACCACAGTTTTAGTGCAGGGTACCGCGGGTTGAGGGCGTTCGTGTCGTGGGCCGCCCATTGACCGGTCGGTACGGAAGATCTTATTTATTTCATAAATGGAAACTCATTTTATACTACTTTTAAAGAGAGGCGGTAGAATTTCCAGCGATCTAGATTTCTGCAAATGATCATCCGGATATTTCCTAATAGAGGGTTAGGGGTAGTAATCCAGCAATTTAATATGGAAGGTTGTGATCAAACTATCCTGATGCCTCAGAAAAAATATATATATATAAGTTAAATTTTCCACACTTGTTAAAATACTTATAACTGTAATTTGTTTAACCTTCCTACCCCGCATAGGGTCTATTTCGACCCCAAGCGCACTTTGACTCTTGATATCTCCCATGTATTTTTGTTTTGACCATTTCCAATGCTAGTATTCCTTAATTACGCAAAGTTTAACTATGGGTAAAAATTTTGGAGTTAACTCAGTTTTTAATAGTGCGGACGCTTAGCACAAGAAAACACAAGAATCTGGCAATTCTGGCTACCAGCATGAAACTTGGCATACTTGTTCTTTATGATATAAGGGTCTAAAAACCACCGGGACCCTAGCTGGGAGACCCTCCGATAAGGAGGAATCAAAGATGGCGTCCAAGATGGCGCCGACATCAAATTTGGTCTATTTTTGGATTATTTATGTCGATTTTGAGGTTTTCAGCTAAGCAGATTTTAAAAACAATCATTATGAAGCTCTTATTGTCAATCTAACACATTTTTTATCGATCTGGGAATCGAAAATCCAAGATGGCGGCTGAAATTAGAGTGTTCGGTTATAACCGATATTTTGGACAATTATTATGTTTTAACAAGTCCAATTCTGTAAAAATATGTACAGGAATATAAAAATACCTACCTCTGTAAGTTGGGTACATGTCAGTTTACAAAGGAATTCAAGATGGCGTCCAATATGGCGCCAAAGGTCAAGTTGGTCAATTTGCGCGTTATTAAAGTTGATTCATAGGTTTTCGACTATGCTGATTTCAAAATTAATCATATAAAATCTCTAAAACCTTTCTTTTCAAAGTTATTTGCGTTTTTACTAGTCTGGTAAGAAGAAATTTAAAAGGAATACCAAAATTTTAATAGTCCGTTTACGGCCGTTTCATAGTTAAGTTTAACGTTTTATTCCATGGTGAATCTTTTAAATATCTAGAAATTAGGGCGTATATAAGGGAGGGGCTCTAAAGAGGCCTGCTCCCCCAAAAAATCGGGTTAAGTGCACCCTCGGGAATTAAAACCATGATTTCTTAGTCCCCCTCGGATTAAGTTAATACCTTGATTTTAGGATCAAATTTCCCAAAACTTTCTAGGGGAGGACCACCCTAGACCGCACCTTTGGTGCCTAGAACTCTATTTTTCATATTGTTTTTATATTAAATTCATAAATATAAGAAGCTACATTGAGCTTATTTAATATTAATATACTACATGGGATGGGCTAAGTTTGAAACTTGGTGAATGTTTGAAACTTGGTCCTTAAACTCCAGGGAGTTTAGGACCACCCTGTATAGTGTTTTGATTCATTTTGAAACCTTTTGGGTCACACTAAAAGAGTACTGCAGGGGGGTATGGGAGTCCTCCCACAAATTTTTCTTTTTTAAATTTGACATTTTAAGTAGGGTTAAAAACCCTTTTTGAGAATCTTTGGGTCCAAGGGGGGCCACTGTCCAGAGTGCCTCTTCCGTTGGATCTGCGTCCAATCGCAATCAGGTGTGAATTTTCATGAACTAACAAAGAGATTTCAAGGATTCCCCTAGGATTATTTCGAAGTTAAAGTCTTATGAAATTACAGTTTTATTATGTTAGTGAATTATGTTACATGACACAAGTTTAGTAATTATTTCAATAAACTTGGAATTTAATATCTACGGAAGCTGGAACATTTCTGCAATGTTAGTGCTGGACTTCATAAGGGTGTATGACTTAATGAACCTGATCTAGCCCTGCAAGATTTCGAAGAGCCACAACAAAATAAACTTGAAAAAACAAACAAAAAAGAAAGCCAAATTAGTTGTATAATAGGAGGCCTCTATGTTGTCCAAGACATTCTCCGTATTGGTAAGGTTTAGGGAGAAGAGCTATGAAGGAGATAATGATATGATTCTCGAAATTTTTGTACATCTAAAAGGGTTTAGAGTACTTGTACAGATAAATTTAGATATTAATAATATGCATGTAAGAATCCAATATCATTATGAATTTAATAAGAAAATAATTTTTTCATACCTATACAATTATTTTTCCTCAATGCAATAGGTAACGTTTTAAAGATATCAGATGGGTTAACCTTTTAAACGCCGCAATTCAAATTTCGAATTAAAGGTTCTGATTTTTGGCTGAAATGGCTTGTTTTGTCATTACTAAAACCATTCTAGTCATTTTTTGGCCGAAAAAAATTCTAAGTATGATTTTGAGGATGTTCCCATTTGGGAACATCGGCGTTTGGGGTGAAGTTTTTAGGGGGATTTCCAAAAGGCACATATTTTACAATTAATTCAAATAAAATGATTGAAATAGGTTTCTACTCAATAATTATGAACATTTTTATGATAGTGGACGGTTTTTTCATTTTTATTATCCATACTTGGACAATTGAGTAACATTTTATAGATTTTCATAAGAAAAAATTGACATGTTTATTACGTACGCGAAGCTTTTCCGTACATTTTTCTTGAACTATGGGTAATATTTTAGTAATCAAAATACATACGAGTGTCCCCATGCACTTCAAAGCTAAAAAGTTACGTTTTGTGAGAAAATTTGTTTTAATTACGGTTCTATACGAATATCTAGCATAAAATCCACTAATTGCATTCAAATCTAATTAGCTTTCAAAACTGATAATCATAATTATCTCCATTGATTCATTGAAGCTGTATTTCTCATGGAAGATTCCGAACTGAACCACATATCTCTTACATCCAACTTACGTTAGAAGAGTGTTTTTAGATGTACGCACTTTTCCTTATTTTCAAAATTCTTTAATTTTATTCCTAAAATTTTTATGTAAAAAAGAGTACTTGAACAAATATATACGCAAATCCTCAGAAGCACTCCAAATATGCTCTTTGCATAACTCCTAATGATAATTACTGAAAATTAATCGATCGGGGAGTTAGAAAAATATACAAGTGTAAGAATCTGCTATACAGATTTGGCATTTATTTCTTCATAAATCAGGTGGAAAAATAAAAATTACATATTTTTGAATTTAAAAAATCATTCTTAACCTGTTTAGATCCTTTGTTACAAAAAAGGTTCAAAAAATTAAAGAAAATAGGAAATAACTTGAATTTTTGCATGTTATAAAAATCCCCTCAAATACTATACCCCAAACGCCGATGTTCCCATTTGGGAACATATACGTTGTATTGTTAATTACTCTCCAAAATTGGAATATAAAGCTATTCTGTCAAGCCATATGGGAAGATGTGTACTTAAGCTACCTAAACATAGCAAAATTATTTAAAACTAAATTTATTTAAAATTTTCACAAATTGAAACTTGTGCAACTTTTGGAAGAGCCAAAAATCTCTAATTTTGATGTAAATTCTACAAAAAGGATTAAATTGCACGTGAAAAACTTTTGCATGTAAAATAACTTCATATCTTTGAGTTTCTTTCTACCAAGTATCAAATTTCTGCATGAAAAATTAAGTGGTTAAAAAATTCCTTAAAACGATGTTCCCATTTGGGAACATCGGCAGGTAAAAGGTTAACACGTAAGCATATTGCTTGTAAAATGTTTTTTGTGCATTACAAACAATTGGTGGATTCACAGAGGGTCCCCATGAGGGAGAATTAACCTTTTTTTCAACTTTTTTAGGGAATTCCTTTTTTTAATGTAAAAAATATTTTTAATGCTATCAGGGATAGAATACCTTCAAGCCTCTGGCTTACACTATGAGATTTTCTTCTTGGATCCACCATAGTTAGAAATGCAGTCTTTTTTAATTAGATGATAACAGAAAAGCATTTGGCAAATTTGAGGCCCTATGCGGGTTGTAGGAGAGTTACATGTGGCCTTTTCAAGCTTCTTAAAACGAATTTTCAGAAAAAACAAATGAATATTAATTTTTTATATGGCGTCCCAGGTTCAGAAAAATATTGTCTGACTGGGCGGGTTCATAATAAAGTTATACAGTAAAGCACCGTTTATACGTCTTTCAAGGGACCGACGTAAAACGACGTATAAATGAAAAGGCGTATAATTGAAAACAATTTTGATTATTTGAATGAATTGGGACTCAGTGAAAACGACGTATAAATGTAAAAGACGTATAAATGAGAGACGTATAAACGGTGCTCTACACTATGTATATTTTTAGGAGTATCAGAACTATATGGGGAGTGCATCTTTTCCAAAATCTTTTATAACGGTCAGTCTTTTATAATCTTTTACAGCGGTCTTATAAGTTTTCAGTATTTCTAGAAGGGCGTAGGAAATTTAATGCTGGAGGGGCCCGAATAATTCTATAAAGAAATTTAGTTCTTATCAAGCCTCAAGCTAGATTTTTGCACAACGAAAGAGGACACCCAAAATCATACTTATAGCCCATCCCATGTAGTATATTAAATAAGCTCAATGTAGCTTCTTATACTTATGAACTTAATATAAAAACAATGTGAGTAATAGAGTTCTAAGCACCAAAGGGTGGTCTAGGGTGGTCCTCCCCTAGAAAGTTTGGGAAATTTGATCCTAAAATCAGGGTATTAACTTAATCCGAGGGGGACTAAGAAATCAGGGTTTTAATTCCCGAGGGTGCACTCAACCCGAATTTTTAGGGGAGCAGTCCGTTTTAGAGCCCCTCCCTTATATACACCCTAATTTCTAGATATTTAAAAGATTCACCATGGAATAAAACGTAAAACTTAACTATAAAACGGCCGTAAACGGACTAATAAAATTTTGGTTTTCCTTTTAAATTTCTTCTTACCAGACCAGTAAAAACGCAAATAACTTTGAAAAGAAAGGTTTAAGAGATTTCGTATGAAAAATTTTGAAATCAGCATAGTCGAAAACCTATGAATCAACTTTAATAACGCGCAAATTGACCAACTTGACCTTTGGCGCCATATTGGACGCCATCTTGAATTCCTTTGTAAACTGACATGTACCCAACTTTACAGAGGTAGGTATTTTTATATTCCTGTACATATTTTTACAGAATTGGACTTGTTAAAACATAATAATTGTCCAAAATATCGGTTATAACCGAACACTCTAATTTCAGCCGCCATCTTGGATTTTCGATTCCCAGATCGATAAAAAATGTGTTAGATTGACAATAAGAGCTTCATAATGATTGTTTTTAAAATCTGCTTAGCTGAAAACCTCAAAATCGACATAAATAATCCAAAAATAGACCAAATTTGATGTCGGCGCCATCTTGGACGCCATCTTGGATTCCTCCTTATCGGAGGGTCCCCCAGCTAGGGTCCCGGTGGTTTTTAGACCCTTATATCATAAAGAACAAGTGTGCCAAGTTTCATGCTGGTAGCCAGAATTGCCAGATTTTTGTGCTAAACTGCTGCACTATAAGTGTCGTGGGAGAAATAGTCACATATTCCCCCTCTGGGGTCTTCTGAGACCCCAGGCATGAATGGTGGTAAAAAAATATCAAATAAAGCTTAATACTTTATTTTTTTCTCATATTATTGATAAAATATGGTTTTTATGTGTGTTTAAGATGCTTAGAGATTTATTAGAAGGACATTTTCGTAGAAATTGTCATTTTTTTACAAAAAGAAGATTGAATCAAAGTACATTGAATAACTAGCTATATCTTAAATTTTTCTTTTATACTTTTATAAAAATATGCTATTTATAGAAATCTTTTGAGTTTCTAACAGTTTCAGCAAGAAAAAAACTCAGACAACTGTCGCCATGACTCCCTGTTTAACAAATTCCTTACAAAAACAATATAAATTCATGGCCTGTAAATAGGTTTTTATATTCAGTTTTTTTTTTTGAAAAATAAGAATGCTTTCAGAAATATACGAGTATTTACTCAATTCCAGAACGTGATTTCGAAGAATTATTACGAAAAAGAATCAATTTCGCGTTGAAAACTTACATAAAACAAGCGAGATACTGTGATATCATTAACATATCTGAACCTATAATTTTTTATATTATTTCAATTTAAAAAAGGAGAGTCCACATTTCACATGTTTCATAATACTAAATAATCAGGGGTGACAGGTAGCTGATAATAGAGAAAAGAAAAGATACGGAACGTCATAAATATTTTAAAATAAACTAATAAATTCTACCCGTGCAAGACCGGTTATATCAGCTAGTATACTTTAAGCACTGTGATTATAAACATTTTAAGTAAAACAACTTCATTATGGTTCATTTCTGTAATTTAATTCTTGTTTGAAGGTTCAGGTGTTGTAAAAAACGTGTATCAAAAGAAACAAAAAAAACGCCATAATAGGACAAAAAAATGAGAAAAATACCAAAAAAATTAGAAAAATTATTCTGAAGCATTTTTTTAGAAGTAAAAAATGAAAATTACTTTTCATTTAAGGTATTTTAACTCTTTATTAGAGCCATAGGCTCGTTTTTCACCTGGGGTACTATTAGACCCCACGAGGGGGAATATGTTACTATTTTTTCAAGAGGGTAGGAAGGTTAAAGAAGTAGCCAGTTAATTTTAATTTAAAAATCTTAACTTTAGGAAAAATTTGAGCAAAAAAGAAATGAAGTAACTAGCTATCATAGATTTAATGAAAGCCCATATGTCGGGGATCAGTCCCAAAATCAAGCCAAGATGCCAAGTTGATTGTAGATAAAGTTACAGTTAATATTGATATCGCATAAGAGAAGGTTTTAACTACCAAATTGCTTCTAGTTGTGACATCTATAATCGTTTTTTCAAACTATTACTTTTATTGGCTTAAAGGTAACTGCCTGCGTTGAAATCGTCATTTTCGCCAAAAATATCGAATGCCTGTTTAATGAGCTTTCCAAAACTACCTTACATTAAAATCTGAGTAATCTAGAACACAAGTTACAGCTATTTTAGTACCGAGTAGTACCAGGATTAACATACAATTTTAAAACTTTAAATCCCTTTTCTGAAGAATGACATTTTTGTATATTTCAGATCACGGTAACAGTGATTACTCTTAAACTACTTTAAATATTCTGACTATATTTGTTTTATTTCACTCTTTATATTATAACGCATGTTATCTTCTACAATCTAAGAAAAATATTAGAATTAAGATATTTTTTAGTGTGTAAACTTGATTTAAATCGGTTTTTTCATGAATTTTTACTTTTTTCGATTTCAAGTACCTGTATTTCTTTTCTATTTTAAAAATCTCAGATTTTTTGTAGATAGTAATTTAGTGTAGATAGTGTCTTAGGAACAAAATCCTGCAAAAATTTTTATTATACCTATTAAAGAACATTCTCAGGAGTTATTGGCGCAAGTTGAAATTTTAGCCTTATTTTCATTGAAATTTCTCAATATTTTAAAAATATTTTTTTGAATGATTTTCATTGTTTTAGAACATTAGCTCTCAGAAAATAGCAATTAAATAATTAATTAGTTAATGTTTAAAAAAAGGCCTCCCAACGCAGGCAGTTACCTTAAAAAACCCGTGACCTTAGGATGCTGAGAGAGAAGACCGTTTATTTTTTCGATTTTTTCCCCCGGTTTTTATGGAATTTTCAAAAGTGTACTGACTTTTGGCCCACCCTGTACAGCAATAAATGTTAGCATTCATTGAACATATTAACTATACCTGAAAGCAGGTCGTGATAGAAGGAATATATATTTTAAAGAAATTTAATTTTCCTTTAAGTACGTTTAGTGTTATATCATATTCAATTCAACGATAGGGAATGTTACTTATTTTTAATTGGAGTAACTGTATTTTCTGAATTGGAGTGTCAGACTAAAACTTTTTTTTAGACTATTTGAAGATTTAGTAATTACTTATCATTAGAATTCAAAAACATTGTGTGATATCTAGATAATTAGTTAATAAAGTTATACGAAATAAAACACAGTAATTATAATAACTAACTTAAGCGCTTGAAGTTGCCTTCCTTCTTATTTCTACTAAATACATTATATATATTCCGACATTGTGTTATTATTTCACGTATTTCCACTTTATGATTGTTATGGTTATCATATAAATGTTTTGAAAATTTTATACAACTTTTTTTTTTCGGTATACCCTTATTAACATCACTACAACTCAATTTTACACATCAACAAGTATGTAGTACTTACAATTCAAATTTTCTTGTGATCATTCAATCAAAAGGAGGATAATCTTCTTTTGTCCAGGAAGGTATGTAACATGTTTGCCGGTGACATCAAAATGCTTGTGGAATTTGTTATAATTATAGTGATTGTTATAAAAGCTGCCTCATGTAATTAATACAAAAGAACTCACAAGCTTCTTCAAATAACGGAGTGTTTCCCCTCATTTGCCAAAAAAACCAAGATAAGTAACCGGAAACAATGCTGCCGTCATTTGAAAAAGAATAAGGAAGTTGCATGTGTCAGATTTTCAAAAACAAACAAGTGTTCCGTATGGTTTTTTGTATGGTAAAATGAAATATCTAGTCAGTTTTTCAAAAAAATGTACAGGTAATTAAATATTTTAATTTAAAAGTCGAGAAAAAAACACGTGACTGAAAACGTTTATTGTTTAAACTATAAGATGACGTCAACAATAATACCATCAACTCCATTGCTTTACAACAATGTTTAGTATAAGATGACGTCACATCCAAACTCTTGGAGTTTTCGCGCGCTTTTAAAAAGGGGATTTTTGTTAATTTTTTTGGCAATCAAAAAATTTCTCGATCGGCCTCAAATTTTGGGTAGTTGCTTATTTTTGCAAGAGGAATCGATTAAAAAAATAAAAAAAAAATCATGCAACTTCCTCATTGTTTCCAGTGTTCACACTGTTAAAAAAAAGTTCAATCTTTTACCACAAACTGGGTTAAATTTAGTTGCAACCTATAGTTCGGTAACAGGTTTTGAAATCCGGTACTTTCGCCAGTGAAAGCACCGAAAACTTTCTGAAACCTGTTACCGAACTATAGGTTGCAACTAAATTTCACTGGCGAAAGTACCGGATTTCAAAACCTGTTACCGAACTATAGGTTGCAACTAAATTTAATCCAGTTAGTGGTGAAAAAGCCCTACCGTTGATCACACATCACAAATTGGATAAAGGATGAACTGTTTTTTAACAGTGTCAATGTAAACTGAAATACACAATAGATTATTTTACATCAGTAATTCTTACAAAATTCACCCGTTTGAATTAAATTTACTGCGTCTACCCATCTACAAGGAATAATACAAGAGCAAACGTCTCTCACCGCCCAGCCCATTAAATTTTGAGAAATTTCCTTTGCCCAAAATAGATATTTCCCCCATTAATATTTCATAGCGTCGCCAATTTTCTCACCTCGCCAAAGGAGATATTAGTAGTAGCTTCGGCGGCCATTTTCGAGTTATGGATGTGTCATTAAGTCCGCAGAGATTTCCCGCCCGATTGCGCGGTCGGGGATTTGCATCTTCGCGCGGTCCCGCCGTTTATCACCATTCTCACTGATACGCGACGACCAAGACGCTCGCGTTAGGCGTTGCTAATGACGTGTCGCCGTAGCCGAGTTAGGCGCTGAATTAATTCGATTTTCCGTGGAATTGACGGGGCTCCGGGGCAAGGGGAAGTTTTCGCGCGCAGGACGTGTGTTCATCCGGGGAACTTTCCGCATAAATGAATAATCTCCAGTTTCAATTAGTGAGGGTTGTGTTGTTCTTTTGCTGTATTGTTTTGGGGTGACGTTTTGATGATTGGGAGGGTCTCTTGTGGGTGTGTGTGTGTGTGTAAAAAAAATGTGTTTTGTGTGTTGAGACAAACATTTTTCTGTTGTAGTTAAGTCAATTGTTTGTGAGAAATCAAGTGAACTGATTTGGTTATTGGGTAAATTAGACTTGTCACACTTGACATGTTAATTTTGCATTGGTGCTTTAGTTATCGAATTAATTTTTTACAGGAATCTATTATGTTCCAATACTTGTTAGAAAAGTAAATAAAAAGTTGTACCTAGAAAGCTATTCTTATTAAATACAAGCTAAAGAATTTGTTTAGAAGATATACTACACGCTTTATGTATATATTTTTTTATTTATAAATTATATAACAATAATTTATATAGAAAATAATTTTACATGTTAATTTATTGACTGCTACTTATTTAATTAAACTAATAAAGGATGTAAAGTTATTTTTTTTATTCGTTATTCTTTTTATTTGAAGAAAAGAGGGATATTTATTTATTTAGTGTCAATGGAGGATTTTCTTGTTAGTAGCAATAAATAGAACTAGAGGAACAACTGATGAATTATAGCAAATTAGCTAAATGTTCTGATCGTTTACGATTTTGTAAAAAAATGATCTTTTATAATTGTTGCAATATCATTTTTGTCGTTTAGCAATTTTACAATGTGTTCAAAAATTTGCAGTAAAGACCCTTTTACCCTTTACCTCACTGGTCTAGTAAATTTTTCTTCATGAGCAATATTATCAAAATATTAACATTATAATTACTATCTATTTGAACGTGGGGTGCATCATGTTTTGAGGAAATCTTATGAAATTTTAATTCTTGATAAAATTATATTGACCACAGACAATCTATAATGAAACATAATTTTATATTTCTAACAATTGCCTCATATCTTTTAAAATTAATGAAACATCTAAATCTAATTCACATTTTGCACTACACAAATATTCCCAGTGGACTGAAAAAATGCCCATTTACATTAAACTCACTTAACATTTATATGCTAAATGAAAGCATGTTAAATCGCCATAGTTTTAAAATCCCAAATTTCAAGTCAATATACAGGGTGTCCCACAAAGAGCTCCCTGGTTTTAAAATTAAATATCTTTTGAACAAAAATAGATAAAAATATAAAACCAACGGTATCCTTTTAGTTATGGCTTGGAATTTCTTGTGCCAAAAGTTAAAAAATTTAGTTACTATTATTGTTAACAGATGGCAGCACAATAAAAATGTCTGGAAGCTATTAAAAACGCTGTGTAACAAATCGATTCTTCTCAAAATCGATTCATTGATTTAAGATCCCAAGTAGTTCGTACGTTCAATATTTGTCCAATTTTTGCCATTTACGGCCAAATTTCGTCTTCTAGTAGGAATTACGTAAAATTGATGTATTTGGTATGAGCTGTGCAACTGGGGATTAAATTTTCAAAAGGAAATTTTCGACGGTTGGTTCAATTGTTATGGAAAGGGGTTAACTGTTTTATTTTTTTTAGGGAGTATGGTCTTTAACTCCTAAATTGCTTGTTAGATTTTTTGCGTTTGTCGATATCAATATAAATTAATTTTAAGATTCTTTTTTTCGAAAATCGATGACGGGAAAAAATTTTGAGAGAATTGATATATATCCTGAATATTTTGAAACCAGTCATAACTAGTCATGTATTCTACTGATCAACGTGTTTTTATCGTACTTGAATATTACAAACTTAATTTTAGCGTAACAGCCACCAGACGAAGTTTTCAAAAAAATTATAAAAGTAGAAAAGGTCATGAAAATAAAACAATCCGAAACTATTTCGAGAAATTTGAAAGGACAGGTAGTATTGCTGATGAACTAGTTGGAAATGTCGGACCTCGTCGGACTGTTGTCACTGCCGATAACACTTCAACGTTGTCCAAACTAATAGAAGAAAATCCCAGAAATTCAGTTCGCAAAGTGTCAGCTCAATCAGGAATTAAGCGGTCCAGTGAGCAAAGAATACTAAACAAAATTAAAATTGGACACCCTACAAAATTCAGGATAATCAAGCCATCCCAATAAGGGCTATGCAACAACGTGAGGAATTTGCGATCCAATTAATCTCGATTCATAGTAAAAATGTGAAATTCGATCATCTGTTATTAAAATTTTGATAAATCAAATTCTTTAGAATATGGTATTTTCAAATAAAAATACAAATATTTAAAAATTTTCATTAACCTTTTGTTTTTTAACCAATAAAGTTAAAATTTTCTATTTCAGAAAGTTTCATTGTGATCCGATGAGTTGGATGATCATCAATCTGGTTATATGCACACAGATCAGAATTTTCTCAATTTGTTTCCTTAATCTAAAATTAAAACGCATATAAGCTTAATACACCTTTTTCGGGTTTGAAGAACTAATTCCTAACAACTTAAACATCAACCTAAAGACACAACTTTTCTAATGAAATATAAAACACATAACCCCTTCCCATAACAACGAGACTTGGACCAATCTTCGAATACTTTGTTTTAAAAATTTAATCTGAAATCAATGAATCGATTTTAAGAAGAATCGATTTGTTACACAGCGTTTTTAATAGCGTCCAGTCATTTTTATTGTGCTGCCATCTGTTAACAATAATAGTAACTAAATTTTTTAACTTTTGGCACAAGAAATTCCAAGCCATAACTAGAAGGATACCGATGGTTTTATATTTTTATCTATTTTTGTTCAAAAGATATTTAATTTTAAAACCAGGGAGCTCTTTGTGGGACACCCTGTATAAGCTTTTGATTGATGGATATAATATTCAAAGGAATTTCCTCATTGCATACAGCATCAGAGGGTTTTCTAAGAATATACTTGAAAATTTCATAGCAGAAACCCGTTTATTAAGAACACCTATTCAAAAATTTGCATAAGTAATCCGTTATTTCGATCATTTGTTTGTGCAGTTCCATTTGCAAAATTAGGAAACTGAGCCATTTAAATATGTATGTTCCTTTGAAACTAACTTGCTTTGAAATATCACCTTTTTTTCGTAGCAACCACGCCAAAATTTCAGCTTAAAAATTTTTACATTAAAAATCAATTTACGATACTAAAACAAACCATTCGGTGAAATTTTCTAATTAAGTAGTGACAGGCTTAAACGGATGCATAACATCATTATAAAATTCAATTACTGAACTAAAAAGTGTTTTGTTATTACAACAAAGCAATGGTGGTCCTCTAATTAAGATTCTTTCACAAATAAAAGCCCCTGGTTCTTATCTGAAAGCTATTAGGTAGGAAATTAAAGTTTCCAGAACATTTTCCTTAATAGTTTCCTCGCCATAATTTGAATGATAATAGATCGAAATGTTTTTACTTTGCCTTGAGAGCGTTTCCAGAACTTTTAATTGTGGATAGCGGAGTTCGAAATACTCAGAGCCGTGTTCAAAAGCAATTTGTTGCATAATTGAGATAGGAATTGGTTTTGGAGAATCTACATTGTTTTATGTGGACGTACAAATTGAGTCAGGCTTTGAGGCCTCAAAGCCAGAGGAGTGATTGGTCTTTTCATGAGAGATTTACTCCTTTCGCTAATTTAAAGCAGTTTTACTAGCGATATTTCGTTAGTGTTTTCACAGGTGCAAATGATTACATTGTTATTTCCACAGAGTATAGAGCTTAACAGAGTGTTCATCTCCATAGACGCTAATGACAACTTTTTTAACAGGGCTTTTCCCATTGAAAAATCTCTGGCCACAAGACCCGCCTCCTTTAATACCACGCTATTCCTGCTAATTCTGTCATTCGCCCACTGAAGCTGTCACTCCAAATCCAAATCGCCAATAATCAGTGTTAACCTTTTAAACGCCGCAATTCAAATTTCGAATAATTGGTTCTGATTTTTGGCTTAAATGGCTAGTTTCATCATTACTAAAACCATTCTAGTCATTTTTTGGCGGAAAAAAATTCCTAAGTATGGTTTTCAGGATGTTCCCATTTGGGAACATCGGCGTTTGGGGTGAAGTTTTTAGGGGGATTTCCAAAGGGGACATATTTTACAATTAATTCAAATAAAATGATTTAAATAGGTTTCTACTCAATAATTATGAACATTTTTATGATTGTGGACGGTTTTTTCATTTTTATTATCCATACTTGAACGATTTAGTAACATTTTATAAATTTTCATAAGAAAAAATTGACATGTTTATTACGTAGGCGAAGCTTTTCCGTAAATTTTTCTTGCACTATGGGTAATATTTTGGTGTAAAAAATACAAAAGAGTGTTCCCATGCTCTTCAAAGCTAAACAATTACGTTTCTGTGAGAAAAATTTGCTTTAATTACGGTTCTATACGGATATCTAGCATAAAATCCACTAATTGCATTAAAATCTAATTAGCTTTCAAAATTAATAATCATAATTATCTCCATAGATTTATTAAAGCTGTGTTTCTCATGAAAGATTCCGAACTTAACCACATATATCTTACATCCAACTTACGTTAGAAGAGTGTTTTTAGATGTACGCACTTTTCCTTATTTTCAAAATTCTTCAATTTTATTTCTAAAATTTTTATTGAAAAAAGTACTTGAACAAAAATATATACGAAAATCCTCAGAAGCACTCCAAATATGCTCTTTGTATAACCCCCATTGATAATTACTGAATATTTATCGATCGGGGAGTTAGAAAAATATACAAGTGTAAGAATTTGCTATAAAAATTTAGAATATATTTCTCCATAAATCAGGTAAAAAAATAAAAATTACATATTTTTGAATTTAAAACATAATTCTTAACCTGTTTAGATCCTTTGAGACAAGAAATGTTCAAAAAATTAAAGAAAATTGGAAATAACTTGAATTTTTGCATGCTATAAAAATCCCCTCAAATACTATTCCCCAAACGCCGATGTTCCCATTTGGGAACATACACGTTGTATTGGTAATTACTCTCCAAAATTAAAATATGAAGCTATTCTGTCAATCCAAATGGGAAGATGTGTACTTAAGCTACCTAAACACAGCAAAATTATTTAAAACTAAATTTATTTAAATTTTTCACAAGTTGAAACTTGTGCAACTTTTGGAAGAGCCAAAAATCTCTAATTTTGATGTAAATTCTACAAAAAGGATTAAATTGCACGTGAAAAACTTTTGCATGTAAAATAACTTCATATCTTTGAGTTCCATTCTATCAAGTATCAAATTCCTGCATGAAAAATTAACCCTTTGATGCATCATGTCCACTCTAAGGGACAAAAGTTTAAATTTTTTTGCTATTCCATAAATGCGTTTATAGATTTCATTTCTGTTTTTTTACCTTCTTCATCATTTGAGCTTTCAACTGTAAATCATACATAGCAGCACGACTGCATAGATTAAAGCCTCATTATTTAGAGAAGGGCGTATACATGCAGGTTTGTCCGATTCCTCATTGTAAATGTTATTCAAAGGTGCTAGCAATTTATTGTAATGTTATATTTTATTCAAATTTATTGATCTTAGACATTTTATTTTAAGTACAGGTAAAAAAAAATTTTTGAGAAGATAATTCTGTTGAGATAACAAGTAGTTTTTCTTTTGTCCATTGAAGTGGACGCCATGAACACAAGCTAATGTTGTGCAATTTTTTTCTGCCTACTGTAGTGGACGGCATGAACGTCATCTGATGTTTTTGACATTATGGGATGGAAAATTTCACAAAATGAGTTCCAAATTTCAGGGGGAGGGTCTTATCCACTTGTTTGAGGCACTTTATTTTGAATAATTAATTTAATTTAAGTATGCTTTTTATCTAATTAGCAAATTAAAGTTATACCTTATTTTTATTCATACTTTAGAAGAAATCCGAAATGGAAAATTTTGACATAAGAGGAAATTGAGAAGTATATGAATGAGGATTTACCAATTAGCAGTGTATTGAAAATTTGGAAAGTGATAGTGATGAAGAGGAACTTATACCGGCAACCCTTCATGATAACTCTGAAGTTTATTAATGCATTGATGGAAAATCTGATTGATTTTACCATTTTCATCACTAAAATAGTAAAAACTAAAATTCATATAAATGTTTATACATAATGTGTTTATGCATACTGTCCACTGTAGTGGACAAACTGTATCTCTAATTTAAAACAAAATCTGAATGAAATTATTTTTTAAAATTATTTTTAAGACTATTTTAAGTAGAGAAAATGCAAGTATTTTCTTTTAACTTCCCCAGATTATTTGTATGCAACAAAGGGTTAAGGGGTGTAAAAATTCCTTAAAATGATGTTCCCATTTGGGAACATCGGTAGGTAAAAGGTTAAAATCAAATCAAATACATTTTGCGTTCTCTGATTGGCCGCTAGTGAACTGAATTATAATATGCGTGCTGAATTAAATTAATGACCTAAAGACTAAAACGGCGGTTTGGCATCTCTGTTAAGCTCTCTACTCTGTGGTTATTTCCTTGAAATATCACGAATATCCTAATACAATCAAATTACATGATTTATAAATATTGACTGATGAGGTAATGAGTAATATGTGCATTTATGCATTGCAATTTTAAGGCGACACGTTGGGAGAAGTTTTTAAAAACCTTTTTTTGTAACTTGTTTACATATTTTTTCTTAACCAATGTTGTTTAAATAACTTATATATGTAAAAATTACCCTAATTTAATAAACAATATTTTTAAAAGTAGCAATTTATACTAAAATTTGGCGGAAATTTAAACCCTCTATAGGTAAATATATAAAAGTTTTTTTGAAAATTCTTAAAATCACATGTTCCTTAGATAAATACCTGTTCATTAGGCTGGGTCGAAAAAGACATATTTTCGAATATCGAAACGCTTCAGGTCTCAAAAGTTGCGTCTTGGCATGCTGGTAACTGGAAAAATAATCAAAAAATTCCTAAAAATATCCCTGAAGAGCGCATCGGGCCTAAAGTTTGAGAAAATTGACAAAAATAACCTTAAGTTGAAAAAATTCCCGAATTTCGTAAATTGTGTTCATAAACTTCAAACTAAGTGTAAGTATATCCTTTTAGTTGTCTGAATTCAAATAAAAATATCTGAAAAGTTAACTTTATTTTTGAAATCCGAAAAGGAGGCCTAAACTTGGTGAATTTCAGTGAAAAAACCTAAAATTTAGCACTTGTAAAAGAAAGGCACTATTGAATGTAAAACTCCACAAATGCGCTTTTTATTGATGAACTCACTTCTTTCATACCTTTTCTTCACCTTTTGGCCATTTTATATAGTGCACAATTTAAAAAAAATTAGTTACATGAAGACACAAAAAATATCTCCTGTGAAGCATGCCTAAATACATTACCATACAGTAAACCCCATTTAATCGTAGAAAATATACTTATATCTTATTAAGTCTGTAAAATAGCTTTAAAGTTGGGTTTACAATCAAAATCTGGGGTACAATGTTGCTTGTAGAAATCCTTTTCCATCTTTGTTTTTAATATCAAACTCCGTCACAAGTGTCACACATCTTTCGACAGCTTACTTAGCAAGAATAGTTTAAATATATTATTGTGGTACAATGCTCTGTCCATATTTTATGTTTATGTCCACAGCAGTTTCGTACTTTCAGCGTTACAAATACATTTTATGTTGAATCAAGGAAGGTCGTGGATATGTACAAATTCTGTTGTAATATTCTACTTGTCATTTTTTAATTGAGTTTTCTTTCAGAAATGTATTATCTTAAAACCAGAATGACACATATAAGCATCTAGACTAGAGTGTCTTAATAACTCAAGATCTTTTATAGCAAGATCGAAGAACACTCACCAATCTGTAGTGCCTTAACCATACTTAGAAAGTACCTCTGATCTTATTTAAGATCAGTTTTTAATCCATGGATTATTCACTTTAAATTCCTCTGAAAACTATAGTAAGCAGGTGAAAGCGAGTTAGTTTGCCAATTGCCCCGTTTTGAAAGTTAATGGTCCTCTAGTTTCCCCAGCTAAGTATTGCAACAAGTGTCTGAAAAGTAGCTCATAGCAGTCAAAACATTACTATGTACGCTGAATTAGGCCCTCACTGCTAGGAATGTCAATTGGTGTTCTATCACAATTCACAACCTACTTCTACCTCTCCATCAATATAGAAAAAAAACCATGTTCATTAAGGGTTAAAAACTGTTATGCCTCCTGCCATTAAATTTTATGCTAATATTAGGTTGATTCTCTCCAGTGGACAAACTGTGTGCCCTCTTCCTCACCCCTCCTGGAAAACCTTATTTCTGAAGACATATAAAATGTGAACAAAGCATTGTACCGCAATAGTATTTTCAAACTATTCTTGCCACAAGTAAGCTGTCGAAAGATGTGTGACACTTGTGACGGAGTTTGCTATTAAAAATAAAGATGTAGAAGGATTTCTACAAGCAACATTGTACCCCAGATTTTTATTGTAAACCCAACTTTAAAGCTATTTCACAGACTTAATAAGATATAAATATATTTTCTACGATTAAATGGGGTTTACTGTATGGTTATGTATTTAGGCATGCTTCACAGGAGATATTTTTGTGTCTTCATGTAACTAATTTTTTTAAATTGTGCACTACATAAAATGACCAAAAGGTGAAGAAAAGGTATGAAAGAAGTGAGTTCATCAATAAAAAGCGCATTTGTGGAGTTTTACATTCAATAGTGCCTTTCTTTTACAAGTGCTAAATTTTAGGTTTTTTCACTGAAATTCACCAAGTTTAGGCCTCCTTTTCGGATTTCAAAAATAAAGTTAACTTTTCAGATATTTTTATTTGAATTCAGACAACTAAAAGGATATACTTACACTTAGTTTGAAGTTTATGAACACAATTTACGAAATTCGGGAATTTTTTCAACTTAAGGTTATTTTTGTCAATTTTCTCAAACTTTAGGCCCGATGCGCTCTTCAGGGATATTTTTAGGAATTTTTCGATTATTTTTCCAGTTACCAGCATGCCAAGACGCAACTTTTGAGACCTGAAGCGTTTCGATATTCGAAAATTTGTCTTTTTCGACCCAGCCTACTGTTCATTGAACTAAAAGCTGAGCAAAATTTTGAAAATTAAAGGAGCTATGCTATTTATCGTAAAATTTGTTTAAAAAATATTTAAAAAAAGGTTTATTTTACGATAAATAGCATATCTCCTTTAATTTTCAAAATTTTGCTTAGCTTTTAGTTCAATGCACAGGTATTTATCTAAGGAACATGTAATTTCAAGAATTTTCAAAAAAAACTTTTATATATTTACTTATAGATTGTAGATAGGCGTAATTGTAAATTTCCGCCAAATTTTAGTATAAATTGCTATTTTTAAAAATATTTTTTATAAAATTAGGGTAATTTTTACATATATTAATTATTTAAACTACATTGGTTAAGAAAAAATATGTAAACAAGTTACATATAATGGTTTTTAAAAAACTTCTTCCAACGTAGGCAGTCGCCTTAAGTAATATTTTTTGTCTTGTAGATAATTTAGTAAAACAATTTTCATATGATTTTAATAGGCGTTTAGTTATGCAAATAGCTAAATGAAATTTCTAAAGATTTATAGCTTTACTCTTATAAACTCAAATTGTAAGAAGTTCTTATATCTAATAAGGAATCTTGTTTACTTGGTTTGGTGAACATTACAGCATATTTTGAACTATAAAAGAGTCTTGGGAGAATGTGCCATAATGAACCGAATATCTTTTGATTGGTCAAAATCACCGATGTATATTATTTAAGTACGTAAAACACCGTTTATACGTCTTTCCAGAGACCGACGTAAAACGAAGTAAAATGAAAAGAATGGGCAATACCACTATTTATTTTTTATTTTTTTATTCGATAGAGGTACCCTAGAGCGGAATATACGAGCAAAAATGTTTTAATTACAATGATTATTTATTTGTTTTTGTAATTTCAAAGTCCGACTTTAAAAAATGGCGTTAAATCGTCCAATTTCCCAATGTGACGTACTTTTACCCTATACATTGATTTTAAACAATTCTTTAATTGTTTAAACAAATCAAAGTCATTGTTGGATTTCTCGTTAAAGTCTGTATGAGTCAGTTGTGACGTACTTTTACCTTAAACAAAGACTCGGGAAAATCCACGAAGCTTAGGTTTTATTCGGAAGTTTACGAATTTTTCGACTGGTCGATAACGTTAACTCTAGCACCCGTGGTTTTACTCTCACTTTCGGTTTAACCAGCAATGATCGATATGGCTGTTATAGTCTGTGTAATTAAGATTGGCGGTTCGTCACCATGGCAAATCAATATAAATGCAATAGGAAATGACTAGTAGCGAGTCGCCTATTTTATTTACTCATACTATAACGTTAACTATAGTATGCGAGGTTTTACTCCCGCTTCGGGTTTAACCCATGATGGTCAATACGGCCAAAAGGATAGCTAGTTTTCCTCCAATCCGAGGTTTGGCTCCCGGTTAACCGGTGATTAGGTTAGCGGTGAATACGGCCTTAAGACATTACAATAAACCACATTCTAGTCTAGTGCTCTCCAAGAACAAATCGTACTCTGCAGACGACCCCTTGAAAACCGTGCAAAGGCTTCAAGTGTTCCACGGACGTGATCATCGTTCGAGTGGCGCTCATCCCCTCTACCTCACGGGAGCCATTCTTCACGACCAATACACGACCCTGGAGGGACGCTTCTACCCCGATGCCCCTTTCCTTTTCCTTCCTTACCCCTTTTTTTTCTCAGAGAAACCCTTCGGGACCTCCGCCATAACGTGGTGACAAGACCCAGCGAAGGGGTAGTAAAAATAAACCGCTCTTGAATTATTTCTCGGGGATAAATAAAATATTATTTATACATCGGTGTGTTTGGCATCGAGTATGACTGCAGGCTTAATGTGCCTTGAAAAGATGGGACTTAATGGAGAATAAGGTGAATATTTTAAGTTACTGCTTGCTTAGGGTTGGGTTGGAATCTTGTTTGTTTTGAGATCGGGAGTGGCTGTATACGCATGCTTAATGTATGTTTAATGCATGATATGTATGGTTTAGCCTGTGTGCTGTGTTATCTTATCTGGGGATTTCTATGAATTGTGGGATATTATGCATGGGTTTGTGAATAGTGTATTAACTGCTTTCCATTTTGTTATTCAGTGAGGGGAATTTCATGAAAGTAGTTATGTCATAAATCTTTTAAAATGATTTTAAGACCCTTAAATTGTTTTAGGTATTATTTTTACTCAAAATAGGATGTCTTTCATTTAACCTATTCTCAAGTGATTCTTGAAACTGTTGTCTATAATCTATGTTTGAAAAATAACGTTTGTGTTTTATAATGCGGGGAATACAACAAGCATGAATCAATAAAACAAAATAACTGATTTTAAAGACAAATAGAGGGATTCACACTAAAACTTCCATATCAATATAATTCATAAACCATAATAATAATGAGTGAAAAACATAAAATTGTTGTAAAAGCAAAGAATATTTTGTTGTTTAAATTTTAAATTAGGTAAAGAAAAACAAAATTAAATAACTCTTTCCCTTTCATAAAATATTTAAAACAAGACTATTTACTTTGTAGATTACTTCCTTTTGTAATACCGTTCTTGAAACTTCAACCATTAGAAAAATGGTTCCGTTATGAACAATATTGCTTTCATATTAAAAGTCCCTAATCTTCTATTAGAAAAAGACATTTATGAAACTATTTTTTTTAAATTTCTAACCCGAACTGCTTTACTAAATTCTAATTTGTTTAGTTTTATGCTAATTAATTTTTGATTTATGTTTGATCGCTTTGGCTTCTCTCGAATTATTTATTATATTCTAATATTAATATTTTATGTGATACAACGCACTAAATGGATTGTAAATGTTAATTAGAGTTGCAGTTTATAAACGTTACCTTATTTAAACGAACTTTATAACTACTTTAGAGAAAAAATTATCTTTTGAACACTGAAAGTTTTATAAAATGTGTTTATTAATTTTCGTAGAGTGTCTGCAATAACTGCTCTGACAACGATCTATGAATTTGTTATAAAAAAGGTATGTTGTGTAAAAATCTCGATGGAAAGCATATAGTAGAAATGCTATTTCGTAAACTAATAACTTTGAAAATGAATCATATACATCTAAAATTCAGCGTAGCTCCAGGTTCTAATTCAAGTCAAAACCAATCGAAACAAACGCTTCTCTTACAGTCTTCTTTCTCATTTAGTTCTCATGCATAGTTAATGAGTGTAATTAGTGTTCCTGATTCTCTTCCATTGGAATGTCTTTCAGAAGGTAAGGGCTGGACCACGAAAAGCATTACACCGAGAGCTAAGAAAGGTAATTTTCTGGGAGAGACTTGTACGCATAAATGGTTTCAAAAGACGGAAGAACAATTCGACTGTAGAGATCCTTCGAAAAGTAGAAGTTTAAAAGAAGATTTTTAAATGAATTTAGGAAGGAATCAGGATGGTTGTAGAATTCAGTTGGAGGTATACATATTTTTTTCAGGAAGGTGTTTTTAAAGTTAGGGCTATAGAACGTGTGTTTTAATTATTCATTTAGTATATTTTCAAACTGATTAATTTTTCATATTTTAAAATTAGTTTTAAGTTTTTTGGGGTTTCTTTATAACATGATTGAAAATTGGAATGACATTTCAAATTTATAAGTACGGGAGTAGTTGTGATTAACAATACATACAAGTAGCTGTAAAATACATAGAAATAGTAATTTTTAGAAAAAAAAATACATTGAAATAATTATTTTCAAAAAGGTTTTAGAAGAAAAAGGAAATAAAATGATGTTGTTTGTATACATTTTATTACGTGATTAAAATAAGGATGGTGTTTGAGTTTTAAATTTGCTCTTAGGTTAAACTAGGTAACTTTTTAAAACCTAGCTATTTCATAATTTATTCATTTCTTTGGGAGCATCGTTTTGTCATAATGATATTAAAGCACTTATTTTCAGGTTATAAATCATTTTAACCCACATCTGAATTTTTTTTCAAAAGAGAGCACATTTCATATTTACAGTTTATAACACTCCAGTTATAACTCAAATTAAATAAGATTCTAAGTAGCAAAATGACATACACATATTTCAATACGATACCTACATGCTGAAATTTCCCATATACTTTTTAAAACGAGCCCCTCTTGAAATAAGTTATACATAATTTATTGGTTATTCATTCAAATTCATAATTTTTCAAGGCAGTAGACTCCAATGAACTCATCTGACACAGTCATGTCTAGATACCCAAAACATTCACATTCATCAAACTTATAACCCCAACAAATTCCTCCTGAAATCCTCATTTAATGCCCCCCCATCTGATCAAGCCCCTCAAAAGGCCCAACACCCCAGACAAAACACAACATAAACCAACACCCCCATCAGAAATATGCTAAACGCATTAGAAACGTGACATGCAGGAGGCATAAGCGTACTACTCCCGGGAGTTGAACTTTTGCCGAGTTAAAAGAATTCCGCTGCAACTGACATTTCCATTACAATGGGAAGACTGGAAAGACGATTGCTTCGTCCTCTTCCTTCTATCTATCCCCTACGAAAGAATGAACGGGCAAGAGAGAGGATTTACTCCGGAGTACGGTCTGGATCACTCGGGTTTTTTTTTGTGAAAAAGCTTTTGATGGGTTCTGGAATTGGATGGCTTCTTTGTAAAACGTGGATTTATTAAGCGAAAGCGCGAGACTTGTGTTTGAGCATTACGGATAGTTAGGCTCGGGGTTGGGGTGAGGTTTAAGCTGTTATCCGGTATTTACCTGGGATGTTTAGGGGATTATGGTAAAAATGAACCTTGGGTTATTCTTTTGCCGTGGAAAATGTTAGTCTGGGTAATTGGTTGTTTGAGTTTCGGGAGATGAAGTAAATTTGACAAATGAGTAAATTTAAGCTGGCCTTGTGAATATTAATGCTGTGCATTTAAGGATTATCAGAAGTAGGACAATAACAATAAAAATAATATTTTTGCTTTAAATTGAATTGTGAATATTATTCCAGTTACTCGTCTTAATAGTATTTTTTACATCCATAAAAGAGTGAAAAGTTTAAAAATCAATGAAATACAAATATAATATGATGAAGTCAATTTTATGGAGCTTGTTTTTTTCAAAATTTTATTTAAATATAGGGAAGAGTGCTGTACCTAAGGACGGTTGTACCTTCAGCCACCGCATTTTATAATTCTGGAAAAAATGGAAATTTAAATTTGTGGTTGAATTTTAATGTAAACAGATGCTATCTAGTTGCTAACGTGAAATCAGCTCTTTAAAATAATATTTATATTTAATATAATAAATTTACTGTTTTTAGGTGCTCAAAGTTTTTTTAGTGCATCACTACCTTAATATTTTTCTTCCCCTTAAATTATAATTCGATAAAATAAATATAAGGAGCGAATCCCCGAGATTAGTTTTCCTCTTCCAGGATAAAATGCAGAACTAGTTCTTTTATGAGTATTTTAGCGGGAAATTCGAATGTATTGCTTTAAGCTGCCATTTTGATCGGATTCCCATGATTGTCATTTTTGTTCCTTCAAAAAAGTAGTTAAAGTCAAAAGGGGAGGGAAAGTGCATTATTTTTAAGACTTTAAACTGCGATAAAAAGTCCTATGATTTTTTGTATTATGAAAAATTTTAGCCCTCCGTGTATTTACTGGTGGTTCTCAAAAGTGTTCCATTTTAGCTGATTAAATATCGCAAAGATGATTATTTTATTTATGTGTATCCTTTATTTTTCAATGCAGTGACTCAAAAAATGTTTGCATTAAATTGCAGAAAATCAAATTGCAGTAGATAAAAGAGTAAACAGAACAGCTATTTTTTTCATAAATTAGAAAAATAATAATTATAAAAATCAACAAAAAAGTAGAAATAATTCTTCTGAAAACTACAGTGTGTGTTTGTGTTTTATGTTTTAAATTTGATAAAAAAAAGCGTATCCCATCAATTGAAACATACATAAAATACTAATGCATGTTTATTAAAAGCTTCACAAAATAAACGACTACATGAACTTTCAAAATACAACTTTCACAATACAAACATCGCAACAGAACACTACATCAGCCTCAATTCAACTTCTGAATTCCAGAATTTCACCTCATTCATCACGTATCCTCTCTGCGACCATCTCTTTTCTCGAAAACGCGGCCATTTTAAAAGTGTCCGATGATCCCTATCTCCGCTGCCGACGCACGGCTTAATAAATCTCCGAACTCGTCATAAATCCAGTCGGAAGGCCGACCGACGCCGAGTGCCACCGAACGGACATCGGCGGTGATTTATGGCATCCCGAGGAGGAACGAACCGTTGAGTCGGGTTGGTTACGGAATGGGAGCTTTTTTCAGAAAAATTGGGATCAGTGAGATGGGTTTGATGTTAAGATATGTTGGTTTTAATGGGTTTTTTGTATGATGGAGACTGAAAATAAAACAGGTCATTCCATTGGGGATAACGTGGAATTAAGACTGCTTTTAAAAGCCCATTACGACAGTATTCGCAGCTAATCTGAACAATAATCGAAATTTTGAATTGAATTGACAATAGCAATTTTTCTCCAACTCTGATTGACTTAAAATTAGTTTTTATTCTTTAACTGCCAATCAGATTATCACTACGGGTTGCAATGATTGAAGGAAAAATAAATAGTTAAAACGTTTGTAAATGATTTATTTCTCTAATATTCAAGTTAAACTACCTATGTATAAGTTAATTAATGTCAGCTCAATGTATCCACGAACAAGAATATTTTAAAACGTAAGGTGTAAGTTGTTTTATTAAGGGGTCTCAGTACCTCCAAATCGGTCAAAATAACAAATTAAGGATTTTGCACTCGAATTGATGTTTATACTCATAAATTGATTCTGCAAATTTCATAGTGATGCGTGAATTCTAAGCATAACAAATTTACAATTTTGATTGAGCACAGTTACCAAATATTTTTTTAAATAAAAATTTTTCAAAACTACTTTTTTAGCACTTAAAACCCTGATACTACATGCACACATGAGAAAGTTAAACTAGTTGAACTTAAGCGAGAAGTTTAGACATTTTAACTTAAACTTTCTTACTTTTATGCGTTCACACTGCGGCTTCTTTTAAACTAGCTTAAATAGTTTTTTCGATTGGTGACTGACATCCATAGAGATCTAATTACTAATATTATTAGATCATAACATAATAGTTATCAGTGGATAATTATTTTAGGATCTAATAATAATAAAATTAATGATTAGATCACTATGGCTGTCAGTCATCATATGAGCAGTGGGGAAACATGGCGACTGGATTTTGACTGTATTGGATTTACATTTATTTTCCGGTTTGTGTGCCTGATCTGAAGGATCCGCTTTCCAGGCAGCACAAACATCCAAAATTCGTCCAATATTAGTCATGTATGGTTTGGGCGATTGGCAGATTGAGCAGATTGGGGCGAACACAGACTTTAGGACAATTCTGATAGTAAATGTAACATAGAAAAACAAAGCACCTACTCTAGTTTTCAGGCAAAATACTACACAAATATCCTTCACTTTACTGATAACATTTCAGTTTCAAGCAAATATTCTTGTTCGCAAAAATGTCTTTTTTAAAGAAGCTACGTTAAAAAAAATGGTAATTTATTTAGTCACCACTTTTTAAGAAGGTAACATTTAGTTATATAATTTTTCCAATTAAAATTATGCATGCTGAGAATTCTCTTCATAACGTGCAAAGCTTTCGGTTTTAACTAAAGAATTCTGCGGAGGGGTACTGTCTAATGAGCCTCAGATAAATTTTAGAATCCCTTCCATGGGATTATTATTTAAAATTAGAAAATACATTTGAAACAACACAACACACTATTCACATGGTTGTTTGCTGAAGAACATAAAATATTGTCACGCACATTTTCGTTATGAATCGGGGCATTAGGCGATCCCAGTATTTTTTTATTCGATACAGGTACTCAAAAGAGAAATATGCGCGCTAATTTTTTTAATTACGATGATTATTTATTTTTCAAATTTAATTTCAAAGTTTGTCTTAAAAAATGAGCGCGAAAACGTCAAATTTCAAAATGTGACGTAGGGCCGTTAAAGGGAATAACTCTTCAGATTCTGAAAGAGGCACAAAAATTGGTAGAGATATAGTTTAAAACATGCTGAATCCGATATCTATCAGAAGCACTCTGGATAATGAGCCGTTTGATGATGTGAAGACATTTTTGGGTTCAAAAGGGCGCAAACTATTCAATACTTAGAAAAACTATAACCTCAGAATAGCCTTTCACAGCACTCACACTAAATTCTCAACCTTTTCTTAATCTACTCTTGACTTTGCTGTACTTAAAAACATATATGACCCCCTAATTACTACATCCCACTCTGAATTATCTTCTTACCATAACCCTGTGATGTTTAATTTCCACAAAAAAAATGTCCTAAATAGATCAAAAACCCATCATACCTACAGATTGGAACCTGTATCAAGAAAACCTAGAACTTACTTTACAAGATATTGCCTCCCAGATTCCTACAAATAATAATAAACTAGAAAATCTTGTACTCAAAAAATTCTAACATATCACCAACTATCCTCAAAATCGAAACTCCCAAGGACTACTTTTTACACCCCGACCCACATCAAATCTCCAACAAGGCTTAGAAATAAAATTAAAAAATTGTGTAATATAATTTCAATTCAATTTAATAAAAATTATTTGCTTATTAATTAATATAAGTTATTTAAATTAAGTTTAATTAAGCTTAACAAACGAAACTACAGTTGGAGGATTAATGTCTATAGCCTCCACCAGGGCTATCACTTCAGTTTTATGGAATTTCCTCATAATAATAAAAAAATTTCCTTAGATTTCCTTAAAAGTACTTTTTGGAGTTACAATCAAAATATACTTATAATTTTTTAAAAATTTTCTTTCTTTAGCATTACTAAAGGTTAAAATTTTGACATTTAACAATTCATATGCAATTAAACTTGATCTAATTGTACATGACGTCATAATTATAGGGGAGTCATGGCGTCACAATTATCAATTAATCAATTTGTGACAAGGGGAAGTGGTCTTGTTAGTTGTGACATCACACCCTGGAGCTGAAAATCAACCGAAAAAAACTATTTTAAGAAAAAAATTTTCTAAACAAACAACAAGGCGCAAGTTCAGAGTTGCGTATGCTTGGCGAATTTTGGCTGTTTAGCGGCACATTTAGACGCCAAAAAATACTTTTAACATGAGTTAGGGTTACCATATTAGTCATCTTTAACGCTTAAAAATTGGCGCATGTGGTGAGGAAACGCCATTTGAAGGCATTCCTCACTCACATATTTTCTGTAAACGGCCGATCACCCTTTTTCGTCCCTGCTTTCACCGCGCGAGCTATTCTTTCTCCGATAAAAAAAAACCACCTTTGACCTATGAGTCAGCGGGGAAACATTCCTAACGCGCTCTTTCTTGAACGAACCGGTTTTGGCTTGTTTTCGGTCTTGGCTTAATTTCCTCCCTGCTTTGGCGTGCAGTTACTCCGCCAAGACGGAGTCGTTCTCTCTCTACACTCTGAATTAATTTTAAGAAAAACCGCAGCGCCACCTTTTACCCAAAACTTAACTGTATTTGTAACACCGAGCTTGTTGGACTATAAAAGGCGGGAGACATGTTTCGAGCGGCACTTCAACTGGGGATTTCAATCACTTCACTTTTTTCTTCGTTGGGCACATCGCTCAGTTTGGATTGTGTGTGTTATCATCTTTTCTATTGTGACTCCGGCTTCGGGATCGCTCAATCATCCAATTCCATCCGCATCAATAAAAGCAACAAAGCAAAACTGCTTGAGTATGGTCATCTTTTGAGCGTATGAGTCCCCTTATTTAAGATTATTTCCAGACAATCGTGAAGTAGCACGCTTTTGCAGCCGACTTTCCTGAACAGCCTGTCCCCTGCGAATTCAGGCTTAGAGCGAAGCCTTGCCATGCAGCCACCTGATCGGGCTCCCGGCCACCACGCCGCCTAGGAGGTGAGTCTCGTTTGTTGCGACGAACTGTTTTTCGCGGCATTCCTCTCCCCGTCGATGGGAGAAGTCTCCCCAACCAATATAATCCAGTGACCACTTGGACTGTATCCGGATGAGCTCTGCCCTAGAGCCAAGCGATTCATCGGTGACTTGTGTATGTGTGATGCGTAATCCCTAATTAAGTACCTCGGCGAGTCTTCACCCCAGCGCGAACTTCTCTGCAAAATGGTGAGTCCCCTCATAAAACCAGAGGGAAGACCCTTATGTCCGCTAATAGGACTCGTAAAGCTACAGTGTCTATACAATTGTATTACATGTCATATTGGAACGAGTGTGTTTTTTTGGTGGTGATCAATTCGTTTTATTGAAAGTTATTTTGTCATGAATTCTATCCCCCCTTTCTCACAACAGCGCATACTTAAGTTTGAACTTGCGCCAACAACAAACCCAATTTCAACCTCATGAATGAAATGAAGTGACCGAAACCAAAACTAAACAAGCAGTCTTGGATGTTGCCACTCTAAATTAAAAGAAAATAGTTAAGTGTTAAGTTGTTTTCTGAAACCTATATAAGTGATACCTTATAAGTGAACCTATATAAGTGAAACCTATATAAATTCACCTCCAATAGTTATTTTAACCCGGGAGCAGTCGCACCTATGAAACGAACGCGGGAACTCGCGGGTGGGTATGTGATACCCAGGGTTGGATTCTCGCGTTTTAGCACTCAACCTGCTTGGTTTTACAAATAATATTACTTTAAATAAGACACAAACAATAAACTATCATTTGTGTATCTTAAATGAATATAATTTACTCACATTTATTCGTGCAATCCTTACATAATTGGAGTTCTGTGTTCCACACAAATATATTTCTGGAACCTTTCACATTAGCGTTTTATTTTCAAGTCCCTTTTGCTAAAGTAATCCCTACATCTTTTGTATCCCGTTTTTCTACAATTTGGCATTGTTTCCTTCTTCTGAGGTAGTTTCTGATGATGTATCAAAAGCATTTTTGATTGCGTCTTAGTAGGCGCTCGATAATCACTTTTATTTTCAGGAATTTTATAATATTTTTCAACGCCACTCTGACGGTGGTTCTAAACTTCCCTTTTATCCATTTTGTTCCACTTTTACCGAGGTAATATTCTCCATTTTCCGGAGAATCGAGACTTTATGAACTATCTTCATCAATTTTATCACACATTCTTCAGCCACTTCAATTGTTTACTCATCACAATAAACATCATAAACTCCAATATCTTCTTAATTTTCACTAAAAAATCAAAATCATCGGTAGAAACTGTCTCAAGCAAAGAACAAAGCTGCTATACCGACCAATCGAACGGAATCCACAGCCAAAACTGACACCTCTACCGGCACGCGCGCGGGTATCTCATACCCAAAAGCCTCGATTCCCGGAAACCGCGTATTCCTGAATTCTTATCTAACCTTGAAACTTGAAGAATGTGACCTTGAACTCAGCTACCCGAGACCCCACACGTTTTGAAAAAATGGGGGGAACGCTATGAGACTAAGAATGCGCGCCTGGGTATGAGATACCCAGTGCGAGTGCTCCCGGGTTAAAGTGAAAGTGAAAAAACTCAAAAACTCCTCAGAATTTCCTTAAAAATTCAATTTCCTTAAACGCTTCCTTAAAAAGGACTAAATTTCTTCAAACTAAGGAAATTTCCTTTAAAGTGAGAGCCCTGGCCTCCACTGTAAAAAGTGCCGTGAATCGCTTGAAGGAGTCGATCTTTTTGGTGAATCGATTCAGTTAATTCTAATCTTTCATATGAATCTTATTGCCCGTCACTATCAACAACTCTCAAACGCCGCTTCGTCAATACGGCATAGGAAGAATGCTCGAGAGAGCAGAGTATAAGTACTAGTCTAGCCGACTATAACTGAAAAAGTGGTGACTAAAATATTACGCAAATATTAATTGCAAATATTACGGGGGGGAAACTATAGTAATATAGAAACTATAGTAGAAACTATAGTACGAGGGTGATTACTATAGTAATCACACTTTATATTTCTTGGACTGACCAATTTTTTCTTCTTCTTTCAGCCATAATAATAAATATGGTAGATAGTCTCGATGCTAAGTTTGAATGGCGGTCGGGATTTGTTGTTTGTTGATGCATTTTCCAGAGCTGCCGCTTGGAGGCGTTACGATAGAACTCACTTAGGTCAGTTTGGGAAACTCGTTTTGGGTTAGCCTAGTATTATTGCGCTCAACTAATTTAAATCTAAGACAGTTGATTCACACATGCTCGACTTAAGTTAAATAGCACTTAAACTAGCTCAACTTTTCCTGTGTGAACGTTTCCGTTTAAGGTTAAGGTAGTTTTATTTTGGTAAATCTGTTTAAATCTAAGACAGTCCGTTCACACTTTCTCGACTTAAGCTACTTTAGCACTTAAACTAAATTAATTTTTCATGTGTGCATGTAGTATAAGGCTTTTTTTATACTGGACTATTTAACTTGAAACTCTGTATATATGTATATATACAGGGTGTCCCACGAGAAGTGGCCCAACCCTTTAACTTTTGAACCCCTACAGATATAATCATGAAAGTGGGGTCTAGGTATAGTAAAGGGACCATGGTTTATCTGATGAGATAACTTTCAACGCCCTCTAGTGGAAAATTTAGGAGTTATAAATTTTATTTTAAAAACTATGTGAGGTATGTGAAAAAAGTCAATGACTAAGTTGTAGAGCAGCATCGATTTAGTAGGAAAGACACCTTAAGCATAAAAATATCTTGAATAAAACCTGTTAAACGCACGCTCAATTAGGTTGAAATTACGTAGATTTTACTTCTTAAAATACTCCTCAGAAGGCGAAAATGAGAAATTTTTATTTTTATGACTTAAGTAAATGACTAAAAGTATTATTAGTTAATTAAATTGAAAATTTCTCATTTTTGCCTCTTGAGGAGCGTTTTAAAACGTAAAATCTACGTAAATTCAAGCTAATTGAGCGTGCGTTTTAGGGGTTTTATTCAAGATATTTTTCTGCTTAAGGTGTATTTTCCTACTAAATCAATGCTGCTCTACAACTTAGTCATTGACTTTTTTCACATACCTCACATAGTTTTCAAAATAAAAATTATAACTCCTAAAGTTTCCGCTAGAGGGCGTTGAAACTTATCTCATCGGATGGAGCATGGTCACTTTACTAGACCTAGACCCCACTTTCATGACTATATCTGTAGGGGTTCAAAAGTTAAAGGGGTTGGGTCACTTCTCGTGGGACACCCTGTATATATATATATATATATATATATATATATTAACCATAGTGTTTTCTATAAAGTAATGCATTCCAATTAGGGATTCAGATCAGATAATAATATAAGGTCTTAAAGTGAAAAATGTGTTTATTTTCATGATATTTTTGAGGTGTTTGGAGAAAATTTGTTTTTATTAAAAACTATTACAAGTATCACAAATATGAATGCATAGTTTCAAGGACAATAACATAGATTACGTTGGGGTAAAAAAGCATACCAAAATTATCATAATTGAAAAAAGTAGTGTTTTAAAACTTAGTTGAAAATTTTGAAAATTTCGAAATTTCTCAAAAACTGCTTTTTAAAAAATAGATTTTTTGCTTGGATTATAATTAAATTGTCATTACAAGTGTTTTGACGTTAAAGAACTTCAAAAAATTTGTAAATTAAAGAAAATAAAAATTTGGGTACTGAGTCCCCTTAGCAAAAACAACTTTTTATTTTGTTTACTATAACGAAAAAGGAAGCCCGATGGCGTTGTTGAGGAAGTGCTTCTCGCTCCCATGCCACAGACTCGAGATTCAAATTCCGGTCTACGGGCAGGGAAGACTCAGCCCTTTATCCCTCCGGGGTCGAAAAAATGAGTACCAAGTTTACTTGGGGAAATCAAGAGAATGTTAAAATCAAGCTAGCACACTCAGCTGACCGTGACACTCAGTCACAGCTCTGCCAATGACCTCGCACAGTGAGGATAAGTTATACTAGAGTTTGAAGGTCCATCGACCTATAGGTACTCTCTAAAGTATCCCCCCTTCATTTTTTATCAGGAAAAAGTAAATGAAAAGAATGTTAAAAGGAAGCAAAATTAAAAAAAACAACAAAACCTCTAATTCAATACAGCTGCATACCGGTTTAAACCAGGGTGGGTTATTTTTTATTACTTTTTAGATAATTTCAATGAAGCATTTTTTTATTTGAAAGAAATATTGTTAGGTATATTTATAATCACTAAAATACCCCTTTTCAAAAAGTTAGTTCTAAACTAGCTAATTAAAATTAGCTTCACTCAAATTTTTCAAACAAATACTTTCCATAAGGATTACCGAATGTTGACCAAGTTCCCCAAAGCAATGAAACAAAATTAAACCCATTTCATGACAAACGTACTTAAATACTTTATAAATGTTCGTTTTTATAAAAATTCCTTAATTAAAACACTCCAATTTCCCCTTGGATTTCTTTTACGCAATTTTAAACAATCACATTTAACCTCTTGCTGCAACGTCCCTAAATTTTCAACTCTTCCCGAACCGGTCTTCGAGGGCCTCCAAATTAAATCCCTTTTCAAGGCCTATGAATTCAACTAGAGATTAATTTGATGTCCAGGAGGAAACGACCCCAATGTCCTCCAAAAAAAATTAACAAGAAAACTCGATAAAAAACGCTCAATTCCCAGCAGGAAAAATACAGTAATCTAAATGTCAGCGACGACTGTACTGAAAATAAGCATTGAATTTTTTTCATCATCAAAACCGAATCCAAGATGTTCTCCCAAAACTGCTGTTTTTAGGAGGAGATATTTTTTCCCTAAATCCCAAGTTTAATCCATTGAACAAAAGAAAAACTCAAACGACCTTTTTTTTTTTGAAAGAAGGAAACGAAATAGTTTTGGTGGCATTTTCTGCCCACCCTTTTTGAGACGGGAAGGAGTATTCTGTAATCAGAAACCCATTAACTAGTAGAGCGACTGACTTTTCCAGAGGCTTTTATAAATGAGGCGCTGTGACAAGGACAATGTCATTAACTCACTCTGAGGCAGAGCAGAATATTTTCGATAGCGCTCACATGTAATCCGCATTCTTTTATTGGATAGGATTTCCATTGAGAGAGGTCTTAACCATATATTTTGTTGAAACGGCCTGCTGATGGGATTTTGGTTTAGCCAGAAAAACTGTCCATGTTGTGTTATTGTTTTATGAGCTTATTTAGTTAAGAATTTTGTTACTGGAGGATAACCACATATTCTTATTCAATCCAGATGTTTTCATTAAATGTTGTTTACATTAATTTCAACTTCAATGGGTCCTTGACTCCTTATATGGGAATGAAAATTTGTAAAGGGAAATAAGACTAAGTTAATATGAGACGGGGAATGAGGTAAATAAAATATGAGTAAGAGGATGAAAAAACATTATTAAGAAATAAACGAAAACAGCAAATTTTAAAAGAGGGCAGATAATATTTTAGAAAGAGGCATAGTTTAAGGAAGTTTATGATATTTAAGAAGGAAAATGAGACAAATAAAGCTTATCATAGAGAATAAGGCAGAAAATTTGAAAAGGTGAGGGAAAATGTAGTTTAAAGAGTATAGCAGAAGGCGGAATGGAAGATTATAAAGATTAGAAAGGGGAATGAATAAAACATGAAAACATTTAAAAAAGGACAGCTGAAACAAAATGAGCTAATGGAAAAATGAGGAATTTTTAAACAACCTTTTTGGTACGCATTTGTAGCTGAAGATTATGAATTACTCAGCAATTCAGTATCACACGATCTATAATGCGTTAAACTTCGCTAATAAATGTTTTACTACTAATAAAAATACTCAATTCACAGAACATTTTTAAATTATGCTTACATATTAATATCATATCAATAAACCACAACCAGACACTTTTTAACTGTCAAAGCTGTAAATGTTCCTATTTACTCCAGAAAGCATATAAAATAACAGAAGAAAGATAAAATAGCTCCTTCTAAGAGGAAGTATGCCAAAGTGAATGCTCATGCAGTTTCAGTTGCAAATCTACTGTGATGTATCTGATCATCTTGTTCATAGGCGCCTAACGACCCATGTTTCGGAACTAGATTCAGTGATGAATATTTAGGATTCCGCCAATCAGTGTTGCGTATCTGACCTGCTTGGTGTAATACATGTGTGTTGTGTTGGCACTAATCGTAGCAAGTTAAGGAATCAGCATCTTATGTATGATCACAGAGTATAGAGCTTAACAGAAATGCCAAACGGCCGTTTTCCTATTGAGGTTATTCATTTAATTCAGCTCGCAGATTATAATTCAGTTCACTAGCAGCCAATCAGAGAACGCGAAATGTATTTTATTTGATTTTTACTCTGATTATCGGCGATTTGGATTTGAGTGACAGCTTCAGTGGGTGAATGACAGAATTAACAGGAATGATATGGTTTTAAAGGAGACGGATCGTTTGGCTCGAGGTTTGTCTATGGGAAAAGAGCCCTGTTATGAAAGCCATATGAGCCCTGTTAAAAAAGTTGCCATTAGCGTCTATGGAGATGAACACTCTGTTAAGCTCTATACTCTGTGTGTATGATCAGCTGATAAATTTGGCATTAAATGTAGAGTAACTCAACTAGTATTCCATTATATTCACCTAATACTTTTATTTGTTTCAATGCTCAACATTTTAAAACTAATTTTAATGTCAAGATACAAATATTTAAACATTTGATTACGATTACGGTTTAATGTATTATTCAGAGCAGGTGCATTTTTATTTAAGAATTGAATTAGCACAACAAAAATAGATATTCAGAGATAAAAATGGTTAATTACTTATGATAATCAATTTTAATGAAAACAAAACAGAAATTTGTTTGATTGCACAAGCATTGAAATAGATATTCACCCGTTAGTTAGAGCTAATAAATAGCGAATTCTTAAAATGTTACTTAAAAAAAGAATAGGCAATCGTTTGATGTTTTTGTAATGTGATTAAAAGTTAGTAGTTTTTTATGCAGTTAAATACATAAAAATCAACATAAAATATTTACGATTGAAAATTACTTCTGATAATTAATGTTAAAATAAACTTGAAATAGCTTTAACCAACGTTTGTCAGTATAATACATAAAAAAGTGTTTATAAAATATTGCAAAATTTGTAAAATCCCTCTATTAAAATATATCATAAATTTATATCAACCTCAGAGATATATTTCTTCGTTGATTCGAGTTATCAAAAATTTCACATATGGTATATAATATAGCATTATTTATAGTATAATATATATATATTTGCATGCAATACTTTGAAAGCACAAAAATACGCACAATCAAATTAAAGTAAGTATTTTGTTTAATTTCAAGATACTAAATACGTATAAAAGTTGATTGCACACAACTTAATCAAATCCTTAATTTTTTAGTAGATATGTACAATCACTTTTTTGACGTAATTAGTATCTTGAGATTTAACACAATGTTCCGAATCTAAACCACTGATATAATCTTGTCTAAGGAGCAATTGAGATACACTTCCTAACTCTACAACCAATTTCGAGTTGACATTCACAACACCAAGCGACACTTTTCCTCGGGCCATGAGCCAACGATCACTGTCAAGTCCCATCCAAGACACCTTCCATTACATCAACGAAAAGGGGCTGTTGTATTCCTTACATTGTCATTAGACCGAACATTGTCTATTTAGTGTATTGTTTCTTACCATTACTTCTAGTAGAACGATGTGTCAGATGTTGTAAAGTACCTCTCAATTACTTGCGTTTAGTTACCTTGAGTCTGGGTTAATTTTCGTTAAGAGGTAACTAATACATTAAATCTGGGTAATATTCAGGTAAATCTAATTATTTCAAGGAGGTTTATCTGGGTATAATTGCTGGTATATTAAAAGGACGTCTTGCGTTGCATAAAATGTTTACTTATATTGCGTGATGCAATAAAGAACTCTGAAAGGTGTGCAAGCCACAAACAGAAAAATAGCATTGTAATAATAGTTTATAATACTTGTAGTCGAATTTTCACCATTCATGATTTAAAGGTATTCAGTTCTTACTTACATGTTGAACCCACACCATGAAATTAAGAAACATATACAAAAAAATGTGTCGCTTAAAAACGACTAATTGCAAACTTCATGACGTATAATATATTACTTAAGATTATTACAATAAAGTTTATTAATTATTACTTAACTATTACTTATGTTAGGTCTTCTATCAATTCATATCGAGTAATATTAATATTAGGTAATATTAATCCATTAATAACAAATATAACCATAAATATATTTAAAAATGAAATCAAGACAAGAAATAATCATCCAAATATACCTTAAAAATTCTTAAACCACTCATCTCAACTTACATACGGATTTCAATGAAAATATTTAATCGGTTTACTTAAGGAATATAATACCTATCCACAGTTTTTCAAAACCGGTAAATGCGCAACGCGATGTCTGAAACTCAAAGCCTTATTACTCAATCCCCTCCAGAAAAATCCAAACCAATTCCCCTTCCAACCTTTATTAAACCCGATTTCTCTAGAATCTCCACTTTCCATTCCAGCTTTCAATGGCTGCTATTTAAGTCAGCGCTACAGGAAGAGAAAGGTTAGACTTTGAAAGAATGACACTCTCCCAGGCTTGCAGCGAAATTAATTCATTTCTGATTTGGATGTTGAGCGTTCCACACCCTTAGGCGAGACTTCATTAGTTTCGGGTTACTTCAAATACTGAGGAATTCTCGGTTAAATGAAAAGGCTGCTAATTTAGTAAGGGCTTGGAGATAGAGCCGTCTCAATTGTTTTAAATTATCATTTAGGAGATTAGCTTCAGGTAACTTCTGAGTCGATAGTGTTAATGGTTGATGGGTACTCGTGCTGAAGGAGAAATATAATTGAATGTGTACTGCTCTGTTAATAAGATAAGGTCTTTTTGGGCCGTGCATTGGGGAAGAACCGCTTTTATGAGGAAGCTATGAGTTTTGTCTGGAAAGAAAAATTTATATGAGTGATTATCTCCTTTGTGGTTAAAATATCGTGAAATGGTTCTGTAACGACATAGTAATGTTTTTTCTGGACAGTGACTTTCTTCTTTCAACGACAGTAACATCTAATATCTTGGGCATATCTTGTGCCGTGGGGAGCCTAGTGGTTAAGGCATCGACTTCGGGATCGGAAGGTCCTGGGTTCGATTTCGACACTGCTGAAGACCCACCGAGTATATGCGGAGTACGTGTTAAAATCTGTGGGTTTGAATGTCTTGTGGTCGGTCGTGGAGCAGTTTACCGTGAACCCAGGTCGTCTGTAGACTATTTCAATTCCCTTCAGAGACTTGGAAAAAAATTGTGGATGTAACAATAGATGGTGTCTGCGTCTATCATCCGGGCCTTGAGTCGTACTCCTGTCACTCATGTGCCTCACTTTCTCAGGAGCCCCTCCCCCATTTGCCTTAAATCCCGTACGCTTTGCATCCTAGTAGCATAAGAAAAAACATCTAAAATTGCTGGAAATGATTTAAATTGATTGAGGTATACTGAATACTTAAGGGCACAATTTGTTCATATCTTCGGGATCAAGTTTGTAATAAGTGTTGTATTTTGTTAGTTGTGAACACTGAAAAGTTCAGTTGTGTTATCAATGGAGCCCATAGAAGAGCTTTTGGATCTTTTGGGAAATTGGAGGTCATTTCATTGAATTTCTTTTATTTTTTGATCCTTTGAGTGATACTCTCTGTTTTTGTGTACTTTTACATTTGATTTTTGTTGTCAAAAATTTGGATTTGAAAAAAAAAACCGGACAGATTAATACATAGATGATTGTTAAGTGCCTCAATAGAGTTTACTTTGGAACAACCCAGTTATGAAAGAACTCGAAACATATCTATTGGGTCTTCTTTCAAAGGTGCTATTGACTTCAACTCAAAATGCTTGAAAACTATTAGTGTAACTATCCTTTTATTAGGGATCCCAAAAGGAATTCTCCAAAATCCGGATCATTTATAGATGTAATCACGCTTATAACCTATGATGGGACTGGATTATTCATAAAAGATGTTGTAAATGTTTCAGCCGTGCTCTAATTTTTAATTGAACATTATTTTTCGCTTTTTTGTTGAGCTGGATATTTTCAAAAAATTCCAGAATTTATACCGGTATAAAAACGGATTTTTTAGAATATTTTGGAGAAATAGCAACCCTGTTATGTATCATACTAGATTTATGTCTATCAAAATCGGATTTAACATTAGAATCCCAAATAATTTTGAGTATTAACAAATTTTCTTTTATTTTTTAAAAATGGGATGTTTACCGTTTTAATCTTAAGCCGCCTAATATTTCCATAGAATGATATGGGGCGTTTGAAAGGATAAAATAATACAAAAAATACCCTTGTTTCAATACACTTCTTAAAACTCCCTTTTAAAAATAAATTATAAAATTCTGAGAAATCGAGGTAGAGAAGCCTTTACTCACTCCTACTTCACTCCGCCTTACTTCACTCCTAAATAGAAAATAAAAGGTTTATAACCTTTAATATTAATAAAAACTTTCGAGCTTTTAAGCTGTGGTCAAATATTAAAAATTTATTTAAAAAATTATTTAAAATCATTATATTAAATCACTTCCAGCTAATTCATCGTGAAGGATTTTATTTATATATTTTTAAACGCCTTTCTACTGAAGATGTCCGGTGAAGTTTTCGGACGAAACGTTTAGAGTTTTAATATACTGATTTTAAATAATTTTTAAATAAATTTGTAATATTTGACCACAGCTTAAAAGCTCGAAAGTTTTTATTAATATTATGGAAACGGGTGTGAAAACTTCTCATCGTTACTTTATAACCTTTACTCAAGACCAAAATAATGTCGAAACACTATTTTAATTTTTTTGTCAGGTATAACTTTAATCTGTATATTTCTAATCTTATCTTAATACACAAATTTGCCAGCTAAGCCATTCTCGTTTTTTTTTCATTTTTCCCTTTTTTTCTAATTGATTTTATGTATTATTCATTCACTGTTTTTGATCAGACATTTATTTTTGTAATTCCGTTAACCCATGGACGAGCCAGTTGCTCCTTTGGGGTAAAAAAAATTTATGGATCAATGTATTTCCCCCCTTTTTTTCTCTTTTTTCTTTTTTGTACATTTTCTTGTCATAGTGTTTTGTATTTTGTAATAAATTTGAATTTGATTGATTGATTGAAAATCCAACTTCGAATTTTACACCCGCAAATGAAATCCATACAACTCGAAGAAACAGTTTTTTACACCTATGTTTTCCAAGAGAGCTGATTCTATAGAAAACGGGTCTACTGCGTCCTTTTTTTCAAAAGGAATCACAAGCTCCCAGAAATATAGCACATGCAAATCCTCAGGGTTCCTCGGGAATATCACATGTGCCATCACATCAGCTTAATTTCATCTCGTATTGTTGTTTCAGGGGAGGGAATTTCTGAACGGTACGTGAGAATTTCTAGAAATAGGTTTAAAATCCTATTTTCGACGTCATCTGGGAGTTTGGGATCAGTGGCAAACTTAACACGATTCAAAGTTTCCGGGAAAACGTGGAACTTTTTTAGACGAGGTTCATAACCGAAATTGCTTGGGGGGGTTTGGATAAATTGTTTGAACTGTCGTTTATTCATGGTATGCACATAAATGATAGTGTGGTATGTGATATTTTAAAGGATTTGTAATGAAAGTAATTCTTGGTTTTGCAAAATTCTGTTCAAAGCTGATGTGGGATAAAATGGGATAAAGGATTTCATAGAACTATTATTTTTAAATTTTTCTGCTGAAAATTTGGCAAACATTAAACAATGTAGGATTAAGATACGTTGTGTAAATTAAACATGATATACTATTTATATGGGCACCGCCTGATGGGCCACTAGGCCCGGGCAGACTTTGATTTGACTATTTATATATTTTAATATTAATATATTTCTATTTCATACATAAGAATCCGTTTAAGAAAGGTGTGCAAATTTTCTAACACTTCCAAGAATATAAATAAAAGTGTTTTATAGCAAGTTTTACTATTAGAAGTTTTTATACATTTTTTTAAACTCTTTAAAATATGTTTTCAATCGAGATATTTGAGTTTGGATATTATTTAAATCAGCTATTATGTTTTCCACTAATGATTTCTATGTAGTTGAAGTAAATATTTAGTGGTTTCAGGAAAAAAATCAGTAATTTCTATTGGTTTTTTTTAGTTTTTAAAAAGTCGTTTTTAGCCTTAAATCTTTTTAAAAATAACTATTACCAAGATAATATTAATACAATTATAATACATAAATATATAAATAAACAATAAAAAACGTTTTAATTTGGGCTCACACATACGGATATATTCTGTAATTTTATCAAACTTGAGTAGAAAACCCCCTTTTTTCCTTAATAGATATTTTTAATTATTTTTATAAATGTTAAAGCTCTTGTATGACATTTTAGAAGTATTGAATTAAAAAACTTTTTTTACTAATTTCTGCTTAAATAAAACTTTTTTTTTCAGTTAATTTGTTTTTTGTACTTTCATATCCATCCTCCCAAACACCAAATAAAGATAAATTATAAAAATGACTCATATGCATTAACGATTATAAAAATAATCGTTAATATAATCGATATAATTTCTGCTGAAATAAAACTTTTATTTTCAGTTAATTTGTTTTTTGTACTTTCATATGCATCCTCCCAAACACCAAATAAAGATAAATTATAAAAATGACTCATATGCATTAACGATTATAAAAATAATCGTTAATATAATCGATATAATTTCTGCTGAAATAAAACTTTTATTTTCAGTTAATTTGTTTTTTGTACTTTCATACACATCCTCCCAAACACCAAATAAAGATAAATTATAAAAATGACTCATATGCATTAACGATTATAAAAAGAAATCAATGCGTTTCATGACAATGGTATACCAATTTCCCTGATGCATAAAAAAAGAACGGGAAAAATATTAATCGAATAGCAATAATTATCTGATAGACAACATTGAATAATGGTAACTCATTTTGCAAAACTGTATCTAGGTTTTATCCTTAAAAAATTAACTCGACTTTCCGAAAGTTTCCCACCATGGCATTTTAATTCCCAGTTTATTCTTCCAGAACCACCCATCCCTTCAAAACTTCCGGAACATCTCGATCAAAAAGCAATTCCCCAATCTCATATATACCCATGTTTTCCTCCAAACTCAACATTGACTCAATGTACACACGACGATCTTCGAGAGAACCCTTGTTTTTCTCTTTCCTCGTACTCATCCTTCTTTTTTTTAACTACTTACTACAAACTCTTACCAAACCACTAAAATCGGCTTTTAGTCCATAAAAACCACTTCCAGGAAGATGTGTGAGAGGAAGAGGAAGAAAAACTCAGGAAGAAGAAGAAGAGGACAGAAGGAGGAGGGAAGTAGTCGAAATGCGATCCACCATGGAATCTCCTGGTCCGAGGGTATAAAATTTGAAAGCCTGTGGAGCGCCTATGGAATATAAAAACCATCTTCTAGCTAGGGATCGGGAGGGGTACTTGTACTTTTATATCTGGTAGGGGACATAAAAGTGTAGGGTGAGGGAGGGGGACTGGGGGTTTGTGTCTTGGAAAAAAAAGGTAATGGACTTAGGATCGTGGGCAGGGTATCGCGGAAAAGTGCGTCAAAGAAGTGGGAGATGAATTTAGCTAATAAAAATAGGGATTTTGGTGGGAGTTGTCGTAGAAGTTTGTAGCAAACATTCGGTACAGGAAGTTTGGATTTTAAAAGAATTAGATATACGCGTACGGTTCGAGTTTTCGTATGATAAAAAACGGCATTGCTATAAAAAAACCGTTACTTATAGTAAATATAAATATATACAGAGTGTTTCCACAGGTCCTCTTAAACTCTGCATTGCTATATTCAGTGCGTAGAGTACATAAAATGTAGTAAAAACTATACATCTACGACCTGTGACAATTTTTTTTGTTTTACTTGTCTAAAAGTGTGAGGAATTCGATACAAAAGTTAAAGTAAATAAATATAAAGGCTTTCTTTGCTGAAACCACATACATTTTTTGCTTTAGAAAATAATTAGTATCATTACTTAAAATCAATCGATTGACCCACCGATTATATGCGGAGTACGTAATCGTTAAATCTGAGGGTCCGAAAGTCCTGTGGTCCGTCATGGCGCAGTTTACCACGGGTCCAGGTGTCTTGAGACTATTTTCCCTCCCTTTCATATACATGGCAAAATTGTGGAGGTGGCGATAGATAGTGGCAGCATTTATCATCTCATGAGGCAGAAGTCGGACTCCTGACATTTATGGGCCTCACTTTCTCAGGAGCCGTACCCCCTTTGCCTTGAATCCTTGTTGAGCTTGGATATTCCAAGTGACACACGACAACAACAACAACAAACTACTGAACATAAAACTAACTCCAGTATCAAACCATCAAAAAAAAACGCCTTCCTTTGCAATACATTTTTTAATTATGTAAACAGATAACACACTTTAATATGAAAGGGAACTTTTACCCACACCAAATAAACCTGTTACGCCTCATCCAATGCGAGCCATCCATCTCAGGTAACCATCTCAGGTAACGTCTCAGGTAACCATCTCAGGACCAGGGTCCATTTGACGTGCAAATGGAAGTAGATCGATAGCGAGTTTATGCCACGACAGAGAGGTTTACCTTTCGCAGCTTCCCCTATATACTATCACTTCTTTTCTATTAACGTGTCAGGAAGATATTTTTTTTATCGCCATACGTGCTCTCCTCAGTAACTTCTTTAATAGAAGTTGCGGTGAGGAGAGAACGAGGAAGGATGAGGATGAGGTGAGAAATTTTAAAGGAGGATTAGGAGGAGGAAGACTTTTTTTGAGGTGAAGAGGTGATTAGAAGAAGTCTGGGGAGTTTGATGGAGAACTGAATGGGATGAAAAGAATATGGATGAGGGAGGTGGGGACAGATTTGGAGGTCTCATTTTTTCCAAGTGGGTGGAGTTTTACCTTAGAAACCTTAAGACATTTTTTATTTCGTATTACACCTATATTGTATACACGCAATTCATGGTAAACCGTAATGGTTACCCCTTTTTTATAGTTTGGTCTTATTTAGTTCAAGTCAGTTAGGATTTATGTTAACCCTCTACTGTCCATGGTAGAAAATATACTACCATAAGTTTAGCTTCAATTCTCCGCATGAAATCAATGAATAACACTTGTTTTTAAGTTATTACAGCAATAATTGCACATTCATGGGCTATAATTTGTAAAATTCTGATTTAGTCAAGTCAAGTAGTATAGTGCTGTCCTTTAAAAAACCCACTTTTGCATATTTCTTTCATTAAAAGCTTAAAAAATATGATAATTAAATCGAACAAAATTGTGTTGTAACGGCTCACCCTCCACTACATTTTAGTGCTTGGTATTTTTAATTCCAACTCTCCGTTACAAATTGGCAAACGATTAAGTAAGAATCCAAAAAAACCCACTCTTGAAAATACTCAAAAAACTAAGAAAAAATATGATTGAAAGGTTTATTTTGATAGAAAAGAGAATAGTTAAGATAATTAAAACCAAGTTTATTATAAATTATTTTTAAAATTAAATTGTGATAAGTTTTTCTATTCAAGAATTTTGCTTTCAAAACACTAAGACAATAACGTTTTTATTGTTGTATTTTGATGAAAACGACCTATTTAATACAAATAATAAATATAACTTTTATAAAAAAAAACCTAAAAAACGGTAATTCGCACTGATATTTTATTTTGAACCCACAACTATTAACTCTCTAAGCCCATTTTCGAGTAAAACTCAGTAAAATGCTATATTTTTATTAAAAATGGCTGTTTTTGGTATCATTGAGTTTTTATCAAAAATACTGAAAAAAAAGTCTAGAATTACTGAAACAACTATTCTGTTTGCCTAATTAGTTGTATATCATGAATAATATTAAACATTTTGCAAATTTTTTTTATTTATTTTATCATTTATTACAAAAGGAAAAGTAGGTTTTTTTAGGCACCCTATGGGTTTTTTCACCCCTCATTTCAAAGACTACCGTAATGTCCCTAATTGGCGGACTGAACTGAAATTTTAGTATTTTATTCTCTTAATAACGGAATAACACAAAACCACGTGAAAAATGCTGTAGTCTTCATAACATATATTTTTACAGCATTAAAATCTGCATAACTAAATCATATTTTTATCCCAAAATTGACATTTTCTATTTATTCAAAAAACTAAGTAAATAAACGGATCTTTGACTAGATTTTACGTTCCTGCCACTCTTAATGACATACAAAGACAGGACACATGAGAATTTAAAATTATTTCAATTATTTATTTAAAATATCTCCATGGTTTTTAGGGTACAATTTGGAGTGGTTTTTTTTAAAGGACAGCACTACATTTATTTTTTACATGCTCAAATGTTAATTTATAATTAATTAAACATAACAATAAAACACAACCATTAGCAACAGTTTGGGATTATTGTAATATGCTCATTGTTAAACGCTTTAACAAAAATTGTAGAAAAACAGGTACATGAAATAGATCGTCCATCCATTTAAAATATGCAAAACGTTGATTTCATGGGCAACACATAAATGAAGCAGTTCTCTAGTATCCTGTTCCAAAACACGCCGCTTTTCGGTGATACGAGTGACATTTTATGGATTTTCCACCAATCGAAGAAAAACTTCCCAATAATAAGCGATCTCTACCGTATAAACCCTTCATCTGAGGGAAAAGTTTGAATTGCTTTTTTGTTCCTTGGTTTATGTTCTTTATTTTTCTATTGACTGTTTTTCTCGGAAGTGCAAATGTTAAGTTCTAGGGGCAGAAAAAAAACGAGTTTTTGCCATTTTTTTTTAATTTTCACAATGTTTCGTCACAAAACGTTTTTGGCAAGCGTCAGATTCGGATTCAACACTCCCAAAAACATATTAAGCAGTCAAAAGAAAACTTTTGTATGCAATCTCGAAGAAACAACATAGTTATCGTCCTATAAAACTTTCGTTCGTAAGAGAAATCTCTCGCAACTAAAATGCATTTAGTAATCATCATTGGAGTTTTTAGATGGTTGATTTGATGAAAAATATTATTAAAGCAGTTTTTATAGTATTATATTCCAAAAAATGCGGCTTTTTGGCGATACTAGTGACATTTTTTGGATTTCCTACCAATCGAACAAAAATAGCCCCTTTTTCAACGTGCTCCATCGGTGAAACTATGCATCTGGGAGAAAAGGTGTAGCTGACTTTTTTGTAGGTTGGTTAGTGTTCTTTATTTTTTTGTATGACTGTTTAGCTCAGAATGGCAAAGGTAATGTTCTAGGCACAGAAAATAAAAAAAGGGGAGAATTTTGCCATTTTTTGTATTTTCACACAATGTTTCCTCATAAAATTGTGTTGGCAAACCTCAGATTCGAATTCAGCACAAAAAAAACATACAGAGAGCAAAAAATCTCTTCTACCCCAAAATTTTCTCGAAATGACATTTGAACACAATTTGACTGGCTAATTCAGAGTCCCTAGTTTCATATTAAGAAAAAATTTTACTACTAATTTAACTACTAATAATAAGGCAAAAAAAAAGAGAATCTTGCTAAAATCATATTATTGCTATAACTTAATGGTAGGTATACCACGGTTAAAAGAGTGAGACAGAGAAGGACCTCTGGTATAAATAAATCGTCTTCACTGTAAAAAAAAAGTATGTTGAATTTACAGAAAAAAAACTGTCAATTTTTGCGCCAGTTTTTCTCTGTTTATTTCACAGATATATTGTGTTATTTTTTACAAACTTTCCTTTTTATTTAAGGTTTTTTTCTGTAATTTTAGCAGAAATCTTCTGTGATTTTTAACAGAATTTTCATTATTTTTATGGTTTGTTTCTGTTATTTTAACAGAAACAGTCTGTGATTTTTATCAGGCTTTTTATTTTTTTATGGTTTGTTTCTGCTAATTTAGCAGAATTGAAGTTGTTCTTTAAGGGCACTCAAAACCTTTCAAAATACATTTTTAATTATCTGGATTTTAGAATATTTTAAGTGTTTAATGTTGTCAATCAAGCTTTTATTACATTTTCAGTCACCAAACTACACTGCAAAAAAAGTTTGTCGAATTTACAGAAAAAAATTTTCATCCAGGACGCCAGTTTAATTCAGTTTTTATCACAGATCTTCTCTGTGTTTTTTCACAGTCCATCTGTTTTTTTAAAGAGAATTTCTGTTATTTTAACTAAGTTTTCTTTTAACAACATAGAGGGTGCATTGTGTTACATTTTTTGATGACGTGGGAAATAGACCAGTAAGTGTTGAGTGTGACGTCACAACGTTGTGTTGCACGTTAATACACCAACTTAGTCGCTCTTGATGTACCCTAAATATTTCAATTTTTACATATTAACTAAAAATAAGCATAATTTTAGTGGTGACTATTAAAGTGTTTGAAACTGAGTATGTCTGGTGTTTAAAATTGAAAGCATTGAGTGGTCATATTTGAGACAATTACGTTTCATAACTAAATGAGAACATCGATTTACTCAAATTTGAAACTGTCATTTCTCTCAGTCTAGGATGGAGATACAAGAAGGGATGAAGTTAGATAAAACTTACTTTTGTTTTACGGCAATTCTATCTCCAATTCTAATTCTAAAACCCAAACTCAAACTGAAATTGACCGCTAACATAAAGGCGGTTACAGTCAGACGTATTTAGAACCTCTCTGTAATGTTCTAAAACAAAATTCTTGATTAATTAAAGAAGATAATTATAAAAAATCAAAGATTTTTGCTTCAGGTTTTGCAGCGCCGTCTCTGGGGACAAAAACCAACTAGATTTAGTACAGAAAAAAGCTGTTTTTTCTAAAAACAGATTTTTCCTGTAAAAATACACAAAATATCTGTAAATATACAGATTTTTTTTACAGTGTTATAACAATTAAACTGAAGTTTTATGTAAAATGCATTTAAAAGTCCCTTTGGAAATATTTGGGAAAGGAACAAGTAGGAGGAAACGTCCCTTTAAAATTATATAATAAAAATACATATTTACAACTGTAGTAAAAAAATAACCAACATTATAACCAAATGATTAAAATGCAGTTAACCGCTCAAACACATGACATAAACTTTTGAAACATGTTTCAAACCCCTTCAATGAGCTCAAACTTACTGACAAACAACATTTAACGAAATCCTAAAAGTTAATTCACAGTTACGATTAATACACTTAACGGAAGCCTGAGAGAAAGAAGTGATATACATGTCATCGCGCGTTATTTCCCACAACATCATTACCATTTTAATTAAGGAAAATCTCTAAAAGAACCCCCTACAATGACAGCTTCTGATGAAGATCAAGCTGGTTGTCCCATAATGTCTAAGCTGAGATTGGACAAAGGTATCACATATCCAATGTTATTCAGATTAGTAAAGGGATTATGTGTCAATGTATCGCTTGTCAACATCAAAGGTTTGAAGTGGTTTTCAGGTCCTTGAAGTTTGTTATTTCCTTTTGGCATTCCTCGCTTAGATCGAGAAGTTTGTAAAGGGCAGCTTTGTAGAGAGTAATGAGAAAAGTAAAGTGAATTGGTATCTTTTGTGACTGAAATGTGATTTGCGTTTTAGTAATTACGTTTCGAGCAATGGAATCAGCTTCAAAAGATATTTTAAGAGATAAAGTCTTCATCGATATCATGCATTTGTTTCTAAAAGTAGTTTGTTTTGAGGAGCGGACGATCCATAGAATTTTCAATTCAACGGTGTATTTTTGAATGTGTTACCAACCAACCTAGTTGGACTTCACGCATGTTGTTGGTTGTCAATATTTGTATTTGTATTAAAGTGAATATTTATTATTGATTTCCATGTAAATATATCTTTATTAAAAATTTTAAACGTATTCGTTGAGATTACACTTTTTATAACTAATATTGGAGTAATTTTACTGTTTTCAGGATTAAAATTTTATAAAGCATTTGTTATTCTATGCATTCGAATTTTCCAGGGCGACTTATGTAGTACTTTTAAAATAATTAGGACATCCTAATAACCTAAATAAAATTAATAAAGGCTACCTTTACTAGAATCTATTTTAAGTTCATTTTTCATTTTTAAATTTATTCTAATCCAAACAATTATTTTTTTTGCAAGAAAGTAATTTTAAACTGAAAAAATTCTTTTCAACCCAATAAGAAGTGAATATTATATTATTTACTTTTTTCTAGAAACTATTGCAGTTTTTTTTTTCATTTTAAATTTATGCTAATTCGAATAAATAATATTTTTAGTTGAAAGTAATTATAAACTTACACAGTCATAGAAGGAAGTAGTTAAATTTGTGATTTTTTTCATGCATGTTTATAGTGAAAAACTAATAACATAATTCAGTTTTTAATAGTTGTAAATAATTTTGTTTCATATGAAACAGTTAAAATTTTAAAATTATCAATATTGAAAGACAGGTCTAATAATAGATTCAATTAAAATACATTTACCGTTTGGTATTACTTATCTGATTTGATCGCCTAAGTTTAGAAATATAATTAGAAATTACAGGATAACCGAAGACAACATACAGATATACGAGGGTGGTCCCAGAAGTAACCGGCCTAACAAAGAAAAACTAAAAATTTTTGGAAAATTTTTCCCAATTTCTCTAGATAGTCTTCTTTTAGCCCCATACACCTCTTCCAGTGAAGTTCCATGGGTTCCATGACATATTTTTAGAAGGATTCGTAAAAGCCCTCAAAATGACCGTTAACAGCATATTTTACTTGATAATTTTTGCAAATCTTTTCCCATCGAACCATTTTTTGAGGTTTAGGAGCAAAAATAACCTGTGGGAACAAAATCTGGGGAAAACAGCACGTTTGAGTAATTTAAACATTGATTTAACTGATTTTAGCCATCCCGACAATGGACGCAATTTGCATCAATTGCGGCAGCCATCTTGCACAAAGCTTTTTCAATATGAAATTTTCTATCAAAATTCTGTAAACTGCACTTTTTGAGATCCCTGTTTTATCTGCTAGGTCCCTCACCTTCGATCGGCGATCATCCACCAACATTTTATGGATTTTTTTAACCAATTCTGGAGAAGGAACTTCATTTGGTCGACCGGTTCGTTGTTCGTCTTGGCAGCTCGTGCGACCACGTTTAAATTCCGCCACCCAGTATTTGATGGTGGAAAATGAAGGGGCAGAGTCCCCCAGTGTGGAATCCAGCTTCGCTTTAATATTCGTGCAACTTAAGCCCTTCAAATGGAAGTATTGAACAACGAAACGATGCCCATTTGTATCCATCTTTAAAATTTTACTGCACTTGTTTTCTATTAGAACCCGCGAAAACGAATTCTAATTAACTTTCCCCATTCCGATTAAGAATTTGGTCCTAATTATGTTTGAACTTTCGCCTCTAGTCATTTTTTCGGTTTAATAAGCGCCATCTGTAGGTCAGGCCGGGTACTTTTGGGACTACCCTCGTATCAAGGACAGCGACACAATTTGGTGATATTTGATAAATAGTTAGTTACTAATTGTTTTAGCAGTATTCACCCATTACTACCTCACGTCCCTTTTTAGGGACGTTTTTTAAAAATCCTCCTATTTCTACAAAAATTGTTCCTTTGAATCAAAATATGCACTGATGTATCTCTGATCTTCATAGAACATAAAGAACACAAGAAGAAAGCAGAATTTAAAATTTTTTTCACTTTTTATAAAGTTGGAAGATAGAATTTTTCAGAAAAGTGCTTTTTTAAAAATTTTAAAAGTAAAAGCTTAAAAATCCTAGTTGTTATTTTTAAAAAATTTCAAAATAACAACTAGGATTTTAAAAATTTTTAAAAAATTTCAAGCTCCCTTGAGGGTTATAGACCTATTGCCTTAACCAGTTTGACTTGCAAGCTCATGGAAAAAATGCTTCTTGCCAGACTCCATTACTTTCTGGGACTCAATCAACTTTTACCACCTGAACAATATGGTTTCAAAAAAGGGCACAGTACAACTGATCAAGTGCTGTACTTTTGTCAAAAGATCAGAGATGCCCAAAACCATAAACCAACTCGACATACCGTGGCGGCCTTGTTGGATTTATCTAAGGCTTTTGATACAGTTTGGAAAGACAGGCTTGTTGTAAAATTGCACGCCTCTTTCAATATTAGGGGATCTGCCTTGGTTTGGATATCTGATTTCCTGCACCACAGATCCATTAGAGTTAAATTCAACAGGATCCTTTCAGATCCTTTTACTCTGAGTCAGGGCGTCCCTCAGGGATCTGTTTTAAGCCCTACTCTTTTCTCGCTGTATCTGGCTGGAGTAGAGAAAAGGAAATCAGAGCTAGCCGACATTGCAATATTTGCTGATGATATCGTTCTTTGGAGTTCAGGCACGGATGTGAGTAACATCGAAACGATCCTTAACACCACCTTGGTGGCCTTCTCAGAGTTTGCTTCAGAACATAAATTGACTTTCAATCCTCTAAAATCAATACAGACTTTTTTCACCACCAATAAACATCTCTATAACTATAAGCCAAAGTTATACTACGATGCACATCCACTCACATATGAAAAACACCCCAAGTACTTAGGGTTCATCCTTGACCCAGAATTTAACAGCAATAGACATATTGACCATTTGGTTTCGAAGGCCCGTAAACGACTAAATATACTAAAATACCTTGCAGGCAGGGATTGGGGAGCAGATGCAGTTACACTTAGGACCACTTATATTACACTAATTAGACCTATTCTTGAATATGGCTATCCAATCTACTCCTGTGCGTCTGAAACTAACCTGCGGAAGTTGGAACGTGTTCAACTGAGTGCTGCTCGCATTATACTTGGCCTCAGAAATAGCTGCCCAGCTGATATAGCCTTATTTGAGACCAACTTACAACCACTGCATATTAGAAGAAGAGCCAACTTAGTTAAGTATTATAATAAATTATACAGCTACGGCCTTCAACATCGTACTTCCTCATACCTTCACTCTTGGCACAACAACCAAAGACTAAAGAAATTCAGTCCTTTTAGTTTTGCAGAATCCCATGCCTTGATCTCTCGAGCGGTAGAGCCTTCATCCTTGAGATCTAGTATTGACCCCTCAGATGGACTAACTAGAGTATTTTTCCATTACGATCTCAACTCCTCTGCAAACAAGCAAACTCATCATGACGAGCATTTAAGGCAGCTGGCTTTGGAAATTATAAGTTGTATTCCTAATGATGCAGCGAGAATCTACACCGATGGTAGTCGTACTGATGATCGAACTGGTAGCGGTGTTTTTATCAAGACCCCTCACCTTGAGACTACATTGAAGCAGCGCAACCCAGACACTTGCTCAGTTTTTAGGAGTGAGTTAATTGCGATAAATTTAGGGCTTGAGGCTATCAAATCATCAGAAAGTGAGTTTAGCGATCTTTGGATCTTGTCGGATAGCCGCAGTGCGCTTCAACATCTTAGCGACTGGAACTCTGCAATCGACGAAACAAGTATGTCTATCCTTCTCAACCTTAGGAAAATATCTCAGGACCACGACGTACACCTCCAATGGATACCATCACACGTCAACATTTATGGTAATGAGATTGCGGATAGACTGGCCAAAGAGGGTAGTGAGAAGGAAGCGGCCACAGACGCTTCGCTTACTTTCCAGGAACTGTACTCAAATGCAAGATCTAGAATTGACAAAACTTGGCGTACTCCACCTGATCACCAATGGTACACCAGAACATCCCCTGGCACTCTCCTGGAGCTCAAATGTGATCGTGGCTCACAGACTGCTCTAGCAAGATTTGCTACTGGCCATCTGAAGTGCCTTTCTTTTGAACGTGGCAGAAAAATCCACCCCATCTGCCCAAAATGCCGTAGCCATCCAGCTTCACCGGATCACATTCTTGGATGTGTTGGACTTTCCAAAGAGGACTTAATATCTGACCCTCTCATGGTCATTGACTTTTTGGCGGTCAACAACTTGATGGAGTTGATCTGACAAATGTCAGATGCGAGGATAAGCAACAACAACAAAAAATTTCAATGCTGATATATATTATTGTTTATACATTAAATCAGTTGGGGTGTTTTTTTATTTTTCCAAAATATTTCATCTTGACCTTATTTTGGACCCTCGAAAAGCGTCCCTAAAAAGGGACGTCAGGCACGAATGCCCCCGTGGTTTTCCCCATAGTGAAATGCTAGTGTTTCCTTATTTTTTTCATCAAAACGCGTTCGATTCTGATAGGAATTAAATAACTGATATTTATAAAATTACTTTAATTTTAGCTAATAAATTTATTATTTTTGTTTATTTTTTTTTGGAAAATACTGTTGAATCTGCTAAATTAATGGAATAAAAAGTCTTAAATTATAAGGAATTAATTAATTTGTAATAATTAAAGGTAATAAATTAATTATTTTACTATATTTATTACTTATGCAAATATGTTCCGGTTATATTTTAATTAAAAGTTTAATAATTATTAGTTATAATGACTTTTTGTCATTAAAATTGCCAAAAAAGTCGCTTTTGTGATAAATTTTCGGCTTTTTTCCTAATTAGATGTGGCTAATCATTGTGTTATATACTGCAGATCAATCTGTATCATCTGGCTTGCTAATGCACATCCCCCTAAGGCTTGATTTTTGGGGAGAAATTTGTGTTCCGCACAATAAAATTAAATAAAATGAAAAAAGTATGGGCATTTGAAAGACTTAAACTTCACAAATTGAGATATTCTGATGGATTTGAGGTGTGTAAAAGTAAATATTACTTAATATTAGGTAACATATAAACAAAGAATGCCTTTTTCAATTAAAAATATTAATTAATTTGCAATTAACATAGATTTGGGAGGAAAAAACGTGTTTTAGAGTGTAAAAAATGCTCAAATTACGTTAATTAAGGTTAATTGGATAAATAATTAATGTTTTTTGTTCCTATTGATGTTAGAGTATCGTTCCGATCACTTTTGCTGCACTTAATAAGGTAGAAAATATTTTTGAGGCTTTAAAAAAGTTTTCTACCATGCGCTTACTATAGAGAAAACAACGGGGGCATTCGTGCCTGATGTCCCTTTTTAGGGACGTTTTTTAATTTTGGTGTAAAAATTAAAATTTTAACCTGGAATTTTTTTTACTATTTTTCCAGTTGTTTTGGGGCTATTTACTATGTTTTTACCAAATATTTAAGAAAAATAAAAAGTTGGGCATTAATGGGTTAAAGTATTCCCAAACTTCCAAAATAGTATTTGACAACCGTAAGAAAAATAATAATCATTATTACTGTAAACTTAATTCACATGAGATGCGGTTTTCGTAAAACCGTAAGTGGATTTTACCGCTATCCTGTTTTGAAGGATATCTATCCCTAGCTTTTTTTCTTACACCGTAGGTCACTGGCGTTTTTTAGAGTAACATTAAACTTTTAAGAACTTTATAAAGTTATAATTGCACTCATTTTTATCAGATTAGTAGTATACACTAAAGTTAAATCTATGGACTTATAGTATTACTTCTAATGTACTATTTCAAAGATTATTAATATAAGACATCGAGAAGCTCCGAGGGGGAATTGCAGTTTCATCTATGCAGAAGCAGTTGAGAAAATTATGTATTTTAATAATGAAGTTATTTAATCTGGTTTAGGATCATTAATATTAATTTTTCCAATGAGAATTATTCAGGAAGAACATCAATAATTTATTTCTGATTTGAATAATAATTAATGAATTAATAATTTTATTTTACATTGACATGCCCATGTTTTTTATTCTCACACATGGTCTGTGATGAAAATATTAGCTTCAGTATGTCCAAACCAAGATAAAAAAAATGGCGAAGCTATACTTCATAGCAACGTTTCCTGAACCCATTACGTCACAACGCGGAAGGAGAAAGTGAGTAAACACAAAGCTTGTTTAGTTGATAGGAGAAATTTCAATACGTGAATTGTGATAAAAAGAAACTAACATGAGTTTAACGAAATAATCATATTTTAAAATTGACGTTTTTGTTTCACTTGAAATTCAGACACCGTGATGGGAATTACTTTGTTGGTTAGTGACGTAGTAGGTTCAAGTTAAGGTGCTGTCTAGTAGTATAATTTTTTATGGCCAGTAAAATATTTTTATTCAATGAAATGTTGAGGTTATAAAATATCACAGGAAGTTAAAATTTTAAAAGCATTAAATGAATTTGTAGCGATTATTTCAGAAATGAAACTTACCTGCTAAAGTAGCTGTTACGTAAGGCTGAAGAGAAGCTACTCTCTTTAGATAACGCAGACGTTGGCCAGACACATCAGCTAAATATCTTACAAATAGTGTAAAGACATATTACATAGACATATTATAGGGGGTTTTCTAACTTGATTTCGCGTGCTTTTTCGTGATTATGCTTAGTGAAAATAGCCATTTTGTTCCTTAAAATCTGTAGTTTACGAATCGCGATGGTGGACACTTCGGGTCTGCGCCAGGGGATGGTGAGAGGCGCAGAAGTGGAAAATCGACGAGTTTCAATTTTGTGTTGTTTGGAGTCAAAATGGTTCCTTTTACCTTTTTAATTTGCTCAAATGCTCCATAATACGAGAGAGGCGAGGGAGGACTAACGGGACATAGAGTTTGGAAAGGATCAGTTCACTCCAGTAGAAGGGGTGGAAGGATAAAGTTTAACGTAAAAATTTGTAAGCCTATTTTCTCTGAGGCGCAGGCTTATAGTCGTCCATTAACGTAATGAAAGATGACATTCTTTTCCTTATTTTCAGGCGAGAAAGAATTGCGATAGTAGAAATCAGGCAACGCTCGCTAGGGGTAGGGAGAGGGGCAGGAAAAAATTACGAAAATCAGCAATATCTCCTGAAAAATAATTTCTTTTCTGCACCAACTGCGGTTGAATGTTTTGTAAATTGACACCAAAAATGGGTAAAATGCATTAAACCGATTTTCGAACGATTCTTCTACTTAAAATAGGGCCTGAAAGGTGTAGAAAAAAATAAGGGGAAATTCTCAACTTTTAAGTCTTTTAAAAACTTATTTTTACTCGTGAAGAAGCACTAATTTCAGGCTAATTTTCCCTTTACACACTTAAGAATACGAAATACCATCGTAGATATCTGGGACCTGCGATTAAGGAGGGGGGCAGGGGCAGAAAAAAATATTCCTGTTTTTATACTCTTCGTGAGAGTAAAATTCAAAATTTTCTACTTTTATTAGTCATAAGTGGTGCAAATAAAGAAGATAGATACCTGACATGTCTAACAGCCCGTTAGAAAAGAGTTCCTCCCATTGGAAGGTGAAATGGAAGGGTTAAGCGGAACATAAGGAATTATATGGGATGTTTTGAAAAAAATTGTGTCTATTTTAGTGAAATAATGTAGAAATCTATTTGAGCAGGTTCTATGTAATCTGTAGAACAGGAAATGCGACAATAAGTAACTTTCATTCTCGACCGAGGATAATAATTGGGGCAGAAAAAAAGTTAAAATTATACCTTACTGAGAAAAAGAGTAATTATCCTGTTTAAAAGGTTTTATGGACTGAAATGTTTGATTGGGGTCACTCAAGGTGGTCTATCCTGAGAAGCATAAACTCATCTTTGGGGGTTGAATGGATGAAATGGAATACAAATTCGATTTTTTGACAAATGGCGTGAAATTGTTTGAAAGAGAGTGATAATAAACAAATCAATTTATCTCTCCAACTCTCTCGAATGGGTTACCCGACAATGAAATTTGGGAATCAAGACAAGGGTCCGTGGTCGGCGCAGAAAAATTTTATACATTAAATTTTAGTTTGTATAATTGGGTCTAAATAAGATAAAATATCCCTAAAATAAGAAAATTCATAGCAGACATGAAGGAGACCCATGTTAAAACTGTTTCTTGGAGGGTAAGAGGATAAAATAGAATATTAGGTGGTATTACATTTTACTATTTTACTAAAAAGTGAGTATTTCTCGCAAAAATTGCATTAAAACGATTCGATTTTCCAATTTTACTCCATGGAATATGATACGTATAAGATAAATCTGTAGTATTAGGCAGGGGAAGGTTAGTTGGGCAAAAAATACCTGTAATTATTACAAAATTAAGACAAAAAACTTTATAATCTAATTTTTTCAGAAATAATTAAATGTCTTAAATTTGTAATAACTACAGGGTTTTTTTGCCCAACTAACCTTCCCCTTCCTAATACTACAGATTTATCTTAAACGTATCATATTCCATGGAGTAAAATTGGAAAATCGAATCCTTTTAATGCAATTTTTGCGAGAACTACTCACTTTTTAGTAAAATAGTAAAATGTAATACCCCCTAATATTCTATTTTATCCTCTTACCCTCCAAGAAACAGTTTTAACATGGGTCTCTTTCATATCTGCTATGAAATTTCTTATTTTAGGGATATTTTATCTTATTTAGACACAATTATACAAACTAAAATTTAATGTATAAAATTTTTCTGCGCCGACCACGGACCCTTGTCTTGATTCCCAAATTTCATTGTCGGGTAACCCATTCGAGAGAGTTGGAGAGATAAATTGATTTGTTTATTATCACTCTCTTTCAAACAATTTCACGCCATTTGTCAAAAAATCGAATGTCAAAGAATCGAAACAGGATAATTACTCTTTTTCTCAGTAAAGTATAATTTTGACTTTTTTTCTGCCCCAATTATTATCCTCGGTCGAGAATGAAAGTTACTTATTGTCTCATTTCCAGTTCTACAGATTGCATAGAACCTGCTCAAATAGATTTCTACATTATTTCACTAAAATAGACACAATTTTTTTCAAAACATCCCATATAATTCCTTATGTTCCGCTTAACCCTTCCATTTCACCTTCCAATGGGAGGAACTCTTTTCTAACGGGCTGTTAGACATTTCAGGTATCTATCTTCTTTATTTGCACCACTTATGACTCTAATAAAAGTTGAAAATTTTGAATTTTACTCTCACGAAGAGTATAAAAACAGGAATTTTTTTCTGCCCCTGCCCCCCTCCTTAATCGCAGGTCCCAGATATCTACGATGGTATTTCGTATTCTTAAGTGTATAAAGGGAAAAATTAGCCTGAAATTAGTGCTTCTTCACGAGTAAAAATAAGTTTTTAAAAGACTTAAAAGTTGAGAATTTCCCCTTATTTTTTTCTACACCTTTCAGACCCTATTTTAAGTAGAAGAATCGTTCGAAAATCGGTTTAATGCATTTTACCCATTTTTGGTGTCAATTTACAAAACATTCAACCGCAGTTGGTGCAGAAAAGAAATTATTTTTCAGGAGATATTGCTGATTTTCGTAATTTTTTCCTGCCCCTCTCCCTACCCCTAGTGAGCGTTGCCAGATTTCTACTATCGCAATTCTTTCTTGCCTGAAAATAAGGAAAAGAATGGCACTTTTCATTACGTTAATGGACGACTATAAGCCTGCGCCTCAGAGAAAATAGGCTTACAAATTTTTACGTTAAACTTTATCCTTCCACCCCTTCTACTGGAGTGAACTGATCCTTTCCAAACTCTATGTCCCGTTAGTCCTCCCCCGCCTCTCTCGTATTAAGGAGCATTTGAGCAAATTAAAAAAGTAAAAGGAACCATTTTGACTCCAAACAACACAAAATTGAAACTCGTCGATTTTCCACTTCTGCGCCTCTCACCATCCCCTGGCGCAGACCCGAAGTGTCCACCATCGCGATTCGTAAACTACAGATTTTAAGGAACAAAATGGCTATTTTCACTAAGCATAATCACGAAAAAGCACGCGAAACCCATTTTCGTGAAGTTAGAAATCCCACTATTAGGTTGAATTTAAATGCCAAACAAAATTTTGAATACTGGTGATAAATTAATTTGATGAATAATCTATATATATGTTACAGTTAAAGACCGGAAATCAGTTAATTTACAGATAACCTAGGTAATTTGCAGATTAACGAGGGTGATCCGTTAAAGAGCGAAATTTTTTTCAATTTCTAAGATTACCTAGGTAATCTTGAAATTACCTAGGTATTCTGCACTCTACCGACTAGACACTCGTTAATCTGCATACTGCCTGCAATCAGTTATTTTACATATTAACGAGGGTGATCCGTTAAAGTACAAAAATTTATTTTATTTTTATAAAAAGTTTAAGGTGGTTGGGGGGGCTGCCGCCCCCCCAAACCCCCCTGCCCTAACTATAACCAAACTCGTTTTGGGGATAAATAGTAACAATGACGAATCAAAAAAGGGGACTCGGTACTTTTTGATATTACACAAAGCACGCAAATCACACAAAAATAGTATTGAAATAGGAATTTTAATACGAATAGAATATAAAAGTACCAACTTAGATTTTGTATCAATTGTGATTTTTCGATCTCGATTTGACAACATATTTCAATGAGCACTTAAAATATCAAATCTTAATGAAAGCGCGGTGTAATCGGCTGCCAGCCTATCCTAAACTATTGCTAGGATTCGCGCGATCGATTACATATCTTAAACCCTTGTCCAGGTTCTAGCGATTATTGAATTAACGTTTGTTGAAAAAATATTTCAACTGCTGGGACATTTGCTTTCGTTAAAAGAAATATCTGTCACTCTGAAGTCGGAGCTTCAACACAATTGTTTTAAAATACCAGTTTTAGTAGTAATTTACTGAACTTAAGCTTGTAAATTTACTGAACTTACTTGCTTGTATTAGTTTGTTTAACATTCAACTTGACAACTACCAGTGATACGCACTAAATTTGAAATCAAAACACAAAATATGACAACAAACGTATTGAAACCCGACTGCTTAGGGGTAAGCGCATGGCGCAGTGAGCCCCTCAACATTTTAATAGAAAGGATTGAGCGAAACAAACTATTTTGAACTTCAACTATCAAGAGGCCGTTATAGTGTAGATTCTCTAGGTAAAATGCGAAAAACTCAAATATCCGCACATTAACGATAGAAATCAGTTAATCTTAAGTTTACCTAGGTATTCTTTAGAATAACTAATTTTCAATTTTAGCGGTAATCTATAGGTATATATAAAAATCAATGTCTGTCTGTCTGTCTGTATGTTTGTATGTATGTATGTATGTATGTATGTCCTTTATAGTTTTAAACTTTTCGAACCTACATTAACTATTAAACTATACCACGTTGATCTACTCGCTCCAAGGAAGGTTTCTGAAGAATAATAATTTAAAATCGATGCATCCTAATAACTTTTTTGGTCAATTTTATGGTTGAAAACCCATATTTCATGTCTAACTTCAGGGCAAAACCACATTGTTGTAAATATAACAATAGAAGATGTAATTTTAATTGTTGTAGGCATATTCTCGATTGTTGCAGTTTAAAATCCATTGTTGTAGCATGCACATAAAATTGGCTCCTTTATTTAACTATTTCCACATTTGGACTGGCGAAGCCCATCTGTAACACACCAAATAGTTTTCTTTAAAAATGGACTGGCGAAGCCCATCTGTAACACACCAAATAGTTTTCTTTAAAAATGGACTGGCGAAGCCCATCTGTAACCCACCAGGTGATATTTTTTAAAAAACTGAAACCCGGGCGAAGCGCGGGTCTAGCGCGTCAGCGCTAGTATATATATAAAAATGAATGTATGTTTGTCTGTATGTATGCATGTCCTTTATAGTTTTAAGGGGGCTCAGTACCAAAATTTTGTCAAAGTATCGAATTTGAGATTTTGCAACAAAAATAAAGATAATACCCTTAGAATTATTCCTACCAAGTTTCATAATGATACGGGGATTCTAAGTGTGAAAATTTTTAGATTTATGAAGCCTAGATAGTGTTAAGAAGCCTAGTTTTCTATCTTTAAACGGCTTTTTCTCAAAACAAGGTTTTTAATGTTTAAAATCACAAGGCTTTTTTCTAATCATCCAAACCACTTCAAACTTTGTAGTCATTATCAGTAATACCTGTTTAACATCTTCAGGCATGGATTTTATAATATATTTATTAGAATTTTTTTTATGGAGCAGTAAAGTGGAAACTTAGGATATTTTTCGGAAAAAACTGCCAAATTTCAGAGTTTTTTTAATTTTTCAGAAACTTTTATAGATAATCAAATTTCCATGCCTACAAGTGACTATATATGTTTGATCTATGTTAAGACAAAAAATCAAATCAAAAGAACATTTATTCAGGGAGGAGTATCAATTTAAATTTAGGGTAATTTTGGGCATTGTTGTGAGGTTTTTTGTAATTTTTTTTAAAAATAAATTTTTGAACTTGCTTTTTGGGATAAATATGAATTAGTATGAAGTAAATACATAATTTAACACCTTAAAAGATAATAAAATCCTTTTATTAGAGAAAAAAATATTTTTGGTACTGAGCCCCCTTAAACTTTTCGAACCTACATCAACTATTAAACTTTACCACATTGATCTACTCGCTCCAGGGAAGGTTTCTGAAGAAAAATAATTTAAAATCGAAGCGTTCCAACAACTTTTTAGGTCAATTTTATGCTTAAAAACCCATATTTCATGCCTAACTTCAGGACAAAACCCCATTGTTGTAAATATGGTAACAGAAGATGTAACTTTAATTGTTGTAGGCATATTCCCGATTGTTGCGGTTTAAAATTCATTGTTCTAGCATGAACATAAAAGTGTCTCCTTTATTTAACTATTTCCACATTTGGACTGGCGAAGCACAACTGTAACACACCAGGATAATCTTCTTTAAAAATGGACTGGCGAAGCCCATCTGTAACGCACCAGATGATATTTATAAAAAAACTGAAACCCGGGCGAAGCCCGGGTCTAGCGCGTCAGCACTAGCTAATAAATAAATGTTCTTGAATTTCACTTCACAACTTTTTCTTGGTGCAAAAAGTTAGTAGATTTTAACAGTTTTCCAAAGCTTTCAAAGTAACGCATTCAAATTTTTAACTTTTAAATAATTAAATTCAATCAATCAAATTAAAGACAAAATTAGTGACTGTTTGATTTCAGTTCCATATAGATGAGGATTGGTTTTAATCTGATCAACTTAGTTTAAATATCGGTATGAACCTTGTCATTAAGATCAACATATTTGAGTCTCCCAATTTTATTTTCATTTAATTTAAATTTCACACTTAAACAAAAGAAGACATTATTATTACCATGTATCTAGAATACAACTTATTAAAATAATTCACAACATGTTTCCACTTTATTTCGCTGACACTTTTATATTTTAATATACCGTCATACCACTATTATATTTAAATTATCTTAGATTGAAGAAAACTTAAGCATGAAATAGAGATGGCAGCACATTTATCGGACAAACATTTAATGCACTTCTTTTCCCCAACATGGCGCCATCTCTAGGATAAGGTAGATTAGAGCTTTCCTACATAGACAAAAAAAATAATAACACACCCAGGCTGTAAATTTAAAAAAATACGAGTGTATCCCCAATTTTATCACTATTTTCCTATAACAGGTCAAATCTCATTTAGTTTAATATGAACATCTTTCTTATAAATTGACGGTTGATACAACCTGTAAAACACTTTTCTTCTTCATAAAAGCTCTACGCGGAAAAACAAACTCAACACACGATGATTGCATGTTAAAAAAAGCTTTTTAATCAGATATGTTTATTTGAAAATGAATAAATAAATGCATTTGAAAAAAATTATTCCCATTGTTTTTTACTTTTCAAATCAATTTTAAGCATTCCTTCCAGCTACCATTGTAAATATGGTGCATAATTGAAACGAGGATTTTGAGTGCGCAGGATGAGGTTTCTCATGTTAACCATGATTTAGCAAAAGTTGCGTTACTCCAACTCCAACTAATATGCTATTAACATTTAATTCCCAGAAATTTTGGTTTATAGATTTTTTAAACGACTTGAAACTATTATGGTTTATTAATTACAATCAATTTTCTTAAAGGAGACTATCAGTACCAAAATTTGAGTTGATTATTTGAAGTTGAGTTGAGTATTTTGAAAATTTTTATAACTTCATAGTGGCATCTTCTTTATAATCTGTTAAGATATTTCCCAATTTATCTTAGATCTTTTAAAAAACCGTGGTTAACCCATTAAGGGACGGAATTATTTTTTCTCTTCTAAAAAATTTTAACCCTTTCTAAATTACCTTCATTAATGTTAATAGAGTTGGAAAAAACTGATTTTTAATACTTCAGATGTAATTTTTAGGAAATATAGCATGCGGCCATAAGGTCACGATAGTCCTTTTTGTGAGTGAAATAAGAAAAATAATATTATTTTACTTGCGCAATTTTATTTACTTAGAGCTTACCAACTGATTGTAAACTCGTGATTTAACATTTAAAATACTAAATTCAATCTCCGTGATTAGAGCGGAAACCAGGGGCGTACAGAAGGGGTGTGAAGTGGCACGCTCCTTTCCCAAAATTTGGACAAGGTGTACCAAAACAAGTTAAAACCCCGTAGGGTCAAATTTCCAAAACTTTTCTGGGGAGGACTCCCAGACCTGTTTTGGTACTTCAAACTGTACCGTAATACCGTATTCACAATATAAAATGCTACAAGGTTGATTGGAACAGGTATTGTTTTTGTGTGTCATCGTTTTTATGTAAAATGCAATATTTTTTTCCAAAATGGGACCTATTACCATTTTTATGAATGTAATTCTCAAATATCATGACAATCACTCAATTTCATATGAAAAAAGGTGATATAGTATGTTAAACCTGAACTGAAATAGACAGTTAAAAGTGTCTACGTAAATGACTAGCGTGACCATATGGTATAGCAGTATTAAAACTTAATTTTAAAATATATAAGGTACCTGTGCCTAATATGGACACCCTAAGGGAAATGTATTTTTTTCACCCCCTTGTACACGTCATAGGACTCCAAAAATGTATGACCACTATCCCTGGACTGTTGACTATCATTATTAAAATTAGCGACCTTGTAATTATTCTGGTTCAATTTCAATGATAAAAACAAAAAAAGTATGCAAGTGTCCATATTAGGAACCACCTGTCCCTATTATGGACAGGTGGCTACTTATTGACATTCTACACTGTGTGTATGGAAGCACCACTCTTCCAAGTAATTTTAGAGGAGAGGGGATAAAAAAATTATTTCTTAAAGTATTGCGGGGGAGGGGGGCACAGTAAATATCTTCAGAACATGCACTTCGTAATGTTATGTACGGATACTATAATTAAGATTAAAAATATTTATAAACATTAATTTATTATGAATTAGCTAAATAAAATAACATAAAACATATAATTATTTTACAAATTTCTGAATCTGAAGATTCACATGCTGTACTTTCAATGTGAACATAAGGTGTCCATATTGGGAACAGGGCGTAGTTTTACTTGATCTTGCAATAAATAAACAAAGAAAACATTTTTAAGCAATATACGCAATAGCAAACGAAAATATGTTTTATCCGCTTTCTAAAACACTCCATTTTTTAATATTTAAAGTAATTTTACCATATCTAATAAGAATTTAAACTTGACCTGTAATTACTATCAGCACACCATGAAAACACAAATTTCCTTCAAAATGGTGAACAACGCGCTTTTTTGCACTTTCCAGACTAAATTATCTTTTAAACTGCTGTTCTTCAAGAACATGTAGTGCCAACTCTCGATCAAGTTTCTAATTTATTTAGTGAAAAATTACGACCCAATATTGCTGATCTAAAAATAGATCACTGGGCGTTCGGGTGTTAATATTTTATGTGATGCTTACAATATGATTATTCAGATTTTTCAACTCTAAACAATAAAAAATGAACAGGAGAATACTCAGTAATATTCAGGATGGACACAAATACAGATTTTCTTCAGAAATTGATCATTATAGTATTGTTAATTAAATTGTATAATTTTTCTGGTGGACGAATGAAAGGTAGACCTTCTTGATTGATTATTTAGTAAATCAAAAGATTGCAAATAGTATTATGTACTCAAGTTTATTCACATTAATTTGTTGATACAACTTAAGTCCATGCAAGCATTTTGTTTTGAAATACATTATAGGTAAAATTAATAGACAATTAAAAGTTTTTGAGATGTAAAAATCTTAAATTGAAAATTGTAATAATTTTTTTAATTCGCCCTAAACAGCTTTTACAACCTTTAAATTGACGTTATGGCAGAATATTAAGTTAATTGGAAAAGTATAGTTAATTAGAATAGGCCGGAAAAAAGCTTCAACACGCAGCAATTTTTATGTTGCCGAATAAGATACATTTTATTTCATGAATATCATTATTTTATAATAAAACTAATCCATAAAATTTACAAAAAAATCACCTAAGGCATTTTATTTAACTTAAATACACAATATTATGAAATATTATTTCTATAATATACATATAAATTTAAAGTTCTTGGTTCAATTCCCACTTGTTCACCAATTATTACTTTCAACATAGGCTATTCATATAATAAATCTTGGGTAAATTATTTAATTTTATAATTATTTAATTGTTTTTTCTCAGATTTATAAATAAATATGTATTTTTTAAAGAAAAATACTAATAGGTATATTTATTTTATATTTTTTATGATTTTTTGAGGTTCTACTATTACTTAGCTCTGTGACAAAAAATATCCTCCGAACGCCCAGTGATCTATTTTTAGATCAGCATTTTTTAACGAAACTAATGACTGTTTTCACAAAATTTGTTCATAATATTCATATAAAAGGCAAAATACACCAGATTCATGATTTTTATTCAAATCACCCAAAAAAATTATAATTTGGGCGTTAATGGGTTAATTCGTTCCAAAATTCGTGCATGCAATTCTCCGTGCTGCCTTCTGTTGAAGATTATGTGATTTAATGATAGATTTACCCATTTTACATACGTTTAATGTTTCCGCCATAAATATTTCTGTAAATGTTCTTTTTAATAGGAAACAGTTTTTTCCCACCAATTCAAAAATACCTTTACTTTACAATTGTACAAAAATGCTTTGAATTTATTTAAATATTTTATTATCATATAAAAGGGCATAATGTAGTTTTTAAAATACCTTTTAAACTTTATGTAAATAAATGATAATAGATAGAGAGATTAATTATTTTAGTATTTGCTAAAAAACATTTTAATGATTTTTATGAATTTAGTTAAGCTTACATAAAAACTTAAAAATCAGTTATACGTTATACCTTATAACTATGTGCAATTTGAAAGCTTCATTAGAAAAATCTATATATTATATTTTTTGAGAAAGACCAATTTCTAAGAAAGTGGTGCCCATTTTTTCTGCCCCGAGGGCCGCACATCCTTTTTAGATGAAGCTAGCGGAACAGAACATATCCCAAATTTAAAAAGGGATTTCTATTTAAATTTTTTTAGTCCTTCAGCAAGCAAGAAAACAAACATATAAGGCCACTGGAATCAAGGTCTAGTCCGAAAATTGTAATTAAAAAATTAACAACATACACTCGAACCTGTTTTTGTGCGATCCTTTTTTGTGTGAATTTTTATTTGTGCGACTATATTTGTGCGATTTTTCATAATGTGTGGTCTTTTTTACAGCGATTTTTATAAATCGCACAAAAAATGTCGCATACAAATAAAAGAAAGAGAAATAAATAAAGACCATACAAATAAAAAATTGCACAAAAAGGACCATACAAAAACAGGTTTGAGTGTAAGCATATTTATACACATTTTCGTCCTTTTTGAGTTTGCTGTTTAACAAATTCTAACAGGAACTACATGATGTATCTCTCTAAAGGGTTATTCATCATTCACTTCAAGGTTTCTTCAGCGAAAAACTTGAGAAAATGAAATATTTCTTTAAAGCGCAATTTATTACTTGAATTTATTTTATTAGTAAATGAAAGAATTGTATTTTTCTGAACCAATGAACTGAACTTGCACCACGTCTTTTTTTGGTATTACATCTTAGAGTTTTTTACTATAGCTTCAAGAAAATCAGGAAGGAATTATAAATATCTCGTTTTATAACATTTAATGACCTAATGTAATGAGGAAATAAACAAGGGTAGGAGTTTTTCCTACTTTGATACCTAGATGGCAGCAAAACAATAGGATACAAACATTTAGCACTACGAGTAACTCCTTATGAGTGAATAAATAGACAGGACCAATGTGAAATTTTTCAAATTATTTCTGTAACGTTTTATGTAAACATAAAGTTTAAATGAAAAAATCTTTTAACGTTTTAATATAAAATACCTTTTTTGTTTTGAGATGAATTTCATTTTCTAAAAAAAATAATCTGTGGTAGTTTTGTTAGGAACTTTTATAAAACTGGCAACAATAACATACATGAAAAAAATTTAATATCATACTAATAACCAAATTTTTCACATTGATTTAAAAAGGGAATACAACTATTTTCGATGGAGCTTCTTTAATAAATAATAATATTTTTTCTTGAAATATGATCATTAATTAATTTCTAAAAAAATTAAAAACTACAATTCGCAGAAGGGTTCTTGGTTTGGTGCATATCGTTACTTCTGTCTTGTACGAAAAAGTATTCGACATTGGTTAAATTCTTTCCTTTCATAGGTAACGTCACGTAGGCCACACATCCGATTCTAGCAAACGTAATTTTTGAAAATTAATTTAAAAAAATTAATGACAAAAAATCGACAAATTTGAAGAAGTCCGTTTTTTAACCCCAATGATTTCCAATAGTCAAAATCTTAAATTAACACAAGTGTTGTATTCCCTATCAGGGAATGTTGCTCTTGATAATTCCTTAAATTCCTTGAAGGTGGTTAAATTATTTTTTGTGGCCAACTATTTTTGAAAAGAAATTTTACACCTATTCATGAATAAAATAGACTTTACACCCTAAACAAAATTGTATATGAATATTTAACCGTTCTTATGAGTACCAAACATTATGTGTCATCTATAAGCGTGTTAAAATTGTACAGTTGAAAGCTGAAATCTAGTAGCTGCCGCTGGGGTTTCCCGAAAAAGCGCATGGGGATTTACAGCGTCTTGCTCGATCTCCAAATTTTCGGTGATAAAAACAGAATCTGTCGACAACTTCATGCCTGCTTAGGGAGCTTGAATCGTGGGAACTTGCTGCAGTACCATCAGGAGAGCGGCGACGTTGAGAAAAGCTTCGCGCATGTCGACTTCTGGATGCTGGTGGTAACGCCCTTTTGAGCGTAGCGATTTCCTGTATGAGTTATTGTAGTTTACCTTCGATGCGACTTGCATCTTCCTCCCAAAATTTCAAGGTGTTAAGCAGATTTTTTTCCATTACCGTCCGAAGTCCGTGGTCACCAATTTAGGAGTTATTACATCAAATATTTAGTGTTAAGCTTTATTATCTCAAGTAATCATATAAAAACTATTTACAGTAATCGAACAGCAGCATTTATAAATTTTATCCAACAATGCATTGCCATTCTGCAACTAACTTATTATATTTTAACTAGTGAATGTCTAGTGAATTTCGGCGGTCGCCACACAAACCTAACAATAATAACCCAAAGACATGTTTTTACCACTGAGCTATATAACAAACACTCAAGAGTTTGTTTTATAGCTCAGTGGTTTTTACTATAAGGCTAAGCGCGCACTAGAGACTTCTGTCTCGGCGACTTAAAACACTAGTCACTCGAGAGCAATGCATTTCTATGAGGAAATTCTTGGCCTAGTGATCTTGGTCTCGTCGCCATGTGCGCGCTCTCTAGCTTCTTGCAATAGCCAGGGAAGCAATTTTGTCTCTGTCGCCGAGACAAAAGTCTCTAGTGCGCGCTTAGCTTAAAAGTATCAAAGTCATTTAAATCATTTCTTAAAGTTTTGACGTCTAATCTATAAAAGCAACCAAGCTCAGTGAGCAAAACCGTGAACAAAAATGAATTTTGCATGTGGCACACCTAATTCCCCCAACTCCCAATTTCATTCCCAAGTCTTTCCAAAGTAAGTCCAAACAAAAACTATTCAATTTCAGTAAAAGGTACAAGAATCATTAGCAAAGTTCGTGCGATAGATCCCGTAAAAATGAAAAGGCGACGTCTTTCTCTGTGAGCTTAAATTGATTGATGACTCTTACGGAGCCAAGCATTCACAAAACTTGCTTCATCTGTCAAGCTTTCTTATGGTATCCTTTGAAGTATCAGCAAATTGGCTTCACCAAAGCGTGATCTGAGTAAGCAACTAATAAGGAAGGGAAAAGATGATACGTGTGTCATTTTATGGGAAACTCGTTCGTTATCGGTTTATGAAATTAAGAAGTGAAAAATGTGTTTATTTCCCAAAAAAGTTACATTAACTAAATGACACACGTTAATAATTAATATTTCTTAAAGACTTTTTACTTTGAAGTCAGGAACAATTCATTATTTTAAGTGCTAATTATAAATTTTTTAATTTATTAAATATTATTAACAGTACATCTTTATTTATTAAATCAATTTTTAAATTATGTTAAATAATATTTAAAAAATAATCGAAATGATATTTTTAATTGAGGGATTAAAAAGTTAAAAAGTATACACTCATTTTGCAGCTTTTAACTATTCATGTTTGATACATGATTTATGGGTAATTCATAAAATTTTAATAAACAGAAAGTTAAACTATTGCAGATCTTCGTTGCTTATGCCCACCAATTGATCATCGGAAGCTTCAATTTTTCATATTTTCAAGTTCTTTTAATACTTTCCAATTAAATGTTTTAATATAACTTTTGCTAATAAACTGTTCTTTCCGTTCTGGAAGCTTTTCTTTTTTTCTACATGTAAAATTCACAATGCATTTATCTACAAGGCGTCTTCCTTTATTCTGCAACATGGTGCTTAGTAAATAATGGGCCATATTCAGATCTTCGCCGACGGCGAAAAAGTTGAGCTAAATAGTTGAAACGGTATTTAGATTGACTTTTTCTCGACTCACTTTTTCGAAATCGCTGACGGCGAAATTACCGACTTTCTCTTCTCTCATTGGCTGAAACTGCGCTGAAACCTTGGAAACAGTTTGTTTACATTCTTCATTTGGTTGTACTTCGTAACAAAAATCGGGCGTCCATCTTTAGGGAAATTTGCATGCTTTGATTAGTAAGATGTAGAGTCATTAATGTCTGGATTGATATATTAAAATATTTGATAAATTTAACAAGAATGAGAGAGCACAGAAGAAAAATGGCACAGCTGAGATAAGAGTCGACCATGCCAAACCAACACTCCTTGCCCTGCTTCAGATTACTCCCGATAGCAAAGAAAAATTTGAGGTATGTAAATAGTTTTTTTTATTTAATTTTCTCATTATGGAATCTTTCAGAATTGGTAAATGTTTGTGTATTCAATATTTCGGATCAATTAGGTTGTGTTCCGTTAAATATCGCCAAGTTTGTTTTGGTATCAAATATTAGAAACATAGCTTCAACTATTACTAATCTTAATAGGATAAAAATGTTCATTTAGTATAAAATGGAATAATTTATAATGTTTTTAATTTTACACAAATCAACTTGGCAAATTTCTTTTTGAATTGTTATATTTTAAGATTAAGAATTCTGAATAGACTCGGAAGTCCAATTCAAGATTTGAATTAAGAAGGTGGATGTGTGTTCAGTACTTTTTTTTATTCAGAGAAAGTTATAAATGGAAAGCTTTAAAATAGATATATTTAAATGTTTATTTCAGTTGTAATAATATAAGAAATAGTTAGTTTGTGTTTTAAATTCATGAAAGATATCATTTTTGCACAGAATACATTAGTTATTACTTGTAATTCTTGATTTTTTTTATGTACAGCTTATAGCATTTTTTTGCATTGGAATATCACTATCACATATTTAAAGAATTCTTATTCTATCGCTTTCCACTAAACTAGCTTCCTTCAGCAAAAAAGTGTTTTTTAATTTTAGGATAGTATTAATTAAATTAAGAAGATTACACCAAGATAAAAATCATTGAATGCGAATATAAACATTTCAATATAATTAAATAACAATCAATTATGCTGCTTAATAATTTTTTCTTGTAAGTAATTAATATTTTCATTTTATGTTTACATGCAAATATAATTTTTTTCCAGTTCAACTAAAATGCTGTTTTCTGTGAATCCAGAAAGAAGTATTGAAAAGGGAAAATTATAAAAGTTTAAAAGGATGAAACTTCTATATAAACTGAAAGTTATCTTTTTAAAAATATTTGATAAATAGTAATGGAAATTAATCAATTATTCATTTAAATTGTTTTGAGGTATAGTTATTGTATTTGATAATTTATGAAAAACAATTTCCTCCTGTGAACAGTGACAATCCATACTCAATTAACCAAACAGAATCATTATTGAGAAAAGAGTTGTATAAATGTTGGAACAAATTGGTGTAGTGCTTACTTTTTTGTTGATAATAAATAATATTTTTTGTGATTAATGGAGTTTTTATATTTTTAAGATTTAGTTCATATAATATATACTTTGAAATTATCACAAGTTACACTTTAGTCTAACTGGAGTAATAAAAATTTGTTTGTAAAATCTGCTTCATTCTTTCTTACATGTTGTACTAATAAATTTCAATTTAATACAGAGTAACTGCAATAGTTCACACATTTAACTGTAAAAAAATAATTTTTGCTCCATTGAGCGGAAAATTCTCCAACAAATTAAGTATGCAGTTTAAAATATAATAAGTTGAAGAATATTTAATACAAAATTCCTAAACTTTTATTGAATCTATCGTAAAAATAAAAAAGGGAACTTTCAAATATTGTGTAGAAATGAAAATAGTATAAGTACTTATTTATTTTGTTTTATAAGCTTGCAAAGTTTCAGTTTATAGATTTAAAAAGTGCAGCTAAAATTGGGAAATGATAATTAAGGATTAGTTTACTGTACCAATAAGGTGAGTATTATACTAAACTCTTATCAACCAGAATTATGAATTATAGTTCCTACTTCCTAACATCTTGTATTATATTGAATTTAATGAGTAATTAATTCCTTTGATGAAAAGATATTTCCATGTAATCATACTTTATGAAATAACTTTTTTCTATTGAATTTTTGTTTTCTACCCCAGCTATTATCTCTCTTTTTCATAACCATTCTTTCAAAATCATGCAAGAATGAATTTCCAAAACATACTTGGAATTAAATTTGGGAAATGAAGCATTACTGTTATGAGTTATAAGAATTACTTGGTTGTTATGCTCCTTTAAAAGGTGCAAAGCTTGTAGAAATAAAAAAAGATGAAATATTTTCTTTTTCTTTTATTGTTTTTATGAACTCTTTAATATGTGCGTTTAGCTAAAAGCTTCAGCTTGGTTTCTAGTTCACTCAAACAACACAAACAAGCAACTTGCAGTGCATATTGAGTTTGTTTACACTTTTGGGAGCATGTGAATGCATCAGTGATGTTTTCCCGCCTTTTTAGAGAGGGGTTTTATTGGTCGCTAAGCGTTTCACGTCAACAACACAACTAACCAATGAGCTGAATCTCCGAGATTTCCGCGTCCTTTCGGAAGAAGATTTGAATACGGTGAAAAAGTTCAAGGCGAAATAGATATTTCGAAATCGTCTCAACTATTTAGCTGAACTTTTTCGCCGTCGGCGAAGATCTGAATATGGCCCAATATATTGTTTCAAGGAAAATGAACACGTAATGACCTAATAAACTACTTCTAGGTCTAGCTATACATTTTGATACTTATTAGCCACTAAACAAACCCATGGTGATGTAAAATAATATCCAGCGTAGTTTTAGTTTCAGTTTTTCCACTCTCATCCAGAAACATACGGCACTGTAGCCTTCAAGACAAATGGTTAGTTTAACCTGAAATGAAAATAAATAGGTTGACAGGGTAAGCAATCATGTGAATTACATAACAGATAAAAAGGTTAGTTCTTTTGGGATCATAAAGATAGGTCTGCTTTACTCGTCGATAAAAGATAGTGTATCCCATTACTTAGAAATCCTGTAAGTAGGTTACAGAAAGAATAGTTATCATTTACTGATGTAACTAGCTATATATTATTGAAAAAGATAATACACACAAATAAATGTTATAACGAATATAACTGATATCTGTTCATTTTTGGTGCTTTTATTTGGTGGGATAAATTCGTAATAATTTTGATTAATTTATGACAAAAAATTTGTAACGTAATTGAATATTCACATTTTCTTATCAACTTATCATATAAATTTCAACTACCTGCAATATAAAGCAGTTTTTTTATTTCCCCGAGTCACTATTTATATTGTAGTTAGTATATACAAGTAAATTACAGCAAATAATTATTAATATGCAAAGCTTCAAGTATAAAATTTGGAAAATGTTGAGCTAATTTAATGTTTGTATTAAGCATTTTACCATGAAATATTGAAGCAGCTAAGCTACTTTAAACAAATTATTTGACTGAACAAAATCGTAAAATTGATGTTTAGATTTTTTATTTTTAGTTTTGAATTCAAAAATATACATTTCTTATCAAGATATTTGTTTTGTTACGATGAGAATGTAACAAAACAAAAAGCAATGAGAAAGTACAAAAAAACTGCTATAATTTTAATTTTTTTATTGCAATCTAATAAATTTCTTCTAATGGAGGGTGGACCATAGCAAGAATGCTAAATTGGAAAACTTAAAAACCCTAGTTATTGTTTGATTGTAATTAAAAATTTGAATTCATATGAATATGAATATGAATTCATGAGGTATCGAATTACAAAATAAAAATTCACATTGCTTTGGATTGTGCAAAATATTGGTTTTATAGATCCCAGAATAATCCAGGCTCCACATAATAAATGAGCAGACAAATTTTAGGTAGAACAAAATTTTAATAAATCCTAAACATTTAAACATATTAAAAGAAATTTAAAGGTGTAGCCAAGCATGGGTGTGCCAAGAGAGAGAGTCAGCAAGAGTTTGAAGATCTGCCTTTATACAATCTTATAATCTGATACTGATGACGCAAGTAGAAATTTGAATAAAGTGGTTTTCTTCTTCACGCCACAGTTTTTTGTGGAAATAAAAATTTATGGAAAAACCGTTTTGATTTAGGTGGCCCAAAGCAGATAACCCGTTTGAGGATATTTGGGTTAGAACAACAAACGATACAAACCTTATAACAATTAATATTTTTTTTAGAACTAATGGTGAGAACATTGACAGGTTTATCAAGACATATACCAATGCAAACCTTTAACTTATATTGAAGCTATGCATTTATAATATTAAATAGTTAGAATTTTTGGTTTATTTATACAGGGTGTCCCATAAATAATGGGTCACACTTCTAGGGGGGATAGTAGACACCTAGACGAGTCAGAATCACATAGGATTTGGGGGTCCCAGACCAAATCCCAGGGAGTTAAAAATTGAGCGACACCCCAAAAAATTATTGAAAAATTCAATTTGTAGAAGAACTGCTATTGGTAGAAATTTAAATATGGTCTCAAAAATTGGGATTTAATATGATCTTTAAAATTATCTCAAAAGTATTCAGCTTATTTTTTTATTATGAAAAAATTAAAAAACCACACAAAAATGTGAAAATTCTGGCCAAACCTAATTTTGTATTTCGAAATCCTTTCTTTTGATTTTATAATCTGAAAGATCATAGTTGTAAACCCTTAAGTCCAAAGTGTCACATAAAAACCATCAATATTCAATGCTTGAGATCCTGTTAAAGCACGGTATAAGTCCGTTTTTTTCGTCCGCAGACTGTCGTTTTGGAAACGGCTATAGGAAACCAGTTTTCGCACACAAAAAACGAACTTCAACAGGATCTCAAGCGTTTAATATTGATGATTTTTACATGAAACTTTGAACTTAAGGGTTACAACTATGATCTTTCAGACTATCAAATCAAAAGAGAGGATTTAAATACAAAATGAGGTTTGGGCAGAATTTCCACATTTTTTGTGTTCTTTTAACTTTTTTAATAACAAAAAAATTTTTTAAGATGAAGACTTTTGAGATAATTTTAAAGATCATATTAAACCACAATTTTTGAGACCACAATTAAATTTCTACCAATAGCAGTTCTTCTACAAATTGAATTTTTCAATAATTTTTTTGGGGTGTCGCTCCATTTTTAACTCCCAGGGATTTGGTCTGGGACCCCCGAATCCTATGTGATTCTGACTCGTCTAGGTGTCTTCTATTACCCCTAGAAATGTGACCCATTATTTATGGGACACCCTGTACATAATCAATAATGTTTCTCCTCGTAAGAAGTTTTACAACAAAGAGTCGTTAATATACCCTCTAAAAAACCCTTCACTTTAAATTTACGAAATGTACGTTCCTAATGATATTTCCGTCCATTAAAATCTTGGCTAAGAAACCAGAATCCGATGATGTAAAAACATATCAATAAATTGTGATCATTGTAATTGCAAGTCGTTTATCTTGAACTTAATTGCGAAGGTGGAAGAGTTTTTCAGCTTCTACGCCCATTTTGTTAGAACGTAACACATTTTAATGATGTCGAAATTTATATCAAGGGAAAAAATAAATTAATCGGATGTATTCAGGGAGGAGAATATATTTAAATTCGTATTAAGAAAATATTTAATTCTCTTGTATGGTTTACTTTTAAACAAAATTTTGAATGTCTATAAGTTCTCCTAACATGAATTTATAAATGTTTTTGCTTTATGCTACCTTTTCCTTAACATCACTTTTTTCAAGTTGGTGAATTTTGTTCATCGTTATCGCTTTAAATGTCACCGCTTGGAGCTAACCTATAACCATATACAGGGTGTTTCAAAATTGCGTTGCACGGCTTTTATTCGAAACCAGCGCCTCCTAGGGTCATGGAAGTAAGGTCTACCCCTAGGTAAGTGACCCTGGAAAATCCAATGAGATAACTTACAGCGCCCCTAGCGGCGAAATTAAAAAGTTAAAAAAATTAATTTAAAAACTAAAGGAGATAGAGCAAACACCTCATTGAGAGTATTGTTTCCAACGTCAAGAAGAACTCATTGAAAAAAATTTGATCAAAATATCTTGAATATTCGAGTAGATATTAGCATGTGAAAATGGCACTTTTTCGGGGGTCAAAAAGGAAAAAGTTCGCATATTTGCAAATTTTTCAGTGTTATTGTGTAGTTTTGTGTTTTTTAGTTGAAAGAACACAAAATTTTGTCAAAAAATCAAAAAAATTTGCAAATATGTGAACTTTTTACTTTTTGACCCCCGAAAAAGTGCTATTTTCACATGCTAATATCTCAGCGAATATTCAAGATATTTTGATCAAATTTTTTTCAATGAGTTCTTCTTGACGTTGGCAACAATACTCTCATTGAGGTTTTTGCTCTATCTCCTTTAGTTTTTAAATTAATTTTTTTAACTTTTTAATTTCGCCACTAGGGGCGCTGTAAGTCATCTCAATGAATTTTCCAGGGTCACATACCTAGGGGTAGACCTTACTTCCATGACCCTAGGAGGTGCTGGTTCCGAAAAAAAGCCGTGCAACGCAATTTTGAAACACCCTGTATGTGACCTATGTGCTGAATGATGATTTTTTGTTATTATTAATTTGAAATCAATTGATTGAAGTTGTTGTATTGTCTCTCTACAAATGCTCCACGCTTGACCATATGTCCTGGGTAATTTGTGCTATACACAAACATAGGGTTGTGAAGGCAACGTAATTCCATGCAATTAAGTTGTACTCATTTATACTATGTTTTAAGGTCATACAGAATTAATTTGCAAATCAAAATTCATCTAAATGATTAAAGTACTGTGGGCATAATTGAAATTAGTTGATGAGTTGGACACTCTTATCTTACAATAATTTAAATTTGAGTTATTCTCCCTTAAATTAAGTCCCTAATTCGCATAACCATGATCGTGGTCACATTACCTTCAAAGAAACACGTTTGGAACTCCAATTTCCAAAGCGATTTAATATTGGGAGGCAAACACTTCTTAAAATTAACGATTTTGACAGTTGTATATACATCGCACACAGCCTCTAATTAACCAGCTTTTAACATTTTTAGACTTTTTTCTAATTAAAATGCTTCTTATCACGTTGACGAGTTATTGTACAGTGCATGTTATGTTCTAAAAAACTCCGCAATATGATACGAATTACGGTGAAATTCAACGCCAGTAATTTAATAATTTGTTTACAAAATTAGTTGTAATAGTACTCAATAGTTTCAAAGGACTTTTGAAAAATATTTGATAATTGTTGAGTTAATGTTTGTTACTGGTTCGGGGGTACTTTCTTAGCTCTATATAATCTAAGAATAAGTAACTTAGAAACTTTAACATGACAGTCTTGTACAAAATAACAATCTCAATTTTTTTTTCTCAGAACCTGAATAAAATAATTTAAAAAAGACATGTATTGACTATCTACAAAATTAGGATATGAAGAAACTAAACATTTTTTCAACCTATAAAATACACTCAACTGATAGCCTAACCTCCCTGACAACTCAGAAATCCTTCTTGAAGCATCGCCTTAATGAATTTGCATCTCAAATAACAAACAATCGAAAAACAGGGAAACGAAACCCATTCCCGTGATACTCTGCACTCTAGTGCAAATCAAGAACGAAACACTCCAATTACCGAGCAATATTCCCTTCAGCCCTGAAGGCGCTTGGGATCCTATCAGTTTAAAGCGAAGGAGGAAGGGGCATAGATAAGACGAAAATAATTCCAAGACAATCGTACTCGGCGGATAACCCCCTTCCCAGGCAGACCTCACAAATGCCACTTAATTAAATTTATGCCCGCGCAAGACAGTTCTGGCAAAAGTATCTGCAGTTAATTGGGTTTCCTTAATTGAATTACTAGGTGGCCAGATTTCTGCACACCTCCGAACACAATGCAGATCCCCCTTGTAATTTGAATGTGGGTTTATTTATAGATATATATCATCGACCATTTCAATTCTCTTTTGGCAGGGTTTTAATTAAGGCGTTTAGCGCTGGGGTCATCGGTTGGGGTGATAAGATTGGGGATTTATGTCGATGTGTTTATTTATTGAGTGTAAGGATATAGTTGATATTACAAAGGGATACTGGTAAATGTATTGATTTTTTTACATTTCGTAAAGGTGTGAAATGATCATGACTTTGGCGTTGCAAATTTTAAACGTATTTATCTACACTACAGGCTCACATCTTATATTTAGAGTTTATATTAATTTACAGCTCCTCGTTAAAGGAGAATTTCAGTAGGGGTAGTTCAAATATTATGTGACTATGTTTTGGATCATTTATGTCCCCCTTCCCCTTGTCATCAAAGATAAGGGTGTTTCAAAATTGCGTTGCACGGCTTTTATTCGGAACCAACACCTCCTAAGGTCATGGAAGTACGCTCTACCCTTAGGTAAGTGAGGCTGGAGAATGCACTGATATCACTGACAGAACCCCTAGCGGCGAAATTAAAAAGTTAAAAAATTAATTTAAAAATTAAAAGAGATACTGCAAAAACCTCAGTGAGAGTATTGTTGCCAACGTCATGAAGAACTCACTGAAAATTCATGAAAAAGTATCTTGAATATTCGCCGAGATATTAGCATGTGAAAAAAGCACTTTTTTAGGGCACAAAAATGAAAAAGTTCGCATATTTGTAATTTTTTTTTATTTTTTGATTAAATTTTGAGTTCTTTAAACTAAAAAATACAAAATAACACTGAAAAGTTTGCAAATATGCAAACCTTTTCTTTTTTGACCCCTGAAAAAGTGCTATTTTCACATGCTAATATCTCCGCGAATATTCAAGATATTTTGATCAAATTTTTTTCAGTGAGTTCTCATGACGTTGGCAACAATAATTTTATCGAGGTTTTTGCCCTATCTCCTTTAGTTTTTAAATTATTTTTTAAATTTTTTTAATTTCGCTGCTAGGGGAGCTGTAAGTCCTCTCAATGGTTTCTCCAGGCTCACTTTCCTAGGGGTAGACCTTACTTCCGTGACCCTAGGAGGCGTTGGTTCCAAATAAAAGCCGTGCAATGCAATTTTGAAACACCCTGTATATTACTTTATTTTCACTGGTATTTAAATTACTTAAAGATTGTCTTACTTTTATATGTCAATATTTTAAATAGATAACATATTATTATAATATCACGATTTCCCTCGCTTGAAAATATTCAACATTCAGACTTTAATTAAACAAAACTTTGTAATAAAGATATTTCCTCAATATGTAAAGTGTAACTTATGTTGTCAGTGGAGCATTTTTAAAAAAATTACAGCAAAAAAATTAAAGCAAGTACTATTGTAATTACACAATTATATACCTCTTTAAAGCCAATTTTATACCCTTTCCCAACCCCATTTGATTCTTAATTAATCACCATTATTGATTCATCGTTATATTTAATCTTTCAGCCAATAATATCGAAGTTTGACTAGTTTTTGGAGTTTTAAAAGAAATTTAATCAAGACACAAACCACACCTACCAAATACAGTTATTAGGTAAGTATAGTTTACATTTTCATCATTGTTGTGAAAGATATGTTTAAACAAAAGATATAGTATACTGAGACATTGATGGATAAGCCTGAAAGTTTATATAAACTCCTCTGCTTAAATAAAGTCCTCAAAACAGCATCTCAATCTATTCATGAAACTTCTGACGAGAATATTCGATATTCCTAGAAACTTTCACAAATAACATTCACCTTTTAGTACTACTAAGGAAAAAAGGGTATTTTCAAAATCAATTTTATTCCATTAGTGGCCATGCAACGGAGCTTTGAGTTTACCTCTTCGCTGATGCCTGTATTATAATGGAAATTGGTGAACTAAATACAAAGGGGTTTAAAGTAAATTAGTTTAGGAATATATTAACTCCACACGTTGAACTTTAAACCTAAAACCGGCGAAGAGCATTTACATTTGGTAAGTTCATGATACAATTTCACTTTAGAAATAAACCATTAAACACGATCTTTGTGTTTTATAGTCACTTTTAGATTAATATGTCGCGTAAATATTACACTTTTTATGGTATGTTAACAGCAATACGCATTAGATTCTTCAACTTAAATGTATATTACAATGATACAATAAATGTATTAGCCTGGAAAAAACTTAACAGCTAAATTGATTATTTATACAAAACTGAATTCCATTTTTAATTCACTTAGATTCCCTGAAAGAGTTTTCAATTATGCTTCATTTCTCTATTTCTGTTAATTTGTAGTAGTTTCAATGAATCTCTCTGAATGAAATGTAATGCTTTCAATTGATTGCTAATACTACATTCACACATGAAACGTTAATCTAGTTTAAGTGCTAATCTAGCTTAAATATAGCATTGCCACAATGCTATATTTAAGCTGGATTAGCACTTAAACTAGATTAACTTTTCATGTGTGAATGTAGTATAACGATTCGTAAAATAGAGGGAATATTACCCACATCAATATTAAAAGCATTTAAGACTTGTTAGAATAAGATAAAAACAACATGTGGTCCGAATTTTATTCTTTCATTTCATATTCAACCAAAAAAGCTAAATAAAATCCACCTTGTTTAATAAAATAAAAATTAAAATAGACAACTTGGATCTTTGCGACTCGTTTTGAATATTATACCAATTACAAAATTATGTTTATTTATACATTTGAATTGGATTTAAAATATTTACTAAAGGTTATTTGCGTACAAAATCTTTTAGAAAGATGTTATAACTAATTAAATATTATCTGTGTATTTTAGTAAGGTACATAAAGTAAGCTATTTAAAACTTTTTTTTTATTATCCCTAGTGCATAAGCACATATACATAGACAAAAGAAAAAGCAAAAGTACAAGAATTTAGATCAGGTATGGGCAACCTTTTCGAGTCCGCGGGCCGGACTCCAAGATTATAATGACGTGGAGGGCCATAGAGTAGATAATAGGTAATATTTTTTAAGTAAAAAATGAGTCGTTTAGTTGTATATACTATATTTATGAAGTTTAGTACTGAACTTAAAAATTAATCTGGACTAGAATAATATTATCTAATTACATACAAAAATTTTATGTTAAAGTTACAAAAATCTGGACTGGAAAATCTAGAAAAATCTGGAGTACTTGAGTTTGAACCTGAGTTACAAGATTGTCAACATTGGGATCTCTATCTCACTTATACACAGGCGCAGAGTTTTGTCCAGATTTTCCTCCGTAAGCCTGGTTCGATACTTCGATTTATTAACTTTCATTATGGAAAAGAACTGTTCACATTTACATGTTTTTCCAAATGACCAGATAATTTTTCTAGCAAATGCTCTAAGGTGGGGGAATTTTTCTTCAGCTAGGTATGTGCTGTTGAAATCACTGGGCTTTATGTGTTCAAATTTTGATTTTAAATGCCAGTCTTCCTGAAGCTCGATCAACTCCATTTGCAGGTGTATCGGAGCTTCATCGACGTTACTTTTCAAGGGAGATGAAAAAAGGTTGAACAAGCTATCCACATTTTTAAAATCGGAAAATCAACCGTCGGTGATCGTCCGTCGTGAAGTAACAACTCTCCCACGCTTATAGACGCCTCCCAAGAACAAAATATAGTTGTACAGCACGTTTTAACTGCTAAAATTAAGTTTTTTTCGGGGGAAATTTCTGTATCCCCTCTTTCGCTCTTGTTAACGAAAACAGAGTGATTTTTTAGTACAATTTTTAAAATGTTCCGCGGGCCGGACCAAATGACGAGGCGGGCCGGATCCGGCCCGCGGGCCGTAGGTTGCCCATCCTTGATTTAGATTATGCCAAATAAGTCGAAAACATTAAGGAAGTCCAATATTTTTTGTGAAGGGGTAGCAGAGAAAAGTTCCTCCATTGAAACCTCCATGCATTGAAGAAGATGCTCTGGCGAAGCCTGATCTATATTGCAGATGGTACAGGTTGGAAATACCTTTTCCCCGTCTATAAATTTAAGGGCTCTCGTGTGACCAGTCCGCAGACGTGACAGGCAAGAGAACTCACGGCGACTCAGGTCAGAGACAAGGTGAATCCTAAGGACATCGGGCACATACCAGTGGTGAGAGCGAGACGCACAAAGGAGACCTTGTTGTTTTAATGCCTTCCTTTGAAGATATTTAAAATGGTCAAAGTAGGTTGTTGAAATAGGGACAGCAGCAGCTTTAGCAAGCTTGTCGGCCGTCTCATTTCCGTCCTACCCTATATGGGAAGGAATCCATTGGAATGTCAATGTGGAATCCTTGTTGAGTGAGTTAATGCATATTGCGATTTCTTTTAATAGTAATTTCGAGCTTGTAAAACACTTTTTCAATTCCTGAAGAGCTGCCAACGAATCAACAAAAAAGACCGTCTTGTTTGGTGAGGATTTATCTAAAAAATTTAGACCCATCTCGATCGCTTTGAGTTCCGCATTGATTACGGAATATCCTCTGGGGTTTGTATGTCTTAATTCTTGTGTCTGGTTGTTGAACTCAATGACCGCGCTGCTTTCAGAATTTCCATCAGTATCTTTAGACCCGTCAGTGTAGATCTTAATGTATTCTGGGACAGAATAATTTATTTTTTCAAGAGCAAGAGCCTTCAAGAGACAAGGGAGTTCATCTTCCTTCTTTACAGTATTCCCAATGGAAAGATTTACGGTCAGCTTTTTCCTCTTATGACACGGTGGAAAGACAGTAGAGCCAGTTAGTTTGTTTGGAAAAGTTATAGGTATTTTTCATTTTGTAGAACTGAGTGCATTGTAGATTTCTTCTTGATTCTGCAAGATGGTATCCATTCTTTAATTAATTCACTGCTACTATGGCCCTGAAGGTTAACTCTTTTTTCAATGAATTTCGTCAGGTTTAAATCCCACCTATTTCTAAGAGGAACAAGGCCAGCTTCAAACTCTGAAATTATTCCAGGTGTTGTGTTTCTCAATCCACATATGACCCTAGCTGAGTTTTTCTGTATTCTCTCAAGTTTTTCAAGATTGGTCCTTGCAGCCTGCATCCAGATGGGAGATGCATATTCAAGCAATGGTCTGATCAGCGCTGTATATGTTATCTTGAGCGTTTTCGCTGAAGCTCCCCAATCCTTACCCGAAATGCACTTCAATATATTTAATCTCTTTTTCGCTCTAGTCCTGATGTATGCTTGTGGAAGCAGAGGGAAGGGTCCAATATGACGCCCAAATACTTTGGATTTGCATTAAATTTCAGGACTGCATCTAGTAATACGATAGAAGGCCTATAAGCTCTTAAGTGATTATTAATTGTAAATACACACGTTTCTGATTTACCCAAGTTCACTTGGATTTTCAGGTCTCTAGTTATTGTAGAAAGTTTTGCCAATGACTCATTTAAGTAGAACTTAAAGCTTTAAAATATAATTTTTTATATTTTTTCTGTGTCTGCTTCTCTTACAATATTTAATTTATTTAATGAAATGGACACAAATTAAAAAGGACTTAACTTAACATTTTATTTTTTAAAGAATTTATTATAAATAAATTAAACATTCCACGTATGCATATTTTATTCAATTTATTACAAAAAGTACGATCATATGAGTCAGATGCTTAAAATAATAAGCAACTTAATGCAACTGCTTTGTGGGTTCAGCACACATCTTGAGAGAATTCTCACAAAAGCTCTCATCAAAACAAAGTTCTCGATTATGAACCCGACAAGAAATTTTCGTCCAAATGTTTCTATCTCTAGAGCCATATGAATCTTTCTACGTTAACGAGATCTTGATGGTACTTCCGAAACTTCGTGATGCCAAATCCAAGAACTTACTACATAAATAAAAAAGCACGAGTTTGGGGAAAATAGGAAGAACGCCCCCACACACATCGTAAACTCTGAACAATTATTTTAATTAGTCTTAAACGATCAGAGTTTTCCTAACTCTCACAATTCCTGCTTCAAACACTCCAGGTACAGTTTCATCCAGGTTGTAGAAATGCCATTTTAGCCTGATTAGATTACATCTTCGTGTAATAGTATATCGATTGTGCTTTTGCAGTTCAGGTTGGAAAGCGGACTTGGAGTATTTTACAACGGAAGAAGAGTAGTGCCATATCCCATTTGGGGTATCATTTAATTTAGGAAATATTTCCGAGTTGACCTGGAAAGCCAAGCTTTTTCGAAAGTGTTTTTCTTCTTGTTTTTGTCAATTGTAGAGAGTGGTACAGGGTATATAGAATGATGTAAAGGCATATATAAATGTCTTTTTGGAATCTATATAATACTAGCTGACTTACCCGGCTTTGCACCGGTTGAGTTAATAATTATATAATTTTAATGTTTTATCAAGTTGTATGTATTTTTTTTAGATTAGCAGTCACTTATCCAATTAACTTTTTCATCCTGGTTCCATACTGTCAACTAGAGATGTAAAGGCTGGAAAAAACCGGGTTTATTCCCGGGAATAAACCCGGTTTTTTGTAATGGGAATTTTGAATATTCCCGTAAATTTTCAGAAAAGAACAACTCAACTCCTGATTTAAATTCCAATTTCTACATTTTCAAATATGAAAGTACTTTCGCTTTCAAGATTTTAGAGTAGTGAATAATTTTAATTCATCTATAAATTTTTGTAAAAGGTAAGTTATTTCAAGTATTTTTCATATGTTCTCAAGTATTTTTCATACAGGGTGTCCCACGAAAAGTGGCCCAACCCCTTTAACTTTTGAACCCCTACAGATATAGTCATGAAAGTGGGGTCTAGGTAAAGTGACCATGCTCTATCCGATGAGAGAACTTTCAACGCCCTCTAGTGGAAACTTTAGGAGTTATAATCTTTATTTTAAAAACTATTTGAGGTATGTGAAAAAATCAATGACTAAGTTGTAGAGCTGCACCGATTCAGTTAGAAAAGACACCTTAATGAGAAAAATATCTTGAATAAAACCCCTAAAACGCACGCTCAATTGGGTTGAATTTCGTAGATTTTACGTCTTAAAATGCTCCTAACAAGGCGAAAATGAGAATTTTTCAATTTAGTGAACTAAGAATACTTTTAGTCATTTACTTAAGTATAAAAATGAAAATTTCTCATTTTCGCCTTGTTAGGAGAGTTTTAAGAGGAAAAACTACTTTAATTCAACCTAATTGAGCGTGCGTTTTAGGGGTTTTATGCAAGATATTTCTCATTAAGGTGTCTTTTCTTACTGAATCGATGCTACTCTACAACTTAGTCATTGACTTTTTTCACATACCTCAAATAGTTTTTAAAATAAAAATTATAACTCCTAAATTTTCCACTAGAGGGCGTTGGAAGTTATATCATCAGATAAGGAATGACCTCTTTACTATACCTAGACCCAACTTTCATGACCATATCTGTAGGGGTTCAAAAGTTAAAGGGGTTGGGCCATTTCTCGTGGGACACCCTGTATAAGGTATAGTTTTGAGGTTATCTTTAATTCTCAGACTTGGATTTTGGTTTAAGCTAAAAACAAAAGTAAGCGATATAATATTTTATAAAGCTCCTGAAGTAATCTAAGTAGTTTATAGAAAGGACATAAGTAATGAGTTAAAAAAGTTTCTCTGACTCAAAAAGAGTGAAAGGCAAATTGTATGACATGTTTTTAGAAAGCAACGCACTTTATCGGAATTAGCTCAACAAAAAAATGGGTCAAAATGCCACAGAACTTTGAAAGCAGATTCTTATGTAAAATGACCCCCTGAATCCGAATCTGGCCTCCGTTTTTCTCCGTCACTCTCAAATTTTCGGGGAACAGCCCCTTCCCTTTTATACGTTTTTAGACGACTTCAAATTCCTTTATTAAGGAATTTGCCTGTGAGGGTTTTTGAAATAAATTGTGAATTTTCTAATGTATTTTCAAGAGCGACATATTCCAATAATCCGGAAAATTAAATATTTAGATTTAAAAATTGAAGAAAATACATGTGACTTAAAACTCGATCTATGTCATAGGTCCGAAGATATCTTTCTTCACACCTTCGTCTTTTCTTCTTTCTTTCTTTTTTTCTTTAAACTTGTCTTCATCTTGTAGATTCTAAAATAAGTAAAACAAATATTCAATAACTATTTCATTATTTTTATCTTTTTAACTATTAAGTTGAAAATTTTTTTAAATAAAAAAAGGTTTTTTAAGTAATAAGATCTTTTTTTTTAATTTTTGATATTAAGTGCCTTTTTCAAACTTCTTCAAGCAAAAATAAATGCTCTAAAGTCTCAATATCATATTTTGAATTTCTGAATTACTACTCAACTTTGTGACAAACTAAACTTTTAGGAATTTAAAAACGAAATTGAAATTGAAATTCAATACGTAAAAACAATTTTCAAAGATAAAATCGGATTTTTCATTATTAATTTGGTTTATAAAGTAGAGTATTAATTTATAAATTGCAATTTTCTAATAGGGTAGGTGGGGGCAAAGCCACGCAATTTTCTGTATTTTTAACATTGTCGTCGAAAGGGGGTAGATAATCCCGAAATTTCAATTGGAGATGTTAGATTGAGATCCTACCTACAAAACCAATCCAAGTTTAAACTTTTATCGATGGTATTTTAGGAGAAATTTACAATTTAGTAGAAAAAAAATTCGCGGGGCTTGGCCCCGCAAAATGGGGCAAAGATACGCACTTGCAAATCTTGGTGCCCAAGTGAAATAAACATGGATAAACATAATTTTTCATTATAAAAACACTAAAAATAATGCTCTTAATAATGTTTTAATATTTCTAAGCCAACCAACAATATTAAATATAAATATGATCAGTTTTAATGAAAATTGTCAATCTGTTGTTGCAATTCATTTCAGATTGACCAAATATCTTTCAAAAGGGAGAAAGGATGGTTTTAGGTAGAGGGTTGACATTTCAGACACCTTTATTAACCTCTTTAGTGATCAAGTAGTCCCATTTTCCTTTTGGGACAAATTCCTGAGTTTTTTAAGCTGCGTACATTTGCCCCAAAACACCTGCGTGGATTTGCCCCGTTTTACATTATTTTGAAAAACAAGACTTATTATTTTTAGAGACATGTTGAGGCAATTCTTTCAAAATGAAACTGAAGTTGAATTGCTATCTTATAATTGGGCTATTTGTTTGTATTTCCCCTCAAGCCCTATTTTATGTAATTTTTAAGTAAAAGATCAGAAAAATTACATCAAAATGATGAAAAACAAACTTTTGGCATTTTTTAAACTCATGAGCGACTTAGGGGTACGAATTTTCACAGAACAATAGGTCACAATAAGACAAACCAACCACCTGGTTTTCAACTTTTGAATCGATCATTAACAATTAAAAATCGCGGTGCGTGCTTTTGCCTCGTGCGGGTTTTTACCCCCACCTACCCTATCTCCTTTAGTTTTTTAATGATTTTAACAACTTTTCCCGCTAGGATCGTCTCATATCGAGCAACCAAAACACAATGAGAAATAAGGAAAATAAAGGCTAATTTTCATGACTTAAACTGCTTACTTTTGGCGATTGTGAAACTATTATGGCAACAACCTATAACATCTAAGTAAATATAAATACTTTTTTTTGTTGAGCTGTACCATTTCTTACTAATAGCATATTTTTGAGTCCTGCCTTCAACTTGCCTTATATTAACTTAATGATTTCTGCATCTCATCTAGCCTATATATTCAGTCAGCCCATGAGTAGATCAGAATTATCTGATTTTTTTAAAACTCGTGTAACTAATTGTAAGTTGTTTGGCAAGATTCGATAATTTTTCTACTTTAAAAATCAAAATCGTCAGGGCAAAAGCTAAGGGAAGAAAGTTCCTAAATTAAGAAGAGGGCTTTGTTTTTCTAATATTGTGATTTTGCAAACCATCTGAAAGGTCCTGCGTAAGCAGTTTAATGGTGTTTGTGACAGGGTTGGCAAAAACCCGGGTTTTTTTTAAAAAACCCAAGTGGGTTGGGTTTTTTCAATAAAACCCTGAAAAAAACCACATAAAACTGGGTTTTTTCAAAAAAAGTGTGGGTTTTTTCAAAATTAAGTGGATTTCTCCGAGAAAGTAACTGGGTTTTTTCAAATTTTAGTGAGTTCTATCTATGTTAAATGTGTTCTGTCAAAATAATGTCAGTTTTTCCACTGTTAAGTGGGTTTTTTTCAAAGTTTTTAAGCTTTGAAAAAACCCACTGAAATTGTAAAAAATATCCAAAACTTTGAAAAAACCCATTCAATATTGAAAGAAATCTATTCAACTTTGAAAAAAAACCACTGAAATTCTTAAAAAAATCTTCTTTAATTTTTACATCTAGTTTGAACTTTAAACGTCCTAAATTTTGAAAAACCCATTCAATAATGAAAAAACCCACTGAATAATGAAAGAACCTATTTAACTTTTAAAAAAAACTCCCTGAAATTGAAAAAAAACACCATTTAATTTTTGAAACTTAATTTAAATTTTGAAAAAAACCATTAAAATTTTAAAAATATCCTTAACTTTGAAAAAAAAACATTAAATTTTGAAGGAACTGCCAAAATCTTGATTTTTCTTGAAAAAACCCAAAAATGGGTCCAAAATGTGGGTTTTTTCACATGTTTTTTTTTGAAAAAACCCATTGGGTCCAACCCAATTGGGTCCAATCCAGCCAACCCTGGTTTGTGAGCAATAGCCAGTTGAATCTTTATCTACTGCATTATGAATTTCAACGATTTTTTTTCATGCAAATATTTTTTGAGTCACTAAATTAAAAATTAAGGAATATACATAAATAAAATGATCATCTTTGGAACATTCAATCCGCTAGAGCTATTTTATTAAATTGATACCTTTGAGTACTGTCAGTACACCGAGCTCTAAAATATTATCACTATACAAAAAAAAGTCGTGACTTTTTAACCGCAGTTTAAGTTTAAAAAAATATTACACGTTTCTTTTGACTAAGTACTTTTAAGGGAACAAAAATGGCAATCATGGGAACCCGATCAAAATGACAGCTGAAAGTACAACTTCAATTCAATCTATTCCCGTTTCCTGCTAAAATACTCATCATAGAACCCGGGCCGTATTTTTTTGGATGAGTAAACCTTAAAGAGTGTTCCTTCGAAGTATCGTCAGTGTATTCGTAAGGATGGTTATTATATGCAATTTTTAAGTTGGTGAGACTTGTAAGTATTGCCCAGAAGATAAAGGGTTAAAACAATAAAAATAATCATTCGTGTGTTAAAACAATGAGAAAATAATCATTTTTTACTTCTACATCACAAATAAACTTCCACGTCCCGATAGAATACCAAACCAAACGTCTGTTTAATTACTCACTACTGAGAACAATCCCCCACCGGGTCTGACAGATTATCCGTCTCTCATCCATCGCATGACACAAAATATCGTCTCTCGACATTCGTACTTGTCAGCAAGACTCGCTTCCCCGATCCAAAAGCGATGAAACAATCGGGAAAAGGACTGGAGGATCGATTCCGGCTTAAATCACTCGCTAACATGCAAAGAAACTCTGGGGATTCCCGATTCGTCCCAAGTCCTGATATGGCAATTTCTAAGAGAGGGAGCTGGGTCTGTTTAATTAGTGGCACATTAAATACCTGAGGGGAAATAGAAAGAAGAAAACTTGGTGACACTTAAGAGTCACCGATGTCGAAGTTCGAGAGAGGAAGAGAATATCGATTCAAGTTTCCGTCGATGGTATGCCTCGTGGATGTTGGAGGGTAAGAATTGCTAGAGCCGTTTTAATACATTGTTCTAGTTCGTGTAAGAATTTAATGTATTTCATTAAATGGCGGTAGTATGGGGAATATGAGATATTTGTGAAATACTAGAATGAATGGTTTGTTGTTCGGGAAAGCATGAAAGATTGTCAAGAATTTCTGAATAAAATCGAGCCAATTAACCAACCAGATCAATCTTTTAAATTCATGTAGTTTTATGAGGTGTTAGGAATTTGGGTTCTTACGTATTATGCCGTTGACTGTGCCGCTGAATCCGAAAAAGTTATCAAATCCTATTGACTATCCTATAGCTGTACCGCTGAATTTAACGGCTGCTGAACGGTCGACGGTATAATACGTAAGTACCGGAATTGGTTTGGTATACTTCGATACACTATTATAATAGTATGGCGACCTTAGTCACCACTATAATAATCAAACAATTCAAATGGGGTATAAATACCGACTAAAGCGATTTAACTCTGAAGTATGCTTTTGAGTCGTATGAGTTCGTTATCGCCTCATTGCTCGCATCGACCTCAATAGTACACTATTATAAAGGTGTATTTTTGTGGAAGCAATATGTAGTTTATCGTACTCATTGAGATAATGATCATGGTGTTATGTAGGGTAAATTACCAGTTAGGAATAAAATAAGATACTGTAGGATGTTCGTTTCATTTTTCAAATAACGAAATACGTAGGTGGGGATTTCTCCAATACACGAATAAAACTTTCAGCTTAACGTTTTGTCTTTTATTTGGTGTAATTCCCTTTCATGATTATCGATTTTCTTGATAGCTTGGATTAAACGCTTTCAACATAATTTGATCTTTAGGGGCATTGTAAATAGATGCTTTCATTTTGATTTTGAAGATAGTGTCAAATATGAGGGTTCAAATGCTTCGTTTTTGAAATACTCAATTCACTTTTTAACAATTCAGTAGTCACCACTCAAATTATACTTTTAAATTTATATTTCGAAACTACTTTATGGTTATGTAGAATGAATAATTCAAAACATAGCGACTTCCGGCCCAATTTACAAATCCTGCCATAGTGACGTTATATTATGGTCACAGTGAGACTTCTCCGTCTCGTCGACCTCCAATATGTTTGAATGCCGTACAGTAACTCAAAATTAAGACCACGATGTTTCCTTTTTGAGTATATCCCCCACGGTTAGGAATTAAGTATCTTTTTGTTTCAAATATAAATAAACTTGTTTGGAGCCAGTTTGACAAAGTGACATTCTTACATTTGTTTTTTTTACTCAGTTTTGAAAATGTCACTTTAAAAGAGGACTTACGGTTTAAAAAAATTTTGAAAAATTTTAATGCAAAACACTCACAGTACTTTTTAGTAGTATATATAATTGTTTTTATTTTAAGAATTTATTTTAAAAATAATTATTTATAACGTGAAGTTAATAGGTAAAATATTATCGAAAGTACTATATATTTTTAGACAATTAGTAATATTATAGTTTTATCTGTATATGGTTTTCAAATATTTGAAAACTACAGCTAACTAAAACATTTATGCTGAGACTTTTCCAAATGAAAAAAAAATGAAAAATATCTTCAAAGGTTTCCAAGCATGGTTGTAACGTGAAAGCAAGTTATCTACTTCCCAAATATTTAACTTGGTTTTCGATTCAAGCACATGCTTTAGAAATTTAAACTTACTCTAAAGAAGACTTTCTCAAATACTATGCAATACCGTACTAGATATTGTTACAGATGTTTAAAAAATTTCGATATCACTTGACCAGTGAATGTTTCGATTTTTTTATAGATTCGGCTTTCAAAATGAAGTGAAAAAGTTAACGACTTCGAAGTCCGCCAGAACTTTTCCAGTGTAAAAGATTTTATTGATCTTAAAGAAAGTCGATATTCTTCGACGTTGAAAGTAACTGAGTTTCCTAGTAGGAGGCCTATCACGTACCCAAAGGGCGTTATGACCAAGGAGGAGGGTAAAAAATACGCATAATCGCTGAAATCGTTGCTTTTTCAGAATACCCGAATTTGAATTTCAAATATAGACCAGCGTTGCCACTGGGATGGAAAGAAAAATAGTTAAAATGAAATATGAAGTATCACTGGAATTTGACTGATATTCTTGGGGTATATATTGAGGTGCTTTCCTCAAATTATTTTAAGGGAAGAACTGCCGGATTTTTGAAATAGCGTAAATTATATTGCGTTTATCCGGCTGTAGTAGACAACAGTAAAAGGCACACATAAATCTGTTCAAAAATGTATACTAACTTTATAAGACTGAGATATGAAACGGCTTATAATACATCACGTTCATGTAACAAACCTTGGAAATATATTTCAAATATATATGGAGTTAGTTTTAAATTATAACCAGCTGGTGTCATAAAACTGATCGCCATAAATATTTATGATATTTATATTCAACGTGCGACTGAGCTAAATCCTATATAATAGTTCTTACGTCGAAGCGGTTGTGTAGAAACCTGAAAAATAAATAAACTGAAAATGATTTAGCTTTAATATTAATTTTTTAACTGTCGACGGCTTAGAGATTATTGCATTTTAAATAGTTAAAAATGAACGTAATAGCAAAATTTTATATCCTAATATTATCTTAACAAACAAAAGGTATTTTCAAAATCTAAAATACTTATTAATAATACTCGGAAATGTTAAATATCGAGGAAAAGTTGCTTCATCACACGCACAGTTTATTTTCAATAAATGTAAAAATACAGGGTAAAAAAGTAAAAATAGGTCCAAAGTACAAGACCTTCCACTACTATATGAGGAGCTGAGAGCCAGAGTGGACCAACCCACAAAAAATGAAAAGGGTTTTTTTTAATTTTTCAGTAGAATGTAGAGGCATCTATTGATTTAAGTTAGAAAACAATGCATTTTTTAGTTCCCACAAGATGGCATCACTTTTTCGTTCGATCTAGTAATTAAAATCGCACAAAAATTTAATGACAGAATGGATCAAGCCACTTGGTCCATTCTGATTCTGAATTTCAACAGGATCCTCTAATTATTGATCACGAGAAGATCAAAACTAAATAATATTAAATACTAACCTCAAAAAAAAGTTTAAATATTACTACAATTTTGTAAAGCGTTTTTCTCGAAATAACAGCTGCTGAGGTTGGTCCACTCTGGCTCTCAGCTCCTCATATGTGCATTTAATACAAAATAGCATCTGTATATCTCTATTTTATTACAAAGTAATTCTCATGTTCTGCTTTTTACGTTTTATTGTTGAGGTATAAATTTTTTATTACTTCACGCTAAGCACACTATATATTTTGCTATTCATATGAAAAAAATTAAGAATATGTTAAAACAAATCAATTTAATAAATCCTTACATTAGAATACAATTTAATTCAATTACAGGTACTACTCTTAATCCCATTTAAGTGATATTATTCCTTACCTGAATCGTGAAGAACAAAGTAAAAAAAGAAGCTTCCTGCCCCTCAGAGGATATAAAACGGTGCAGAATCCTCCAATGAGATCGATGAACACCACTTTAGAGCTACGATTTGATTTAGTGTAATTGCGCATCAATTTGGCCCGATACAGAAAGAAAACGGATAAAAGTAAAGCCTTAAGACAAACAAAATCCTAGGTGTTTTCGGAAGGTCGGTGGCAAATGATGGCTTTATGTTCTTTAGCGTTTGAACGGGATTTAGGAAGAAGAAAGATTCTGACATAATTAAATCTTTCTTTCAGACTATTTTTTATGTCGTGTGATTTTAAGGAGAAATTTCTTCAAGGAAATAAAGAATTCCAAGACAAATATCAATCAGTATAGCACATTGAAGGCCCGATTTTATTCGAAATAAGCTTTTATTCAGTTCTTTTAAACTTGTGGAATAGCTTTACCACCTTAATACAATTTAAAATATAAATTTTTAAGAATGACTATACAAACAGTGTAGTTATAAAGGATATTTTAGTTTTTTTACAGGCCGAATTCTAGTATAGGTAGAAGAGAGGAGGGTGTTATGGAACACCCTTTATATATATAAGAATAACTGTATGGGTTTTTAATAAAAATCCGCCAAATCATTTTAAGTATACATACTAAAACTAATGACAATGAAGGGCCAATGGTCAAATAAATCAGCATTTATTTTTTTAATCAAAAATGTACTTTAAGAAAAGTTACAAATGGAGGGTAATATGGAACTGCGTGGAATAGTTGGATTTACAGCTATTGAAAACTAATTAGAACATAGTTAATATTAACGATAAATATATTTAACAGTTTACGTTCAAATAGTTTTATTCATGAGTCTATTAACAATAGTCACAAACATAATCTTCTTTTTTTTAATCTTTGCTATGGAATATTCCATAATACCCGACAGGTCATCTTGTACTATAAACCCTTTTGCTGACCGATAAATAATGGATATCTAAAAAACGACTGCAGTATAAGAAACTTCTGATATTTTAGTGTACATTATGCATAAAAACAAAATCAAAGTACCACAGTTACTGGTAAGTTAAAAGGTTTGAACATTTACCGTGAAAAACTTCTAAAATCCCAAAACACACTTCGCTTTACTGCGACTGATCAGACAACAACAAGAAGCTAAACTCTGTGCGCTGCATCATGAAGGATTTCTTAAGACTTTCTTAGCATTGCCACGTGATAGCAGAACAAAGGAGAGCAGAAACTCAGGTGTTCCATATTACCCGACTATTCCATAATACCCTCCTCACTTCTATATTTTAAATAAAATTTTTGCATAATTTACCTTCCAGTGCATCAATTATGATATATTTTTAATATGAAGGCTGTGAACAAATTTTACATGTGGTTAGTGGTGAATGGGGATTCCAAAAATAAACTTACAGATAATTTTCATTGATTAAAATCTCAAATCACAAATAAAAATAAACAATCACAAGAAAAATACTTAAGACATCACAGAATATGCCAACTATGCCTTAAAATGATTGATTATATATCCATTTTAAAGACATCCAATGTTCGCGGTGTTTTTAATGATTTCAATAAAGAGCACAAATAATGTCCTTTCAGGTGATAAAGTATATTTCATGAATCTTGTATGAACTCAATATATTGCATCCCTAAAGGGTAGATTCAGACAGCATTTCTTAATGAAACCGCAGTCATCGAATATTTTACAATCCTTCTCATGAATAAACCATGGCGGGACACTAAATTTCAGCTGAAAGTTCAAGAACTGTTTTTCACTCAATTCTATCATTCTCAGAATCGATGTAAAAGAGATGGTTGCAGGAACTCACCAAATACCTAGCAATTTTTATACCTTACAAAGATGGTCCGTATATGAAAATTGATTTTCTTTGTAGGGTGTAAAATACCGATGTTTACAGTTGTGACATGGATTCTTTGTTTTACGATACCTATAAAATATTTTTTTGCACACATAGCTTTATGTTTCGTTCTCCAATACGCACCAAGCTCCACTTGGTTTCTAAGGTTTCTTAAAAGATGAAAAGTGCGGAATAGTGCTACCACGAAATCTACTGCTTCTTGCTGTATGTTTCTATCAAATGTTTTCTCCATAAACCCGCCTGCAATATAAGAGATATTTTACACTTCATGCTTCTTTTCACAGAATTTTATGAGGCACCGCTGTGCGGTTATAATGATTGAGACATCAGCTGTTACAAAACGGTTTTTAATAATGTTTTTCTTCTTAAATTGTGCTACATATTTATGTAATAAATTTCTTACTACTTAATGATATATAAAATGTTTACCCTAATTATAAGAATAATGCGCACATCTTTTGACAATCATTATTTTTACCTTTTCCATTGACTGAAAGAATAAGTTATTTATACCATACCGATACCAAACAAACTAAAACATGCCCAATAAATTTCTAAAAAATTTCGAAGCGTCACAGATCAAAGATAGATAAACTCTTTCATGAAAGGTTCTTCAATCAGTGGATAGATCTTATAGTACTCGAGTAGACCTTTTCCTGGAGTATGGGCACTTTAAGCATATAGGACGTCCATAAAAAATAAAATCTTGAAAAATTTATTTCAAATTTTGTCATATGATGAGTAGATATAAAACTTTATCCCCCTATATTATTTGAATAGTCCCCCAAACACATAACATTTGATTATTAAACTTTCCCACATAGAAAAAACAGTTTGATAAAAGCTGATTCAGGAATTACTTAAACTGCTATAATTTGAAATACTTGCAAATAAATTTCACATGTTTCTTTTTAAGACCTAGTTGATTGAGGGACTGATCCTAGTTGATTGGATCAAGGCTAGACCAAAAGGGAGAGAGTAATCAGGAGGCGAAATATACCACTGAGTGAATGAAGTACTGATGGCGACACCGTTTCGCCAGTTCTGCGCATTAGCTCGTTCGGATCAATCCCAAGATGCACTGCGCGAGGAGATGCGAAGAAGGAACGTCATTCGCTCCGTGGCAAAGTGACGTTTATTTCGTCACTTCCCTCCTCCCACTCCGTTGCGGAGTTTGAACCATTCATTGGACTGGTCGCGCAAGGTGTTCTGGGATTGTTTCGCACACAAAAAAAAACTGCCGGGTTCAAATGTGCGCTACAGCTTATGCATATTTCGCCTCCTCTTTTACTCTCTCCTCCCTGGGATAGACTAGATCGTTAACTGTGTTGTATACCTTACGGTTACGATCAAATTTAGCCTTGGTTGGATGAAGCAAAAGTAAACTAGATAAATTACCTTCAACTCAGATGCATAATCTAACATTACCAGCGTGAAAGAAGATTATATACATTTTTAAGTATACTCAATATTCACTTACATAAAAAAACAATATCATTTAAACCGCACCCCATAGTTGAAAATAAATTTATACTTTCACAAAATGTCTAGCAATTTGAGTAAAAATTATTTAAGAGGGCTAAAAAATGTTTTGTTTGATAACATTTGATGATAAACTCATTTAACCCAGTGTGGTTGATTAACCTATCAAAAACATAATAACAAATGATCTTTGGAAATCAGCAAAGCTTTCAAAAGACAAAGGTCGACATCCACACCATTTACAACGACAAATTAACGTCAAACAATATTTATCGACGAGGTCAAAACACTCTGAATTATTTCCGAAAAATCTCCAGATAAGGTTAAGCTAAAAAAAGTTAAGAAGTAACCTAAAGGAAAATAACTATATTTAAAAAGCACCATTCATTTTGTCTTCGTGTCTTTCTTCTGACTCTTTCGCACAACAATTTATCCTACGCTGCAAAAAAAGGTAATTTTTCAAGGGTGTCTCATTCACTGAAGGGTGTGTTTTTCCTGGATGGAGATTTATAGGATCCAGGGGAAAATGTCCTTCTTTAATGTCACATTGTTCATATTTTTCTGGAGGAAAAGTCACGTTTTAAGATCCCGAGAAGGTGTTTGTTCAAATCGATGCCTTGGAAGCGTATGAATACATATGCATGAAAGGCATAACGACCCTGAAGAGAAATTGAGTTATCACTCATGATTTCTGATGGGAGAGAGGTGTATGAATTTCGAATGCTTTCTCAGAATGGTAAGGGAATGCAAAGATGGATCTCGTAATCGATTAGATTAAAAAGTTCAGTTTTTTGAAGAGGAAACTATTTTAATAGGAATGGTTTCCTGAGTTAATATTGCTGTAGAAAAATTATCAAACGTATGAGAAATATTAAAACATTTTCCGGGTTTTTGTTAGAATGCAAATATTACCGTATGCTAGTAGTAGTAGTGATATTAAATTTCGGGATAAATCTGTGAAATTATTTTATTTGTATTTATAAGTTTTGTATTTTATTTCTGTAATAAAGAGTAAGTACTGATATAATTTTTTCTGATTAAAATAACTGTTTTTATCCAGAAAAAAATTCTATAATTGTGGGTTCTAATTAAATAATTTACGGTATGAAAACCTGTATACGTTTTTATAACTACGTAACTTAATATCAGTAGAACATGTATTTTGAGAACCTATTTTAGAGCAAAAAGGAGAAATTTTGCGTTAAGGTATCCGCCTACCCCTAAAATGACGATTTTCGACCTTTTCGTCAAGTAGTTTAGACTTTTATCTTTCCAAAACTGTTTTCATTTTACTTGTAGTTGAATTAGAAAAGAAATTACAGCATTTTTAAAACAGATAGTCGTGTGCGATCGTATACAAATGTAAACTTTAAAGCTAAATTTCTCAGAACTAAATTTTGCATAAAACCCCTCCACTATTTACATGATTACTCAAAAACTATCCAAGATATTCACTCCAAATTTTAACCGTATATTAATCATAACAACAATATATAATTTGGGACTACAGATTTTTATGAAATGTTTTTATTTTTTTTCTTTATTGACGTTTATTTGTTAAATGGCTGTAGAAAGTTTGAAAATTTTCACTTACCTTTACATTTTATGCTGTAAAACAATTACTTTTCAAAATATGTCTTAGAAAATAGTCCATTCTGAAGATAAGTGTTATACGATACTTGTGTCCAAAGAAAATTTATATAGGGGTAATAGTTTTTGGGCAAGTGTGAGAGGGGTTTTATAAAAATTCACTTAAATTTTACACTAATTACCCTATAGTTTAGAAAATAATATAATTAATTTTGTTTTTTAGCATTGATCAATGTTTTGATGTACAGTTGGGGAAATAAAAAACGACTCAGTTGCGATTTCTGGTGAACCACTTGGGTTAGGAAGACAAATGAGGTGTCATTTTTCATTGTTTAAAGTATTCTTTAACCAAAAAATTTTCGAGTCCTTAGGGGGTCGTCTTCATATTAAACGAAACACTAACTTTTTTTTTCAATGGGGACCCCCAATTATTATGAGATTTTCTGAAAGGCCATCCCTCAAAACCCTTAAATACCCAGTTTCATCCGGATTGATTCAAAATTAATTTTTTTTTAATTTTTTTTTTAAATTTTTTTAATTGTGAATTAATCTGGATGAAACTGGGTATTTAAGGGTTTTGAGGGATGGGCTTTCAGAAAATGTCATAATAGTTGGGGGTCCCCATTGAAAAAAGTTAGTGTTTCGTTTAATATGAAGACGACCCCTAAGGACTCGAAAATTGTCTTGGTTAAAGAATACTTTAAACAATGAAAAATGACACCTCATTTGTCTTCCTAACCCAAGTGGTTCGCCAGAAATTGCAACTGAGATGTTTTTTATTTCCCCAACTGTACATTTAAGGTGCCTGCCTACCTAAAAAACGCCGTTTTGGACCCAAAACTCAAAAATATTTTAATATCTTATTTTAAAAAGCACACCTTTAGCTTTCCAAATCAGTTTAAATTTTGTCTTTATCTTTCCTAGAACCAAAGTTACAGAAATTTTACTTACAGCTAAATAAGCATTTTATTAAGGAAAAAATAAAGAAATTCGCGTTTTTCTCAGAATCACATTTTTGCTATTTCCCTTCTCCGCAAAACTGTATAACTCAAAATATTATGAATGAATTTCTATAAAAATAGGGGAAAATACTTGACATAATATGATTTAGGAGCCCTACTATTTTTTTGGTTGTGGGTGTAATATTTTTTATTTTATGAATAGTATAACTTAAAACTTTACTGAATTTTGGTGGGTTTTTTTTTCATTTTTCATGTTTGGTTCTGTAACTTTTGATATTAAATAAATTTAGACATAAAAGTAGTAGGCCTCCTAAAATTTAAGTTCACGAGGATAACAAAGTTTACAAAACAAAAATATCTTTACATGAATTTGAGTTATGTTGATTTGCGGAAAGGCGTTTTTTTTTGTGATTTTATGCATAAATTCTTCAATAATATGAAAAATTTTTTTTTTATGTTATTCATAGTTTTTAGATGCATTTAATTGTATTAACCACAAATTAGGTCAAAATTTTAATTATTAAAAAAAAGCCTCTATTGGTAGGCAGGCACCTTAAACTAAAAATTAAAAAATAATTTTTGTAAATCAAGTATTTCAAAAAAATGGTCTCAAAGGTAGGCGGATACCTTAAGTAGAGAACCGAATACCGTGTTACTTATATTTTGTAAATTATATTATATATATCTCAAATATTATTAATAGTTGCTTAAGATGCATTACTCGCCAAGTCGTAAACGAAAATTTTATCTGTTTATTTGTATTTTTTATTTTACCATACCTACTAAAAGATGTGGGGTTAACATTTAAAATATTTCGAAAAATCTGATCATTTTAAACATTATAGAAAAACCTGAAAATCAGATGGAAAAAAGAGAAATCTGAAAACTTCTAAGATTAGAGTAGATTTCTCACTCTTAAAGACTGAATAAATACAAAAACTAGCATACAAATTAAGACCCGTTATCACTGTACGCGATCTAACTAAATTCATTCGCAAATGTTTAAATTTGTTCGAGAATCAAGGAATAAGGATCATAAAATATCTTAATTTAACATTCTAATAAAATGTTTCAAAGATCAGCATGGCTTAAAACCGCCCCTGACGCGATTAGATTCCGAGGATTAAAGTTTCATTTGATTCGGAAATCGATTCAATCGCCATATTCGATAAAGCCCTAAGCTGAAGAAAAAGGGGGATTTTAGCTGACTGAGAAATTCCCTATTTTAGAAAAAAGTGGTGCTGCCATCTACATAGATGTCGGGGAACTACGAATTTTCAAAATTTGCTGTTAAAAAATCCAAAGCCAAATCAAGAATATTCAGCAGACGGCACATTTTTATCTCCTTTCGTTTATTTATTATTAATTTTTAATGTTCTCACGAACTTTTGACGCACCCTGTACAAAATGTGTTTACCCAAGTTATGAGAATAATAAGCACATCGTTTGATACTTATTTTTTCGTTTTCCAAGAATTGGAAATATAAAGTACTGTGTACCATACTGATCATATGCAACCTAAAACATTTCTTCTAATAAATTTACTAAAATTTTTCGAAGTGTCAAAGAGTCAAATAAATTGGTTCTTAATTAACCTATTTATTTTTTTTTAGAAATTATAACATATTTTCAGGATTTTTTTTAAAGAAAGTGTTATTAAGTATAATCTTTTGCACAAAATAAAAAGGTCACACTCATCAAAAAATTGACATTTAAAGGTGACTAAAAATCAGAAATCTTTTAATTTAACGATTTTAATTATTGAACTCTCTCTACACTTAACCTTAATGCTTAAGTTAAACTTATTATATGTTGTAAGAGATAGTTCATTTATTAATTTCCTTTAAAATGAAACATTATTTCAAAGAGTAACAAAGATACATAAAAGTTATCTGTTTTTCACTGATAAAATATGGCTTGGATTTTATTTAATTGATAAAACCAATTGGTCAGATTTGTCAGTCATAAAACCAGTTGGTTAATTAACTAAATTAATAAAAACCGTAGATTTCTTTAATGATCAAAACTAAAAACCAGTTGGTTTGTTTATAAACAGACAAAAACCAGTTTTTTTTTTAATAAATTAATAAAAAAATCGATGATTTCCTTAATCGAAATAATGATCTCAATCATTTATAAAATTTCAATGAACATTAGTTGCTTACACTTTCAGTTATTTAAAAAGTTAAATTTTCTCTTTCTAAAGAAATTTCTTAAGTTCATAAATTAATCGCATATATAATTAAGATAAATAATTTGATTATTTCAACCATTTATCCAAGATAAATTAACACTAATTTTTATTCACTACAATAATATTAGATATTCAAATTGGAATATTTGAAAAACAAAAATTATTTTTAAAACAAATTAATTTAATTTTAATTAACTAATTAAATTAATAAATTGAAATATACAAATCATTTATCAATTATAAACAACCCTTGAAATAAATGTCTCATTTAGAACTCAATTTCAAACATCACTGCTGAAATAACTTATTCTGAAAAAAATATTCTAAAAAAACTTGGCTTAAACCAAAAAAATCTGGTTCATATATATAAACCAAAAAACCAAATTACCGTTTTTTTAGTTTTTTTAAACCGGGTTATTTTTCCAACCCTGTTTTTTTCCAATATAAGAGGAAACGATACCAGAATTTTAATTTTTTTAAACCTTTAAAAGATACTAATTATACCAAATGCATTTCCATACTTATTTCAATAACTATGACCTAAAATGACTTGATTTTAAAGATAACAATAGAGTAATTGGGTCGATTTATACAAAATATACACAGAAAGCAATACGTTTCCATTGATTCAAATAGTTCAAAAAAATTAAATTCCAAAATATTGCTAAAATAAAGTTGAAATGTTTTTAAAAAAACTGTCAAACAAGAGTTCTGAAGTAATAACTGTTAATTATTTCCGAAAATTTTGTTTTTTTTCCTCTTCTAAGAGGCTTTCTCTCATTAGACCTAATAGAGAACCGATATCAGTGGATCCTGCCATCGTCCTATTTTTAAGACACACACTACCGATGAAACTAATCAAAGTTTGATGATTTTTTCAATTTTATGTTTGAACATGGGCCTAATCTAGCCTATACAGGGTGTCTCAAAAGGTCTAGTACAAACTTGGAGGGATGATAATACTCATCATGACGAACAAGAATTGGTATAGAAAGGAGGGATTGCAAATGAGTTTTAAGGGGTGAAACCCCGGGGTGAAAATCAGCAATAAAACTTTAATATTTGTGCAGAAACAGATACAATTTTTCGATTCCGGCATTTATTACATTCAACCAATTCCAATACTTTGTATAAAAGTATTATGAAAATGTTAATTTCATTAAAGAAACAGACCAATAAATGGAGGGCTCAGAATTAAAATGGTCCAAGTCCACTTTTTGTCATTTTTGAGTTAGCAACGCTATAACATGCACCAACTATGTAAAATCCCAGTGCAATAATGAACCAAGTCCTAGTTCTGATAATATCCGCTTGGCAGCAGCAAGTTCTGTTGCAATAACATGTAATTTCCTATGAAGCTTTAAGTTTAAACGTCTGTAGCTCAAAATTAGCTAAAGTGGACTTGGTCTATTTCTATTCTGAACCCTCCAAATGCAACAGGCATGCGTTGTAGGTAGATAGACTGCAAAATAAAATGTCTCGACAAAAACATTTTAATACTAGAGTCTAGTTGGTTGGTTGGCTGTTTGGCTGTTGGCTTTAGTTTTAAGGCACAAGACACAGAATAAAGATAATTCAGAGAGTCCAAAACGCGATTTTACTAAAATAGTTCTACTGTTATCACATAGTGGCGTTGCGGTGCCTCCAGCTGTCAACCAACAGGATGGGCGGGAACTAAAGGAAACGAGTGATTCTCATTGGACTTAGAACTTTGCATGGAGGCTGCATTTGAATTTCTCAATCTCTGCCATTTTTCCCCAGATCAAGGAAACCTTTTCCTTATGGTTGCAAACTTTCCCTGACAGTAACTAAAATTTCCCTTTTATAAACATTGATGTCGGTTGTTCTGTCATTTATTATATCTTATCAGTGATTGTGGTCGCAGAAATGATCATTAAATGGGAAGTTATATGTTTGAATTGAATTAAAGGTGAGTTGGAGTTGTGAGTTCGATTCCAGAGAAGCTCACTATCCATCGTCACTTTAAAGAAGATGCGAGATAGGGACGTCACGGGCAGATCAAATATAAAAGCCGGCGAGAGATCTGAGCCTAGGCAGAACATTGGGTGAGTCTCTGGAGAGCGTGACAACAGAGAGACTTTGCCATGTTTCCCCAGCGCATGCTCAAAAGAAAAAGACACACGCAACTGTTTGAATAACTGGGAAAATAAATAAAAACTTTTCCCTCTCTAATAGCGATTTGAAAGTGGGCGGGGTTAATTGAGAAAGAGCGGTTGCGGAAAGAGAGATTGTATGCGGATTGTAGAGAGTCAACAACGTTAGGTCATATTATCTGGTTAGAGTTCCATCGTAATCACATAGAAACGCCACTGTCTATGGGAAAACCCATGTTAAAAACGTTGCCATTAGCGTCTATGGAGATGGACTCTCTGAAGTATCTTTACTCTGTGGCACAAGGAAAAAAAATTACCAAGGAACAATATTCACTTTAATCTACATATAACGCATGCCTGTTGCATTTGTTGGTCTGTTTTTTAATGAAATTAACATTTTCATAATACTTTTATACAACGTATTGGAATTAGTTGAATGTAATAAATGCCGGAATCAAACAATTGTATTTGTTTCTGCACAAATATGCAAGTTTTATTGCTTATTTTCACCCCTTAAAACACATTTGTGACCCTCCTTTCCTTACCAAATCTTGTTCGTCTTGATGAGTACTATCATCTCTCCAAGTTTGTACTAGACCTTTTGAGACACCCTGTATTTAAGTTTTTATGAGAAAATATTAATTTCTTCAATGCTTGGCAGGATATAGGTTAATTTGTTTTTTAAATTGCATAAAATAGTCAATTAAATATGAATAAATTTATATCAGCATTAAAAGTAAGCGGGAATTAATTTTTATTCCTAATCAACATAAATTTAATTTTGAAAAGTAACGCACAATCATATTTCATTAAACATTTATGTTTGTCGTTCAACATTTTTCCCTCAATATTTTTAAAACTTCTAAAAAAATAATGAAGAGAATACATCTATTCTTTCATGAGTTCATAGGCTGTTGTCTTAAAAATGTACTTTAAGTTCTTGGAACATATTCACCCTTTAAATCGTTAACCCTTTAAATCGTTTAATCGCTTTAAATCGTGTAGAACTATTTTTAAATGAATGCGTATTTATTTTATTTTGAATAATATTGGTACAAGGCATGGGAAATAAGCTAATTAATGGAGGCTTGGAAATAATGGACTCTAGAGAATAAAAGAAAGAAAATCCTTATCGTTTCTTGGTAAACAGAGAACACACTTCTTGCTCGTATGAACACTTGAAAAAAAGCCGCAAGGCATTCCAAGAATTCAGAAGAGCCAGAACTCTGATATGAGTAATCTGCATTCTAAGGAAAGCTTTCTATTAAAATTCCTGGTTGAAATATAATGAGGGAGACTGGAGAAGATTTTTGGCATCTTTTAATGGACATGGCTTGTTAAATCATTTATTAATACATTTTATAGTACGTACTTAGGTTAATATTAAATAATGCTCGTTAGGGTGGAGCGAAAAAACTTTTTTGGAAATTTAAAACGCCTGAGGTGGAAATAGGTGCCATTTACGATAAAACTTAAAAATTCAAAACTTGGGTTCGATCAATTAATATCTTCAGGTTCCAGATTCACGTTCAAGTTTCGATGTTTCATCAAATTTTACGTAAAAATGGTTATAAATGACTCCCACACAAGTTTAGCTCCATTTTTAAACCACAGCTGGTTGAGTTTATTTTCTTAGGATGTCAAACAACATTTTAAGACCTTCTAAGAACCTGAAATGAAGGGAATTTTCAATATTTCAAGCCCGAAATAAGGACAAATGCCATTAAAATAGGCTAGCGACCGAAAAACAAAATTTAGAATATCGGTGCAAAATAAAGCTTAAAAGTTGTGTTTTATCCTGCTTATTCATAGAAAAAAGTAAAAAAAAAACATTGTAAAAAATAATTTAGGTGTGTTTTTGTCCTAGAATTTGAAAAAAATGGATCTTTTGCATCAGCGTATAATGGTAAAGTCTTAACCAATCAGATTCAAGTTTTAAATGTAATAGAAATTTATAGTTGCCTTAATTTGGTGTCTTAATCGTCAAAAAAAGTATTTTCAAGGGTATTGCAATGTGATTGGAGCTAAGAAGTTAAGGCATACAGCCTAGAATCGCCAAATGAGAGAAACATTCATTTTTATACTTATTTCATTTACTTTTTCAGATAAGAGCATTGACATTACTTAAAATTAAATTTTCCGTAATTATATCTAACACAAATCATAACCTTTTATTTGATATTTCGTTGCTTTAAATTTGAAGACTTGTTAAAAAGTGATAGTTCAGGTTAAAGTTTGGAATAAAATGCCTATAGTGCAATGTAACGTTTTTTCGTCTGTTTTCTGTAAAAATATCAACCTAGTGTTTTAAAAGCATTTTATTTAAACAAAAATGTGTATTACAGACTAAATAAAATATTTGAACTTAAAAGTAAGCCCCCTAACAGCCCCCTAATCTATAGTAAAATAATGATGAACTCAAAAAAGTAAGGGACCTACCAAATTTACGGGGAATTTCATTTTTTCCCAATGTGATTAAATCCAATTTCAGACTTGATATTTGGTATAAATGTATATTATAGATGGTTAACTGCAATAAAATTTTTTGTTTTGAAATTTTTTAAAAATTATAATTTTTAAATAATTTTTTTACTTTTGTCACATTTTCTTCATATTTTTGAAATTTTTTGGAAAGGATACTGTTCTTAATGCCCACCACTTTAAAGAGAATAAAATTACGAATAAAATGAGCCCAATTACATGTGTTTAAGTTATGGGGTTGTGGAGTAATAGCAATTTTCAAAATGCAGGAAAAACAACTTTACAATACTTGCGTAACACTAAAATAATTACTACTACCGAATGAGGGGTGATAAAAACGAAACTCGTGGCATTATATCTCTGATAATAGAAGTTAACTATAAAAAAATTGGAAAAAATTGTTAAGATTTTATCTTGGGTTTTTTGTCGGTTTTTCAAAAAAATGACCAAAAACTCAAAACTTTATGGCGTTTGAGGGACCGGTAAATATTATTTGATTTGGCTAAACTTTTGCAATTATGATTTTTTTGTCCATTGGAACAAAGTTAGTGGGTGGGAGCAGCATATTTTAAACTTTTTAAAAACCCCACACTGTTAAGGGCCACCCTAATGTCTACCCATATTTTTCTTGAAAAAATTTGTGTCCAAAGGTACAACAAAGTCACATGGGATTTTCAGATCGAAATTTAAAGTAATAGTTTCATCAATCATGTTGATTTATCTGATCACTTCACTGATCCCAAAAAAACAATTAGATCAACACTTAATTGTGCAAACATTTGGTGGTTAATAACTTTCACAAATCTTCTTCGGTGGAAATTTTAAGTTTTTTGTAATCATCATACTTAAATGTGATAGGGTGCTTAAGATTTTACAACATATTTTACACTGAATTCCAAGTAGAATAAAAAATTTCAAAAAATAGTTTATATCACAAAATATTTGATTTTTCATCTAAAAATCACTTGAAAATATTCGCCGACCAATAGATAACCATTTAAAATGGATTAAAATCGTTTCACTTTAATGAAACCTGATTCAAAAACGCCGATTAGCTACAGACGCCCACAAGAACCTGTCCGTAGGTACAGCACATAGTATCCGAAGTTTTTTTGCATTCAAAATTCTATAAGAAATTAAATATTGAGATCTGATGATTTCTAATATCAAAACTAAAGAGTCAAAATCTCGGGGATTCACCCCATATATCACATATATTGTATCATATAATTATAGGGGAAGAAAAGTAGTAATGCAGTGATGCACTAGAAAAACTTTGTGAGCATCTAAAAACAATAAATAATAATAATAATAATAATAATAATAATAATAATAATAATAATAATAATAATAATAATAATAATAATAATAATAATAATAATAATAATAATAATAATAATAATAATAATAATAATAATAATAATAATAATAATAATAATAATAATAATAATAATAATAATAATAATAATAATAATAATAATAATAATAATAATAATAATAATAATAATAATAATAATAATAATAATAATAATAATAATAATAATAATAATAATAATAATAATAATAATAATAATAATAATAATAATAATAATAATAATAATAATAATAATAATAATAATAACAATAACAATAACAATAACAATAACAATAACAATAACAATAACAAAAACAAAAACAAAAACAATAACAATAACAATAACAATAATAATAATAATAATAATAATAATAATAATAATAATAATAATAATAATAATAATAATAATAATAATAATAATAATAATAACAATAAAAATAACAATAATAACAATAATAATAATAATAATAATAATAATAATAATAATAATAATAATAATAATAATAATAATAATAATAATAATAATAATAATAATAATAATAATAATAAATAGTTTATTATTATTATTAATTAGTTTATTTACTACACAAAAATATTTACAGAACACAAGAGAAAAAATACATTTGACGCCAAGGGGAAGATTGATGAATCCCGTTCAGGCGACATAGAATTAATTACGTACATCAAATACAAAAATAAATTAAAAGAAATTAAAACAACTTTAGAAACGTATAAATAAATCATGGCAATAAGCTGGAAAAAATGTTATTAGAAATAGTTTGCTTCAATTGAGGGAAAATATAAATCCGGATCGTCGATATTAATTATGAAGTTAAATAAATTTCTTTTAAAAGTGGAGTATTTATTAATATAGTAATTAAATTTAAAGGTAAACTGTTATATAATTTAGGTGCAAGATAATAGAAATGTATTATATAAAATTTAAATAATATTTTTAAGAGCTGATTTCACGTTAGCAAGTAGATAGCATCTGTTTACATTCAAAATCGATCACAAATTCAAATTTACATTTTTTCCCGAATTTTAAAATTAGGTGGCCGAAAGTACAACCGTCCGTAGGTACAAAACACTCTCCCCTATATATAAATAAATTATTAAATAGAAGTTATCAATTCAAAACTGTAAACTTGTAATGCATACGTACAGGGATTGAAATTATTTATAATGAAGATGAAAAAGATGTAGAAAATTGTTAAAGTATTATTTGCCAATTTTTAAAATCTTATGACAATTTTCAATAAAGAATGGGTTATCAAAACAAATTAAAACAAAACATTGTAATAATTATGGTGATCCCAATTTTTTACAATTGCTTGTGATAATTACACCGGCACTCACAAAAAAAGAAGTGGAATGTACTTTGGACCGGACCTACCTACCGACATGAATATCGACCCACTGAATCTGAATTTCAAGTCCGTTTGACCCGGTCACCCTCCAGTTTTGAGTAAAATGCAAAAATCTCAAAAAAGGCCTAAAATTGCAAAAAACTGCAGTCACAGCACTAAAAAAAATTTTTGTGGACCCGGATCACGAATGATTTTTGTGTATTCCAAATAACTGAATCTAAATCTAAAAGTTAATAAGCCCGGTGAGCCGTCAAAATTTGAAAAAAAACGAGAATTAAAAAAATAAATCAATGAAATAACTAAATCATAAAAAATTGAACCATGAAGTTAGTCACCAGTTGAAGTTTATGAGAAAAGTTTTCAAGTATAGTAATTTTAACTACACTTGCAAATTTTTCTCAAAACCTTCAACTGGTGACTAATTTCATGGCTCAATTAAATCATTTTTTTAAATTTTCGTTTAATTTGGACGGCTCACCGGGCTAATTAACTTTTAGATTTAGATTCAGTTATTTTTAATACACAAAAATCATACGTGATCCGGGTCCACAAAAATTTTTTCATTGCTGTGACTGCAGTTTTTTGCAATTTTTGGCCTTTTCTGAGGTTTTTTGCATTTTACTCAAAACTGGAGGGCGACCGGGCCAAAACGGACTTGAAATTCAGATTCAGCGGGTCGAAAAACATGTCGGTAGGTAGGTCCGGTACAAAGTACATTCCTACATTTTTTACATTTACATTTTTTTATTTTGCGTGCCGGTGTTATTTTTAAATTGTACATTTATTATCTTTAAGCTTTGAGAAAGATAACTGATTTGCAAATGGAGTGGTACCTGGATTATTTTGAAAACAATTGAAGGAAACGTCTCTATCCTCGAATAACTTGATTCGGGGTTTTGGTGCTTTTTGATAATTATTGTTTGATTAAAATACTTTTCACAACTAATTAACAATTATTTTTCTGAGTAGAACCTTATCACTCAAAAGTAGTTCTTGAATCAATACCAATAAAACTTCCAGATAATATTTAATTTTCATACTTTCAAATATTTTAAATTAAATCATAAAACTTGTTTTTATTTTCAATATATTCAAATTCAAACCATTTTATAATGAATAAATATTGTATTGAATATAAATATTTGAAGAGGACACATTTTAAAACAAACATGTAGAAATATATTTTACTGAAATTAAAATGTTTCTTAATACCTTTTATCTTGTGTGTAGTGGGAATTTCAAAATTGTCAATGTGTTCAAAGGAACACGTAAAAAGATTACTTTGGAGCAGAGTTCCATGATAGCGTGTATTTCAGCGTGTATAATAATGTGTATTCAGTTTCCCATTTCGTAATTAACATAGGCGATTCTGATGAGTAAATCAAGCTTTATAATAAGCTATTCAGCTAAAGATGAAGATTGAAGTATGATTATTGCGTATGTTCTGTATTTTGCATAAATCTCAAATGTTTGATGAGTTAGAATTGAAGATAAATATTTATGAGATTCAATGTCTTTAAAATTTAATTGGAATAAAGATGACAACATACCATTTGAAAGAATGTTGTTGTAACCAGTTTAAATGCACAGTTTATTTATATTATCAATGACCGCCATAATAATGAAACATACAGGGTGTTTTAAAAGTGACTTTTATTTGGAACCAAACGTGCCCTAGGGTCACGGAAGTAAGGTCAACCCCTAGGTAAGTGACCCTGGAGAATCCATTCAGATGACTTAAAGAGCCCTTAGCGGAAAAATAAAAAAAATTATATTAGTTTAAAAAAATAATCTAAAACTAAAGGAAATAGAACAAAACTTCCGTAATAATATTGTTACCAACGATATGAAGAACTCACTAAAAAAATTTATGAAAATATCGCTAATATATTCGCGAAGATATTAGCATGTGAAAATAGCACTTTTTCAGGCCTCAAAAAAGAAGAAGTTCGTAAATTTTCAAATTTTTCAGTTTTATTGTGTAGTTATGTGTTTTATTAGTTGAATGAAGACAAAATTTTATCAAAAAAATCATAAAAACTTTTCATAAACTTTTTCATTTTTTGTGCCTGAAAAAGTGATATTTTCACATGCTAATATCTTCTCCAATATTATGATATTTTCATGAAATTTTTTTCAGAGAGTTCTTCAAAACGTAGGCAAAAATACTCTCACTGAAGTTTTTGCTCTACCTCCTTTAGTTTGTAAATTAATTTTTTTTAGCTTTTTTTATTTTGTAACTAGGGGAGCTGTAAGCAATGGATTCTCCAGGGTCACTTATCTAGGGGTAGACCTTACTTCCGTGACCCCGGAACACTTGGGTTCCAAATAAAAGCCGCGAAACGGAATTTTGAAACACACTGTATACTTACCACTATTCCAAAACGGTTTAACGGTGCTATTTTGGCCTATTTCACCAAAATGCATCTTTAAAATTCTTTGTTTTAAAGAGTTATAATATAAGTAAGGAGTTTTTATGCCATTTTATTTACTCCTTATGATCAGCAATAATTTAGCACTTTAAGCCTGTTACCTTCTCAAAATTTAAACTTTATTTATTTATTATTATTTTAGTTACCTTCTCAAAATTTCAAAATTTAAACTTTATTTAGTATTATTTTTAGTTACCTTTTCAAAATTTAAACTTTATTTATTTATTATTATCGTTAGATTTTTTTATTTTATTTTTTTTTTATTTCATGTGTATTGTTGTGTTTTTCTTGTAAAATTTAAATTCTGAAAGCCGAGTGATATATATTGTGGTGCACGGGGAGCTTTTTGTTTGTTTAAATAAAAATGCTCTTTATTCACGAAATTCCTAAATAAACAAACAACCAACGGAAGTGACGTCACCAGGTAACTCAATCTTCCGGTTTGTCTGATATTTACATTGAACAACATTACACTACGGCGCGTTTGTTTTCTTATAATTTTTCTTTTCTTATTAAAGCGTAATTTAAAAGAGAAACTCAAAATATGAGTTCTCCATACTTCCGATCATTATCTGAAAATTGTAAAAAAAGATATCTTGAAAAGTTATCTGTGAATGGGATTGATTTACCACACATTTCCTATTCCTATTCACAGCATGGGAAAATGCTTATTTTTGGTGATTTTTATTAAAATAAGATCCAAAGAAACTTTTAAAACAGTTTATACTGGACACAATTACGAACATGTTTATAGGTTATCAAGTGTTTTGAATTAGAAAAATAATTTTAACTCAATAATAACCGATCAAAAATATGAACCTTGAGGTCTACAACTATGTGCTTCAATCTCTCCTCTTATTGATTTTAATTACTAACTTGTTTAAATGTAATTAAAACAGCTGCTGATACAAAGAAAACAAAATATTGAGCAAATATTCAATCATGAAAACTTTTCAGAACATTCTTGTTGTGATAAAATTAATATCGCTGTTCTGCTATGTCAAACTTGAATATCCATTGTATCAAAGCAGTTTATTTATTTAGAAACTGAATTTTTATTGTCTTAAAAATATAAAGTACATAAAAATATGGAAAACAACGGGCTAAAATCTAAGAACTAATTAATTTAATTTAATTATGGATTCATTCAAAATTTTAGTGCATTTACCTTTAACGATCCTACTACATTCCAGTCAGCTTGTTTATTTTTATTTGAGATTCAGAAATAGTATTCTTAAAATCGTCTGTCACTTTAATTATCTTTTTAAATATTTTTATGCGTATTTTTTTTAAATAAGTGGGTGATTGTATTCATAAGTTTTAAAACAAACTAAATAATGAATTTCAATAATATAGGACCCAATTAATCCTGATGTATCTACGATCTGTTGCAATGGCGTTGATTGTATTAGCTGAGATTTTCGTCCAATGGATCGGGTAAATCAATCGTCCCATTCACAGATAACTTATCAAGATATCTCTTTTTACAATTTTTAGATAATGATCGGAAGTATGGAGAACTCATATTTTGAGTTTCTCCTTTAAATTACGCTTTAAAATAAGAAAAGAAAAAATAAAAAAACCAAACGCGCCGTAGTGTAATGTTGTTCAATGTAAATATCAGACAAACCGGAAGATTGAGTTACCTGGTGACGTCACTTCCGTTGGTTGTTTGTTTATTTGGGAATTTCGTGAATAATGCGGTATGTAGTGCCAACAAAGTAAGTTTTAAATGACATTTCTTAACATTTCTACGAAGTATAAACATTTTAAACACGTTTTCTCAGATTTATAAATAATAAGCTTTTAAGCAGTTTTGGCTTAATGGTGACGACATAATGTCAATCCAATATTAAATTGGCATAAAATGACTGTAGTCTACCTTTTTAAAAACACACAATGGGCAATACCAGCATTTTTTTTAAAACAGAAAAATGCATTTTTTCAGTAAAGGAAATGTATATCTAAATTAAAAATTTGACATGAAACGTTTCAAAAAAATTAGATAATTAAATACAAATAAAACTCTACATTATCTTTGCATTTTTTTAGGATGGAATGAAGTTAGATCTGTTTCGGCCTTAAAGTGAAAGGATATACGAAAAAACCGTTCAATGCAAAAACCGTTCAATAAAAAACATACAAATTTATTACATGTGTAAAACAATGAGTTTTTTTGGTTTTTTGAACGGTTTTTGTCTGAACGGTTTTTGCATTGAACGGTTTTTTTGCGACACCAAGTGAAAACCAACAATACAATCCCTTTGAATTGTTTAAACCATTGAACCATTATTTATTCCATTTTTTGGGATGGATGGCAGTGTTGGTTGAAATGTAACACCAGACGTTTCACTCTCTGTTTCGAAAAGCATCCTCAGTGGCGAAAAGATTAACTACTACAATTTGAAAAATAAATAACAAATAGCAAACAATTACAGCGTGAAAGCTCCAAGTAAAAATGTAGTATGAATATCAGATCAGATACTTATTGCACTATTCTGCCGTTCTAAGCGAAATGTATACATAAACGAGTTTTCTTAAAACTTCATTTTCTTTCTCCCTTGGCGCGTTTTTAAATTGGCGAGAATGTATCTCGCAACTTCCAAGCCACTAGAATGGTTGGCACGATTATGAACAAACTCCTTAAATATTCGAATTGAAAGCAAACTCATATTTTTGTAGGATTGAAATTAGCATAAATTTAAATTGAAAATAATATTTAAACTAAAACGGAATATTTGTAAACATATTGTTTTAAGAACATATAATATATCAATGTAACAGATGGTTTTTTTGGGCTTACTTAGCTAATATTTGATCTTAAAAGGAGGGTCTACCGCATAAAATTAAAAATCCGCCAAATACTCTTTTGGCGAGATTTTTCTCAAAGTAAATCTGTGTGAATTGCGTTTGTGTACTATTTCGCTTAGGACGGCAGTATTGTTGTGATGGCTTTATCCGGCATTTCTTAAGGCCGGGCGCCAGACGCTCGGTATGTTAGCATCCTCCTCTTTCCTATTGAAATTATCTTTGCTTGTCTTACTATTCTAGTGAAGTTATGGTTGGTTGTCGCTCGGATTTGGGTGTTGTCAAACTACTATATGGTTAGTATATCAGAGGTAGTATCTAATCTCATATTCATACCACGTTTTTACTTTGGGCTTTCACGCTGTAATGAGGAAGTTGCATGATTTTTTTAAATTTTTTAATCGATTCTTCTTGAAAAAATAAGCAACTACCCAAAATTTGAGGCCGATCGAGAGATTTGTTGTAAAGCAATGGAGTTGATGGTATTATTGTTGACGTCATCCTATAGTTTTAACAATAAACGTTTTCAGTAACGTGTTTTTTCTTGACTTTTAAATTAAAATATTTAATTACCTGTACATTTTTTTGAAAAACTGACTAGATATTTCATTTTACCATACAAAAAACCATACGGAACACTTGTTTGTTTTTGAAAATCTGACACATGCAACTTCCTTATTGTTTGCTATTTGCTATTTTTTTTAATTTTAGTACATCTATTAGCCACTGAAGATGATCTCCGAAGTAGAGGGTGAAGCGTCAAGTGTTAAATTTCAACCAATACGGCCATCCATCCCGGAAAATGGAATAAATAGTTTATTATTAGGTCGTGGAAGTATGCATCAGTTTATAATTGAACCATTGTTTAAAATGATATTTAGGAATACGGGACGTCACATTTTGACATTTGACGTTTTCGTGCCCTTTTTCAAATTCAATCCTGCTACCAAATGAGTTCGTATAAAATATTTTATTAAGTTTTCGTTCCTTAATAAGAATTACAATATATTTGTAAATTATGTTAGATATCAGGCTTGTTTGGAAAAACGTCTACAGTAGTTTGCAGTTCCTAATTATTAATTTAAATTCGAATATTGTCATTTACATGACCATTTAATCATTTCTTCAATCAAAATTACCATTACTGGAAACTATTATAGTATCAGAAACTGTATGGTTTCAATTACATTTCTTATTAAAATAAACGAGGTAAGGGGTCTTCAAATTAAACGAAACACTAAATCTTTTCCAATGGGAACCCCGAATTGTTATTAGTTTTTCTGAAAGGCCGTCCCCCAAAACCCTTAAATACCCAGTTTCATCCAGATGGATTAATTTTTTTTATTTTTTAATAAACTTAATTTTTTTTTAAATCGTGAAATATTTTTATGCAATCGATTCTGGTAGTAATTTTATGTAGGAAACCAAATTTCAATCGATTTTATCTATTAGTTTTTGAGAGAATTTGCAGTATGCTATCGGCAACGGTATACGGCCCCTTAAGATATTAATTCGTTTTTATCAAAAACTATTGGATAAAATCGATTGAAATTTTGGTTTCCTACATAAAATTACTACCAGAATCTATAAAATATTTCACTATTTTAAAAAATATTTAAATTTATTTCAAAAAATGTTAAATCAATCTGGATGAAACTGGGTATTTATGAAACTGGATGAAACTGGGTAGGGGGGTCCCCATTGGAAAAAAAAAGTTAGTGTTTCGTTTAATATGAAGACGACCCCCTAAGGACTCGAACATTTTTTTGTTAAAAGAATACTTTGATTAATGAAAAACGACCCCTCTTTTGTCTTTCTAACCCAAGTGGTTCGCCAGAAATCGCAACTGAGTCGGGTTTTTCCCCCAACTGTACATAGTTTTTTATTTAAACAAACAAAAAGCTCCCCGTGCACCACAATGTATAGCACGGGGCTTACAGGAGTAAGTAATTAAAATTTTACTATAAAACACTACAATACAGAAAAAATAAAACAAACAAAAACAAAACTAAAAATAATAATAAATAAATAAAGTTTAAATTTTGAAAAGGTAACAGAAAGTGCTTAATTATTGCTGAACTTAAGGAGTAAATAAAATGTCATTTTATGGGAAATAAGAAAGCTGAATTTTGGAGGCCATTTCATATTTATCTTTTGAAGTTCTTGTCGGAAAGCATTTCTCTCGGTTTCATATTTTGTACACTTTAAAAGGATATAGTCCACGTCTTCATTTCCACCTAATTTGCAGTCACAGTAAGAAATTGAACTTAAATTGAATCTGCTTACATAATTTTTAAAATTTCCATCTCTTGTAAGAATCTGAATTATTTTATAGTTAGTTAAAAAGAGATGGTTGTACATAGTTTGGTAATACTTGCTGAAACACGCTTTATTCTAAATTTCAATTGTGTTACAGTTAATGTGCAAAATTTGATAATTTGCAGACTAACTATAGCAAAATGCGAATTACCTAAGGTAAAGTAACTTAACATAGGTAATCCGAACATTACCAACTTATGCACAATAAGTGTAACATAAATGCAATTTAAAATTTTGACTTTTGAGAAAAATATTAAGTGTCATAGGAGAGTAATGAATGAAACATGTTCGATAAAATTCATCTGCGTTTTTTATCACATTTTAACTCAGAAATACTTCTCGATTTCCAAAATTAGATTATATTAGATTTATATTTATCCTTACTTACCAAAATTGTAGTTGAATGATAAAACAACGTAAATTTATTACAAAACAATAACGTAGCAAAACATATTTGGCACTGACAAAGGGGATCCATTGATCCCGAAACTTGTCTGCTATAATAACTACATTATAATTTTAATAGAATTTAAGGTTGTTTTATCATTGTATGGTTGTCCTTTCCACAAACATATCTTGCCGTCATTACCAAGATGTCATTAATAGGAGGTAAATGAAAACAATTAACACTTCCATTACCATTTATTATATATCAGTATCAGTTAATATTATTCTTTCTAATTCTGAAAAAAAATCAACAAAACTAGTTAGTTTAAAGTTATTGGAGTTTTAATGAAGTGAGACTTATGAAATCCCATCGGTAATTGTAGGTTTACACCTTACACATCTACCCTATATCTCACAAGCTTTTTTATCGGCGAATCGGCAGCCATTTCGTAGCATACCCTTCGATCAAAATAAGAAGATCCCAACAATTAAGGACCTGAGAAATTCCTACGGACCACCCCTTCCTTCCCCGTTAATTGCGTCGAGGACAGTGTGGAAGAGCATTCGAGGAGGTCAATACCGGGATTGGCCTGGCCTCAGTAATGAAATTTGTTTGGTTATTTGTGGCTGCTGGCTCATAATCGCACTCGTTGGGGCTGTAGAAGGAAGGGATAATTAGGAGACCTGCTGTGTTGATTTGGTGCAAGTGGTTAATGGGTTATTTGCTGTTTCTTTTTTTGCGGTGGAATCGTGTGAGAGTAGGATCTGGATTAATAGTATTTTGTAGTAATGTGAAGGTTTTGATAATTGGTAGAATTTGGTGTGAAAGATGGGATTGAATAAATTACGAGTTATGCTTCATGCACTAAGTTAATTGAACTAATGAAATATAAGGTGGATTAAGTTGTTTTAAAAATAGGTGTGTATGGAGTGTGAAAAAAGAACAGTTGATGCAAGGACCATGTGCCTCCACTTTCATAAAATGATTTTTGTTTGGATTAGATTATTTTGGCATTAAGCATAAATTAATGCGTTTCATGCACTAAGTTAAGTGAATTAATGGAAGATGGTGTGACTTAATTCATTTTAAAAATTGGGAATGGAGAGTAAAAAAGGAATTATTTTTTTGGGAAATATTTCATCCAATAATTTAATTAACTTTTTTAGGGAAAAATGCAACACAACCTATGAATACAGAGAATTGGGATAATCTCTCAAATATATGGACCTGATTTACTGCCCCTACCATTTCATTTCCAAATGAGTCATAATTTTATTTCAATGTTTAAAATTACATCCAGTACTTACCAAAAAGATGGCAGGTGGCAGCGAATAGGACAAGTTTGACAACTTTTGAGAAATTCTACTTACATCGTACCTTTTTCTAACTATATACTTAAATATTATGTATGCATGATCTTGTAAAGTTTATACCCTTTAGTCAATGTTTTAATTCGGAAAGGATGATAATGTTTATTGCACATAATGGATTTTTAAAGATATATTTTAGATAAACCTAAAAATATGAAAGATAAGAACCCCATAATTAGTCTTTAACGTTTCAAGTTAAGATGAGTATTTACTTTCCCCTTTACTCATACATGTTGATTCAAGACAACTGTAAACGAACAAAAATAGTATATAAAAATTCCAGCCAGACATTGGAATAAATTTTATTTTTTCCAATCCGAGGATTCAACCAAAAAAGATTTCCGAAATCACAAAATCCCAAGCTACTGAGGACAAGACTTACTAACACCCTAACTTTTCAATATCTTGAATAGCCTTATGACTAATTCATATATTTTATAGAAAGTTATTTCAGGCAACAGAAAAGATTTGGTCTCCCTTTTGTTTCAAAGCGGCACCTCTATAAAACGAACTTTAAGTTGCTTCAAAAGAAATACCATTACTTGGCTTACCCTTCAGTTGGTTTCTTCCTGAAGATGAATTTACTTCAAAATAACAATATTCAGGATTTTTTTTCTTAAAAGGGGAAATGTATTTTGTCTTTTTTAAAATATCTCTTGGATTTTGGAAATGGAATGCATTTTTCATGACCACAGTTCCTTAAGAGATTTGGAGTATTATATTGCTGGATGCTCAATATTCTCCGAAAGAGTACGTACTGCAGGAGAGGCGAAAAGTACCTTTTAGCACGTGAAGAAAATTTCGTTGAACCAATTTGTATTTATTGAAATTTGTTGTTTCTGGTTTACGGTAACGCGGAAAAGCTCTGACAAAGCAAATAGATAAATGTATTTTATTTTGTAGAACGATATACAGAATCCCACTTGAAAGAAACATTTTATCACAGTCTTATTTAGTAAAAGGGGAAGATTTTATTTTTAAACTGTAAATGTTAGATATGGCATTTTAAGATAAACTAAGATGTTTTTACGAGATTTCTTTTTATTTCTTACATGTAATTATCTTAAATATTGTATTTAAAAAGCTGACTAATCTAATAAAAAGTATCGTAATGGTAAATTAAGGTTTTAGTACGTCCACAAGTACCCGTAGGGTAATAAAAAGAAAATCCACACTTTCTTAGCAAAACAGCCACTATGAAAAAAATGTTTTTTTGAAGTCAAGTAACTTTTTTAACCTCTTAATTTTTCACCAAACATTTTTAACATTTTCAAAACAGATATATTATCTAACATTTGCAATTTACTATGCAGAGAAAATAGCAAAGCAGCTTTGAATATTTATATTTAAAATCAAATTTAAACTCAGTTTTATGTAAGGGATGTGTGTTTAGACATTAGTTTATGTTTATTTAGATTATGTTTAGACATATCCGAATATCTATAAGATTTTATGGTTATGAATGTTTTATGAATAATTTAATTGTTTTTAAAATGTAATCGTTTTTTAAGGATGATGTTTTTTCAGAAATAAAATTAATTCAGGTACGTTCTTCAAGATTCTTAATTTAAACCAGCATTTTTCATTAATTAGTCTACTTTATAATCAGTAGCATTTGGAAGATGGAAATAGATTATGATATAATACAGTGGGTTGTTTCTCAAACTTTCAATATGGTGACCAATTTTTCAATCATTGTAAATTTTACTTACAATAGTGTAAGTATGAAAATTTACATTTTATATTAGGAGTAAAAAAATACTGGGTAAGTTCGTGAAAATTTTTACGGCTGAAATTATATTTTCACGGAAGTGATTGCCTAAAAATACGAATTTTTTTAGTGTAGTACAATGTCTGAAGTATATAATTTCGTAGTTCTGATCTTAAAAATTAATTAATTTATTGAAATAACTGTGATGTAAAAAGGTCATTAAATTACCATTGCATTTTAAATATAATGGATATTATATTTTTGTTTTTATTTTGCATCGAATGATGAAGCAAAACATTTGCATAAGCCAATGACTTTAGTAATTAGATATTTCAATAAACTCCAATTAAAAATGCAACAAATAAAACTAACGTTTTATTTGAATTATTACTAAAAAATATGTATGTATAACATTTCATACTTAATCGAGTCTAAATACCCATTAGGGACTACCAAGCTATTATTGCCTACCTTACTAGTGAAAATTAGCTGTGCTTACAACCACAATCAGAATTAAAAAAACATCAGATTTAGTTCAAAACAGTGAGTTTAGTGCACGACTGTTTTGTTAAAGGACTTTATTTCCCAAGAGTGTTCATTTCATTCTCAGGAACAATCTCTCTAGGCCTTTATGCAAATTTACTTCAAAGATTTGAATATGAAGTTCTCGGAATTTCCCTCAGGTTCCGAATTCCGTCTGTACTCTGAACCGCGTGATTTAGAATTCCGAATTCTGTTTTGTGGATAATCTTATATAAGTCACAGACTGCTTTCGGTAAATTAAACATAGCCAATTCTTAGAATTCAGGTAAAATGGAAAAACATGGGAACGTACAATAGCAACACAAAGCAAAAGGGTATCTGATATCCATGCACTGAATACTTTGTAACACGGATGACTTTTGACTTTGTAACACGGATGTAACACGGATGACATCCTCACTACTGAATACTTTGTAGTGAGGATGTTTCATTATTAAGTAGGAACGAATCTATTATATATCCGTGTTAACTTACACTGTGATCAAATAAAATGTAAATCAACTAAAAGAAACTTATTTTCAATGATCAAATTTTACTTACTGCTTATGATGAGCTGAAAGTTGCGTGTTTCATTCAAAAATTTAATTGAATTTGTTTTATTTTTAATATTTGTTATAGTACTTAAATTTAAAATAAACCAACCATCTTATACCAGTTAAGTTCAAGTAGAAGATTAAAATATGGTTTTACCTTATTAGTCAAATTAAGAGTAAGGTACTTGTACCCAATATGGACAGGGCTCTCAATATGGACACCCCTATTATCTTGTTGTTGTTGTCGTGTGCCTCTTGGTACTACCCAAGCTCCACAAGGATTCAAGGCAAAGTGGGTGCGGCTCCTGAGAAAGTGAGGCCCATAAATGGCAGGAGTCCGACTTCTGCCTCATGAGATGATAGATGCTGCCACTATCTATCGCCACCTCCACAATTTTGCCATGTATCTGAAGGGGAGGGAAATAGTCTCCAGACACCTGGACCCATGGTAAATAACCCTAATATCTTAAAAAGTAAGAAACTTGATCGAGAGTTGGCACTACATGTTCTTGAAGAAAAGCAGTTTAAAAGATAATTTAGTCTAGAAAGTGCAAAAAAGCACGCTGTTCGCCATTTTGAAGGAAATTTGTGTTTTCATGGTGTGCTGATCTTAATTACAGGTTAAGTTTAAATTCTTTTTATATATGGTAAAATTACTTAACCTTTTAAACACCGCAATTCAAATTTCGAATTAAAGGTTCTGATTTTTGGCTTAAATGGCTTGTTTTATCATTACTAAAACCATTCTAGTCATTTTTTGGTAGAAAAAAATCGTAATTATGATTTTGAGGATGTTCCCATTTGGGAACATCGGCGTTTGGGGTGAAGTTTTTAGGGGGATTTCCAAAAGGCACATATGTTACAATTAATTCATATAAAATGATTGAAATAGGTTTCTACTCAATAATTATGAACATTTTTATGATAGTGGACGGTTTTTTAATTTTTATTATCCATACTTGGACAATTGAGTAACATTTTATTGATTTTCATAAGCAAAAATTTACACGTTTATTACGTACGCGCAGCTTTTCCATACATTTTTCTTGCACTATGGGTAATACATGGGTTTTAGTATACAAAATACATAAGAGTGTTCCCATGCACTTCAAAGCTAAACAGTTACGTTTCTGTGAAAAAAATTAGTTTTAATTACGGTTCTATACGAATATCTAGCATAAAATCCACTAAATGCATTCAAATCTAATTAGTTTTCAAAAATGATAATCATAATTATCTCAATTGATTTATTAAAGCTGTGTTTCTCATGGAAGATTCCGAACTGAACCACATATCTCTTACATCCAACTTAAGTTAGAAGAGTGTTTTTAGATGTACTGAGCACTTTTCCTTACTTTCAAAATTCTTCAATTTTATTCCTAAAATTTTTATGCAAAAAAAAGTACTTGAACAAAATATATACGCAAATTCTCAGATGCACTCCAAATATCCCCTTTACATAACTCCTAATGATAATTACTGAAAATTAATCGATCGGAGAGTTAGAAAAATATACAAGTGTAAGAATCTTTTATGAAGATTTGGCATTTATTTCTCCATAAATCAGGTGAAAAAATAAAAATTACATATTTTTGAATTTAAAAAAAAAACATTCTTAACCTGTTTAGATCCTTTGGTATAAAAAAGGTTAAAAAATTAAAGAAAGTAGGAAATAACTTGAATTTTTGCATGTTATAAAAATCCCCTCAAATACTATACCCCAAACGCCGATATTCCCATTTGGGAACATATACGTTGTATTCGTAATTACTCTCCAAAATTGGAATATAAAGCTATTTTTCCAACCCAAATGGGAAGATGTGTACTTAAGCTACCTAAACACAGCAAAACTATTTAAAACTAAATTTATTTAAAACTTTCACAAATTGAAACTTGTGCAACTTTTGGAAGAGCCAAAAATCTCTAATTTTGATGTAAATTCTACAAAAAGGATTAAATTGCACGTGAAAACCTTTTTCCTGTAAAATAACTTCATATCTTTGAGTTGCTTTCTACCAAGTATCAAATTTCTGCATGAAAAATTAAGTGGTAAAAAAATTCCGTAAAATGATGTTCCCATTTGCGAACATCGGCAGGTAAAAGGTTAAAACAATAAAAAGTGGAGTGTTTTAGAAAGCGGATAAAACATATTTTCGTTTGTTATTGCGTATATTGTTTAAAAATGTTTTTTCTGTTTATTTATTACAAGATTTAGTAAAACTACTCCCTGTTCCTATTATGGACACCTTATGTCCACATTGGAAGAACAGAGTTAATCTTCAGGTTCAGAAATTTGTAGAATAATTACCTGTTTTATGTTATTTTATTTAGCTAATTCATAATAAATTAATGTTTATATGTATTTTTAATCTTAATTATAGTATCCGTACATAATATTGCGAAGTGCATGTTCTGAAGATATTTACTGTGCCCCCCTCAACCGCAATACTTTAAGAAATATTTTTTTAATCCCCTCTCCTATAAAATTCCTTGGAAGAGTGGTTCTTCCATACACCCTGTGTAGAAGGTCAATAAGTAGCCACCTGTCCATAATAGGGACAGGTGGTTCCTAATATGGACACTTGCAAAAATTTTTTTGTTTTTATCATTGAAATTAAACCAGAATAATTACAAGGTCGCTAATATAAATAATGATAGTCAACAGTCCGAAGATAGTGCTCATACATTTTTGGAGTCTTATGACGTGTACAAGGGGGTGAAAAAAATTATATTTTCCTTAGGTGTCTATATTAGGTGCAGGTACCTTATTTCAAATTTGGGCTAAAATTGAATCTTAGAAGGTATATTTTTGTTGTGGTTGGGTTGGCCTGCCAGTTTCCTGTATCAAATTAAGAAACCCATTTATATGCGTTAATAAATTAAATTTTTACTTTTAAATTATTTGGGAACATTCAATGTGTTATAATTACATTATTTGCCAGCATATTTATCTGATTACAGTAAGTTGAGATTCAGCGCATCTACTAATGTTGAGTTTTCAAATCGTAGCCTGGACTACTTTCTTAATTTTATCTGTTGAACATGGAAGAGTAATGGTTGAAACATTTTTTATGCGTAAGATTTGTTTATATACTCTCAAATTGGGATTGTTAGTTAAGTTCATTTCATTTTATGATTCTCCTATCTAGTTGCTTTTTCTTGGGCCTAGTTAACCCATTAAGGACGGTTGGCAAGAAAAGTTGCCAAGGGACATTTTATTTTTTACTGACTCTAAGAGAGGACATTAAAAGTTTAAATGCATGATAACAGCTTCTGAAGATTGTATTTATTCAGATAAAAATAGAAATTTATACTTTCCATGCTGTTTTGGGGGTAAAATCGCTGTTAGAATGAGAGCGTATCGCTACATTTTGGAGATAGCTGGGAGATCATTCGGAAAACTCAAAAAAAATTTAATGTTTTGGTTATTTTTGTGACTTGTTTCTATTGCAGCATATTCAGAATATCCCATTCTAAATATAATTACCAATTACAGTTGGAATGAGGGTATTTAAATTGCCAATAGCAAGGGTTATCTTCTCCTGGCAACTTTTGTTGCCAATCGTCCGATGTGTTGTCAAAACTTTTAAGAGTTACTTATAAGAAGCTTTTGTAAATTAATTACTTTTTATACTTTTTTGAGTTCTTATCATAAATGTAGATCTTATTGATACTTTAGCATGATGAAATGTTTCCCTTGGATCATAATTTTAGTGGTTTTTTTTTATAGATTTTAGATTTTTACCCATTCCTCACACATTGATTGGTTCAATCTCATACTAAATCATTTCTGGATACATTTATTTTCCTTGAAAGGGTTTTCTGGAAACTTACAAAAGTTAAAAAATAAAATAAAATATCAATGGAGTTATTTAGCCCATTTTGAATAGGCCAATACCTAGTTTTTATCGAGTTGATGAGTAATCTTCAACATTTTCTGTAAAGAATATGCGAAATCTGGAGCCATAAAGATGAATATTGTAATTAGGATGACTTTTTGATAGAGAACGAATAAAAAGAACGTGGAATTACAATAAGAGAAAAAGCTTCGGAAGGCAAAAAAATTATAGATATATAACCAAAGGTATCCAAAAAATGAAAGTTGAGAATATATAAGACTCTGGCAGGTAAAAAAATCCCTATGTCCCAGACTGGGAGATATAAATAAAACTATTTTAACCTGGAAGTTAGCTAAAGCACAGAAATCAACAGGTTCCGACTTAGAAAGTACTAGTTCGGCTATTTTTAAAGCCTGAAATTAGGTGAATATCAATATTTAGGACTGAACAGGCCCTATTCAGGAGGGGTGAAATACCCTTTCTTGAACCCCCTATCAACAATATAGTCCCCATTCACTTTTATTTATGTATTATTTCTTTAAATTATGTATGAAAACATTTTATTATCAAAATCGTAAGCATTCTAATTAGTTTTTTCGATTTTTCATTTGTCAGAGTTTGGACCCCACTAAGGACGGTTGGCAAGAAAAGTTGCCAGTTAAAAAATCATAAAAATTATTTTTTGAAAAATCTGAAAATGGGCATTTCTTACTATATTCGGTCCAAATGAACAAAATATGAAAGAAAAAGTTAATTATTTTCATTATTTTAAAGTCGTCCTTAATGGGTTAAGATAAGTCGTAAGAGTTCATGGCGAAAGTTCATTATCAGCGTTTGATTCTAATTTTTAAGTTTGGATCATTAGAGTTAACTCATATCGAAACTATTTTCCAATTTAATCTTCAATGCGAAAATGTCCAAAAATATCGGATTAATATAGGGAAAACGTAGTATACAGGGTGTCCCACGAGAAGTGGCCCAACCCCTTTAACTTTTGAACCCCTACAGATATATGTATGAAATCGGGGTCTAGGTATAGTAAAGTGATCATGCTCTATCCGATGACACAACTTTCAACACCCTCTAGCAGAAACTTTAGGAGTTATAATTTTTATTTTAAAAACCATTTGAGGTATGTGAAAAAAGTCAGTGACGAAGATGTAGAGCATCATCGATTTAGTAGGAAAAGACACCTTAAGCAGAAAAATATCTTGAATAATATCCCTAAAACGCACGCTCAAATAGGTTGAATTTAAGTAGATTTTACGCCTTAAAACGCTCCTCACGAGCCGTAAATGAGAAATTTTAATTTAATGAACTATGAATACTTTTAGTCATTTTTTTAAATCATAAAAATAAAAATTTCTAATTTTCGCCTCGTGAGGAGCGTCTTAAGACGTAAAAACTACGTAAATTCAACCTAATTGAGAGTGCGTTTTAGATGTTTTATTCAAGATATTTTTCTGCTTAAGGTGTCTTTTCCTACTGAATCGATGCTGCTCTACAACTTAGTCAGTGACTTTTTTCACATACCTCATATTGTTTTTAAAATAAAAATTATAACTCCTAAAGTTTCCGCTAGAGGGCGTTAAAAGTTATCTCATCGGGTAGAACATGGTCAAGTTACTATACCTAGACCCCACTTCCATGACTATATCTGTAGGGGTTCAAAAGTTAAAGGGGTTGGGCCACTTCTCGTGGGACACCCTGTATATAGAAAGTATCGAATCGTCTCTATATAAATAGTGTAAGTAAATTCAAGCAAATTTCCCATGGGTTAAAACGTGTATGAATTTTAACACAATGGTTTTCCTCAGCTGCTAATCCATATGTTGCCACATAATTCAAGGTGCCTTTTTACCCTCATTTACAATGTAGGGTAGGTGGGGGTAAAAACCCGCACGGGGCAAAACCACGCACCGCGATTTTTAATTGTTAATAATCGATTCAAAAGTTGAAAATCAGGTGGTTGGTTTGTCTTATTGTGACCTATCATTCTACGAAAGTTCGTACCCCTAAGTCACTCATGAGTTGAAAAAATGCTGTAAGTTTGTTTTTCATCATTTTGATGTAATTTTTCTGATCTTTTACTTAAACATTACATAAAATAGCGCTTCAGGAGAAATACAAACACATAAGCCAATGATAAGAGAGCATTTGAACTTCAGTTTTGTGTTGAAATAATTTCCTTAACATGTCTCTAAAAATAATAAGGCTTGTTTTTCAAAATAAAGTGAAACGGGGCAAATACCCGCAGGTGTTTTGGGGCAAATACCCGCATCTTCAAAACTTTGGGAATTCACCCCAAAAGGAAATTAGAATCTACAGGGTCCCTAAAAAGTTGAATAAAGGTTTCCGAGATATCAATCCTCAAACGGAAACCCTTTTTTCTCCCTTTTGAAAGATATTGGGCACTTTGAAATGAATTGCTACAACAGATTGACAATTTTCATTAAAACGGATTATATCTATGTTTAATATTGTTGGTTAACTTAAAAATATTAAAACAATATATTAGAAATCCATTATCCGCGAGCGGATGATCCACGATTGCTACGAAAAGAATTTTTGATGATGACGGTAAATTTTAGACGACATTAGAGAGATTTTAGATGTAGAGCAAAGGTTTCTGCTGTACTGTACACATTTTAAAAGTTTTACATATCATGTTTTTTGTACAATGAAACATAGTTTTTATGCTGAAATATTTTTTTTTCGTGTTATCACCTCATTTTTGGCCTTTTTTCGATTTTAGCTATCCGCGGTACCCTTGGCACCCAATTCCGCGGATAATAGGGGCTCTAATGTATTAAGATGATTATCTCTAGTGTTTTTATGATGAAACATTTTGTTTATCCATGTTTATTTCATTTGGAAACGAAAATTCAAAAGTGCGTGTCTTTGCCCCATTTTGCGAGGCAAAGACCCGCAATTTTTTTTTCTACTAAATTGTCAAATTCTCTTGAAATACTATCGATAAGAGTATAAATTTGGATTGGTTTTGTAGGTAACATCTTAATCTAACACCTCCAATTGAAATTTCGGGATTATCTACCCCCTATCGATCACAATGTTAAAATACTGAAAACTGCGGGGCTTTGCCCCCACCTACCCTACTTTTCTTTAATTTGATCAATGTTTTTTCCTAGAAAACAAAGAATAATTAACCATTGACAAACCAATAATGATTTCGTAAACAACAATGTTAATGTTTAAAAAGACAATTAACCCACTTTAAGCTTTAATTGAAGGTACTTATCAATTCATAATTTTTAAAGGTTCGTATTATGCCTTTGTTTTATGTCAAACCAAGCAGTGAATAATTTTTTAAGTTAGAGACGATAATGAAGGTTGAAAGTAAGCAAACATTGTTCTTTTGAAGTAGTCTTTTCGTTTTGAAATCGATACAATGTAATGTTAGTTATATAATTAATTAGCAATTATTTTTGCAGAGGTTAAATGTATATCATTTCCTTAGGTTCATCTTAATAAAATCTCAGAAAAGCTGGAAATGAGAAAGAGTAAGTAAATTTACAGATTACAAGAGTAGTTTCTGTTATTTAGATGGTGTCAAGTTCTGTTTTAAACGATTGCGAACTTAATTGGATTATAAAACTACTTTGATGACGGTTTTATATTTTTGACTTTTGGACATCTATGATACTAATATGGATTTCTCTCACTAACAGAGCATTTTAAAGAACTCTATATTTATAAATTAATCTTCAGTTTAGAAGAGTAAAAATGTTACCAAAGTATTTCGGGAAAGACATATTTAAAAATGAACCAAAATTCTAAAAAAAAAATTATGAAACCATTCATATTTCTTCACTAAAAATATTCAAGAACCCTACATTTATTTTTTAGAAATCACCCATCATTCCTATTCTAATGCTTCAGCAATTCTAACGATTCAGTCATCTGAAGGATAAATGAAAGAAATATTTCGTCTAAGTTCTTCAACCGAAAAATTTCTAATATTAGAATCTAGAATAGGAGTTGATCACTCTTCCATCGTCTTTGAGTTTTCAATCAAGCAATAGCACTTTTCTTGTTAAAGTGGAATATATTTCATAGTTTCCATCTTCATTCCGTAAAGGGCAATTAGATTACTCAAGCTGACGATTTTAAGTGACTTTAGAATATTTTTCATGGATTCAGAGTTCGGATATCTTTGTTCGGAAAAGACCATGAGAAACTGAAGCTTCATTTACTTTTTATTACAATGAAATATTTTTTCTCCATTTAGTTTTCTTAAAAGTTAAGAACGTAAATTACGGAAACTGATAGAGCATGATATTTAATTAGCCATCTCAATTGAATTCAAAATTAATACTTCTTTCCGCTTTAAATATGCTGAAAGAAATATTTCGAAATGTTTTAAAAACTTAATTATTTTTTTCAGATTGTAATAAATGAGCTGTGAAGTTCATTGGATTGAAAAAACTAGTTTGATCTTTAATTAGTTTTCCAGTTTTTTCGATAGTGTGTTCCAATGTTTCATGGAGATAAATATTTTATTTAAGAATGACCTACGTCAGAGAATCAAAATAAATGCTTTTTTTCAGTTTGTAAACTACACTAAATAAAATCACAAAACATGTCTCACAGTAACGTTCATACCAAAAAGTTATATTTTAGCAGCGTTAATTTTATTTAATACAATTGTGTTCTTTGATTTGAATGAGAACGTATTTAATACTTTAAAAATGTGATTTCTCGTAATGGGTTTTCAAAATAAAATTATGCGATTATTATTTTGTTTTGGCAATTTGTGTGCAATGTTATTCGAAACAAACATGTTGCATTACCAACATTTAATTGTTTATCTCTCTTTGGTCGCACCATAGAACTGAATTTTTCACGTGGTACATTACGTTCACCAGAATGATTTAGGCCGTGGGGAGCCTAGTGTTTAAGGCATCGGCTAGGGGATCGGAGGGTCCCGGTTTCGATTCTCGACACCACTGAAGACCCATCCAGTACATCGAGTATATACGGAGTATGTGCTCGTTAAATCTGTGGGTCCGAAAGTCCTGAGGTCGGTCCTGTTTACCTTGGGTCCAGGTGTCTGGAGACTATTTCCCTCCCCTTCAGATGCATGTCAAAATTGTGGAGGTAGCGATAGATGGTGGCGGCATCTATCATCCGAGGCTTAAGTCGGACTCCTGCCTTTCATGGGTCTCACTTTCTCAGGAGCCGCACCCCCTTTGCCTTAAATCCTGTACGCTTCGCGGTGGAACTTGAATATTCAAGTGGCATAAGAAACAACACAACAACAACAACAACAACAACAAAATATATACAAAACTTACCCCAAGCTATTATTTTAAAAATGTCGATAGCCCGAAAACAGTCTTACGTCCAACTTTCATTATGAGTTATCTGTAAAGGAAAGTTTAAAACAAGTAAAAAGTTCAAAGTTATAAAGTTCAAATAGTGAATAAAATGTATGGGTTAATAACAAAATGTAGTTCAGAGTTAAGATCATCAGACAGACGGACACCTGATACCCTGTGATGACCAAGTGCTAGCGCACTAGGTTAGGACTAATAGTCTAAGAGGACACGAAATCTCAAAATGTTGGATTCAATGTCTCAAATATCTGGAGTTAAATTACTTGATTCCAAAAATCACCACCAAAGAATTATTATTCAATTAAACAGGTTTACGATTGTTATTTCTTTTGTTGATGTTGTTTTTGCTGTCGTGTCTCTGGATATCGATCAGATAGAGTGGTGCTTTTGGATAAGTTCAGCTATGGCGACTGCTGATTCTCAATATAAGTCATCTTCGGTGGGATAGTTTAGTTAGGTTGTGCATTGCTGCAGCGACAGCTGGGCAATCAAAGATATGTTGGGTATGAGTTCAACGCCTGGACAATTACTGCATTTTTGGTAGTTTTTAGTTCCATCTGGAGAGATTTTCATGTTCTTGTGGTGTTTCATCCTGAGCCTTGTGATTGTGGTTGCAGTTTTTCTGTCAATATCTAGCTGTGTGATTTGATTTTTAGCTTTAACTGTTGTAGGGGTTCTGAGCTTGAGTCTGGCCAGAGCATTGGAATCTGCCAGGGAAGTGGGAATGTTACTTTGATCTGAACATCTTACGGAATTGGCCAGAGAATCAGCTATGTCGTTGAACTCCAGGTCGCACTGTGAAGGAATCCATTGGAGGATGCACTTTTTGTTTAGGCCGTTGACCTGGTGCAAAAGACGAATGTTGTCTTGAATATAGTATGTATCACCTTTATGGATGGCTTGTAGTGCTGATCTAGAGTCACAAAAGATGGTAGTGCTATCTAGTTGTGGAGTTGTAGCGTGGAGGGGAGATTCAGGTAGGACACAAGTGCTCTGCGTATGGCTAACAGTTCTCCCTAGAAGCTTGAAGCCACTTTACCTGCACCCACTGCAATTTCAATTCTGTGCCGTCAGGTAGTAAGAGGAGAACACCAGTACCTCCGTTCTTTTGTGGATACTTGGTTCATTAACTAAGCTACTAAATTTCGAGATTGTAGGTTTAACCAATGGTATAAAGGTTTATGGTGATCAAGTTTGCATATTACCTTAAAATTTCCTTTTGAGGTCTTGCATCAAAAGTTAATTTCATATTTCCAGTATTATTTCAGGAAAATCATGGTTTTATGTTTAATTATAAATCGTCACCACTTTGCATTTGTACAGACTCACTTTTTAATTGTTTAAGGCTACACGTTACCCTAAAAACTTCCAAAATGTCGAAAAAATATTCTTGCATTTTTCAATGCCCCATGCCATTAGAAATCGATGGTCAAAGTTTAAAACCTGAATTCTATTTAGTTTGGAAGTTATCTTAAGTTTTCTGAGTGACATCAGGCTCAAATGTGTAAGTCTCTAGAACTTAAAGTGCATTTTTATCAGACTTCGTTTTCGGTAACAATGACTGGTTTCTATTCCATAAGGATTTTATACTGCTCATGATAGAGTATTGAAATTTTTTGTGTATGCTTATAAATATATATTCTTAAAAAGTTAGCTTGTATTTTGTGTCCTATTATGATAGTTATTTTTTTTAAAAATGTCAAAATGTAGACATCAACAATTTTTAGCTTTTTTTCAATTTTCTGTTATAAAAACCCTTATTGAAGTCAAACAAAGAAAACTATTGTTTAAATACTAAGTAGCATTTAATAAGTAGTATCCAACAATACTAAAAAGACCAACAGCATTTCTAAAGAACTAGAATTGACAGTTTTATAAGATTTTTAAAAACCTTAAAAATTGAAGTTTTTTTCAATTTTGAAAAAAATGGTTCATTTAACTGACCCGTTCTTATGATATATGTTTATAAACATTCTTTTGAACAAAAGCAGCTATTTCTACTCGGACTTGAAAAATGGCGCTGACACGCGAGACAAAAATGGACATAACTCTTAAAAAAAAATTTTTACACAAAACGGGGATTCACTTTTTCCAAGGACACTATAGAGTACTTTTGGTATAAATTTCAGCCAAATCAAAAATGTCAACTATCACGAGTGTACCTCGCTCCCAGAAAATCACTCTTAATAAGTAGTATCCAACAATACTAAAAAGACCAAAAGTATTTCTAAAGAACTAGAATTGACAGTTTTATAAGATTTTTAAAAAAAAACCTTAAAAATTGAAGTTTTTTTTAATTTTGAAAAAAAAATGGTTTATTTAACTGACCCAAATTTTGGATATATGTTTATAAACATTCTTTTGAACAAAAACAGCTATTTACACAATGTTTAATTGCATAAATAAAGATTAAAAAAAGGGTACCGTGTAGCCTTAAATACTTCTGTTAAAATGCATTCTATAGCACCAGCGTTCCTAAAGTAACAACTTCATATCTATAGACAGCTTCACTTGTGTAACAATACTTTTTGTATACATAAATAAATTCTACCCATGTGTTTATTATTAACAAAATCTTTATACAGAAGGTTTTATGTAGCAGGAATGTCAATACACTCAAAGAGAGCGCAATCCCAGACTGTGTAGTAACTTCCCTTAGCGTTAATCGAGACCAGAGGCATTACTTTAATTCTCATAAACAGAATACCTTCAGCTTTACAAGAGAGCCGTAAGCATCATCAGCCGAAACAGAAAGAATATCGCAGGATATCAAGAAAATTCACTGATCCCTTGCTACAAAAGGAAAATAGATGGGGTCATAACGTGGTCTGGATCAGGAAATAGGACATAGGATCCCAATGGCAAATGTATGGCTTATAGTAAAGGGTAACTGTATGGGATGTAATTACCGCTGGGGTCCAGATGGGTACCGTTCTAATCAGTACCTCTAGTGTACGGCAAGAGTGGGGAGATAGGCATGTCTGGAAGTCATTCTAGATATAGAGTGATGCTGTTTCTCGTAGTTTTTGAGGGATCATTTAACAGGTAGGTATATTTTAAGTTATTTTTATGGAACGTTGTTTAATTGCAAAGTAATATTTAAGTAAATAATATCGCAATGTGGTTGTTGATGATTTGAAACACTATTCCTTTATAGATCCGTTGGCATGGTTACAGTTACAATGGACTAAAGATAAAATTCTATAATTTTCAACCCATAATCATTTGACTACTAAAATATTACTCCGATTGCTCACTTTATATTGTTATTGATATTTGTATAAACTTTCACACGTATACTTCTTTCACACGTATACACGTGAATTTCTTAGGTATATTTCATAAGGAAATATTTGTTACACAATAGAAACAGAAGTTATATATTTCTAATCGTTCCGCAGGTAAAATATTGGCAGTTTCAATAAATAAGACGTTAACATTTACGAGAGATTATTCAAATGAAATAAAGTTTTAATTAATTCGAAGATCATTTTATGATATTTTCTTTAACCTTTCAATCTTAGACCAACCAAAATTGCCCTTGAAATCTACTGAAAATTTAGTGTGACCATGACTGTATAAATTAATAAGCAAGCATCAACGAAAACTCAAAATTTTTGATTTACGAATCATGGTAATTTTTTATTATTTCTTTAGGAATTGTTCCAATGAATGTACACATGGTTACCTCAAGGTTGTTTAATAGAGTAATTAGGAATGAAGAATAATTAAGCATGTTTCTTCTCCAATAAAAATAGTATCCAGAGTAAATACACTCTAAAAAGCAATAAATATTGTTAGTAAAATTGATCCTAGAAATATTTTTAAAGAGCAGTTTGTAAGAAATGCCTTTTTTCCCCATTTTACTCTTTAATTATGTTATCAATTCAAATAATTTTGCGTGACCGTCCTTGTAAAAAAGGAGGTTTTTTTTTAAAATTCATTTGAATTATCTCGAATTAATGAATGCTTTTATAATTAGGGGTGTTTTTGAAAAGATCACGAAAAGAATAGTGACTTGGTAATTTCGCAGAAAAAAATATTTTTGAATTGATTTTCAGAAACCTCGTGTCTTTTGTCCTTCATTGATTATTTAACCAGCGAGTCTTTCACGAAAGCTCTGGAAGATCTTGAAGTAAAAAAACATTGAAGATTTTATATACCTTTTATTTGAATTTGTACTTAATTAAACTTTTTCATGTAGGATATTTTTTACTAACTTAGCAAAAGGCGAATCAAAGAAAATTAAATAAAAAAATAGGGAAAGTAATGAAAATGAAATGAATATTTTCAAGCAAACCTTAATAATTTAGATAAGTTAAGCATGACCTTATATGTTCTATGGGTCGTAAAAACTAAAGAAACCAGTGAATCACACACAACCAGTAATCAATCCTAAATATTACGATGTACAATTTTATTCACAGCGTAATATTAATAATTTTACCCAATCAATTTTAATTCTTCCAAAAAGTTCATCAACATAGCCTTATTATTTGGGTGGAGGACTTAAAAATGTCAGAAGAAATATACTTCTATGAAGCATATATATTTTTCAAGACAATTGCGACACAAAAAGATATGACGGCATATCCGGTTTTCGCTAAAAAGGTTTACGGAAAAATTAAACATAATAGTTATATGGATTTGTCTGCTGGCTAAAGTTAGTTGTTAAAAATATCAATTGAACATGCATGCGGGCGCCGTGGAATGAAATAATTTTATTCATATTGGATATGGCGGAAATTTTTAGAAAAAAAAGTACTCGTTGAGGTATAATTCTTTAGAAATTTTTATCCACGCAAGGAATTGTTCTATGCATAGTTTGGACAGACTTGTTGAGACACCCTACATTATTACCTTTTATTATATTATTCAAACATTTTTATTTCTTAACAAAATTTGCTTTTTAGTAAAAATAATCTTTATTTTCCTCCTTTATGGTGGTGCTGTCCTTATTATCACCTATAAAATATTTGTAAAAACGAAAAAAAAAACATATTGGAAACTACTTCATTCCATTACTTTTTCTAGTTCCACAAGATCTTCTCCCAAAATAACTCAGAAGGAAAAAAACTCCTTGAAAATATCTCCTCCAAAAATCACATTAAGGAAAAGAGAAAATGTGCCATTATTTCAGCATTCCAAATTGAGCAACCGCGTCTCAGCAAAACCCCTCGTCCAGTAATTAAGCAACCGGAGTTCAATCCGGACGTAATTTGACAGATATTTTATAATTAGTGTTTCATTAAGTCATTTATCAAGCGGCGCAATGACGATAATCAGCAACCTAAGTGTGGAAGATGCTTATCGCACTAGTGTCCTACTCGTTAATGGTAAATTAGTCCAAGCAACCTTAAAAGCTTCCTACTGAATGTGACAGAGAAGATAAGCAAGGCTTGTTTTAATGAGGACTATGACGCCGTGGTTTTTTTGTGCGTTTTGAGCTGATGTCTTAAGTGTGTTAAGGAAATGAGAGAATATCGGGTAAAGTGTATCGGCGACGGAGACATGTATTGGGTGACTTGCATTCATTAATTTGAAATGAATCCGGAGAGTGACGTATAAATGAAGGGTGTTTCTTGAGTTATGAATATTTATTTTCACCTGATGGATGAAAATAATGTATAAATTTGTTTTCATTAAAGTTATTTCCATGATAATTTTATGTTTGCCAAATCTATGTATATCTAATTGATTTGTATCTAAAATTCTGGCGAGTTATTCAGAAAAATAATTTATGACGTCTGATCGTAAATAAACTGAAAGATCATAAATTTAATTGAATTGTAATGTAGAGATAGATAAAAGGTATAGGTGGCAAGTTTAGACGTGCTGGTGCATCAAGTTGGTAGAGTATTTAAGCCATTAAATATAACTTTAACCATAATTAATTTAGCTAGGGTTTTCAAGAAATAGGTTTAACCCTGCTGTTCTGTTAGGGTCTATTTCACCCAAAAACTTTTTCACTAGCGTGTTAAAAAAAATTGAATAGAGTTATTTGAATGAAACTTCATGACTTTGTTGGAAAGTTATATTAATATCTACATCTAAAAGGAATTTTAATTATTTTAATTTGCGAGGGATATTTTACAACATAGTCCAAAGGTTCTGTTCGGGTCAATATGACCCGATTCTAAATTTTTTCGTTTTACTCAAACCTTTTCATATTTTTTTGTGGAATAACTCAACGGAAAAGAATAAAACTATTATAACATCCTTTTTTTGCATTTTGATTTTCTTTTTTCTTGGATTTTTTTGTCATTTGACACTAAAGCACGTGGAAGGTCAAAAGGTTGATTCAGTTGGGAAGAAAGAAAAAATATTTCCAAATTTCATTTTTCTTGTTGTATTTTTGTTTTATGAAGTATTTACTTTCAGTTAGAAAGCTAAAAATAAATAATGAAACGAAATTTGTGCTATCCGAATGAAAATATTACTCAAAATGAGAAATTAGTGTTTTTTTTTCATTTTGATCAAGTTAACCATTAGGTATTGGGTAAATATGAACTTTTTGTGGTGGTATAACTTCCTAAGAACTGAAACATGAAATTTATTACAGGAAAAGATAAAATATCATCCCCAAAGAAAATTTGAGGTATTGGAGAAACGAGTAATTTTGCAAATTCTGCAATGCTTTTTCAATGGGATTTAGTAGAAATAGAAAGAAAATAAATATTCAAATGTAGATAACTTTTGAAGATTTGAGGAAATCACTCTTATTTTCATACAGTAAAGCAGGTTAAAATATGTCATGAAGGGTGAGGGAATCAATTGAAAAAAGTAAAAGAATGAAGAAAAAATTGAAATTTCTATCGGTCCCTCAGATGAAAAAAATTAAAAAAGTACTACTATGTTGTGCCATACTTGTTTAAAACCCATTTTCATTTATGTAAATAGTCAAAATAGTAAAAAATTATAAATTTCAATTACAAATATTTTTTAGTTAATTTTATTATTTAATACGCATTTCATAACTTAACTCAATTATTTCATAATGATTACATTTAATAACAGTTATTTTACTATTATTTAACCTTATTCTTAAATTCCGCCATTCATTTACCGCTAGAAGTGATATTTTTTTGTATCGGGTCATATTGACCCGAACAGTACGTGCGTGGAGTAAGTCGGAGCAGAACAGCAGGGTTAAATTGATGTAAAAATGCAATACGTCTAAGCAACAACAACTCTTAACTTGCTCCAAGCTGATCAGTTTGAATTTCAGAAAAGAGACTCAAGTATCATTTTATGCATAAAAAAGGCAAAAAGCAAATTTATGACATATTTGTAATAAAAATAGAAATATTAAAAGCGTCAGAAATCTTTATAAAACTTCTATTGATCATATTGTTTTTCTAAAAAGGTATGTAGTACACACATTTTTATTAAAACTTCTAACTTCTCACACATAGTACAAAGGTCTAAACCGCACATAAAGCAAACATTTTTTTTTGGAGATTCCAAGATATGTAGGTAGCAGCTGATCGAGCACTGATGCAACAGCTGCCAATAAACCAAGGACAGTAAAAGGGAAAAAATAACATTGACAAAAGTTACAAATCCAATATTCGGAAGCCTTTTTTGTTCCGTGCAGAGTTTTTGACATCCAATGATAAATTGCCCGGATCCAAGCACGGTTGGGTTACACCTTCCTTCTTATATCACATTAAGATGATGTTCAACTGTCAACGCAAGATATAAGTGGAAATAAAAACAACACAAAACACGAGAAGAACCAGAGATCCAACCAAAGTATGAAAGAAAAAAAGTTTATCTCAACAGAGTTAGCCATGACATGGTACCAGAGTATCCCAAACTGAAGTGAGTTTTTCGTATTCACGTAGGATGAAACTTCTTTGGTGTAGACAGCCGTTGCTGTTGTATGTTGAGTTTCAGAATAGATATTGTTCTTAATATAAAAGTGGGTTTTTCGCGAGTCTATTCAAAGAAATATTCAAAGGCTCCATTCAGGTACCCTGAGGTTTGAATAAAAAGAATTGAATAGTGTATAATAAAATGTGAACTCAATGCTTTTTTGCTGCTATGTAAAAAAATTATTTGTAACACTTTTATGTTTACCCAGTATAATAAGTTGTATTGCAAAAACATTTATGTATTGACTTTAAGAAATAGGAATGGTGCAAACAAACGATACTCCTAAACATAAATTTAAGGCATAAAGAACCAAACCAATACTAAATTTAAGTTCATTCGGCTATCATTTCTAAAATATTTGAAGTTATTAACGCATGCCATTTTGATAACAGAGCGTTTTATAAAATTCATTTTCAGGTAGCCAAAAGACATGTTAAATAAGAAATTCTCCAACTCTTTTCAAAATACGCTTGAATAAATAGATTCAAGTTTTTCTAGGCTACAAAAGTTCTGGTATCAAACAATAATTTGTGACAGCATAATTAAAACAAAATGTTCCGATACTCGTAAAAAATTAACTCTTTTGAATAAATTATAACTTTAATGACCCTTCATATAGCTAAACCGAAACGTCGAGAAAGAAGAGCAAAAACTGACAAAAACTAGTCTAGAATATTTTTAAACACCTGTTTTTCCCCATATCGCAATTATCCTCTATATATTCCGGGGAACATTAAAATTGCGATACATATTTTTTTAAACTCGCGTTGATTGTAGCAAAAACAAAACAAGTTAATTAATGTTTCCATTTGTGGTGAAATCATTAAGGTTTTGGTAGTAGATAATGCATAGAGAATAAACTTGTGATTAAAGAATAAATTGTTCATTTCACAGAATTTTAAATGCCCGTTTTTTTGTATTTTTAAGATTTCTTTTTCAATAGGTTATGTGTGTTTGACCCTGGAAAATTCAAATATTCCCATATATTTTCTAAACTAAAGGCATATATAATAATAATAATAATAACAATAACAATAATAATAATCTTTATTTACATTACAGGTTTAATACAAAATTTAAGAAAATATTATATTTGTCACCAAGAAGAAAAACATCTTGTTTAGGTGACAGTAAAAAATGAGTATAATATAATTAATATGGAACAGAAATTAAATTATTAAAAAAACTTTGTATTAACGAAAATTTTTAAAATATTTTTTTAATATCCAACTATTAAATAGGTTCTTCAGTCTAGAAAAATTTTCATTATAAAAATTTCCATTATAGCTATAAATTATAAAATGTATAAAAAGTATATTCCTCCATAAGTTCTTCTACTCAAAAATGTCTTTGTTATTCATATTTTTAGGTTATTTATTCAAGTCTTCCCCCGTCCCCAACATATGTAATACCCATAAATATTGAAATACTTAAATTCGCGATTAAACTCTTGAGTATAATTTGAACCTTCCTTCGAACACATTTAAGGCTTAATTAGGCAATTTGTTTTCTCTAAGATTGCTTAAAATCTATTCCCTAAATCGTCGGCTTAAGAGTTGGTTTAAGCTGTGAAATACGAGGCATTCGACCTCTTTAACCCTTAAGAATGTCTATCCTTTCTAAAAATATTTTCTATAAATAGAACTTCTCCAGATTAATCCAGAATACACTCTAATTGCATATCAGCCACTAAACGTAGTGAGTACTTTCCTTGTTAAACAGGTTGACATACCATAGAAATTCATTAAGAATATGCTTTACTGGAACTTCGTCAAGGAATACTGTGGATAAACACGGAAATTGAATTAAGCGTGTAAAGTAAGATGTTCTGTTGAGGCTTTATTAGGTTAATCACTTAAAGAACTAATTACTTAGCTTTGTTGGAAATTTAGGGTTTTCTTTGAAACAACTAAGTATCCTAAGTATAACGTGTTAAATATTATTCACCACAATAAACCTGTTTGTTAAGTAGTTACGTTAATGCTCATTTCATGGTAGCGATAAATATAACAAATATTTACTTATCAATAAATAAAAATCCAAATACGTTGCAAAATGTGAATAAATTTAAAATACAACGATTTTTATTTGCAACTTAAAACATTTAAAATATACAATTGTTTCGAGGATGCTTGAGATCCCCTTCGTCAGTATAAGTTCCAACAGTCTGACGGAGAATATAAATAGAAAAAATATATATTACAGTTACAGTGAGCACACAAGAGACAACAAATCATCAAGTTACATGTTCGGGTACAGAGAGTCAAAAAATATTAAGCCTTCCAAATATCCGAAAGAGGAGGCACGCTTGAGAAATCATTTACTAAAGAGCCTGAGTTTTTATAAATACAAAATGCCTCAAAAAAATCAAGGTCAATGGGTCTATTACAAGGCAGCAGAATTGTCGCAGAATCAAAATCAAATTTATGGTTAGAATTCCAAGCGTGTTGGGTCATGGAAGATTTATCTAATTCCTGTTTTTTAATATAATTTTGGTGTTCCTTTAATCTAAATCTCAACGCTCGCTTTGTTTGTCCAATATAAGAAAGACCACACTCACACTGAATTTGGTATATTGACAAATTGACAAATCTAATCGATGTGGCATATACCAAATTCAGTGTGAGTGTGGTCTTTCTTATATTGGACAAACAAAGCGAGCGTTGAGATTTAGATTAAAGGAACACCAAAATTATATTAAAAAACAGGAATTAGATAAATCTTCCATGGCCCAACACGCTTGGAATTCTAACCATAAATTTGATTTTGATTCTGCGACAATTCTGCTGCCTTGTAATAGACCCATTGACCTTGATTTTTTTGAGGCATTTTGTATTTATAAAAACTCAGGCTCTTTAGTAAATGATTTCTCAAGCGTGCCTCCTCTTTCGGATATTTGGAAGGCTTAATATTTTTTGACTCTCTGTACCCGAACATGTAACTTGATGATTTGTTGTCTCTTGTGTGCTCACTGTAACTGTAATATATATTTTTTCTATTTATATTCTCCGTCAGACTGTTGGAACTTATACTGACGAAGGGGATCTCAAGCATCCTCGAAACAATTGTATATTTTAAATGTTTTAAGTTGCAAATAAAAATCGTTGTATTTTAAATTTATAAATATTTACTTATTCACAAATATTTTTCAACCTAGTTTGTTTAATAACTTTAAAGGGGTAGGGGCTCGTATATTGCCGGATGGATCCCAAGCGTCAAAATATATACCGTGTTTAACCGAACACTCCCAAGTTATACGATCAACTCCGATAGAACATCAGATTTGTAATATGAGGAGACTGGGTGCAATATAAGAAAAATGTTGGTTTCTAAAAAAATAAATGTTGATATGTTTCTTCTAAATAGGCATAATATAGTGCAATTATCATACTGTTCATGATATTAAATTATTTTGACATAATCTTACTTTTAAAATACTATGAAAGAACAGTCGTTTTATTTTGAGGTTTTAACTCCCCCTAAAGTAAGAAAGGGGCTTTCAGGCATAGCGGGTATAGTACTGCTTAACCAACGATAGTAAACGGGTCACGTGATTTTTTGCTTTAGTATTTTTTTGTTTTATATAAATCATACTGTTTTTATGTATATAGATGGTCTAACTATGGTTAGAGGGAGTAAATGTATTTTCCTCTTTCAATCAACTGCCCCTCAGCTTTTTCTTTGTCCCCTCCAAGTCTGTCAAAATCATATGACCCTTTTACTATCGTTGGTTAAGCAGTTGCTATCCACGTCAAAGCGGGTAGCTAACCACAATGGGATAACCGATATTTTTATCACAAATAATAATTTTTATCACAACAGCACTAATCTAAATTCTAGTATCAACGTCGTAATTATTTTAGTTCAACAGAATACCTATTACCTACACTCAAAATGTTTCCTAAATAGTTCAGGTAGTTATTTAACCGGTTGGATGACTCCTTTGAATGTATTGATATTTTATATAGATTAAATTACTAACAACATTTTATTGTCAAGCATTTAATTACGGAGATACAAAGAATGTTGGATACGATGATTGTATATTGGCTTGATAGATTTACGTTATATATTGTCAGAGAAAGGACACGTTAATTACACCAAGTTTGAGATTCTCTCCTCAAGTATGTGGCTAATCAATTACTACGTGATTGTTGGATTGGCTTCAAGACTTAGATCCCAAATTAAATGCCTTAGTACGTTTAGTAAGTTTCTCCAAGAATTTTAAAGTAGTCTTACTTAGTTGGCTCAATTAAAAGGGTAATTTAATACCCCATTATGTATTTAATAAAAAAACACAGACTGGATATCATATGTTTAAAATGGGCTAAGACACTCAATACCAATTCAGATTGCTAAAATATCTCATCCTACTACTATTATAATTGTGAATGTTTGTCCGGATGTTTGTTACTCTTTCACGCAAAAACTACTGAATGGATTTTAATGAAATTTTACCATAATGTAGCTTATACATCAGAATAACACATAGGCTATAATTTATAAAGAGAAAATCAGTCCTTCATTCTTTTTTTTCCGTTTTTCCTGCTTTTTTTTCACTTATTTTTCCGTGTTTAAAAACCTGTTTTACCAGTCATACAACGAGTTAAAAATAAAACATTGTTTCAAATGAGACACAGATCACTAGACTTTTTCATTTACTAGATCTTTTATTTTAGTTTTAAACACTGGTTTTAAATTTCTTAATTTGTTCTCTAGACTTTTTACTACGGTTTCAAATTTGTTATTTTATAAAGGCACCAAGATATTATTAAACATTATCAGAAACATCGGAATTGTAAAAAGTGACAAGAACACCGGGATTGGAAAATTAGCGAGAACATCGGGAAGGAAAAATTACCGAGAACACTGGGATAGGAAATTTACCATAAAGACACCCAGAATACCGGAATATAAAAATTACCGTAAACACTGAGATAGGAAAATTACCGGGAACGCAGCCGGGATTAGAAAAATTACCATGATCACCGGGCACCGGGATAAGATTACCGGGAACACTGGGATAGGAAAGAGGCGCCTGGGATACCGGGATGATTTGTAATATTGCTAATTTACAAAATTATAAATGTATTTTAAGAAATATTTTAAAAAATAAATTTATACACCCCACCCGTGCAAGGCCGGGTATTACAGCTAGTTGATTATAATAATATCTGATATGTTTAATGTTTACTATAAATTTAAAAATTAAAATACATCATTAACTGGTTGATATAATGATTATAAACTCACGCAACATTTTTATGAGGAAGGTTGAAGAAATCTTTAATTAACCAAGGATTTGTAATTTTCAAGGGCATTTTTTCAGAAGAATATTAGTAAAATTTTAATATTTCTAAGAAATTGATAACGAGATGGTAGAGAAAGTGAAGACTTGAAGTGTTTATTCAAATACAAGTTAATTTTTTTTAAAAAATTACTTTGAAGACATAAAAATATAATGAAGCTATACATGTGCTGAATATTTTATAATGTTTGAAACTGAATAACATTTTAATTATTCAGCGTGATGGAGGGGATTTGAGAAAAAAAACTTGGAGATAAAAATAAGATTGAAACAATCAGACTTTAAAACATAAATAGCAAAATAATTCCCAGAAAGTCCCTTGTTGGTAGGTATATTTTTAGAATATCTTATTCTAAGAAATTCCTTCACAAGTGTATTTACTAGATGAATTAATTTACACTAATTTGTCTTTATTGAAGTATTTAAAGTTATATTTGATTCTATAAAAGGTAATTATAAAAAAAGTAGCTAATAAAATGTACGGATCAGGCGCGGATCCAGCACGGCTCCAAGGGGGGGGGCATTTTTCCAGACAAGATCCCCTTGGTGTACCATTGGGGGTATGGGGGTCCTCCCCCAGAAAAAAATTTAAATTTGAATTGTAAAAGTAGGCTTTTAACTCATTTTTAGAAACGTTTTGTGTCTAAGGGGGGGCACTTTTCAACACTATTACCTTTACTTTTTGACCCAAAATGTCAAAAATTTGGGGATTTCCTAAAACCAAACACTGAATACCCTCTTTTGATACTAATGGGGGTATGGGGGTCCCCATACCAACTTTTACCCAACAAGTACCCCAAAAATGTTTTCTGGGGGCCCCCAGAAAACATTTTGAAATTAGACCTGTTAAGTTGGGTTTTTTACTCATTTTGAGAACCTTTTTGGGTCTCACAGGGGGGCATTTTCCAGAGTGCCATCCCCCTGGATCCTCCACTGGTACGCATCTACTTTTACAAATGGTGTTTCAGTAAGTCCGTCCATACTCTATATGTACTGCATGATTAAACTAATAAATATGTGACTCATTTTGTATGATTATGTATTAAACTTGGACCTCAAACAGGAAAAACCTCCCCGTGCACCACAATGTATAGCACGGAGCTTAGAGGAGTAAATAATTAAATTTTACGAGAAAAACACTACAATACACATAAAATAAAACAAAATAAAAATAATGATAAATAAAAATAAAGTTTAAATTTTGAAATTTTGAGAAGGTAATAGGCTTAAAGCGCTATATTATTGCTGAACTTAAGGAGAAAATAAAATGCCATTTTATGGGAAACCAGAAAACTGAATTTTGGAGGCCATTTCACATTTTATCTTTTGAAGTTCTTGTCCGAAAACATTTCTCTCGGTTTCATATTGCGTACACTTTAAAAGGATATGGTCCACGTCTTCATTTCCACCTATTTTGCAGTCACAGTGAGATATTGAACTTAAATTGAATCTGCTTACATAATTTTTAAAATTTCCATCTCCTGTAAGAATCTGAATTATTTTATAGCTAGTTAAAAAGTGATGGTTGGACAATCTGATTGTTATGGATGGATATAATTTCTTGGTTACTGTTCCTTTGCTTGAGCTGAGGTACCGCTTGTTCCTCATGAAGCAATATATTGATCACATAAAACGCTATATTTTACATGACGTAAAGTAAAAGTGATCGGGACCGGTCGATTTCAATATCATTATATGACTTATAACATTAACATTGATTACAATAAGCGGAATCGACTGTAATAAGTTTGTTTCACTAAAACAGCAAAATACACCCATAACTGTATCTATCCAGTTTTTCAACCACCCCATTCACATCTGAAAACAACCAGAAAGCACGGGCTTAGGCCTGATCCCATTGCATCCAAACTTTATCGAAAACTACGCCCGCCCTCACAAGAAACAAATCCCTTACTCCCCCATTCTAGAAGATACCAGACTCAGCATCGTCACCCTAGTGATCTGCATATTCCCACATTGGTGACCTGCGCCGTATAATGCATTTCAGAAATAGGTTTTTTCACACCCCATAACGTTCACAAATATACTAACACTTTGCGAGGTGGGTGTTTGTTCGTCACCTCTATCTGCGTTTTGTTCAGCGCGACGGGTTTTTTTCTCCGTGAGTGGAAGGCACAGAGCTCAGGATGAATAATTCATGTTTTGAGATGGAAGGGGTGAATTCTAGGTTTTGGATGCGGAGGCCCGCATAGCGTTGAGTGGTATTCCGCTTTCTGTCGAAGGTAAGTTTTGAGATTCTAGTCTGACATAAACAAGTGAAACCGACCGTGTTTTTTTTGCGAGGGTAGATAAACAGAAGTTTAGAATGTAACCTGAGTTTAGTTAGTTTTTGGGAGGAGTTTTTGTCTAGAATGCAATTATGGGATGCGCATTTCGCTACTATAAAGATAAATAAGTGTAGTTTATTGTGGGTATATTTTAGTTTGTGCTGTTTCTGGAAATAGCTTTCCTACAGTCGTACAGTCGATTTAATCTTCCTACCCTGATGAAAAAATAGTCCCATATTCCTACTCGTAGGTTCTATTAGAACCCATGCATAAAATTTCCCTATGGATATGTTAATACGGATATTTATCTTTATTTCATCAAACATGATTCAGAATAGTTCGTCGAATTTTTGGTTCATTTTCTCGTTTTTTGTCTTTTTTGGCGTTTCTTGTCTTCTTTTGAGTTTTTTTTGTTTCCACTATCATTTCCTCGATAGAATTTCTTTAATATAGTTCATTGTCTCAGAATATGAAAGAAAAAATTAAGAGATAAGGAGCAATTCAATGGGCTCGCTCTCTCCAAATCCAATATTATAAAAAAATCAAAATAGCAACACGAATTCCGACTTCCCTAGAGAAATCCCTAACTAACATAAATCCCTAATTAACTTAAGCAAAAACCCTGATTTATCAAGAATATGACAAAATATGAAACATCTTGCATTTTATTTGTTATTATAACTTACGATATTCGTGCCTGGGGTCTAAAAGACCTTAAAGAGGGATTATGTAACTTTTTCTCCTATGATACTTTAAAATTGAATAATTACCCCGAAATTCTTATCCCTGAGTAAAACCTCTCGTATTCAAGGAATAATAGCATTGGAAATGATCAAAACAAAAATTCACGGGAGATATTAAAGTGCGTTTGCGGTGTAAAAGACCCCATGCAGGGTAGAGAGGTTAACAATGAAAAACTACTTTGAGAATGGGTATTGACCCGAACATGTCTGATGATATGGGATGGTAGTTTATTTACCATTGTATCGATTAAAAGGATCGGAATAAGAGTGAAGTATGTTTATTAACGTGTGTGATGTAAATACAGATTTTAAGTTTTTTAAAAGTGAACTGTATCTGTGGAGAATACAATTTTGAGGCTCCTCTTAAGTACTTCACAGCTCAAATTATTTTAAGTACATCATCGCCATATTCTAACCAGTTTAACAATACTGGGGAATATGTTTTAATACTACATATAGATGCTACACATAGATTTTTAACTCCAGAATGGAGTTATTAAATTTGAGAAATAAAGGAATTCCAAAGAAGTTAAATTGATTCAAAGGAAATCGATTTCACAAAATTATAAAATATTTTACTCACTATATATTCATAGAACAGGCTAGGACTCAAAACATGGAGTTTGTAAATATATATTGTACATTTACTCAGCATCAATAAAACTAATATTTTTTATAGTATAACGTGTGGGTCAAATATCCTACAACAATAAAATCCTTGTAAATAAAAAGTACAACAGGAAAAATAGTAAATATATACCCACTAAAATTTAGAACGTAATAAAAGGATTTAGTATAAAATATGCGAATGAGCTCTGGTGGTATTTTAGTTATAAAAACTAAAACTTAAAAACGTATACATTTTAGTGCAATGCAATAAATCAATACTATTAATACTCTATGCAACAAATGCATTTTAAAACAACAATTCCCTAACACCAAACAAAAGAAATTTGAAACTATCGATAATTTTGACCTGCAGTTACTATCTTATGATAAAACCATTATAGAAAAAGATTATGTTCTTTTTTCGATGCCTACAGAGAAATAATTGAAACACAGTTGAGAATACTCCACTAAGTGAAGTGTTAATTCTGTAGTAAAATTTTAACTTTGAAATCCATTTTTGGCTTTGACAAAAACCGAAACATATCTATGATTTCCCTAGAGATTTATAAAGGTTTCATAACAATAATTGTGTGTCTGGGTCCCTAGATAGAAGAAACATACTCTTTTAATAGGATGAAGGATATTGTAAATCCGAATTGAGTTTTAAAAAAGCCCTACTCGATATTTTTTTAAATCTGTAAACCATCCCAAACTACAAAAAAAAGAGGTGACGTGTTGTAGGAATGCTCGCATTCCTCAAAATTTTTAAGTAGCTCTATATATCAAAAACGTTTAAAAGATATTTAAGGTCTGAAAAATACATCCGCCATATTAGAACAGAAATAACAGCATATTTGTATAAATTGTATAGAATTATGTACTTTGTTTATTGGATTATGCTCATGTATTCATTTTCCAACTGATGCCTCGTTTACCTTTTTAGGGTTCTAAGCCTTTCCAACATAGCCATTAAATCCTAGGGTAAATTTGGGGCGGCTAAGCCTGAAAAGGTTTAAAAAAATATATTCAGTTTCACTATTTATATCAGATAATCCTGGAATTTCTTAGAATCAATGGTATCGAATACTTCAGGATATCCATGGATACTCCTGGTGCTTCCTTAATTATAATTTTTATATATCAAAACTAAAGCTGCTAGAATTAACTTTAACAGATGATTGCCCTTAGGGATGTTTACATTACTAGGTATGGGAATTCATACTGTCAAAGGAAAAAGGGATATATTATCCTACAACAATAAACTACGTACAATTAATTCAATATGACCGGTAATGTTTTAAAGTAATAAAGAAGGTAAGCACAACAAAACAGACAAAAAGGTTTGATTAAAAATTAAATAGCTATTATATAAATTGTAGATTCACAGTATATAAATTGGAACACTGTTTTATGCCTCGAAAAATGAAATGTCTACCAATTTAAAACATAGTGACATTATTCAGTTTCTTTTCAGTTTCAAAACAAATTTGTGCATTCAATCTTAAAAAAATTATACATTACATACTACTAATGTTTGTGATCAAGTAATTAAATTTTCTTACCATGTAATAGATCATTTTTTTAAATGTATTCTTAAATTTACAAATAATTTACTGTAATTTTTTTGTTGTCTTTAAATAATAAACACCACACCATTTAAAATTTATTAGTTTAACTTTAGTTTTCTATACCCATTTTAATGTTTTAAATAAAATTTTAGCTCTCTAGATTTCACTCTTAAACAACTTAAAAGCTATCTCAATGATATCAGTGTAGCCCTTTATGAATCGAGTACACTTTATTTCTTTGATTATAAGATCAAAAAGCATGAAACACACTTTTTTTGGTAGACTATGTATTCATACATCCGTGGTTGATTGTGGAACAATTAGTTATGGAAATGGTTAGTCAATTATGTTGTTAGCGTCTTTGTGTTAATATTATTGATGGCAGCAGTTGTGACACCAATCGCTTTCTAACTTGTAATTAATGGAACCTAACATATCCTAATTAGGACAACTCACGCGTCTATAATCAATTACTTGTCGCATGTATTTGAATGTCAAGTTTAATTGTTTGCATACTTGATATTTGCACGGACGGGCTTCTGAGGAAGTAATTCAAAAATGTATTAAATAAAACATTTTTTTTAAATAATGACTTTGGAAACAAAAATACATATGTACTACTTTATTTAAAGTTATTAACAAATTAACCAATATTAGCTTAACATTTAAAATAAAATTAGTTTTCGGAAATTGGGATCGGAAATTGTGGACGGTTAAAAATGATAAATGTTCCCATAAAAACATGCATTACCATGTTTACTTTAAGCTAAACTATTTCTGCAAAAATACAAATCAAGTCGACCAACTACAGGCGTAAGCCCAGTAAGGTTGGTCCAGTCTTTTTAACCCAAACTACCGGAATCCCAGTATCTGTCAATTTTCCTCTTGAACTCGTTTACCCCACTTGAATTTACAATTATTGTTTCAGGCAACGCATTCCATCTATCCACTACCCTATTAAAAAATAATGCTTTCTACTATCCGTCTTAAATTTGACTTTATTCAATTTGAAATTGTGACCCCTTGTTCTATTAAACGTATTGAAATCTACTCCCTCTGTGTCCCCTTGCTTTAGAAGCTAAATAAAAAAGAAATAACCCATACCTTATGAAATGCTGTTTTCAATAGCATATCCTAAATTTCAAATAACAATGAGAAGTTAAATAAGTTTTTAAAGTTTATGTTTATTTATTATTAAAGAAGAATTTTATAAATGTAAAAATTTATAAAATCGTGTGATATTAAATTAAATTTAAACTCTTGCAATAGAATTAATGACTATTACAGCTAGGAGCTGAGGGTATTTCTCATTAAATAAATTAGTTATCTTATTGATCAAATCATATTCATTATAAGGGCTATATCCAGCTACGAATAGAAATACTGTTATACGTAGCCATCACACAAATGTTTAGTCCACCACGCATTTCCCTACCGAGGGAAATATATACTATATTCTACTTTTTCATAAGATCGCTCCTTCCGATTATCCCTCACTGTATTTATAGAATATGGTAGGCCAAGCAATGTGGGGAAAGAATAAGGATTTTTTAAAAAAATGTTCAGCTTTTTTTCGTAATCGATAATCGATATGAACACATTAATCATCGAATCCCCTGAAAAGCGAAAAAGCAAAGATATTTGGAAGAAAGATTTGAAATTTTGAAGTTTTTTGGTGTTCTGGTTCTAAAGCGTATGGTCATAAATGTTGAATTTTTCTAGCTGTTTCAACTCTATAATAAAAGATTCAATGGTCTAAGACTCATATTTAAGTTTAAAAGTAACTTATTTAAACATTGAAATATATTGAATTTTATATGTGAAGCATTTAGATATGTTTAATCAGAAAATGATTAGAGAAACTAAACAATATTGGGGTCCATTTGGGTGTTTAGAATAAAATACATAGTTTTAGTAGTACTGGATATCCAATAATCAAACTAATACGTAAGCTTTCTTTTTTTTTAAATTTCGTGCCAACAGGCATTTCCACAATCTATAAGTTATAATTAGAATTCCAACGGTAAATTATTTATAACATAACTCATTTTTTCTAAATTTTATGATTTTAGCATATTTACTATTGATTTTAACTCCATAAATTTAAAATTTAGTTGAATAAATGATTTTAGTTGTTGCAGAACCTAACAACCTTGACAAGGAATCTCTCTATTCTAAAAAAAAAGTTTTTGGTGAACGGTTTCCAGATAAAGGCTTTTTAACTACTGAACGGAATGACACATATATGGTATCAAAACGTCCGGATTCTTTTCGGTTTTCCGAGTAGGCCCTTCGATTTTTCAAAAAAATTGTCAATTTTAAAATATTTCCATTTTTTTAGATTTCGGATAAGGTCGCAGTTACAAAGCAAGAAACTAAACAATTGAAAAACATTACATTAAACTTAAAACAATTGAAAACATATTTCACTGTTTTTTTAACATTCAAATAGATTAAATAATCATCTTTCTATTTATAAACACGAATTTAAAAAATATATTTTGGGTTACTTTTAATTTTTGTTGTTCAAACGGTTTTAATTATATTTAAAACTTATGTATAATTAATTTATCTTTTATTTTTTAAATAGCAAATTAATATTTTTATATTTATCTTTGTCGTTGTGGCAACCTAATCATTACTATATTTACAGTAAAATATAAACTCGCTTTCGGAAATTTTGAACTTTTGCCTTTATTTTTTACAATAATTATTATTTTTTATATCTTTTTGCAGGTATGTTTTTTAAGGTAGTAAAATGTAACTACTTATTTCATAATGCCAAAACGTTAACAACTAGACAACACGGGTGAATGTATTAGAAATAAAGATAAAAATCGAAAATGTTGGAAGTCTAGACATTTGGTGTCATTGCTATGAAACTAACACAACTTCGAAGTTTGTTCTCATGAAGATAAAATTCTAAATTTTCACGATGTTTACGATAATTACTACATTTTTCACAGTCAATCATTACAAGTTTTAAGAAAGTTAAATTTATTCCTGAGATGTTTCAGTGCTTCTTAATGGCTCTGTGAAAAAAAACATTACCTTAGGGAAATGGGTAAAAGAATGTTTACATTGCTCTGTTGTTAATTTTCTTTGAATTACACAGGTCTGCAAAAAAAAACTTTTTTCGAGCTGTTTTGGATATTTCACCTGAACTTTGTTATTTTTGGTGCGCTGAATCCAAAAATGACCTCCATTTTGTCCTGGGACGTCACGTTTTTTGACAATTCAGATTTTTAGGTTTTATTGGGAAATGCCTTAAAATTTTGTAAAATTAACTTTTTATACTAAATTTTTTATTCAAATTTCTTCCACAAAATCTTTTTTAATGTTTTTTGATGTGCTGAATCTAAAACTGACCTCCGTTTTGTCATAGGATTTCACATTTTTTCACAATTTAAGTAAAAATGTCAATTTTGGAAGAAAATAAAAGTAAGTATTTTAAAAAATTATTTTTCGACTCAAACTTTATTTGAAAATAATTTTTTATCATTTTTGGTGTGCTGAATCCAAAAAATACCCCTTTTGATTTTTAAGACACCACATTTTGTAACAAATTGAGAAAATATAGCAACATTTCACATAAAATGTAAGTATACTTAAGAAGTAGATTTTTTAATCCAAATTTATTTTTAAGGTTGTTAGTTTTAAGGTTTTTTGTGCCCCGAGTTCAAAAATGGTCTCTGTTTTGCCATAGAATGTCATGTTTTCTGACAATTTAAGTAAAATTGTAAAATAAGTCATTATTTCAATTTTCATGAAAATAGGTTCATAAAATAAAATTTTTTTACATATTCTTCATGAAAATCATTATGTAACTAAAATAAACTTATTTACACACTTTAAAGCCAATTTTTCATCCTCATGAAACTCCCCTTGGTACCTTTACCCTTGTGAGTAGCAAAAAGAACGTTTCTTTGAACTACACAACAAAAATCCTTCATTATTCCCCGATTAAATCTTCCCTAATATTTTTTTTCCATCTCTATAATGTCCTGATGAGATAGTTTACTATTTGCACCATTCACAGCTCCTAATTTTTAAAACTAAAGGAGCTAGAAATGCACAAAAACTATGAAAAATGGGCAAATTCGAATATAATTTTGCAATTTGTGAAAAATCCTGACGTATAGGATTTTTTTCAATATTTTTTTCGTTATCAGCACACCAAAATACATAGGAAATCACTAAAATTATTCAAACAGCTTTTTCGTTGCAGACCTGTGTTATAAGGCGATCCGTCAATTCATGTTACCATAAAGGAACTGATAAATATCCACCATTTTTGAAAGAATACCCCGGAGAAGTACTACCCCTGTTTTAAGACTGTTTTATAAAGTGAGTAAGTGCAGTGAGCTGGGTTTTGTGAGGAATTGCGAAGTGGTCCAAAAGTTTCTGCGTAAGCAGTTAACGGGGGTTGGCGAGCGATAGCGAGCAGGGGGCGGTAGCTCCCTAGTTTTTTAAAATATTACTTTTTTGTTTAAAAATACAAAATGAAAAAACCTTTTACTTTAACCTTCCTACTCCGCATGGGGTCTATTTCGACCCCAAACGCACTTTGACGCTTGATATCTCCCATGTTTTTTTCGTTTTGACAATTTCCAATGCTAGTATGCCTTAATTACGCAAAGTTTTATAATGGGTAAAAATTTTGGAGTTATTATTAAATTTTTAAGTGTCGTGAGAGAAATAGTCACATATTCCCCCTCTGGGGTCTGCTGAGACCCCAGGCATGAATAGCGGTAAAACAATATCAAATAAAGCTAAAAATTTTATTTTTTTGTCATATTATTGATAGAACATGGTTTTTATTTTCGTTTTAGTCGTTTAGAGGTATATTAGAAAGAAATTTACTTGAAAATTTTAATTTTTTTACAAAAAGAAGATTATGACTTTTAGTATTGAATAGCTTCTGATATCATACAATTTTCTTTCATGTGCTGAGAAAAAATGCTATTTTAATGAAATTCTTATTATAACTGATGGAGGAATCATGAAAAAACTCAAACAACTGGTACCAATACTTCCGGTGGGGGTATGATCGTTACAAAAAATAAATAAATTCATGGCTTTGTGAATATGATTTTTATTCAGTTTTCTTAGAAAAATAAGAACGTTTTCAAAGATTTATGTGTATTTACTGAAATTCAGAATATGATTTCGAAGAATTATTAAGAAAAATAACCAATTTCGCTTTGAAAACTTATATAAAACAAGCCAGACACTGTTACAACAAATCTGAACCAATCATTTAAAAAAATATTATTTCAATTTTAAAAAGAATAAACGACAGTTGACATGTTTCATAATACCAAATAAATTATTCTGGGATGACAGATAGCTCATAGTACAGAAAAGAAAAAATTTGCAACTTCATAAATCGTTAAAAAAACTTACAAATTCTACCCGTTCAAAGCCGGGTATATCAGCTATTATACTTTAAACAGTGTGTTTATAAACATTTTAAGTTAAACAACTTCCTCATTGTTTATTTCTGTAATTTAATTCTTGTTTGAAGGTTCAGGTGTTATAAAAAACGTGTATCAAAAGAAATCAAATAACGCCGTAATAGGACCAAAAAAATGAGAAAAATACCAAAAGAAATAGAAAAATTATTCTGAAGCATGTTATTAGAAGTAATAAATTATAATTATTTTCCATTTATAGTATTTTTACCCTTTATTAGAGTCATAGGCACGTTTTACGCATGGGGTACTAAAAGACCCCACCAGGGGAATACGTGATTATTTTTTCAAGAGGGTAGGAAGGTTAATTTTAAACTTGTATAATTTTATTCCATCAGCACATTTCAGAAAAAAATCAATTCAATATCAACCGACTCCCTTCTTATAAAAATCAAAACTGATTTTGAGTTAAATCGAAAAAACGGCCTCACAAATGTAATCGCAGAAAAAGGGTAGAATTTAGTCTGGAGCTAATGGCATCAGCTAAAATGGCTAAATCGTTCTCGGTTAAAGAACTCGTTTACGGAGATCGGCTGGAGCAACTATTAGGAGAGGCTTAGCTTCTAATGAAGGAGCTGAGTTCCTGCGCCTTCGAAAGTACATTTATACCGCCCTCATCGCCTTCGTAATGTAATACCTTTCTGTGTCAGGTGTTAGGGAAAAGAAGATTCCAATTTCGTATTCGATCGATACAAATACGAGAGTTATATCCATCGCCATTTTCTTTGGAATTTTTGAATTTTTTGGCATTGAGCTAATCTTTTTGAAAAGTCATTACTTTAATAGGGAACAAATGGATGCAATATTCCTTTTGAGTAAATTGATCGCATTAACTTTTATTTGTTTTAGTAAGAAAAATTGTAACCTGAAGCAAAAACTATTCTTGGATTACTTGATTTTTTTATTGAGTAATATAATTAAAATGAACATATAACCTCATTGTTTTAATCTCATTTTGGGGAATAAAAAATGAGCCGAAAGTTTATAAAGATAGTCCTACATTTTGGTTTTAATATAATATTATCAATATTAGTTTAAAATGAACAAGTATTATTCCATGATTAATTAGAAAGAATTTATGACTTGTGGAATTAAAATAAATTGATCCATTCTCGACAAATACAATGAATGTATGGTTTATATGGGAAAATTTATTAATGTTTAAGCACTTAAGTCTAGAAACGAAATAAACTGACAATCAAATTCATTTCTGCTAAACGATTAGAAATACCATAGGCCGTAATATCACGGCCGTAGTCTGTGCTTTTTGATGTAAATCAGTTGAACACCCGATCAACTGATTCACAAATATTAGCAAAGCCCTGATCTGTTAAATTTGATAGTCTGAGCACCTTGGTCAACTGATTAAAGTGAATCAGAAATACCAGAGCTGGCGAACAAGCGAAACCGCTGGCGATAAAAAAAGCTCAATCGTGATTGGTTGAGATCGTTTTGATTGATGAATTTGACAGGAAAAAAATTTGCGAAAAAGTAGGACACAAAAAGCACTCGGATTGTACTTTAAAGTTAATTATTTTTAATGAAAATTAATGAAAGAATATGAAACTTGAAGTTTAGAGTAATACAAATGAAACAAAATAAACATAACACATGTAATCAGAATATTCGCATTTAAAAAATTTGTTTCATGGAATACAATTTAGATTTGAATATAACTCAAATAAAAATAAAGCACCGTAGATAGCTGATGAGATTTTATTTTTGCATTTGAATGAAAATAATAAAAACAATCTTTTATTTTTAATTAACATCATTCTGGAGTTCTATATTCTAACCTTTAGATTAGGTAAAAAGATAAAACAAATTAAGCAATTATTGGGCACTTGAAATATTGAATCAGTTTTGTACTTCGGTCGGTAAATAATTTAATCTAGTAAAATAATACCGAATTTAGTAATAATAATTAGCTACCTTCAAAAAAATGGCCATGATGAATAAAATTAAATTGAAATCTTAATCAGTTTAATCAAAAATTGTATCGGCCGCCGGGAATCGAACCCGGGCCCCTCGTATGATAGTCGAGTATTTTACCATCAAGCTACCGGAGCGAAAGCCGCGGGAGAAAATTTAAGTATAAAACAATAGAGAAAAATACTTTAATTGCTAGAAATAATAATTTAAATAAACATTGGACTCGACAACACACACCTCAAGAATACTGTGAATCAAAAATATTTTATTTCTAAAATACTAATCTAATTTCGATTATATTGACGTTAAGTGTATTTAAGCAGATAGCTGATGACGGACGACGCCATGTTTTTGTTTCGTAATCGCAACTCCAGCCAGACTCGATTCTGATTGGTGATCCAACCCAGATCACTGCTCTGAGCGTTGATTACTTAACACACAGTGGTCAACTGATTCAAGGTGCTTCGGAATACCAAATCAAGCTGATTTGTGCTAAGAGATCCTGATCACAGGTTTCCAGAGGCTTCAGAATACGGCCGTTAGGGTAGTTATGCATAAGCTATAAGTAACAATTATGCTTATGGATAAATATTGCGCTTTTTATTTAGTATAAGCCTTGTGAATTTTTAAGAACATCAATAAATGAATGGATGTGTTTTTTCTATGTATCGAGTTCTTCATAAACCATTGTTGTTGTTTCTTATGCCACTTGGAATATCCAAGCTCCATCTGCAGAGTGTACAGGATTCAAGGCAAAGGGGGTGCGGCTCCTGAGAAAGTGAGGCCCAATGAATGACAGGGGTACGACTTAAGCCTTGGATGAGAGATGCTCCCACCATCTATAGCAACTTCAACAATTTTGACATGTCTCTGAAGGAGAAGGAAATAGTCTCCAGGGACCTGGACCCATGGTAACTGCGCCCTGACCGATTTAACGAGCACGTACTCCGCATATACTCGGTGGGTCTTTGGCGGTGTCGGGAATCAAACCTGGGACCCTCCGATCCCGATACCTTAACCACTAGGCTCCCCACGGCCTTCATAAACCATTAGTCGATTGTTAAAAGAAAATTATGTAGGTATAAGTTATTTTCAATCACTTAAGCAAGATGATATAATCCTAAAATAGTAATTATACTTTCGCTGATAACATTAGGGTTTTTGGTAAAAGGATGAGCAATATAAATGTTTACATGAAAGAACACAAATGAATTAAAACCATGTAATCAATTTTCTTCTACATAATAGTAACGTTGCCTACATTTATTAATTTTCATTATCAACACTGTATGGGATCTTCAATATTTCTCTTATAAAAAATGATCAAGTGCATTAACCTACTAAATAAGAGTGTAACTGTAAAATAACTATTCCTCAACGTTTCTATAAGTTCTCAAATCTTAACAAATTAACTTCTCAGTAGGCTAAGTTTTGATAGTTTTGATAACCCATCAACATACCGTACACTTATTACAATAGTTAGCGTCATTCACTAGTTGGCTAGCGATTATAACCCCCCGATAGTTTCATAAACTATTCATCACACAAGCTCATTTACCTTTCTTAGCTTCCAACTAATGTCATCTCTACATTCAGTCTTAACAATCCATGTCCTTCGCACTCTAAGAAGGTGCCGTTACATACAATATCCATAAACGGATGAAATATTCCTCATCCTACTCCCAGAAAAGTAATTATGATGAAGCTTTTCATCAAAACTTCTGTCTGCGTGATTTTCAATTTCTGGTAGGGTCTAGAGATCCCTCCTTTCGCGGGAGTCATTAAAGCCCCGGTTTGGACAGATATGTTGTTGTAGAGTCACGCATTACTTGTGCCGGTTCTAATACTAATGATTTAGGACAAAAGTGAGTCAAGTCCATTTTGACTCATTCGCAAACATTTTTAAAATATTAATTTGAGAATTGAGAGTGAGGGGTATGCTGTGTAAAATATGAAGTAAATGACGAATTACAAGTTTATTTATTGACGAGTTTACCACTTCTTAATTGACCTTATTAAATTAAATACCCGTTTATTATAATGTTTTTTAAAGTTACTAGCTGTACTTAATTCCCTTTTATAAAAGTGTAAAAATAAGCCCTTTAACTGAGCAATTTCAGAATAAAAAGCAATTTTTGCAATCAAAAACAAGTAAATTTTTATAGAAACTTACAATGAACTTGCACATTAGCACCATTTTTAATTTGAATGCGTTTACATTTCTGACATCACTTAACAATAAACTTAAATAACAGATGTTAAATAGCAATGTTAAATGTTTTTTTTTAAATTTAATTTAGTTACTTTAAGCAACAGCATCTCCAATACTCACACATGAAATCGTAATTTTAAATGTCCGAGCAATCAACTTTACTTTTTTCAAGGATTTGAAACTATTTTAATTCAGAAATAGTTTGTTCAACAAGTAGTTTCCTATTTATCAACAACATTTTCATGTATGTGTTTCGGGCAATGTGATAAATCGGACATTGTTAATAATGCCTGAAGTGGAAGTGGACAATGTGATCAATTCAATGGTATTTCAATGAAATATATCACTTTGCCCACCTCCCCTCTGGGTACCATTAATAATGACCAATTAATCACTTTGCCCGTAACATATACACTAGTTTTTACACGAGTCTAGTGGAAGAGTGTAAGAACAAACCGAGTTTTCTCTGATAGTGGGATGTTTACATATGATTAAAATTAAAACACTAATCATACCTTATTACTCAATCATAGAAGGTTCGATTCATTCAAACACCTTTCCTTGACTCATACCTATAATCTGTTCATTTTGAACTGGCGCCTGAAAATATTTCCTTCCCCCACCACCGATCGGTAACCATAGCAACTATCCTCGTCAAAGTGACGAAGAAGGCACACTTACGTGAAGAGAGTAACTATGGTTACGCTTTTAGCGTGGGGTAAAGCACTATTTCTCAGGTGTAGAATGAATAGAGTATAGTTTAAGCTTCTTGAATGAAAACACACACCATCAATGTAACTTACAACCTTTCAATTTCACATAACCAATGGTTCCTTCATTGACTTGATCCACATGCACCCGTAAACATCCACACAAATTCGGGGGAGTTCCAAGAGAAGCTTCAGTCCCATCAGCCGATCCTGTCAAACCGGCGCTATTTGAATTTGTTATGAGCGCAAAAGGCGTTCAACCTCCAAGGTTTTCTGCATGTTTGGACTGGCAGTCATCCATGCTACGCGGAATTATCTGCATTACGCTACAACACGCGCGTGGGAATTAATGAATATTAATACTGGATTCGTTAGGAGGCTACGAAATCCACTGTTAAATTTTCAATACCCAAGGAAAAGTGTGCTTTCACTTCGTTTCCCGGTGTTGGGAGAGATTAAAAGTTGGAACTGATGATGATAGTTTCGCTGGAGATAGCGGAGGTTTCAGACTTCATTGATTCGGGGGGTAGAGACCCAGCCGAGTAAAAGTCTTTTGTGAAATGAATTAACTAATAAGAGGAATTGATTCCATTGAGGTAATGGTAATGGTCCCTAGATATGGAGTAGTTAGTCCCGCTATTCAGGTTATTTAAGATCGATATTGAAATGGCGGATTCATTCAGTAAAGGGTCAAGTAAAGGTGATACAACTTTGCGGTGTAGAAATTTCTCTGAATTATTAATACCTCATAAAATGTTTTTATCATACATAATTATTACATAATATAGTCTTACTTAAGCCCTGATTATGTATATTCGGGAATCAATATATACTTGTCAAGTCTGTCAACTAAACTCATTGCCATGAAAAATAGCGCACCAAGAAGGAAAAGGGATATCAAAGCCAAATTTAATTCCCTGATTACCCATAGTATGAAGGTCAGTTGTTAAAAATTCAGCCTTCCTCGATGTTAGGGGGCCGAGAAAATCAGTAAAAAGTGTTGACTCCATAGGTGTCCATAACCGCCCCCACGGGCCATGATTTTGGTTGAGAAGTAGGGTGGAGTGAAACTAGCCAAAAATGACCAACTTTGGAAATTGAAAATGCCTGAGGTGGGAATAGGTGCCATTTACGAAAAAAATTAAAAATTCAAAACTTGAGTTCCATCAATTAATATCTTCAGGTTCCTCATTCACGTTAAAGTTTCGATATGTCACCTAATTTTACGTAAAAATGGTTATAAATGATTCCCGCTAATTTTAGCTACCTTTTCAAATCATAGCTGGTTTAGTTTATATTCTTAGAATGTCAAACAACATTTTAAGACCTTCCGTGAATTGAAATGGGACGGAATTTCCAATTTTCCAGCCCGAAATAAGGGCGCATGCCATTAAAATAGGCTAGGGACCGAAAATCAAATTTTTTAATCCAAATACAGCTCAAAAGTTGCGTTTTACCCTCTTTATTCATGAAAAAATAATAAAAAATTGTAAAAATAATTTAAAAGTTTGTGATCGATTGCATGTTTTTCTACAACTTGCAATTGATCACAAACTTTTAAAGCTGATGAAAATGCCTTTTTTAATGTTATAAACTATTCAAAACTTGAGAGTGCTATCAAATCCACACCAATTTTGAAAATATGATCCATATTGATGCTTGGTATGATAGGTTTATAGACAAGCTTCAAAGTCTTGTAATATCTTGCACCAAAATAGTTAAAAATCGAAAACATAAAAGTAAATGGATAACACCTGAAATTATAAAAGAGATAAATAGAAAAGAAAAACTTTATAAAATTAAAAAAATAACCCCAATGACCAAACTGCCCATTATAATTATTCAAACACAAACAGATTCAATAATCTCTTATACCGATTCAACATAATCAACTCGCCCAATTGTATTTGTGGAGAGGTGGAAGATCGGAAGCATATTCTGTGCTACTGCCCTGTGTATTATGCGGCTAGAATGGAACTGCTAGAAGCTACTGCCCCAGATCCACTAACAGAAGAACTACAACTACAAGAAACAAAAAGCTCTAGAAAAATTCCTGATTACGGTCGATTCCATTAAAACGTAAAAAAACATAACATAGGAACAATAGTGTCGAAGCCGGGTTAATACCTGCAGCAAAGCACACATACCAACTCAACTCAACTCAACTCAACAAACAGATTGGTAAAGAAATTAATAAAAGAAGCACGTACTAAATACTATGAAAAATAATTTGAAAATTGCTCTAGTAATGCAAGAAAAGAATGGAAGGTAATAAATAATATTCTTGGATGTAATTCTAAAAACGCTTCACCCAATAAACTTTCGGAAACAAATGTTAATTCTTTAAATGACTTTTTTTTCAAATGTTGGATATAATATTGTAAAACAGAATGATAGGTACAGAGAGTTCTTGACACACTCTGTCAAATCTATTGTTTTTATGGATTATATCACAATCACTGAAACGGTTAATATTATACGAAATCTGAAAAACTCAAATTCTTGTGGTTATGAAAACTTGAATTCTAAAGTTGTAAAACTGGTTGGTAAATATCACAGCCTTTTTATTCAAAGGCTGTTAAATCAATCCATCAGAGAAGGTAAATTTCTAAAAGCTTTAAAATATTCAACAATAGTGCCTATTTTCAAATCAGGAGATCCAAAAATTTTCTCCAACTACCGCCCTATATCTCTACTACCTTTATTTTCCAAAGTAATGGAAGAAGTTGTTCTAAGAAGAGTAAAAAGGTTTTTAAATTTTAATGACTCTTTTGCTGCAAATCAATTTGGTTTTCGTAATAATATTAGTACCACTAATGCATTAATTGAATTTTCATCTTTTGTAACAAATAATCTTAATAACAACTTAAAAACGGTAGCAATATCTATTGATATTAGTAAGGCATTTGATAGCGCTAATCATGAAATTTTTCTTTACAAACTTTATGCAGCAGGTATTCGGGGAACATGTTTGGATTGGCTTAAATCATTTATTATATTGCGTAAACATAGGGTGAAAATTGATAAATTGTTAAGTAATTTTGTTCTGGCGAAAAAAGGAGTACCTCAGGGTTCTCGTATTGGACCATTTCTTTTTAATATTTATATTAATGATTTCTGTAAAATGAAAATTTCTGGAAAAATTATTACTTTTGCAGATGATACTATTATTTTATATTCCGCTTCTTCATACGAAGCTCTTGAAAATATAATAAATCGGGGTTTAAAAATTATTTATGATTGGTTTACATCAAATGAATTGCAGGTAAATGTGGAAAAAACATGCTACATAATTTTTAATTTAAAGTCTACATCTGAAATACATCTTGATTTAAAATTTTGTGATTGCAAACAAGAATCATGTAACGATCATCTCATTAAATACACTCCCTCTTTAAAATACTTAGGCATTCTTTTTAACCAAAACTGGAAATTCAAAGATCATATAAATTTAATTTGTAGCTAATTAAGATTTATTTTATTTAAATTTTATTATTTGAAAAAATATATCAAATTTGAGTTACTTTTGAAATTATATTTTGCATGGGTGCAATCTCGTATTCAGTATGGAATTTTGGTTTGGGGAGGTGATTATATTACAAACATAAAACCCTTATTAAATTTGCATGAAAAATTCATACGATATTTTCCAAATACTATGCTTTTAAATGTTCGACAATTGTTTGTATTAAATAGTCTTATCTTTTTAATGAAATTTCCTGCAGTAGCAAAAATTAATCTTAATAATAATTATAATTTTAGAAGAAAAAATTTTCATCTAGTACCAACCCCTTAGAGAGATATTTTTAAAAAGCATTTTGATTATTTATCTATTATTCTATTTAATAAATTGCCGTATGAAACTCAAATAGAACCAAACTTTAGACGTTTTAAAAAACTTTGTACCTTATTTATTTTAAATAAAAATAGTATAGAAAACCTATTAAATTTTGTCAGAGGATAACTTGCATCTGAATTATAAAATATCAGAAAAGAAAACATCTAGCCAGTCCCACCAACCCCTTTTTTTAGTTTTAATTATGATTTTTTGTTTTAAAATTGTAAAAATGAGATGGTCGAGAATGACATATTTTTTTGTTCTTTCATATAAGTTTTATTACTATATTTTATATGTTCGTTAAATTTATTTTATTTTATTTTATTTTTCTATGATTAATAACATTAGGAAATCCGCAACCCCATGGAAGAGCCTTGCTGGCTCCTTTGGGATATACAAAAATATGTCAGTGTTTTTTTTCCTTTATCATTTTCTTTCCTGTTGTGTACTGTCATTTGTGTGTTGTTGTTGAATAAATTTGAATTTGAAAATTTGAAAAAAAACTTAAATACCCAAAATTTATAAACTTTTAAGTTCACATATTTTATTTAGTCTGTAATACACATTCTTGTTAACATAAAATGTTTTTAAAACACTAGGGTTGATATTTTTACAGAAAACAGACGAGAAAACGTTATATTGCACTATAGGCATTTTATTCCAAAATTTAACCTGAACTATCACTTTTATAACAAGTCTTGATATTTAAAGCGACGAAATATCAAATAAAAGGTTATTATTTATATTATACGGGTGTCCCACGAGAAGTGGCCCAACCCTTTAACTTTTGAACCCCTACAGATATAGTCATGAAAGTGGGGTCTAGGTATAGTAAAGTGACAATGCTCTATCCGATGAGATAACTTTCAACGCCCTCTAGCGGAAAATTTAGGAGTTATAATTTGTATTTTAAAAACTGTGTGAGGTATGTGAAAAAAGTCAATGACTAAGTTGTAGAGCATCATCTATTTAGTAGGAAAAGACACCTTAAGCAGAAAAATATCTTGAATAAAACCCCTAAAACGCAAGCTCAATTAGGTTGAATTCACGTAGTTTTTACGTCTTAAGACGCCCCTCACGAGGTGAAAATGAGAAATTTTTATTTTTATGATTTAAGTAAATGACTAAAAGCATTCTTAGTTCATTAAGTTGAAAATTTCTCATTTTCGCCTCATGAGGAGCGTTTTAAGATGTAAAATCTACGTAAATTCAACCTATTTGAGCGTGCGTTTTAGGGATTTTATTCAAGATATTTTTCTGCTTAAGGTGACTTTTCCTACTAAATCGATGATGCTCTACAACTTAGTCATTGACTTTTTTCACATACCTCACACAGTTTTTAAAATAAAAATTATAACTCCTAAATTTTCCGCTAGAGGGCGTTGAAAGTTATCTCATCGGATAGGGCATGGTCACTTTACTATACCTATACCCCACTTTCATGACTATATCTGTAGGGGTTCAAAAGTTAAAGGGTTGGGCCACTTCTCGTGGGACACCCTGTATATAGTTAGGGAAAATTTAGGATATATTATAAGTAATTTTAATGCTCTTATCAGAAAAAGTAAATATAAATAAGTATAAAAATGAATTTTTCTCTCATTTGGCGATTCTAAGCTGTATGCGCTTAACTTCTTAGCTCAAATCACAGTGCAATACTGTGTAAATACATTTTTTACGATTAAGACACCAAATTAAGGCACACTAAGTTTCTATTACATTTGAACCTTGAATTTAATTAAGTCTTTCCATTTTATACGTTATGCAAAAGTTCCATTTTTTAAAATTCTAGGACCAAAACACGCCTAAATTATTTTTTACGAATTTTTTTATTATTATTCCATGAATAAGAAAGGTAAAACGCAACTTTTGAGCTCTATTTTTCACCGATATTCAAAATTTTGTTTTTCGGTCGTCAGCCTTGAGGTACCACTCCGTGTGATGATTAGAAAATCCACAGCTGAGCGTGCTTTCTCCATGATGTCTTCGAACTCATATCCAACCATCGTATTGCTGCAGAACGAAGTGTGATTTTCTCATAAACCCAATTTCATAAAATTGAGATGATAATTTCCGTATTTGGTGCACTATTTGGAAACAGAAAGGCCTATGGTCAGTCCCATGTTTATCCTCTTCAGACCCGAGGTATAAAAAAATTATTTCAACTAAAATTGTTTTCTTGAAATAGTATTAAAATGCTTCACAAAGTTCATAAAAATCTTCAATTCAAGAAAATGTTTTTCAGGGGGCTTAAAATTTAAGGTCCACCCTGGTGGACCTTGGTTCTTAACGTAGTAAAACATGACACCATTCCTATGGTATAAAATTGTTACTTTCTTTAATTATAATTTAAATATATGAATTATTTATAATTTTTTGTCGTAGTAGGTTATTTTGAAGGTTGTAACTTAATTTCCTTTATAAAATAAATAATTTTTTAGAAAATTTAATTTTTTAAAAATTCAAAAATTCATTTTTAGGGGCATAGAAAACTTTCTATGTATTTTTTTAACATTTTTATGCAATAATCAAAGTTAATTTACATTTATACTGTAGAAAATAGTATTCATTTTGGGTTTTACAGAATTTTTAAAAAAAAATTTTGAAAAATTAAAAACATTTTGAAATTTTTTTTTTAAATTTGCTATTTCTATATGAAATTCAAAATTTTAAATGAAAAAAGTAATAATTATCATTGAAATTATAAAATAAGTTTTTTAAATTCTCAAAATAGTTTATTTACCCGTTTTTTATTAATTTTTACTCCTTCACATTTACCATCGTTAAGAACCGAGTTCCACCCTGGTCGACCTCTCGGCTTGATCCTAGTTGGAAAGACCAGTTGGCGATAGATGACGTAGTCAGAGATAGATTGCCAAGTCTGGCGATCGCGAGTGGAATGACGAACGCGATGCGCGATTCATCGTAAATGACGTAAAAATGCGCTCTTGTATTCTGCGATGTATTGTAACTTTCCGATTCGATTCCTGATGCCCGATTCTAAGGATTCGAATACTGAGGTTCGATTCCAACCTGGAATCGATTTCTTAGGGCCAGTATCGAAATCAAACTTATATTTCAATGACAAATTAAGAATAATTAGTAATTTTGTTAATTTAATTAATAACCAACAGAATAATAATTAACTATTAACATAATAAATGTAATAATATAAAAATATAATAAAATATTACAATAATATTTACATTTTAATAATTATATAAATATAAGTATAAAATAAATATATAATAATATAAATATAAATATAATAATAAAAAATAAATTATAGTAATATTAATATCATATAACAATATAATATAATATTTCAATAATAAATCGTAATAATATAAATATAAATGTATAATATAATATTTTAAATGTAAATAGAATAATAATGTAATAAATATAATAATGATAATAAAATTAACTATTAAAATACTAATGAATTAGTGAACAAAATTGGTAATTATCTCTATTAATAAAAAGGTACTATTCCTAAGATTCGATTCTTGCTGTCAAGTATTCGATTTCTTTATATCGAATCCAAGGCATTCGATTCCGGAATCGATTCTTCCAGAAATTTTGTCTACGCATTATCAAAACAGTTCTTCTTTTGTTTTGGAAGCCGAAGAATTTCAATTACGGACTTATGGTATGTTATTTGTGTTTTTTACTACTAAAAGTGCAAGAGTGAAGAGTTATTTAGTTGAAATAGGATGTTAAAAGTATTTTAATGTATTGCTACTTAAGATGAGACGTATACTTTTCGATGTTGATGTCCGGCAAAATGGCGGAACGGATCAGATATTCGCCGGAACCTAGATTTTCAGTATGGCGTATTGAAATACAATCTTAATTACGCAGAACTTATAAACAGTAGTTAATCTTTGAAATTATATACCGTTGCTTAATTTATCGGAAGCGAAACAAAATGTCAGAATTTTGCATCGTAGTGTTAAAAACTTACAAATTCGCTAAGCAAGTGATTTACTTCTTTAAATTATGTTAAAATATGTTTAATTTGTTTCCTTATTAAGTTTGAGTAGTTTAGAATATGTTTTTAGCTCTCCGCAGCTTTAAATTTGGCGCCTTTCACATTTGGCGATGAAAAAAACTTAGCGCCAAAAACGCGCCAAGGCGACTTCTGAAATAGGATTTTACCGACCTCTCTATATCTTGCTCTCCAAAACTCAAAATTTATTAGATTTCTTTACAGACTGTTTTATTCTGCTTGAAAGGATACTAAGTAATAAAACTAGTCAAATTAAGTCTCATAAATAAATTAATTTAGGTTTAAATTAATTAATATTCCCAAGTTTTAGATAGGACGCCATTTTTTCCAAAATCTTCTTTTTAAATATGTGCTGTGCGCAAAATTTTGTTTTAAAGCGCCATCTCTCGGTTGAAATAGGAAGTAAAAGCATCAAATAATACATATTATAGCTTTTAGCTGATAATTTTCAATAAAAAGTTTGTTTTTGAGGGGGTAAGCGAAGGTCCACCACGGTGGAACTGGGGCGTGAAGAGGTTATAGACAAAGATGTACGAAGCTATGTGGACCAAACGCACAATCCACAGTACTGGAAACGACATCCATTCCATTGCTGCATCTCTTCAGTTATTTACCGATACATTGACCAACCAGAGCTGAACGGTTGAGGTTTTGCAGGTGTTTGACCGTCCTTACCTTCAGGCCTGGCCTTCTGACAAGTTTCAAAAGAAAATACATAAAAACATTGTACGCAATATCCGAGCTTTCTTCTTACCCCCTTTTGTCGCATTTTTACCTCAGTCTTCCCGTTCTCTAAAAATGCTCACAAAACAAATCCGATCTTAAGGAAAATCATGCAAGGTCCGGTAAGCAAAGTCCACTGGTGCACCAGATGAAATTTGACTACGTGGGGATACAGCATGGTCCTCCAATCCCCAAAAACCCATATAGATTCCCTTTCACCCAATATCATTGCCAGTGGCGGCGGTTATGTACACTAGGGTGTATCGAAAAAAACTTTTTTTCGATTTTGATGACGTAATAGCGCGGAAAAGTTGTCTAAGGTGCCAGAGAGTACCTGTGAATTTTTTCAGAATTTTTGGATAATTTCTTAATGTGCCACATGGGCCCTGAAGTTCTCCATGTTAATCCAATGGGGCGCGCCGCCAAAAAGGCCGAAAATCGGTTTTTCGCCCCTCATTTCTACCCTAATCACACGACGAATGTCTCGTCTCGAGTTATGGACTCTATATGATCTAGGCTATCCGAAAAAACTTGAATAATAGCCTAAATATCTATATTACGTTTTTTGTATGCTCAAATTTCGTCGAAAATCGTGTATTTCCTCGTTCAAATTAGAGCCAACTGTTAACGTAATATAGATATTTAGGTCGTTATTCAAGTTTTTTCGGGTAGAATACATCATATAGAGTCCATAACTGGAGACGAGACATTCGTCGTGTGATTAGGGTAGAAATGAAGGGCGAAAAACCGATTTTCGGCCTTTTTGGCGGCGCGCCCCATTGGATTAACATGGGGAACTTCAGGGCCAATGTGGCACATTAAGAAATTATCCAAAAATTCTGAAAAAATTCACAGGTACTCTCTGGCACCTTAGACAACTTTTCCGCGCTATTACGTCATCAAAATCGAAAAAAAGTTTTTTTCGATACACCCTAATGTACACCTAATGTCCCTATATGGAGTCAACACTTTTTACTGATTTTCTCGGCCCCTTCTAACATCGAGGAAGGCTGAATTTTTTATCAACTGACCCATGGAGGTAGGAGTAGAAGAAGGAGAGGAAGCTCCCGTATCTTGCTCACGGGGAGAAATGAAGTAACTGAAAGCCAGCTGCCGCCATGCGTCTACCAAAAGAGCGTGTTTTAACTTTGAGACTTACGGGAATCATGCAGTTTTTTAATTTTTTTAATTGAAGAAATAAAAATTTTGCTTCGCCACTTAACAATCTTAAAAGCCCCAGATATTGAACGTGTTTCTAGCGATATATTTATTTTATTCCACTCAATAAATAGTGTAGAAAGGTTTAAAATACAAGTCACAAAGCATTGCCCACTGATATCTAACGCTTTTTTCGAAATCCTAGCGGTGCACATGCATTTTAAAAATAATCGCAATTAATTTAAGTGCGTACCACGTAGAATATAAAATCCTAATTTCAAAAAAGGCATGAAATCGGAGGTGTGCGTAATGTATGAAAACGGATTATATTATTGATTTTAATTTTATATTTTTTCAAATTTAAAACTCCCAAAAATTACGTTGTTGTTAAATTTACCATCTACGTTAATTGCTTAGTGCTTAAATAGAACATTAAATAAACTTGGAGATTTATTTGATTTCTTCCTTATTTTGAAGTTTATTTGATTTTTTTCTTTATTTACTGATATTATATATTAATTTTAAAAATTTCTTTTATTTACTGACATCTTGAATCATACTTTGACAATACATAAAAACATGTATAATTATAATAACGAATAAGCTATTAAATTTTACAGTTTAATTTTTCCGAAAGTTACAAAGCTTCCATAATTCGAAATAAATTTGGGAAGTAATACAACATATCATTCAAATATGCTCTGCTTTGATTATAAGAAAAAACATTGGATTCTCAAAATAGAAAAATAATTAAGAGGCAGATTTTATAAGGAGCGGGCAGAAATGCGGGGGTCATTATTGTGACCATTTTTGATTTTGATGAAATTTTTATGATGGATACTTCTAATGATTTTAGAATACCCCTATTTTTTCTTTTTCCCGAAAAAAACTTTTTTCGGCCTACAAAAATTCTCAAAGTTGGTCGCGACCCGGTATTTTTTTCGAATCGACATATCTTTGTACAACATTTTCTCAGTGCATTGAGGGTCAACCAAAGTAATTCTTGCGGTAACAACATGTCCTTAGATAGCTTAATCAAATTCTTTTGTGAATTTCATGGTTCACCTTCCCTGCAAACTGGAAGGGTTCGCCAAACTTTGTCGAAAAAAATGAAAAAATGCCAAATTCGAGCCTTTATTGACCCCAGCATTGAGGGATAATCACATTTTTGAGGGTTAAAGTGTGTAGTACTGCTCAGTATTAACTTAATCAGCCCATTGGTTGTATGGTTAACCCTCATGGCAGCAGAAAAATGGCTACTTTCGTAGCTATCAAAACAAAAAGAGGTCATTTTGGTGACCCCGTATTTCAGAGCATTGAGGGTCAATCAATAATTCGAAATATACAATTCTTAGTACAATACCTCTACTTAAAGAATCAGTTGTCAAACCTATGGCGTCTCGATCTGTGATCACGTGAGATTGATTTTTGTAACTTAAAAAATGGAAAAAAGGTCATTTTGGGGACCCTGTATTTCAGAGCATTGAGGGTCAATGACGAACTGGAAATATGCATTTCGTAGTATGAGACCTACCCTTTAAGAAACAATTGACAGAATTATGGAGTCTTGACCTGCGATCACGTGAGATTTATTTTTGTGACTACAAAAACGGAAAAAAGGTAATTTTTGGGATCCTGTATTTCAGAGCAATGAGGGTCAATGACGAACTGGAAATATGCATTTCGTAGTATGAGACCTACCCTTTTAAGAGACAATTGACAGAACTTTGGCATTTTGCCCAGCGGGCACGCCTAAGACTTACTTTTCTACATAGCGAACACATAAAATATGTGATGCTTACAATTAGCTTTGTAGGTTGTTTTCAAAAATTATTTTCAAATTACATTTGGTCTTCCAAAGGAAATACCACCAAAAAATAAACCATATAATGAGATTAAATTTTTATTTGAGCAGTGATTTAAGACAATTTGAAAAACATTAGCCTTAAACATATAAAACAGTAAAATATTTCAAAGAATAAGTTTTAACAAAAATAAACACAAAAAAGGTTATTTCTCCCAAGTTATTTCATCTTCTTTAATCTTTGAAATTATCTTTTTGATTTCCCCAACAGCTTCAATACCGAAATACTGAAATAAAATAAAAATATAAATGAACCTTAGATTTGCAGATGATAAAAGAAAAAATTACAGTAGAGCAATGTTTCCCAACCTTTTTCCGTCTGTGGCCCAGCTAAGCCTTTCTAAATTGTCTATGCCCCCACTTCATTTTTTTTTCGTTTCTTTAGTTACAAAAATAAATATCACGTGCTCTCAGGGGAAAATACCAAAGTTCAGTCAATTGTCTCTTAAAAGGGTAGGTCTCATACTACGAAATGCATATTTCCAGTTCGTCATTGACCCTCATTGCTCTGAAATACAGGATCCCAAAAATTACCTTTTTTCCGTTTTTGTAGTCACAAAAATAAATCTCACGTGATCGCAGGTCAAGACTCCATAATTCTGTCAATTGTTTCTTAAAGGGTAGGTCTCATACTACGAAATGCATATTTCCAGTTCGTCATTGACCCTCAATGCTCTGAAATACAGGGTCCCCAAAATGACCTTTTTTCCATTTTTTAAGTTACAAAAATCAATCTCACGTGATCACAGATCGAGACGCCATAGGTTTGTCAACTGATTCTTAAAGTAGAGGTATTGTACTAAGAAACGTATATTTCGAATTATTGATTGACTCTCAATGCTCTGAAATACGGGGTCACCAATATGACCTCTTTTTGTTTTGATAGCTGCGAAAGTAGCCATTTTTCTGCTGCCATGAGGGTTAACCATACAACCAATGGGCTGATTAAGTTAATACTGAGCAGTACTACACACTTTAACCCTCAAAACTGTGATTGACCCTCAATGCTGGGGTCAATAAAGGCTCGAATTTGGCATTTTTTCATTTTTTTCGACAAAGTTTGGCGAACCCTTCCAGTTTGCAGGGAAGGTGAACCATGAAATTCACAAAAGAATTTGATTAAGCTATCTAAGGACATGTTGTTACCGCAAGAATTACTTTGGTTGACCCTCAATGCACTGAGAAAATGTTGTACAAAAATATGTCGATTCGAAAAAAATACCGGGTCGCGACCAACTTTGAGAATTTTTGTAGGCCGAAAAATTTTTTTTTCGGGAAAAAGAAAAAATAGGGGTATTCTAAAATCACTAGAAGTATCCATCATAAAAATTTCATCAAAATCAAAAATGGTCACTATAGTGACCTGCGCGCTCCTTATAAAATCTGCCTCTTAAAGAGAGACCTGAATAGAATGTTTATGAGCAGGGTTAATTTAAGGGCAACTTTCAACTACCCAACGGAATAGTAGATTGTGTATACTCTCTTATATCTTGATAATAGGATTAACAGTTCTTTTATAATTGCTCTTAGAACGTAAAGAATATTTTACTTAAATAAATATTTATTGCCTCGCTTGTGATTAAATAAAATAATGCTTTAAATTTATCCTACTATAATGTGTTTAGAAAAGAAAACTAATTTAAAACATTAAATGAAATACGATTTTTAAAATCATTTATAATTTTAAAACTACTATCTACCTCCCTTTTAAATTTTTCTCTCTTTAAAATTTTATATTGAAAAATACTTTCAGACAAATTTTTCCTTAAAATTTGCAAAAATTTAAGAGGGATTAAGGAAAATGTTAAAAGAAACCTCAATGATAAATTCCACAAATTCAAAAGTAATCAAGAAAAGAAAACTTTAGACAAACTTAAACAAGAACTATAGACGACACCACTCAAGGATTTACGCGTCTTACATATCACTAAATTTAATTTTGACATCACTATCTGGAATCTAAGGACTTCTACGCTGCAAAGTTAGTGCGAACTTGTCCAATTTTCGATTAACAAAGATATATTGAGTTTTTTATTTAATACTACTAGTCTCAGTGCGACTTCTCGAGATCCAATTTAAGGACAAAGGCATCAGGCTTTGGAGTGTATTATGTACAGTAATCATTCGACTTTAGGTGTTGTATTGTTAAATTTTGGAAACAAATCATATTATTTATGTGTATCCACCATTTGGTATATTAAAATAAATCTATGTAAAAATAAATCTTACTTTTAAAAATGCGAAATGCGTTTCATTTGTTTTCTTTTAATCATATAAGTCATCAAAGTAATTATGCATTATACGAAAATAAGAAAACATATAATTGGAGAATAAATTTAATCCCAAAACATTTCATTTACATGTATTGCGATTTTTGAAAAATGGGAAATTGAGAAAAATTTAAGAGTACCTAAAACGGAATTGCAAGAAAAATAAGCAACGCCTATTATAAAATTATGTTATTCCTATTTTATTTTTACATGGGGAATTATTTCCACATTATCATAGTGTTTTAAGGGAAGGTGTTGATAAAATATATGGGTACCTATACTTATTTAGTTTGGAACTATATTATGTGTGGAAACACTTAACAAATTGAAAAACTGGAAATTTCTAGAAATAAGCTATCACAATTACTGATATAATATGCAGTTAGTTACCGTGTTCATTTATTCAGCTAATTCGTAAACATTTAAATTTATTAATAACAAAGTAAATTTAGGGTCTATGAAACTATAAAAACTTTTTTATGCATGTTTATGTGCTTTTATTATTTTTATTTAATGCAATCATCATTTAAATCGGTTAACTATTAACTTATAGTTCTTTATTAAAAATAATAGAAATTTAAAATTATGTACGATTTTATTGTTTTTATTTTAAAAAAAACACCACATGAAAGAAAATTTTGAAAACGCAGCAAATATTTATCTGTCTTTTACAGAATTGCGATTGCCAATTTGGTAAAGTAGAATAAAGGATTTGTGATGTTTGTAAACTTCTAAATAATGCATTTAACATCGGAAAACGTGCAGAATGAGAGTTTCCCTTTATTTTATTCTAGTTTTTATTAAATCCACAGTATTTCCCAAATTAATATCACCATGCCCATAAAGACGAGTAGTTCATAGTTATAAATATGAATCATAATATACCTATTCTTTTTTCAATTACTGCAGACGTTAATAACAAAAGGGATTAAGCTTCTATTAAAATTTCTCTGATTCATGTTATGAGGCTCGTCTATTTAATTTAAAAAATGTAAGAAAATTTAAATATTTTGTCAAAAATGTTTCGATAATTTACTAAGTAAAGGAAATATAATTTTATTCCTATACGCATAAATTAATTTAATAAATTTATTGTTTTAGTTACTAAAATAAAATTGGTCTCATTTAGTTATAAACATGGTCTCTCAGCATATTTTATTAACATTAGTACAAAAAGTTTTAGATAATTTTCAAACAAATTAAAGTAAGTACTAGTTAATTTCACTTTAAGTTTTAGTCGGAACACTAGCGGATATGCCCGGCCTTGCACGGGTGGAGTGTATAATTTTTTTTTAAATTAAATTTTCTCAACATACATTTATAATTTTTTAAATCAGCAATTACCAATCATCCCACTATCCCAGGCGCCTCTTTCATATCCCGGTGGTCCCGATAATTTTTCATTTCCCGGTATTCCCGGTAATTTTTCTTACCCAGTGTTCCCGGTAATTTTTTCCTATCCCGGTGTTCTCGGTAATTTTTCCTATCCCGGTGTCTTTTTTGATCTTAATAAAGTAACGATAATTTTTCTTATCCCAGTGTTCCCGGTAATTTTTTCCTATCCCGGTGTTCTCGGTAATTTTTCCTATCCCGGTGTCTTTTTTCATCTTAATAACGTAACAAATTTGAAACTATAATAAAAAGTCTAGTCAATTAATAAGTCTAGTGAACAAAAAGTAACAAATTTAAAAGTATAATAAAAGATCTAGTAAACTGAAAAGTCTTGTGAACCGTCTCATTTGAAACAATGTTTTATTTTCAACTCGTTTTCCATGAAAATAATTTACACTTTTCCATTAATATTTCTATTTTTAAAGAAAATATCTTAAAATAGAGGAAAATAACGTTTCAAAATTAATTATTTGAATTTATTTTGATGTTTTTACAACTGATATAGTTTTTAAATGGACAATTATCGAGTTTTTCCTGTTAAAATATTAAATGTTTGAAGGTTTTCATCTAGTAAACAATAGTGAGTCGAGCAGATCTACTCTGGTAGAGAAATGGAGAAATAAGCGTTTCGGGCTATAAATTCGTTAATTACTCGAAAACGTTCGATTTTCGAGCTTGGAAAACTATCCCAAGTTACTCCCCGACTCGGAATACGTCTATACGTCGAGTTTGGTTTCGGTCCGTGGCCTATTTCAAGAGATTACCCCGGACATACATACACACACATCGCCCGTTAGCCTTTTATTTATACAGAGACTAGCGGATATGCCCGGCCTTGCACGGGTAGAGTGTATAGTTTTTTTAATTAAATTTTCCCAAAATACATTTATAATTATTAAATCAGAAATAACCTATCAACCCGATATCCAAGACGCCTTTTTCCTATCCCGGTGTTCCCGGTAATTTTTAATATACCTGTGTTCCCGATAATTTTCCTATCCCCATGTTCCCGATAATTTTCCCTATCCCGATTTTCCCGATAATTTTCCTATCCCGATGATCGAGGTAATTTTTATGTCCCGGTAATCCCGGTACTTTTTTTTCCTATCCCGATGTTCCCGGTAATTTTCCTTTTCCCGGTGTTCTCGGCAATGTTACCTAGTAACTGTTCGGTACTTTTCCAATCCCGATGTTCCCGGTACTTTTCCTATCCCGATATTCCCGGTACTTTTCCTATCCCGATGTTCCCGATAATTTTCCTGTCCCGCTGATCGAGGTAATTTTTATGTCCCGGTAATCCCGGTAATTTTTTTTTCCTATCCCGATGTTCCCGGTAATTTTCCTTTTCCCGGTGTTCTCGGCAATGTTTCCTAGTAAATTAATGAGTCTAGTGAACAAAAATAACAAATTTGAAACAATAATAAAAGATCTAGTAAATTGAAAAGTCTAGTGAACCGCTTCATTTGAAACAATGTTTTATTTTTTAATTCGTTTTCCATGAAGAAAATTTACACTTTTCCATAAATATTTAAATTTTAAAGGAAAATATCTTAAAATAGGGGAAACTAACGTTTCAAAATTAATTATTTGAATTTATTTTGGTGTTTTTACAACTGATGTAGTTTTTAAATGGACAATTATCGAGTTTTTCCTGTTAAAATATTTAATTTTTGAGGTTTTAATCTCGTTTACAATAGTGAGTCGAGCAGATCTGCCTGGTAGAGAAATGGAGAAATAAGCGTTTTCGACTATAAATTCGTTAATTACTCGTAATTATTCGATTTTCGAGCTTTGAAAACTATCTTAAGTTACTCCCCGACTCGGAATACGTCTATGCGTCGAGTTTGGTTTCGGTCCGTGGCCTATTTCAAGAGATTACCCCGGACATACCCACACACACACATATATACCCACATACATACATCGCCCGTTAGCCTTTTATTTATACAGAGATGTCTAAAAGTGATAATTTACTGATGAATTATTAGTAAGCGAAAAATATTTTCCTCATTGAGAAAAATTTAAGTGAAAGGTATTTGCAAGATCAATTTGCGTTTTCAGATTAGAAATGCCTTTTTATAACCATAAAAAATAAGTTTAATTTAGTTCAGTACTTCTAGCATCCTATCCATGTTATAAGAAAATTACCTACATCTTAGAGACACCATTGCTAGAACTGTGTTTATACCAATTATAGAGCTTTAAATAGTGATATTTGTGCCAAATAGCAGAGGAAAAAATGCAGTCAGATTTTTTTAGAGCCAGCCATCCATTAATCAATGGTAGTCTCAGGCAATTCTTTTGCAGGAATTTTTATTGTACATATCCTGACAAAAACCTAGAAGATAAACAGCTTTTATCTGCTAAATACACATTCCCTTTTGAAAAAACTCTTGGATTGGAAAGAGCAGAAAATGGAGTTCGAATCTTTTAGTTTTTTGTTAGTTTATCCCAAAGAAAAAAGTATTCTTTGCTATTTGACAGGACAAATTCATCACTGCAGTATTAAACAAAAAAGAGAGTGTTTTAGATTAGTATTGTGAGGGAAAAAATCGATTAGACAATTTTAATAGAAAAGAACTACTCGAAATGCATTAAAATATTGAGGGAATAAGAACCGATTTTGTGAAGTCGAAATACGTTCCATTTGAGTTGGTAAAAGACAAATAGGGTTCTTTCGTAGGGAAAATGAATAAATTTTCTGAAAGTTCCATTTATTTTGCTAATTTCTAATTTGGGCATCACTTGTATTTCATACCGCTCCCCCCCCAAAGAAAGGAATTCTTTCTTTCGCTCTTGAAAAAATAGTGCTGCTTGTTTTGGTCCCATAACAACGTATTGCTTTTCTATTTGCCGCGGATATAATTGAATATCGGCAGAGTTTTTCAAAGGCTAATCCAAAAATATAAAGTTTAAATAAAAAGGAGAATAAAAAAACAGACATAATGGCAAGTTTAGTTTTTAAAAAGATACTTATTTCAAGGATATGTTTAACAAAATGTTTTAAAGAATATACTATTTTTTATCGTATTTTTACTTTAGGATTAGCCGGTCAAAGCACCAATATCTCAAAAATATAGTGTAAAATATTTAAAGATTGAAATAAAAAAACAATTTGCATACATAAACTAGTTGCCTTAAATTTTGTTATTTGAAATTTTTAAAATATTTTCAATATAATACAATTGACAAGATTAGCACCCGTCTAATCCTTAAGTGCCGTCATATTTATTGACAGAAAACTTCTTAAAATACACTAGCGGAAATAAAAATCCCAACACCAAGAAGGAAAGGAGATATCAAAGTCAAATTTATTTCTATGATTGAACATAGAATCAATGTGAATTGCTTAAAAAATCAGCCTTCCTGGATGTTAGGGGGCCGAGAAAAACAGGGAGGAGTGTTGTCTCCATAGGTGTCCATTACCGCCGTCACACGTCATGGTATTGAGTGACAGGGGCTCTAAATGTCTTTTGAGGGATTGGAGGACCATGTTGCCTCCTCAGGTAGTCCCAATTCATATGGTGCACCAGCGGACGTTGCATACCAGGCTAGGTGATTTCTCCTCATTGACCGGACTTGTTTTGTGGGTGTTGGTTCTAGAGAACAGGAAAGAAGGGGTAAAAATGCAACCTAGGGGGTTAAGAAGAAAGCTTGGACATTGCATACAACATGCGGTTGTGCATGTTTCTCTTAAAATTTGTCCCCAGGACAGGTCTGAAGGTAAGGACGGACAACCGGCTAAAAAACCTCAATGAAGCAGCTCTAGTTGGCCAAAGTACCGGTAGATCATACTGAGGACAAGCGGCAGTGGGATGGATGTCGTTTGAGGTACTGCGGATTGTCCGTTTTGTCCGCATAGCTTCTTGCATCTTTGTCAATAAACAAGGGGCTGAAAATGAGCCTTTCTGTTTCCAATAGTGCACGAAATAAGGAAATGAAAATCCCAATTTCATGACATTGTGTTTATCTGAGAATTCTGCTTCGGTTTGGGGCACCACGATGGTTGGGTATGAGTTTGAAGACACAATGGAGAGAGTGCACTCAGCTGATGATTTTCTAATTGTTCCACGGAGTGATGATGCAGTGTAACGGAGTGGGGATGCATTGGATTCCATTTCTGCAACTCCTGAGTATGATCCACCAGTACTTTTTCCAACCAGAGCTGCGTCATTGAGGTTTTCTAGCCGGTAGATCGTCCTTACCTTCAGACCTGTCCTGGGGACAAATTTTAAGAGAAACATGCACAACCGCATGTTGTATGCAATGTCCAAGATTTCGTCTTAACCCCCTAGGTTGCATTTTTACCCCGTATTTCCCGTTCTCTAGAACCAACACCCACAAAACAAGTCCGGTCAATGAGGAGAAATCACCTAGCCCGGTATGCAACGTCCGCTGGTGCACCATATGAATTTGGACTACCTGAGGAGGCAACATGATCCTCCAATCCCTCAAAAGTCATTTAGAGCCCCTGTCACTCAATACCATGACGTGTGACGGCGATAATGGACACCTATGGAGACAACACTCCTCCCTGGTTTTCTCAGCCCCTTAACATCCAGGAAGGCTGATTTTTTAATCAATTCTCATTGATACTATGTGCAATCATAGAAATAAATTTGACTTTGATATCTCCTTTCCTTCTTGGTGTTGGGATTTTTATTTCCGCTAGTGTATTTTTATATTCCTGGGCAATTCCACGGGTAACTGACTGACATTTTTTAAGAAAAACGCTTAGTATTTTGTTATTTTCTTCCCAAAAATAAATGATAAAAAAATACTTTCCACCCAGTTTATTGCTTTCTTGTTAGCTTAATCTAATGGCACAATTGAATTTTCAAAATAGGTTTTTATTGATTTTTAAAAAATTTTAATCAACAAGGTAACTGACTGACATAAATGTTTCACAAATGTCAGTCAGTTACCATGTCGTTTAAAATTTTTAAAAAATCAATAAAAACATATTTTGAAAATTTAATTGTTTAATAGACAATATGCATGATTTTCAAATTAATTTTAAAAAGAAAGAGCATGAAAAATTACGTTGAAAAATGCTAATTAAACTGCAATTCGATCAAATAAATTCGATTTAAAACGCATTTAAAGTTGCTCTGACGTCACTATCAACAAAAACTTCAGTGCTTGACGATTCTGACTTGTGACGTCATACTTCAAGTTCAAATTACGCGCGAAAGGCATCCATTGAAAAGCAATGGTGTTTGTATTTATGTTGGGGTGTTTTGGTAGCCTGTAGTTTCTTATTTCGGCAGCTATGGACGGTCCTAAACAAGTAAAAAAGTACTATAAAGGATGTTTAGTACCTATGTGCAAAAATACATGTTTTAGAACACCGGATGAATTGTTTTTATCAGTACCAAAAAATGAAAGAATTCGTCATAAATAGTGTAACTTTATGCTTAGACACAAAGAAACAAACAAAAACGTGATGCCAGCTGCATAAAATGCAATAATTCATAGCAAAAGAAAACTAGAATTTTTGTGATACTAGTACATTGACATTGCTATAAATGGAATGCTTGATTATCATCAGTTTAAATTAATAAACGAAAGAATTTAATGAAGTCAAATAAATTATTTACTGTTGCAACAGTTCAAAAATTCAAAGATTTTTTGGTTTTTAAATGTGTTTTACATTTTTATTTTACTAGTGATATTTTAAATATTTTATACTGACTATAATTAAACTTAATATTGTGAGAAAAAACCTACAAGACATTCATTATTTATTTACGAAATTTCCAAAGTTAGACCAAATGCTAAGAAACTGAATGAAAATACAAGAAATCTGTACAAAAGGAATAAAATTTTAATTCTAAAAAGAACATTTTTGAGTTTCAAGAACAGTGTTATCCAGTCTTAAACAGATGCATAACGGGAGAATTCAAAAAAGTAAGTTTTTATGCTCCATGTGCTCAAAACAGTATTGCCTGAAACAAATCTCTTGAAGTATGACGTCACACAAGGTTACGCCCCGTTTTGAGTCAGGTGACTTAAGGGCTTTTTTTAAACACTTTTTGCGCTTAAATTAAAACTTTTTGTGATTTTTAAAGTTGATTTTTGGGTTTTTCATGATCGAACTAGTAAATTGGGTAAGTTTTAGGATGTTTCGTGACATAGTGCATATTGTCTATTAGATTAAGCTAACAAGAAAGCAATAAACTGGATGGAAAGTATTTTTTTATCATTTATTTTTGGGAAGAAAATAACAAAATACTAAGCGTTTTTCTTTAAAAAATGTCAGTCAGTTACCCGTGGAATTGCCCTCCTATACTTTATATTTCTATTACACATATCACTAGACCACTAGAGAATTTATATGATACCAGTAATTGTCATTAAACCATTTCTGTTACTTCAATACGACGCCCTTAATTTTATTCTGCTCATTTAAATAAAGCGTTCCCAAACAAATTCAAGTTCATGCAAATAATCCAACATCAGAGCTATTCCCAAACCGGAACATCCACGTCGGAAAAACAGGATCTCGGCCTTATCATTTACCGTTCCAGGAGGAGGGAGACAATGATTTTTCCGAAAACAATCTCATCTATTAAGCCCTGGCTCAGTGCAGTTAGTCCACCATGACAAATTAAGGCAGTCTGTCTCCCTCCTAGGATAGCTTTGGATTATAACAAATGCTCCATTCCCCATACAATAGAGGTACCATATGTCGAGGAGAGAAGCACAGGGGCCTGCTTCACTAAGCAGGAAAAATATCACTGCTTGGGGTATAGTTAGTGAAACAATCGCTTTTCCGGGGGATATTGTTGTTGTTTTTATTAATGTAACGGGCGGTGATTTTCCATTCAGTTTACACAATGGGATGATCGGTAAGGAAATGGGATGCCCCTGTGTAAGAGAAGGAAGCTGTGGATCTGTGTGTGTAAAGGAAGGGTAATAGGCGTCTTTTTTGTGATGAATATTTCATAAGTGTAGGAAATGATGGTTTAATACATGCAATTGCATTTGGAGTTCATTTTCAATTTTGATTCATAAATGCGTTAGCATGCAAATGTACTGGAATGTTAAAACACAGAATCATTTACTGAATATGCATATTGATTACCACGGCCAAAAATGATAGGGGAGAAAGAAAAATACGAACACAAAGAAAAGCCATAATCGCCCTGGTTTGGGGGGGTATGCGAAGTAATCAATAGGAGCGGCGAAAAATATAACTGCAATGCCAATAATGATTATATTACTTACTTGAAAAAGTATATTTAAATATACTATATATTACAGACCGGGTGGCCTAGTGGATTTATGTGATGCTCACTACGCTATTCATGAGCCTATGTGCTGTACCGGTCGCTAAGATCGTTTAGTGTATTTTCTCTCACTGTGTCAGTAAAAATCATATCTGCGTCTGTCTTCTTGACGAAGGTATGTAAGCGGATCCTTGAGATAGGCACACAAACCGGAAAATATGTGTTACCAAATTCAATCCAATTCTAGGTGTTTTCATACTTTAATTTGTTTGATATATAGGGTGATTCCAATCTAATTTGCAAAAATGATTGTGTGATAAACAACCAAAAAAAAGGAGTGTCCTCGTGTTAGGGGGGCTCTTCGAAATATTCATGAGGAGCTAGAGTGCCATCAAAAGTTGCCATGAGCCGTGTGAAAAGTGGTCATTGTGCGAAAACAGTTAGAGGTAGAAATTAAAATTAGAGTGCGATTGTGAGAAAACAGAGGTAGAAATAAAATTATAGTGTCATTGTGAGAAAACAGTTAGGGGTATAGAAATAAAAATAAAATAGAAATTATATAATGGACACTAGAACTTTATTTCTGGTTATAGGGGTTAAAATGAATAAAATTCTAGTGCCAATTATATAATTATAGCACAATAATTTTATTTCAACCCCTAACTGTTTTCTCACAATATCCTCTTTTCCATGGATCTTGCCAACTTTTGATGACACTCTAGCTCCTCAGAAATATTTCGAAAAACTGAAAAGCTGGCATAAAAATGTGACTTTGAAACAACGCAAAACACTCAAAATCAATAAAACTATTTTTTAAATTCAATTTCAAAGAATATTCATGCTTTTTTTCAATGTTGGAATTAAGAGGATTTAATCACATTCCGTAATTGTGTTGACAAGAATGGCAAAACAAAATAATTCGTTGATTGCATTTTGGAATACCAATAAAATGAAGCGAAATATAGGTATATTGTACATTGAACATTTTAAAATAATTAAAATTTTGGTTGTAAAAAAGGCAAAAACTAGTTATAAAACAACAAAATTATGAAAAAAACGAATAATAAATCCTACTACTATTATAATTGTGAATGTTTGTCTGGATGTTTGTTACTCTTTCACGCAAAAACTACTGAATGGATTTTAATGAAATTTTACCATAATGTAGCTTATACATCAGAATAGGACATGGGCTATAATTTATAAAGAGAAAATCAGTCCTTCATTCTTTTTTTCCCGTTTTTCCTGCTTTTTTTTCACTTATTTTTCCGTGTTTGAAAACCTGTTTTACCAGTCATACAACGAGTTAAAAATAAAACATTGTTTCAAATGAGACACAGATCACTAGACTTTTTCATTTACTAGATCTTTTATTTTAGTTTTAAACACTGGTTTTAACACTGTTGTTATATAGCTCAGTGGGTTTTAAATTTCTTAATTTGTTCACTAGACATACTAATTTACTAGACTTTTTACTATGGTTTCAAATTTTTTATTTTATAAAGGCACCAAGATATTAAACATTATCAGGAACATCGGGATGGAAAAATTACCGGGTTATGAAAATTACCGAGAACACTCGGACAGGAAATTTACCATAAAGACACCCAGAATACCGGAATATAAAAATTACCGTAAACACTGAGGTAGGAAAATTACCGGGAACGCCGGGATTAGAAAAATTACCGTGACCACCGGGATAAGATTACCGGGAACACTGGGATAGGAAAGAGGCGCCTGGGATACCGGGAACACTGGGATAGGAAAGAGGTTCCTGGGATACCGGGATGATTTGTAATATTGCTAATTTACAAAATTATTAATGTATTTTAAGAAATATTTTAAAAAATAAATTTATACACCCCACCCGTGCAAGGCCGGGTATAACAGCTAGTATGAAATAAATGAAGATACATAACACATAACAATATAGGCAGACAAATGAATTCGATATATTCAATCGTTGTATGATCTATTCACACAAGAGACAAACTATCAAAACTATTTGACAAAATGATTACGACAAATATGCATCCTTCCATATCCAATCCAACTGAAAGTAAAGCAATAACCCATAAAAAGCAAAATGGAGTAAAGATGATGTATTCCACGTCATATACCGTACCCTAATTTCTTTGAGATCCACGAATGTTTATAGCAGCATAAAATAGCAGCAGCGTTCACTCTCAAAGGCTTTCAATGGCATCTTTATATGTGTATTCATCCAGGGAGGAATTTTTCAGGCAGACACTGGGGCGTCACAGGTAAAAGGAAAAAATAACAATAATGATTTTGAATTCTTATTCGGATCGATAAAGAAATGATCGTTCTCTTTTCTCCTCCCGGCCATGAACTTTTAAGTCTCTCTACCCGACCAACTATTGTGTAGTCTTACTAGAGATAATAGCTGGAGGATATTATCAGGATGGTTAGAGAATAAAAGACTACCTACATTGTTAGACTTTCATGTGGATCTTTTAATGAAGTGTTTTGTGTGTTAAATTATTTCTTAAATTATAGTTTATTGTTCTATTTGTTTAAGATCTAAAAATATATTCTTTGATTTAATGAATGGTCTACTGCTTTTTCGAGGAAGGTGTAGTTAGGTACTTATGTGTGAATGGTTTATCGTTGTCAAAAAATTAAATGCGGTGATAAAAATGGTCATGATTAAAAAATAAGCTTCATTAACCGATTAACTGATTTATTTACTTTTTTTAAATTGTTATCGTCATTATAGAGATAAATAATTGTTTTTCGAACCTGAAATCTTTGCCAAAGAAACTTTTTATTAAATAACTCAGATAAATGACGCTTTTGCATTTATTATAAGCTATTATTATGAAGTCCTGAACCCTAGCATCCTATCAATTCATAATGTTAAGAATATTTTATCAATATTAATGACTAACAAAATTTAGGTAGTACTTATTCCTCTAAAACTCAATTAAGAACTGAGGAATAAAATAAGTAAAAAAAGATTAAAAAAAACGCTTTTATTGAAGTGTTCTAAAAGGTCAAAAATAATTTATTCGGTTTGACAAATAATTTATTGCGAAGTAGAAAATAACTTTTTGGTAAGTAAAAAATAACTGATTTTCTAATCACTAAAAATGAAAGCGTGGGCGCTAGTAATTTTTATATTTTTTAAATTTAAATTTTTTTACAGGACAGTATCACTAACATCTATGCCGAACGACGATTCGAACCCCAGACGTACGGCTTTGCAGTCAGATGCTCTAACCACTACACTATTACGCCGGCATTTATGTATAATTTTACATAAATAAAAATACCTAATAGAGAATTTAAAGTGTATCCATCCCACCCAAACCTCATAAATGAGAAATTTGTAAATTTAACCTCATAGAACATAGAATAAAGAAGTTAGAATAAATAGTGAATTACTAGCGCCCACGCTTTTATTTTTAGTGATTAGAAAATCAGTTATTTTTTACTTACCAAAAAGTTATTTTCTACTTCCCAATAAATTATTTGTCAAACCGAATAAATTATTTTTGACCTTTTAGAACACTTCAATAAAAGCGTTTTTTTTTAAATCTTTTTTTACTTATTTTATTTTCTACTTTTTAGTCATGGTATTTTTTAACAAAAACTCACAAGAAAAAATGTATTTATTTCAACCATATTTAATCTTATGTTGGGATGGAATTTTAGTTTTCTACAATATGATGGTGAAACATAATAACGCGCATCCGCTCACTCGCCGATGAACCAATCGTAAGCTAAGACAAAAATAAAACTCAGAATTAGTGTGTATCAAGGAGCAAACAATATTATCCAGTCTTTTCAGTAGTCCATAAATGAGGAACTTGCATGATTTTTTTGATTTTTTTAATCTATTCTTCACGTAAAAACAGGCCACTACACAAAATCTGAGGACGATTGAGAATCTTTTCGATTACAAAAAAAATTATCAAAAATCGTAATTTTCGAAGTGCCCGAAAAGGCTTAATTGCATGCATAGTGACGTCACAGCACATAGACTTCGCCTAAAATGTTTTTCTTGGATTTCTGACCGTCACCAGAACTGTCTAAAAGATAAATATTTATTAAAACACTCATATCGGACACTTCAGAAAAAAGAAATCATCAACTAAAACATAGAAATTAAATTTTGATCGCAATTTGGACGATGGAATTCTACGTCACTGTGTGTGCATGCAAACACACTTGGCGTTTTCAGTCATGTGTTTTTTTTCTCGACTTTTAAAATAAAATATTTTATTACTTGTATACTTTTTTGAAAAATTGACTAAATATTTCATTTTGCCATACTAAAAACCAGACGGAACACTTGAATTTTTATGAAAATCTGACACATGCAAGTTCCTTATTACAAAAGTAGAATATTCCAAAAAAATTTTTCCATCTATTTTTCAAAGGTTAAAGTGTAAAAGTTTTTCCACCCATTTTAAGTTATCTCATATTTTCACAGGTCATGGCAATTTCAATAGCTATTTATTCAGGTTTAATTTAGTAAGTAGTAATCTTTGTTCCTGTGGTCAGGATATTGAAACAGTGGAGCATATTATATTTTATTGTAGTTTATATTCTGAACAAAGAGAAAAGTTGAAGAAAGAGTTGATGTATTTGGGGTATTCTTGGCCACCTGCTTTGTCATTGTTTGTAAAGTGTTCTGAAAATGTAAACGCTCTGCGGAATTTCGTTTATAGTTTAGGCTTTTAAATTTGCTCTGTTCTTTTAAATTGTAATTTGTACTTAGTTACTTACATCTGTAAGCCTCATGTTATACCATGTGGAGCATGAGGAGTTGAAGAATTTTATTAATAAAAAAAAAGTAGCATATTTTCCTTCTCTCGCGATTCCTCGGGATAGGACACCAATTTTTTGCGATTTCTTGCTCTTCTGGCGATTTCTTTTTTCGCGGTTATTATCTTAAATCGCTAATTATCTTAATTGCTAATTGGAAGGTAAGAAATCACATTTTGAAGATTGAATATTGTAGTGATATACCTAATATATTATCCTACAGGTTTTGGGAGCCAGTGGCTTCACGGAAGTGTCTCAAATTTGAATTAAACGGATAACTAAAAACACTCGTTAGTTACTTAATTACGGAGGTTTTGACTAGTTGATTATTGAATATTGCATTGTCATCGGGTTTACACCATGGTGCAAAGTTTCAGAACTTTATATCGTTTGGAAGTGACTGAAATTTTATGTACAAGAATTCAAAATGTGTTTTTGAAATTAGCGGTTTATCATCGATAATTAACATAATTGCTAGGCAATTCTCCTTTTGATGACTGGATATTGTAAAGCTATATATAATACATCATTGGACACGTTTTTGTGGTCATAGTCCTTTGGGAAAGGTCTCAAATTCGAGATATTCGGATAATCAAAATTACTCCTTAATTAACTTAATTACAGTGGTTTTGATTGGTTGATGATTGAATATTGCATTGTCATGGGAATTCTCCATGGTGCAAAGTTTCAGATTTGTATATCGTTTGGAAGTGCCTGAAATTTTATATACAAGAATCCAAAATATGCATTAAAAAAAGTGATTAATCATCTATAATTAATATAATTACTGAGCAATTCTCGTTTTGACTTTTGAATATGATGAAGTTATGCCTAATACACAATTATGCATGTTTTAGGGGGGCATAGACCTTTGGGAAAGGTCTCAAATTCCGGTTTTTTTGTTAATTAAAAATACTCGTTAATTAACTTAATCCTTTGGTTGTTTGACTAGATAATGGTTGTATATTGGAGTGTCATGAGGGTTACATCGATGTGTTCGGGACCCTAACATATAGGGAAGTGCCCGAAAATATAGTTTTAAAATTCCACCCGTAAAACACTGCCAAAAGCAAGTAGAATAAAAGCGTTTAAAAAATAACATAAAAGAGAGTTGCTTATTTTTTTAATATTTATAGATCCCCATTGTGAACGTTTAATAAATATGTATATTTATTGTGTTTTGGACTCTAATAGACGGTATAGGATCTCCATTATCCAGTGTTACCCATTAAATAAAACATTATTTTTCTAAGGAACACTCAAACCGGAAACTTTTTCACAAATAAACTCTCAATCCAAACCATTATAAAACCGAGAAAACAAACTAAAGATTAATGAAGCCCTCAATCCTCCCTCGCACGAGTATTAAAACAACCCCCTTAATAGCGAATGTAACAAATGAATCACAAACCTCGAAAAGGTTATCAACATCTAAGGTTTTTCCGTTTCCCACCACAAAGAAAGGGGCTTAAGGAACGATTAAAAAATCCCTTCATCAAGGAGAGTGCATCCCTTTGTTTCGGCACAACCGTGTTCGAAGACAAATTATCCAATGTGCTCGGCGAAAATTGAACGCGCTGGCGAGAAATTAAAGAAGAATAATTGCTCGTATAAGGAATCGACGGGTATTTTGTATCTGCCGCTCCATTCATCAAAGTTCCCTCAAAGGGAGAAGCGCGGTTTCAATTTGTTAAGCGACGTGTTTCAACTGTTAATGAATATTAATGCGGAGTTATAAAGTGACGTTTTGCCGAGGGTATAAATAATAAGCGTCCCTCTGCGCAAATAGGTGGTTATGAATGGGAATAATTGAACTGTCGGGATTTATTTGTGCGCTTGGGTTTAAATATCGGATATTTGCTGCATTAGCATTTATTGGGGGCCTGAGATTTTATGGTAATGAGGGGTTCGGAATTGCTTCTTTACGAAGGGTGGGACATCTATATCCATCCAGGCTTTGGGGGAGAGATTTTTAACTTGTTATTTAGAGGGGATGTAATTAATAGTTTATGTAGCGTATTAAGAGGAAGTTACTGGTTGATTGCAATTATGATAAGCTTAAAAGTCTCGTCAAATGTCTTAAATGTATGGATGGTTATGTAATGGTGTGTTATTATTTTGGAGTAACATTGGTATTTTGTTAATTGAGGATTATATTTTTAGAGCGATTGGTAAAATATACCACGTTCTGTAACTTATAATTGCTTTCGTAAAAAAGCTTACTTTCTAAATTGATATATTCAATATGAATAAATAAATGATAGTATAAAAAATACGTGGTATAATACTTCCCCTGGTGTTTTTCCATTATGTTACCCATGCAAATGCTTTAAGCTGTTTTTGATAAAAAAAGTTAGAAAAATTGTAAACCAACCGCATGGAATTACAGTGTTCCGTCGTTATTCGTGGTAGTTACGTTCCAAAATATACCAATAATACGCGAATGATGAACCCAGTTTTAAAACACGCATATATGATAATATATCAGATATAATGGTTCTATTCCGTCATTTATTACATAAAACTAATTAAACTGGTTCATGCAAAAAGTAGTTTTAACTGTAAATTACTGTAAATAAGTGTATTAACTGTAATTAATCTGTAGTAAATACCAAAAGGGTTACTAGTTAGAAGACTTGCTTAGTAGAAGAATTTACATTCAAAATCGTTTTACATCATAAATACCGGAATCGAACAATTATATCTTTTCTGCCATATATGCAAGTTTCATTGGTAAAAAACTTTGAGATCGAAATCCGTGCATATGCGGGGGTGCAATTGCGAATAATGAACGGCGAATATGCGAGGGCCCACTGTACACTAGAGTGCAAATTTACAAAGCGTCTTTCAACGGGATGTAAACTGAATTCCACCTTTTGCTTGAAACAGAACGACTTTCTACGGATAATAAATAAATACAATTCAACAAATTGTTTAAAATTTCAATACTATTTACACTAGCGGAAATAAAAATCCCAACACCAAGAAGGAAAGGAGATATCAAAGTCAAATTTTTTTCCATGATTTCACATAGTATCAATGTGAATTGATTAAAAAATCAGCCTTTCTGGATGTTAGGGGGCCGAGAAAACCGGGGAGGAGTGTTGTCTCCATAGGTGTCCATTACCGCCGTCACTCGTCATGGTATTGAGTGACAGGGGCTCTAAATGACTTTTGAGGGATTGGAGGACCATGATGCCTCCTCAGGTAGTCCAAATTCATATGGTGCACCAGCGGACGTTGCATACCGGGCTAGGTGATTTCTCCTCATTGACCGGACTTGTTTTGTGAGCGTTGCTTCTTACGAACGGATAAGCCAGGGTAAAAATGCCACATAGGGGGTTACGAAGAAAGCTTGGACATTGCATACAACATGTGGTTGTGCATGTTTCTCTTGAAATTTGTCCCCAGGACAGATCTGAAGGTAAGGACGGTCTACCGGCTGCAAAACCTCAATGACGCAGCTCTGGTTGGAAAAAGTACTGGTGAATCATACTCAGGAGTTGCAGAAATAGAATCCAATGCATCCCCACTCCGTTACCCTGCATCACCACTCCGTGGAACGATTAGAAAATCATCAGCTGAGTGCGCTCTCTCCATTGTGTCCTCAAACTCATATCCAACTGTCGTGGTGCTCCAAACCGAAGCAGGATTCTCTCATAAACGCAATGTCATGAAATTGGAATTTTCATTTCCTTATTTCGTGCTCTATTGGCAACAGAAAGGCCCATTTTCAGCCCCTTGTTTATAGACAAAGATGAAAGAAGCTATGCGGACAAAACGGACAATCCGCAGTACTGCAAACGACATCCATCCCACTGCCACTTGTCCTCAGTGTGATCTACCGGTGCTTTGGCCAACCAGAGCTGCTTCATTGAGGTTTTTTAGCCGGTTGTCCATCCTTACCTTCAGACCTGTCCTGGGGACAAATTTCAAGAGAAAAAAGCACTGACACATGTTTTATGCAATGTCCAAGCTTTCTTCTTAAGCCCCTATGTTGCATTTTTACCCCGGCTTATCCGTTCGTTAGAAGCAACGCTCACAAAACAAGTCCGGTCAATGAGGAGAAATCACACCAATTGATACAAATGATACAAATCTCAGTTGGTACTTTAATATTCTATTATTATTGTTTTTATATTCTAGTTTTAAAATTGTTATTTCATTACTATTTTTGTGGGATTTGCGTGTTTTGTGTAATATGAAAAAAGTACCGATCCCCCTTTTTTGATTCGTCATTGTTACTGTTTACCCCCAAAACGAGTTTGGTTATAGTTAGGGCAGGGGGGTTTGGGGGGGCGGCAGCCCCCCCAACCTCCTTAAACTTTTTATAAAATAAAATAAAATTTTGTACTTTAACGGATCACCCTCGTTAATATGTAAAATAACTGATTACAGGTAGTATGCAGATTAACGAGTGTCTAGTCGGTGTCTAGTCGGTGCTAAGGACGGTGTAAAATATTGTTTCGATTGGATAATATCTTCAGCTCCCGCATCGCACTTAAAGTTTGAAAAATTGGATGACTTTTTTACAAAACAACTAAAACACGAAAGATTAAACTCTCAAATATTGTTCATGATTTTTTTACGAGGAACTAATATAGTTATAGACATAATGTCACAGGTTCCATTCTTCCATCACCCTTCTTTCGATAGATATAATTTTTTAATGTTCAAAGAAATTTGGTAAAGTTGTTTTTCCTGCATTTTTAAAGAGCTAATAACTCTAGAACTAAACAACTTAAAAACCTGAAATCAGTCCCATTTTGTTCGTAATTTTTTTTGTCTTTGATTTGATGTGCATCATGACCATCATTTTCAAAAAAAAATTCAAAATTACAAAAAATGACAACAAAAATTTAATAAAAAAATTTTATTGAAAATTTTTTTGAAAAAATATTAAAAGCCTTTTAACTCTTAAAATGAACATAACTACTAAATTTCAAGGAGAAAATTAAATTTAATCATGTTTAAAAAAATTAAAATATTCGAAATTTAGGCAAGTACCCTAAACTATCCCTAAATTTATACAGTCACTCATGGAAAAGTCATAAACTCGCTTGAGGGTGTTCATATGACTTAAGATATGCAAAATATGTTAAACTAACTTCAGAAAATATGACAATTAATAGATTCCGCACAAAATCTCACAGTGCTAATTCCCAACTTTAAGTTAATTCAATTTGCATGCATTTCTCCTAGAATTCCTAAAATTTATGCTTATATCTAATTCTTTTTACTTTTAACAAGTCAAATCAAAGTAAATAAAAGTTTTAGAACATAAAAAAATTGGATATAAACACATTTCTAAGGAATATTCTGGTAAAATTCATGCACATTGAATTAACTTAAAGTTGGGAACTAGCACTGTAAGATTTGTACCGAATCTATAAATTGTCGTATTTTCTGAAATTAATGAGACATTTTTTGCATATCTTAAAGTCATATGAACACCCTCAAGCGAGTTTATGAATTTTCCATGAGTGACTGTATAATTTTAGCGATAGTTTAGGGGACTTGCCTAAATTTCGAATATTTTAATTTTTTTATGCATGATTAAATTTTATTTTCTCCTTGAAATTTAGTAGTAATGTTCATTTTAAGAGTTAAAAGGCTTTTAATATTTTTTCAAAAAATTTATCAAAAAAAATTTTTTTATTAAATTTTTGTTGTCATTTTTTTAATTTTGAAATTTTTTTTTGAAAATAAGGTCATGATGCACATCATATCAAAGACAAAAAAATTAAGAACAAAATGGGACTGATTTCAGGTTTTTAAGTTGTTTAGTTCTTGAGTTATTAGCTAATTAAAAATGCAGGAAAAACAACTTTACCAAATTTCTTTGAACATTAAAAAATTATATCTAACGAAAGAAGGGTGATGGAAGAATGGAACCTGTGACATTATGTCTATAACTATATTAGTTTCTCATAAAAAAATCATGAACAATATTTGAGAGTTTAATCTTTGGTTTTTTAGTTGTTTTGTAAAAAAGTCATCCAATTTTTCAAACTTTAAGTGCGATGCGGGAGCTGAAGATATTATCCAATCGAAACAATATTTTACACCGTCCTTATTGGGCCCAAGTGGCACCCTTTCCGCGCTATTAGAACAGAAATAAAAAATAAAGTGTGTTTTCGGCCCACCCTAATATACAATTATAGAAATAAATTTGACATTGATATCTCCTTTCCTTCTTGGTGTTGGGATTTTTATTTCCGCTAGTGGATTAGTTACTTTGACAATTTCGCTCATCATCCTTTCAGTTGAACATACATTTGTAAACTCTCTTTTGTACCAAAATCAAGAATAACCACCTGATTCATATTTCATTCAGATGGGGTTACGCCATCACGACAAAAGACAGTAAATACGATGCCTCCCAAAGGCACAATCGGTCTGCTACAATTTATTTGGCAAGGGGCGATTAGGCAAGAGATATTATCTTTCTGAACCCACTCCAATTTAGAAGTAAAATTCATCCAAAACTAGAAATCCAAACTAGAATCCAAAAACTAGAAAACATTTTATAAATAAATATAATGTTAAAAATAAAAACAATATGTGTTATTTTTAAAAGTATTGGAAAAAACATCTTCCAACTATATTGACAAAAATGTTAATAATAACAACAACTTCATCGCCAAATGGATTTTTATCTTTGCAAAAGGTCCACATACACAGACCAAAAATATTATATTATTTTTAGTTAAAATGTTACTTAGCATAGGATAGCAAAAAACCTTGAAAAGTATCAAAGCAACCCGCACACTCAAATCTATATTTAACTTCGAAACCGAATGGCAATTCAATTTACTTCCACACCCACATTCAAACACCATGTCACTGATTTGCTTTTCGAGTCTTTTAAAGTACACAATGAAACGAAAATAACATGTCACTCCGTATCCACCAGGTGAAAAGAAACACTTTTCCAGAATGTAGCAAATTGAGACGAATGGCCTGTATTTCTCAAGTGAGAAAAACACACCTTATAGTACTTCCGTCTTCAAAGTTGATCACGTAGCTGGTTTCTCCTGAGAAGAGACATCCACTTTAATGCTGCGTGTTTGTCGAAGTAAAATGTCACGATTAAATGAAAAGAAGATCGAGAAGACGGCAGCAATGAAATGAAGGAATCTGTAAACAGTTTATTTAGTATAATCGAATTCACTGAAGCAACTGTATGGATCCAACTACAGTCGGGTACTTTTACTCCTAAGATTCATGTTTGTCATTGAAAATTGGATTCCTTCAATCTGTAAGGTTTAGTTTGGTAAAACGTCCAAAATCTATCCGGTGTCAAAATACAAGTATGTAATAGGTGTGCCTCGTTTGTTTTGTTTTTCCTGAATTTGAAAGAGAACCTAGATTAAATGTAAAAACTTATAAAGTTAAAGGAGTTAAGTATTTTTTTAGATGAAAGTTAAACAAAATGTGTTATGTTGTTAGTTTTCCTGAAAGTTTACTGATAGATACAACATTATTTTTCCTTATAAAAGGAAAAAATATGTGAGTACACAGAAAAAAAATAATGAATATAATGAAGAACAAACTTCCTTTTTATGAAAGGATCAAACAGCTTTTGCAAAAGTATTTTTGAATACTTTCTTTGTAATTTGATGTATTCCATTCAGGTTATTTTCTTAGGTTTCTTCACTACAAGTAAATATAAAATACACTATTCGCAAGAAATACATAAATATTTTATAGAAATGGAAATTACAACACCCTGGCGAGTTTATTCTATCTTTTAAATGGAAATTAAATTTAATAAAATAGTGCATAGGAAAACAGCCTTTGATTTTGCACTTTTTAGATAAAAGTTGAATAACATAATACGTCTTTTATGTTTGATATGTTTTTATAAAAAGTAACATATTTTAATCATAATACTCAGTATTCTATGGATGAAAACATCAAAATAAATTACAAGAAAGTTTAAGATTGCCAATAAGGTATTAGTAGATTATTTAAAATCTTGTAATTTACTTTTAAAAGAAACCCTTGGTATGTCCAATGCTGGGTTGCTTTCTTTGTTTCTCTCTGTATTTTGCTAAATTTTCTTTCTGAGGATACTAAATTAAACTTAACAATAAAATCTAAAAAAAAATATTATTAGATATAGTTTATTAATATTGAAAATCTCTTAACAATCTTTTAGCTTTCTGTTAATGAGAGAAAACATATTTAAGTTTGAGTAATAAATTATTTCTATTTCACGATTTGGCATCAATCATATGACTTAACATTTACTTTCTTGACAAAAAAAGTATGTTCTAAAGATTAAGTAGCTTCGTTTTAAAAATCCGATTTCAATCACATTTCTGTGTGTACTTAGTATCTTTCCTTTAAACATCGACAGCACTTGAAATTCTTTAAGTGTGTTCCTTGTTCCCTTCCTAAATAAGTATACGAAAGAACAGAGCAAGCAAAAGGAAAAGTCTGTCACATTTATCACGCAATGCTGGAAAAACTGTAAAAAGAATGACTTGGTAACCATTTGTCTTCGAAAGAAATATTTTTAGCTACTGAAATTATACGGGTCTGCTTAGAAGAGAACATGTATGTTACAAGTTTTCCCATTTCCCACAGGAGCCTCTTTTAAACATGAGAGGCATATAAAATATTTGCTGTTTTTGCAGCAATTTTTAAGTTTTTATATAGCTCCGGAACGAGTTCTTTCATCAGGGCTTGAATTCTGAAATATTTATTTCTTTTGTGGACTGAATTCGTAAGTTCTGTGTTACGTGACATTGAATCATGTGGAGGCCAGCAGGGTTCGTAAAATGTGAGGACCATCTTGTTTTATAACAGTTTTTAATGCCAGTTGCTTTAACATCTGCAATGATTCGTTTGACGCTTTTCGAGTTGCGACAAGTAGAGTCAGCAATTTCATATCTCATGTTTTTTAATACTTTTACACTTATACATAAAATAGCTTTATATTTAGAAGCAAGAAATATCTAAACCCGTGTGTTGTTTTCAATTGCACAAGAAAAAAATAATTTTGCATGTTTTAATGTTTTTAATAATCATTTGTAGTTCATACTCATACACTATTTGATCATTTTTGAATATAGAAACTTCAAAACAAGAGTTTTGTAATAAAAACGAACAAGCTTTGAAGATGACTCGAGTAATCCTTTCGTATTCGGAATATATTCTGTAATATATTGATATAAAGGTACTCGTATGGTGTTAAATATAGAAACAGATGGTGTATTTTAGAAGTGCAGATATATACGAAAGAAAATACTTCTAAAACATATTTACTGTGCTCGGGATTATAAACCTTAGTAGATTAATAGATGGAGAACGCCACTGTATGGAAAATGTAAAATCTAATCAAAATTAATGAATATGCATACGCTGAATTATAATTAAAGTATGCATATACAAGTTTCACTATTTTTAAATACTGTTTATAAAACATTTATTCCTTATAAGGGTTAGTCTATTCACCATACCAATAAAATGTCAATATCAATAAATGACAATATATATCTATAATTTACTATTAAAACTAACATACTAGTATGATATGCAGCAAAATTATACGTAAGGAGGAGTTTATTAGAGTAGAGAAAATATTATAAACCATCAAGATTCTAATTCTTGCCTTTTAACCCTTTCATACCTAAGGCGCCCGAGATTACCATTGAATCCTATGGGAAATTGGGGCGACTAGGTCTAAAAGGGTTGAGGATTTATTCTGAATATATACGGCTTTTAAAGATTTTCTACATCGGATTCGTTTACTTTATACTCTTTCCGATTCTTTACCATTTTAACTGTAGATTTTCAAAGACAAGTAAACAACATACTTTTGCCCCTATATGCACATCATTAATATTGTTAACCATCTTGTTTCGCATTACTCCATACACAATTAAAAAAACAGCATTCATCTTTTTTAACCCTAGGAGCCGCATCTAATACTTTTCCAGGTCCCCAAAATCCCTCACTCAAAGAAAAAAAAACACCCCTATTAAAAAATGTCATCTTCCGCCAGCTTAGCTGATGAAATATATCACCCGTCCGTATTTTTAACGTCGCCCCAAAATTAAAAATTGATACCGTAAAAAACCTCTTCCAAAAACTACATCTAAAAAAATCCTCGGATGAAGAGCAAGCCTCTTTTGTTTTGTCAAAACCCTTTTGATGTATGGGAGAAGGCTCGAGTGGATCACCGCATTCATTTCAACCCCGTTTCTACGTTCCTTATGCCAGTGACAATGTGGAAGAAGAAGGATTATGGATTAAATTTTAATGGATTTGACGGTAAGGTTGATTTGCGCTTGCGATGTCTGGACCTGGGCAATGCGTCAAGATTTAGTCGTGGTTTAATTCGAGTTTTTTTCTTAGAGAACTAACCTATATGAGTTATTGTTATGGTTCTGAGACAATACATCTCTGTTTATCTAGATTTATAGAGATTATTTTTCATTTGGACTTAACTGTGGTTAAGGGGTGAATATTTATTTGAAATCTTTGTGAAAAAGTGTTAGGAGAAATGGGTGTGTTATTATCAGAATGAAACTGAGGAGGTTGAAGGATGTACTATGTCCAAGGAAATGTCATTTTCTAGTAATCGTAGTATTTTTTTCTTTTTTTTTTTTGTTTGTAGAACTAATTTCTGTTTTTTATGTTTATTAATTTATTTTTAGGAGTACGCAAAATAAAAATCTAATTATAATGTAACATCAATAAGAAAGTAAAATACAAGCAAATTCTACTTAAATAACAGCTCACACATTTATTTATGTAGCGAAATGGAGGATTCGAACTTTGATCAAATAGATAATAAACATTTTATAAAATTTGTATGAACTATACAGGGTGTCCCATAAATAAAGGGTCACACTTCTAGGGTGGATATCAGACACCTAGACGAGTCAGAAACACATAGGGTTTGGGGGTTCCAGACCAAATCCCAAGGAGTTAAAAATGGAGCGACACCCTAAAACAATTATTGAAAAATTCAATTTGTAGAAGAACTACTATTGGTAAAAATTTAATCATGGTCTCAAATTTTGTGGTTTAATATGATTTTTAAAATTATGCTGAAAGTTTTCACTTTAAAATTTTTTTCTACGAAAAAAAGTCAAAAAACCACAAAAAAATGTGAAAAATATGCCAAAACATTATTTTGTATTTGGAAATCCTTTCTTTTGATTTGATAATATGAAAGATCATATTTTAAAACCCTTAAGTCCAAAGTTTCACGTAAATACCATCAATATTAAACGCTTGAGATCCTGTTAAAGTTTGTTCTTTGAGTGCGAAAACAGCTCCAGAAAACGAACGTTCATGGAGAATCTACGAGTTACGGATAGATAATCGCTAACTTTCTTTTCTCTCCCAGTTTGGCGAAACATACCAAGCTCCTACAGATCGCCAAGACAGCTTGGGCGAATTGTTGTTGGCGAAAGTTGGCTAGGAATCTCGTATCGCAAATAATGGCGAGAAATTTAGCGAGCATCAATCCGTAATTCGTAGACGTTTCACGTTCAACGTTTCAACTCAACGTTTCTTTTCTGGATCTGTTTTCGCAAGCAAAAATCAAACTTTAATTAGATCTCAAGCCTTTAATATTGATGGTATTTAGGTGAAACTTTGGACTTAAGGGTTTTCAACTATGATCTTTCAGATTATCAAATCAAAAGAAAGGATTTCTAAATACAAAATAAAGTTTTGGCAGATTTTTCACATATTTTTGTGGTTTTTGACTTTATTTCGTAGTAAAAAAATTTTTAAAATGAAAACTTTTACAATGATTTTAAAGATCATGTTAAACCACAAAATTTGAGACCATGATTAAGTTTTTACCAATAGTAGTTCTTCTACAGATTGAATTTTTCAATAATTGTTTTGTGGTGTCGCTCCATTTTTAACTCCCTGGGATTTGGTCTGGGACCCCCGATTCCTATGTGATTCAGGCTCGTCTAGGTGTCCACTATCCCCTCTAGAAGTGTGGCCCACTATTTATGGGACACCCTGTATAAAAAAAAGTTTCAATACAATTTTAATTTAATAAGTACATCCCTAAACAAACGATAGTTTCAAGAATACCTTATAGGCACAAATATCTTCAAGGTAGAGGGGGGGCTGGGCAGGGGGGCCTATCTGCTCTCATTTTGTGTTCATATTTGTGACGTCACTGGTTTGAAAGTAATCCTCCTACCGAACTGAGTGGCCAATCAGGATTGTTAAGGAAAATCGTGGAGATTTTTCTTATGTAGAAAGGGAGAAAAGTAAAACACAGGAAAAATGTATACAAGTGGTTTTCTTCTTATGGAAATAAATCTTGAAATGAAAGCAATATTTGTTATCGGTACGGATACATTCTTTTTCTGTATTTTTTCTTATTGATGAATAGAAGTTTTATGCATGGTGTTTCAGATAAGTGTTTCATAACTTCTAGGGGAGTTAGGGTGCATCAGGACAAACAAGAATTAATATAGGTGAAGGGGTCACAATTGGGGTTCCAGGGGTGAAAATCACGGGGGAAATTAGCAAACAAACCCTCGCATATCCGGGTAAAAAGAGATAGAAATGTTCTATTCCGGCATTTATTACATTCAACCAATTCAAATGCTTTATGTAAAAATCTTATGCAAGTGTTTATTCAATTCAAAAACAGACCTACAGGGTGTCCCATAAATAATGGGTCACACTTCTCGGGGGGATAGTAGACACCTAGACGAGTCAGAATCACATAGGATTTGGGGTCCCAGACCAAATCCCAGGGAGTTAAAAATGGAGCGACAACTCAAAAAAATTTTTGCAAAATTCAATTTGTAGAAGAACTACTACTGGTAAAATTTCAATATGGTCTCAAAAATTGTGGTTTAATATGATCTTTAAAATTATCCCAAAAGTCTTCACTTTAAAATTTGTTTTATTATGAAAAAAGTTAAAAAACCCAAAACCTCATTTTGTATTCCGAAATCCTTCCTTTGATTTAATAATCTGAAATATCATAGTCAAAAATTCTTAAGTCCAAAGTTTCACGTAAAAACCATCAATATTAAATGCTTGAGAGCCTACTAAAGCATGGTTGAAGTCCGTTTTTTGCGTCCGTAAACTGCCGTTTTGGGAACGGCTATAGGAAACCAGTTTTCGCACGCAAAAAACGAACTTTAACAGGATCTCAAGAGTTTAATATTAATGGTTTTTACATGAAACTTTGGACTTAAGGGTTTACAACTATGATCTTTCTTTCAGATTATCAAATCAAAAGAAAGGATTTCAAAATACAAAATGAGGTTTTGGCAGAATTTTAACATTTTTTTGTGTTTTTTTTAAACTTTTTTCATAATAAAACAAATTTTAAAGTGAGACTTTTGTGATAATTTTAAGGATCATTTTAAACCACAATTTTTAGACCATAATTATTTTTTACCAATAGTAGTTCTTCTAGAAATTGAATTTTTCAATAATTTTTTTGGGGTGTCGCTCCATTTTTAACTCCCTGGGATTTGGTCGGGGACCCCCAAATCCTATGTGATTCTGAATCGTCTAGGTGTCTACTATCCCCCGTAGGAGTGTGACCCATTATTTATCGGACACCCTGTATAAATGAAATAGACTGCAATAGAAAATTTCACGACGAAGTTTGTTGAATGTATCAAATGCCGGAATCGAACAATTGTATCGTTCTCTGCCTAGATATGCGAGGGTTTTTTTTCAATTTCCCCCGTGATTTTCACCCCTTGAACCTTTCTTGTGACCCCCTAACCTATGCCAGTTCTTGTTCGTCTTGATGTACCCTGCCACCCCTAGAAGTTATGAAACACTTATCTGACACACCTTTGTATATTTTTCGGTTTGTTGATCTCAAGGATCCGCTTATAAATCTTCGTCAAGAAGACACCCACAAACAAAATTTAGAGAGAGAGAAAAAATACACCCAGGACAAGGCCGGAATCGAACCGACGACAGGTACAGTGTGCAGGTTGCTTAGCGTATTATTTAACCCTCCGTCGCGTCGGTCGCAAACTGAACTTTTTCGCACACCTCATACATTTTCGTTCGCCTTTTCGTTATTTTCGGGGTTAGAAATCTGAAATTCCTGGTAGTCTCCTATCTTTACCGGATGTATGGCGCCAACCAACTCATTAAATTCGCGCGCTTTGTTTAGTTTGGTTTTCACCATAATTTCACTATTTGACACACAGAGTAAAGATACTTCAGAGAGTCCATTTCCATAGACGCTAATGGCAACTTTTTTAACATGGGTTTTCCCAAAGACGGTGGCGTTTCTATGTGATAACGGTGGAACTAACCAGAGAATATGACGTAGCGTTGTTGACTCTCTACAATCGAGCTACAGCCCATACACTCTCTCAATTAACCCCGCACACTTTCAAATCGCTAAAGAGGGAAAAAAATTTATATATTTCCCTGGTTATTAAAACAGTTGGGTGTATCTTTCTTTCGAGCATGCGCTGGGGATAATTTCTTAGACATTACAAGTCTCTCTGATGTCACGCTCTCCAGGGACTCACCCACTGTTTGTTTGTTTGTTTGTTTGTTTGGAGACATACATTTCGTCGTGGAAGATGCAATAAGGCACATCTAACATTTGAAGCACCTTTAGTATTCCAATCCTCTTTCTCGCCAAACAGTTTTCGTGACTTCGTTTGGCGGTTTTAATATGACTGTGCTTTTTTTGTAAACCAAAATTTTTCAGAAATTGATGCTTAGATATTTGATTACTTGATCAGGCTTCGCACCTAAAAGTATTAAAAGAATTTTTAAAACATCTTAATAGCTCTAGTAAGCCGTGATTTGACACATTTTCACATTGGTCAGAAAAAAGTTGCCGATCTTTCATGATCTGTCATCGATCCAAAGATCATGATCTTTCATGATCTGATATTTAGAGAATCAATTTCGATGAAACCGTTTGAGAGCGTGAAAGATATAGGTTTATTTTGAATGCGTTTTGACAATTCCTCCGAATATTATTAAACTAATTTAAAAAAGATATTACTGGATCTTCGATTATGTGTTACTTTTTTATTACATGTACCTATTTCTCCTTTAATTAGCTTTGTAAAGTTCCCGAATAATGCAAATAAAGCATGCTTTATTTTATGTCGTGGTACCTTACCTGCTACAATTTTATTGTGATTAAAATGTACACAGTTTTGTAATTTTTTATGTTCCTATGATTTTTTTTGCTTTACACAACGATAAGAGACAAGAAAAATTTTCCCATAAGAATTGTATTGAAAATAAAGTTATCAAACAATTAATTCTGATAATAACAGAAAAAGTGCTTATTTACAAAAAGAAAAAGATAAATTTTTATTTTATCTATCTATGATGGACAAAATTAATAGAAATGATCGATATTCTTTTCTGAAAAGCAGAAAAATGCTCGATGTGGGCAAGAGAACAAGAAATTCTATTAGAAAGCGATGTTCTGAAGTAGTCACCCTCCCAAGTATTGCCCGTACCTGGAAGTGCTTAACTTCGGTGATGAATAAATGTGCCGGTGTTCAGAGGCGTAACTAGGCGTCGGCGACGTCGGCCCCCGCCGACGGCCTCGCACTTTAAGGGCCTCGCAAGAATTTAAACTATTTGAATCCGTGTTTAACTACAAAGATATAATGTGTGTTCAATAACGTTTTTTCAAGTCTTCATGTTTCTGGAGCCCGTGCGCGAAGCTTTTTGGGGAGCCCAGGTGCGAAGCTTTTTTTGGAGCTCCAGCGCGAGGCCTTTTTAGAGTCCAATCGTTAGGCCTCTTTTAGTACATTATACAAGAGTACGAAAACAGACTAAAACCCTGTTTTTTAGGGTCAAATTTCAAAACATTTTCTGGGGGAGGACCCCCAAACCCCCCTTTGTACTTAGAACTTTATTGTATAAAACTTTTTATAATAAGTTCATCAAAATCATAATCCTACTTAAAAATATACGTTCAAAATTAGGTCGAGGTATCAACACCAAGTTGAAAACCTGTTTTAAGGGTAAATTTCCAAAAAATTTTTGGAGGAGGACCCCCAAATCCCGTTTTTACTTTGATTTCTTTTTTTACAATAAGTTCACCCAAATGCAAATCCTATCTAAAAATTTAAATCCAAAGTTCGGATTAAAAAAAAACCAACGTAATGTTGGTAGTTATTATTTAATTTTGATATTTGTTAGTAGTAATTCAAATGCAAATCCTATCTAAAAATTTAAATCCAAAGTTTGGGTTAGGTGTGTAAAAACTAGTTAAAAACCAGTTTTTATAGTCAAAATTTTGAAAATTTTCTGGGGGAGGACCCCCAGACCCCCCTTTGGTACTAGGGACTAAATCATTCATAATTTTTTTAGATTAAGCTCTTTTATATGTAAAATTCTAACAAAATATGTATAAAAAACTGAATTGGAGGTAATAAATTTTTCTATGGAGGGGGCTGAAAAATAATATTGGGCCCCTCCCGAAATAAATATCTCTATTCGCCAATGTATTTTGTTAGTACATTATTATTTACTGGCGTTTGGAATATATATTGTTCAATACTGGCTTGATTTTGATCCAATCGGACTAACGTAGGCCATGGACAAACTCGTAAATTTCAAAATTTTGAAATTACATTTAAAGTAATAAAAAGTTAAAAAAAGCAATAATAAATCAGTTTAAATATTAATTTCTGAAATTAATAGTAGGGGAGAGTGTTGTACCTATGGACAAAAATCACGTTTGGATTTTTCTAAGAGAGGTAAAATCACATTTTGACCATTTGAAGTGCCCAACCTATAGTCCTAACCTTTGTTAGTAGAGATATATTTTTTATTAGTCAAAATCTTGAAAATTGGATTTTTAATCATTTATAATAACTTGGAAAAATTTGTGTCCAAAGGTACAACAACCTGTTGTACCTATGGACAGACCCAGTTGTACCTGTGGACACCCTTAAAAAGGGAAGTTTTAGTTGAAAAAAGCTAAGAATGAACATTTTTATTGATGAATTACCCTTTAGTAACCTATTTCAAGCCTTTTTAAAATTAAAAATAGATTTTTTAAAGTAATGTAGTTTTAGATCGTAAATGATCATTAAAACGAAGTTGAATGATAAAAGTCTTGATTTTTTACCAAAAACACAAAAATCACATGGTATTTTCATATCAGAATTTAAGGTAATAGTTTCATCAATCATGCTGATTGATCTGACAACTTCACTGATCCAAAAAAAACCAATTCGATCTACACTTAGTTGTGAAACCATTTGGTGGTAATAACAATCATAATTTGGTGGTAAATCTTCTTCAGTGGAAATTTTAAGTTTTTTTAATCATCATACTTAAATGCGATAGGGTGCTTAGGGTTTTACACCATATTTTACATTAAATTCCAATTAGAATCATAAATTTAAAAAAGTAGTTTATATCACAAAATATTTGATTTTTCATCTAAAATTCACTTGAAAATAATCGCTGACAAATAGATTACCATTTAGAATTAATTTAACATTTATTAAAATGTATTCAGTTAAATGAAACCTGATTCTAAAACGCCGATTAGCTACAGACACCCACAAGAACGTGTCCGTAGGTACAACACTTATGGTGTCCGAAGGTACAGCATCAGGTGTTTTTGCATTCAAAGTTCTATAAAAGATAAAAGAATTGAGATCTGACGATTTCTAATATCAAAACTAAAAAGTCAAAATCTCGGGGATTCCCCCCATATATCCCATTTTATCATATCATAATCATAGAGGAAGAAAATAATTAATGTAGTGATGCACTAAAAAAAACTTTGAGCACCTAAAAACAGTATTTTTATTATAGAAAATTTAAATAATATTTTAAACAGCTGATTTCACGTTAGCAACTAGATAGCATCTGTTTACATTCAAAATCGACCACAAATTCAAATTTACATTTTTTCCCGAATTTTAAAATGAGGTGGCTGAAGGTACAACCGTCCGCAGGTACAACACTCTCCCCTATAATTTTACGAGATTTGTGAAAAAAATTGCCATTTGCTCAGATTATCCTACAGTACTACATTTTATAATTAAATTAATTAAAATTATAATTAATCTTAAAATTAATTAAGTTTTTAATTAATTAAGCTATTAATAATACTATTAATTATAAAAAATGTCAATTATTTTACAATAATTCATTAAATCTGGTATTAGGGCCTCGCAAACCAGTTTCGCCGACACTGCTTGGGGTACTAGGAACGCCACTGCCGGTGTTGGTTTTGACTCGATTTAAGCAGCAACCATACGAAACCATATTTGGCTATTTATTTCACTGCCAATTGAAACAATCGACAACTACATCAAACTGTGTCTTTTTCCGATGTTAGATGTGCTGTATTCATAGAGTTAGTACTAATATAGAGACAGCTTAAACATCTTCTACGCTGTTCAAAGTGTGACCGGTAGCTCGGTTTCGTTCTGCCACTCACACTTGACCCGCCTACGGGAGCTCCCATGTTAAAAATTTACTTCCGCCACTCACACAGGTCCGACTTTTTCGACATGCAAGGTTGCCTGACCGAGAAGAGTAAGCTGTCTCTATATTTGTACTAACTCTATGGCTGTATTGCATCTTCCACGACGATTTTCAGGTCTGCGTGCTTGATCTCAAAGGATCCGCTTATAAACCCTCGTCAAGTAAGACAGACACAAATAGAATTTACTGACACAGAGAGAGAGAGAGAAAATACACCCAGGGCTAGGCCGGAATCGAACCGACGACGGTACAGCGCGCAGGCTGCTAGCGTGGTGGGCAGCGAGTAAACCAACCAGGCTTATCCGTCCCTCACCCACTGTTCTGCCCAGGCTCAGATCTCTCGCCGGCTTTTATACTGATCTGCCCGTAACGTCACTATCTCGCATCTTCTTTAAAGTGACGATGGACCGTGAGTTCCTCTGGAATCGAACTCACAACTCCAACTCCACATTTAATTCAATTTAAACATATAATTACACATTTAATGATCATTTCTGCGACCATAATCACTGATAAGAGTTATTAAACGCCAGAACAAACGACATCAATGTTTATAATAGGGAAAGTTTAGTAACTGTCAGGGAAAGTTTTCAACCATTAGGGAAAAGTTTCATTGATCAGGGGAAAAACAGCAGAGATTGAGAAATTCAAATGCAGCCTCCATAAAAAGTTCTAAGTCCGATGAGAATCACTCGTTTCCTTTAGTCCCCGCCCACACTAATGATTGACAGCTGGAGGGTCGAAACGCCACTATGCTATAACTGTAGAACTATTTTAGTAAAATCGGGTTTTGGACTCTCTGAATTATCTTTACTCTGTGATTTGACACATTGCGACCGACCGCGTTTCAGTTCCTTAGGGTACGTAATATTAATTTTTTGAATCACTGATGTTTATTTATTTCTTTTATGAGTGTTTACACGTCAGTATTATTAAATTTTCCTAAATGTGTATGTAATTTTTCTAATTATTTTTGATTTATTGCGGTTGAACATACACCTACAAAATCGTACCTTATACACTTACCTCACCAAAAACAATGTTGTGCAATATACAAATCTACGTTTACTACCTGTAAATTCACAGTTTATAGCTAAAATAATGTATTTTGGAGTTATTTTACAATAGCTACAGGGACTGTCAGCGGTCAATATGCCCAGTTGCCCAGCCTAGGACCTGCAAGTATTACCTGCAAAATTTTTGTTTGTGAATGGTTGTTATCTGGACATGAGTTCAAAAACAATAATTTAGTATTAATTATCCCTCAGGTTTCACATCATTAAGTATATTTTTTGACTAAAATATTGAATTATTTATAACTATGATGCAAGTTTAATTTTATGCTATTTTTAATTTTTGTTCTTAATTATTTAAAAAATATATCAATTTTTTATGTCTGAATAATACTATGAATATATTTTATCGTTTATAAGACTATCATTGAAATTAAAAGTTAGAAAATTGAGATTCTTTCGATTGTGCGTTGTGGCACATTGCGACCGAACACGTCAGTTTAATATTGCGACCGACGGAGGGTTGATAGATGGTATATCATTAAGGGGAAAACTCCTAACATTGAAAAGTCGTACAACTAAACCTGTTGAGCCGGAGATCAAATATCCCTCTCTGAAACAAAAAGTCCCTAAAACAAAGTGACTCTATAAGGTATTTGCATGAGTGAGGGATTTGCTTGATTTTATACTTTTTTGATGCATTATGGTTTAAAACTCCCAAATTTCTTATTTTTAAGTTCAAAAATGTGTTTTAAGTAATTTAAAATTCAATTTTATTTTTGCCAAAACGCCAGAAAATCACGTTATCAGAAAACGGGCTTCTATTGGATGTGACATCACAGTGCATGAAAACCATTGTGTTTACGGTTTTCACGTGATCAGAAAAAGGGCTTTTATTGGATGTGACCTCACAGCGCATGATTTGTGATTCGAAAGTGTTTTCGCGCCCAAACAAAAAACGAAGTTTCAAAAATTTATATCTCAGAAACTAGGCTACGTAAATACTTGATGTGAACGTCATTCTTTATGGTTTTTTTATCTACTGTTTTAACCCGGTGGGACTCGCGCCTCCCGGGCGAACGTTGAGACTCGCGGGGGTTATGGAATAGCCCCAACCTTTTCGCTCTTTTCTACATCGTTAAAAATATTTTTTTTAGTCGGAACCATTAAATTTTTAGACTTTAAAACATAACTGATTAAGAAAACATAATCTGCAATATTTTTTACGCTGAGAAATAATTATTTGAGTTTGATATTAATTTTTCTTATTACACAATACACACATATGTAACAAACTAACACAAATCATTTCAACGTAAAAATTAATTTAATTACTTCAAAATACTATATAATGAATTTCTTAAAGCTTTCCTTTGGTAAAGACAATTATCACAAATGGTATTAACGTGGGCTTTGCTAAAAAAAAATTAAACACAATCACAAATTACAGACACAAGTGGTTTTTCTATCCTACTTCCAACATTTTTTCCTAACACTCAAACTAGGGTATTTTTTCTTCGAAAACTTGTTACCTCAATACACTTTCCTAGCTCCTTTCCCATTCAATACAAAAGCAAAGAATGTAAGGGGCGGGATACAGTGGTCTGGTGAATTACAAGTCATAAAACTGTCACGGGGACCAGTATTGAAAGTACCCACACCTGTGTCTTCCTTTTCTTTGTACTAAAATGAAATAGAACCCCCTGAGAATTTCTTTAAATTTGTTTACACATGTTTTGGGCCCTTATCAGTGGGTTGTATAGAAGGCGGAGTACGAAAAAACGGATGTGCAGCACTAACGAAGAGACTCGCGGGGGTAATTCCATTACCCCAAAAGCTAACAAAATGCGTCTGGGGGGCGGAAAAATAATCCGAATTCCACGAAACTTCTCAGGCATGTAGATAAGAGTCAGAAACCCAGCTACTGAGAAGTAAAGAATCCCCAGGTGTTTAGTTTTCCGTTAAATGGAATGTTTGTGTGAGCCTGGGGTTATAAAATGACCCCGCGAGTCCCAACGGGTTAATAAAATTTAATCTCAAAACGTGAGAATACCTCATTTCAGTCTCACCCAAGTGAAAGAGATTGGTTAATATGACGGCAAACCACTGACGTCACTGGTTTGAATCTCACACGCCCCTTGAATTTTTCATGGGTAAGCAAAAATATACTAAAATCAATTAGAAGAGCTTTTATACCTAACCTCAATTTTAAAGTTATATTTGTTCACAAAACCTAGCAACACTTGGTATTTTTTAGTCTTTTTGTTTTAACTCAAGAAATGATTTCTGAATGTGTCAATGAAATTTTTCAGTCTATATAACTTTGAAAATTAAATTAAGTGTAATTCTAAAAATTAGATTGTCTTTAAAAATTGAGTGTTTTTTCAGTGAAAAACCTTCGATTTATCATTATTAAAAATTAGTGTTTTGCATAAATATAATATTAGGGATACTTGATCCCTTTTTTCGAGGGATACACGATCACAGGGTTAAAGAGTATCCCATTACCTGATTACTTTTGCTGTTTCTATTAATTAATAGGTATAAACTTAAGTGAATCTGATTAATAAGTATAATATTGTGTAATTGAAATTTTCGCATTTAAAATTTTAGGATATAGAAACTTTTGCTAGGCTTTTATTTTCTTTCTTTCAAGTATCCTGGTCAACACACGTTTTCACTTTTTATTTTCAATAAATAAAATTATTACAACTCTTATTTAATTGTGTTATTGCATATTAAGAAGTAAATAAGTTTATTTTTGTAATTTTGACTGTGTTTTTTGTATTTTTGTTGTAATTTTAGCTTCCTCTATAGAACTACTAAGTTAGAAAAACGTTAAATGAAATATATTGTGTGTTATGAAAACTGTATCCGAGAGTCCGTATTTTTACACATTTTTTCATACATAATATTTTAATAATAATTATAATTAAATATAATAATTTTATAATATCAAGACATAATTTTTTACACATTGCAAAGTTGATTTTAAAACAAAAATGCTATTTTTATGTTCATATTATACCTAAGAAAGAAATCAGAATTATTGTTATTTTTCATAAATATTATTCATTAAACTATGTTTATCTTAATCTTTAAACTAATGTTAATCTTTAAATTACTCTCAGTTTTATGAATATTTAGCTTCTTACAAATTTAACTTTAATTTTGATTTTGGTCTTGATCAGCAATACCAAAGATTGACTTTGGAAATTAATAATATAAAAAATAACTGTAAGTTCCGTAAACCTTTACGTAAGAAATGCAAACAAATTTGGATAACTAGGGAAATTCTGGTGCTGGTAGGAAGAAAGGAAATACTTTTTAAAAAATGTAAAAAATATCCTTTTGATCTCATGTTTAAAATGGCTTATAAAACTAGTCTCAGAACTAAAACGTGTAATTAGGTATACGAAAAATCAATTCTATAAAAATAAATTTGATTCTTGCATTTCAAGTAAGCAAAAATGGAATTTTATAAATAGCATTTCTAACTATGATGGTAAAAAGATTAGGACACTCCCAGGGGCGGATTTCCAAATATGCCGCCTATAGGCTGAAACAAAATTTGCCGCCTAAATGCCATATATCTTACAAAACTAAACAGGGGCGTCATTTCAGATTTGGGTTGGGGGCGGCGGCAATGGTGGATCTAGAATTTTTTTGGGGGGGCTATGAATTTTCATAATCCAATTAAATCTTATTGATGATCTTAATATGGAAAAGACTACTTTTGGAAATTTAAGTAAAAAAACCTACTTTTTCAATTTGTTTTGGAACGCCTCATTCGAATTTCGGATATAAATTTTATGATAGAATTTTTGCGTTTTGACGAACGTAATATAAAATAAAGTTGTAATAATAGAGTTACAGGTACCAAGGGGGTCTGTGAATCCTCCCCCAGAAAATGTTTGAAAATTTGACCTTAAAATAACAGGGTTTTAACTCATTTTTGTGCATAAAATGCCATATTATATAGTGTAAGACTTTTCATTTGGGAGGGGGCTTAAGCCCCCAGCCCCCCTGGATCCGCTAGTGAGGGGCGGTCTGACTGAATGTTTTCTTAAGGTCCCGAGTGTATTTATACCTGAAGTGTTTGATCACTTAAAAGTAATATTTCACACGAAATGTTACAATTTTACAATGTGAGCTCGAAGTAAAAATGGGGGGAGTCTGGGGGTCACCCCCAGAAAAATTTTGAAAACTTGCCTTTTAAAGTAGTGTTTCAGCTCATTTTGAGACCCTTACAATTCCTTGAAAACCACAGAATTTTCTGGGGGGGGGAATTTATAAAAAACGTCAAACGGGGGCCGGGGGTCCTCCCCCAGAAAATGTTTTTGGAAATTCCCCCCAAACTTGTGTTTATGTGTTATGAGAGAGATGCTCTCTCCATGGAGAGAGCACGTAGGCGGCATAATTTTCAAGGAAAAAACACTGTATCAGACACCAAAATTTGAGAGGGGGGATTGTGGGTTCTCCCCTATAAGTTTTTTTTGAAAATTGCCCCTTTTAAGTAGTGTTTTAGCTCATTTTGAGACCCTTGGGTAATGGAGAACAGTTCCTTGTAAACCACAGAATTGCTTTTCTGAAAGGACGTTCTCCGTCTTTCCAGAGCTTATGTTTAGTGTTTCCTTTTTTCTTCTCCTTTTTTATTGAGAAAAAAATTCTGCTGTCAAAAGTTTGCCGCCTACTAAAATTTGCCGCCGTAGGCTATAGCCTAGCTAGCCTATTTAGAAATCCGCTACTGGACACTCCCCGAGACGTTAAATGACTGATTTAGCATCTGAATTTAATATCTTGTTTAACAATACAAATCTAAGCTCCTTAAATGTTGAAAGAGCAAGGTACCAATGATATTTAACGCCTTGTATTTCGTCTTTTGTATTTTACGAAATCACAAATTCTGATGTTTTCGACTCGATAAATTCTTTCTCTAATTTAAATTCGATAGACTACGATGGTATAAGTTTGAGATACTTAAAGCTAATTGCTAATAATAATATAGATTTTTTGACTAAATTTATAAATTCTGCTTTTATGACTTGTGAATTCCCGGACTCTTTGAAGCGAGCTACCGTAACTCCTATTTTTAAATCTGGTTGCAAAAATTATCTTTCAAATTATCGCCCTATATCCATTTTGCCCTCCTTTGCTAAGGTGATTGAAAAGATAATATCTAAGCGCATCTTTAAGTTTTTAAATTATACTCACTTCTTTGCCGATAACCAATACGGCTTTCTTGAAGGCCGCTCTACTGAAATGGATCTTCTAGAATTTTCCAAGTTTATTTTTAAAAGTATAGATGATAGTAAACTTACAGTAGCAATTTTTTTAGATCTTAAAAAAGCTTTTGACAATGTAAATCATTCTATATTAATTGATAAACTACATAATGCTGGATTTAGAGGAGACTCTCTTAAATGGTTCATTTCATATTTAACAGGTAGAATGCAAAGGGTAAAAATAGTGAATAGTTTCAGTGATTTTTGTCTAACTAATCGGGGTGTCCCACAGGGGTCTATCTTAGGTCCCTTGTTTTTTCTAATTTATATTAATGATTTTTGTAAATTAAACATAAATGGTAAAATTTTAACATACGCTGATGACACAGTTTTATTGTATTCTTCCACTAGCAAAAATGACTTACTTAACCAAATAGAAGTTGATTTAATTGAAATAGGAACTTGGTTAGAAGCTAATGATTTAACCTTAAATTCAAATAAAACAAAATACATCTACTTCAGCCTACGACCTTCAAATTTAAACTTAAATATCAAATTTCATTCTTTGCCTTGTAATGGTAATACAAGTATTTGTTCGTGTTATACTCTTCAGCCTGTACAAAGAATCAAATATTCAGGACTATATATAGATTCAAACCTGAAATGGAAAACTCATATCAAAGAGTTGGGGAAGCGATTGCTTTCTGTTCTTTTCAAGTTTTACCATCTCAAAAATAAAGTTAATTCAAATTTTTTAAAATCCTTATATTATGCTTGGTTTTATTCATTAATCAATTATGGTATTACTATTTGGGCGGTGAGTATGTATCAAATATTCGACCTCTAATATCTATACAAAATAAATGCTTCAAAATTTTAACCCATTAACGCCCATTGATCTATTTTTAGATCGCTAAACATAGTGTCAGAAATGGTCTTTTAAATTACCTTAAATTTACCCCACAAAAACAAAACTGCTCACATGGCAAGAGAAAGCCTTCCTTAAGAATAATCTAATGTGTTTTTTTCGTTTGCAACATTTATTTTGTTACAGTGATGGGCAAAACTTTGCCTTGGAGTTTCATTTTGCAATTTTTTCATCTTTGTTCATGTTTTACGAGAAATCTATAAAAATATACCAAAAATTGAATCCTTTTCAGATTTTATTTTATCTTTATAGATGTAGCTATGAGGATACAATGCAGATTTTTGTAAAAACTAATTTATTTAGTGAAAAATTACGACCCAATATTGCTGATCTAAAAATAGATCACTGGGCGTTCGGGTGTTAATTTTTTATGTGATGCTTACAATATGATTATTCAGATGTTTCGACTATAAACTGTAAAAAATGAACAGGAGAATACTCAGTAATATTCAGGATGGACAAAAATACAGATTTTCTTCAGTAATTGATCATTATATTATTGTTAATTAAATTTTATAATTTTTCTGGTGGACGAATGAAAGGTAGACCTTCTTGATTGATTATTTAGTAAATCAAAAGATTGCAAATAGTATTATTTACTCAAGTTTATTCACATTAATTTGTTGATATAACTTAAGTCCATGCAAGCTTTTTGTTTTGAAATACATTATAGGTAAAATTAATAGACAATTAAAAGTTTTTAAAGGAGAAGTAAAAATCTTAAATTGAAAATTGTAATAATTTTTTTATTCGCCCTAAAACAGCTTTTACAACTTTAAAATTGACGTTATGGCAGAAAAGTAAGTTAATTGGAAAAGTATAGTTAATTAGAATAGGCCGGAAAAAAGCTTCAACGCGCAGCAATTTTTTTGTTGCCGAATAAGTTACATTTTATTTCATGAATATCATTATTTTATAATAAAACTAATCCATAAAATTTACAAAAAAATCACCTAATGCATTTTATTTAACTTAAATACACAATATTATGAAATATTATTTCTATAATATACATATAAATTTAAAGTTCTTGGTTTAATTCCCACTTTTTCACCAATTATTACTTTCAACATAGGCTATTCATATAATAAATCTTGGGTAAATTATTTAATTTTATAATTATTTAATTATTTTTTCTCAGATTTATAAATAAATATGCATTTTTTAAAGAAAAATACTAATAGGTATATTTATTTTATATTTTTTATGATTTTTTGAGGTTCTACTATTACTTAGCTCTGTGACAAAAAATATCCTCCGAACGCCCAGTGATCTATTTTTAGATCAGCATATTTTAACGAAACTAATGACTGTTTTCACAAAATTTGTTCATAATATTCATATTAAAGGCAAAATACACCAGATTCATGATTTTTATTCAAATCACCCAAAAAAATAATAGTTTGGGCGTTAATGGGTTAAGGCCCCAATCTAGCCCCCTTAGATTTAGATTCCTAAAGTTGCTACCTTTTCGACATAATGCTTACTTTCGTATTTTACTTTATATATTCCGGAATAAATCCCAATTTAAAATGAAAAGCATACAATATAATACTCGTTCCAAAGACACTTTTGAAATTCCAAGTTTCTCCAAGGACATTTTTTGTAAACATTTTTATTACCTTGCCCCTAAACTGTTCAGTAGTCTACCTGTACACTTCATTAGTATTAGTAAATATTCAACATTTAAAAGAATATTATTTGAATTTTTATTAAGCGTTGACGACGTTGATAATTATTTTTCACTTTGATGCATTTTATTTTATAATGTTACCCAGCTTTTGTGCCATTTTTTTTAGTGTTTCTATATAGTGTCTTATTTTTTTTTCTTTATTTCTGTTATGAATATCTTTCTCTTATGCCTGTACGGGAAGAGTGTTTCCCCTTGGCATATCATATTTTTTTTCTCTATTACTTGTACTTATTTTGTAAATAAAATTTGTTTGTTTGTTTGTTATATAAATGCATTGCTGAAATAATGAATATCTAATGTAATTTCCGAGTGGTATCAAGTATCCCCGGGCGTGGAATCTAGTATCCGCACATTAAGGGATTGTTCTTGTCCAAAATTTCTGAAATCTGATAATTTGGAGCAGAGAAAAAATAGAAAACTGAATTGGAAATCGAGTATCCCCAGTTTCCACTACTAATTATGTAAATACAGTCAATATCATATACTGTTAAAAACTTTTAAAAATATATTACACAGAAGAGTTTACGCCTAGATTTTAAACTATTATTGTTATCAAAAGTGAAGAGATGCACAGACGAAACATCATGAGAACTTAAAACCTAAAAACTTGTAATAAGAAAAATCTTTAAAAAATGGTTTGAACTTGTTCAATAACCTTGATTTGTTTGGTATGCGCTGATGTTTAAATAGTTTCCTACACGTTTTAAGAATTATGCTAAAAAATAAACATTGTATTTGTTTCGATAGATTATTCTTTTAAAATAAAGAACTTAATTTATATATATAGGGGATTGAAAGCCATTCTTTAGGCAATAAGAATGTGCATTGCTGGGAGTCTGGGTGTGGAGGACTTAAGATCATCTCCACTTCTAGTGATTGACTTTGCCAGAGTACATGGACTCATAGATCAGATCTAGCTGTTGCTAGATGACGAAGGATTGGTAACAAGAACAACAATGGAATCCTAAATTTGTTGTTACAAAACAAAAACTTTCTTTTATTTAGTAGTAAAATATTTTTTGAACATCATTTAGTTTAACATAGGATGGGGTTGACTTAAATGAAACGAAAAGGAATGCATTTTAATACATATATTTTTACATTCCGTGCTTCACACGATTTGCGAATGATTTTAGTACGATTTTTACTAAAAATATTTTCCAGCAAAAATGTAGTTTCATAAATAACTACTCTTCTTTCTTACAAACACAGCAATCAAACAGTATAAAAAGTGTATTCAATGTTGTAGGTATTTTTTTTCATAAGTAATTCTTTAAAAATATTTGATGAAGCTTTAAATTCCTTTAAAACATGTTAGTCTTCACAAGCAAAATAGAATAAACAGAAAAAAACTCGAATGTGTTTAAATCGATAAAAAACGGTGCCTGATGAAAAAAAAGTGACATTTTTTATTGAGTTTGATAACCTTTTGAAGGAATAAAAATATATTTATTATTTTCTCTCTTTTTTTATTTCGTCTTCCTAATATAACCTTTCTAAACTCATGATAAAATAGGATATTAATTATCATATAAGCATAATAAATGGCTTTGATTTTCATTTTAAGAACAGTGAATTAATTAAATTGAAAATACGAACCGTAATTATACGTGCATTTCTTATACGGGGGTAGAACTTCACACATTTTGATACAGTGGATTTTTATGATTATTTACTGAACGAAATATTTTATTTGAAAGAAGGTAAACATTCTCATTAATGTTTTTTGTACATTTTATTAGAATTCTTTGATAAGTTGGAATTGAATTTTGAAATTTTAATTAAGGAACACGAGCTCTTTTTAGATAAGAGTCAGATTGATGTTTCTGTGTAATATATTTAATTTTCTAATTGAGTACCTACGTTTTGTTATTAAAAAGGGGCAATTCCAGTATTCTTTATTTTTTTTATTCGATAAAAGAACCCAAAAGAGGAAAATATGCGGAATTTTTTTTTAATTAGAGTGATTATTTATTTTTTAAATTTAATTTTAAAGTTTGACATTTTATAAAAGGGCGCGAAAACGAAAAATGTCAAAATATGACGTGTTTTAGTCCTAAATATTGATTTTAATCCTCTCGCCACCCTGGGCCTCATATGAGGCTCCTACTTAAGAGCTCAATTTTTGTATGATGTAAACACGCAAATTTATTTTCTTTTCAACAGTGACTGCACTGATTCATGTAGATCACATATGAGATTTCTACATCGTTTCTGTATTCGTTCCTAAATGGCAGCAATATTATATATACCGCAATGTGTACATTTTAAGCTGTGATGCTTCTGAAGAGAAAATACTAGCCAGATACTAGCTTCTGTTGAACATTTTTTATAGGTTGGTAGATATGTTCCTATTTCGTAACCTTCTAATATAATGACCATGTCTTTTAATAAGCTCTAAAATAAGTATTTTCTGGTAAAATGAAAAAATATGGCCTCAAATGGCTCATATGAGGCTCATAAAAATAACTAGGAAGGAGTGTACACAAGAAAAAAAAATTTCCAGACAAATTATAGGAGCATTTTGGATGTATTGAGAAGAAGAAAAAAAAGGTTTTTTCACTTTTGTGATGTTCTGGTGCCGAGAGGGTTAACAATGGTTTAATTGTTTTTAAACAATTCAAAACGATTGTTGGTTTTCACTTTTAAGTAAGGCCGAAACAGATCTGACGTCATTCAATCCTAAACAAATGCAAAGTGATTATCGATTTTTATTTTAAAATTTTAATTTATCTAAACTTTTTTTGAAAATTTTCATGTCTACTTTACATTTAGAAAAGGGACGATATATTACGCTTATGCGTGGCGGGAAAAATGCCCTTATTACCTTTATACATCCGGTATACAACGATCCGTTTGTTTATATACACTAGGGGGCTACCGCCCCCTGCTCGCTATCGCTCGCCAACCCCCGTTAACTGCTGACGCAGTAACTTTTGGACCGCTTCAGAATTCCCCACAAAACCCAGCTCACTGCACTTACTCACTTTATAAAACATTCTTAACACAGGGGTAGAACTTCTCCGTGGTACTCTTTCAAAAATGGCGAATATTTATTCAGTAGTGGAATTTTATAATTTCCTTTATGGTAACATGAATTGGCGGATCGCTTTATAATTCCAAGAAAGGTTCATATATAGTTCCCGCTAAATATGATCCTTCCCTTAATGTTTCAGTGCTTCCCTTAATGTATCTGTGAAAAACACATTACCTTAGGGAAATGGGTAAAAAAATGTTTACATTGCTCTGTTGTTAATTTTCTTGGGGTTGAATTCCGTTATAGTTCCCGCTAAATATCACTAATCTCTTTTGGACACTATAAAGTATAAATATTGCTAAATTGTTTCAAATTCATAGATTAAAGTGTTTAATTAGATCTATAACTATTCAGTTTATCATTAAAAATTAGAAAAATTGGTTTACATTTGAATATTTAGTGTTCGAAAGAGATTGGCGATATTTAGCGGGAACTATAACGGAATTGAACCCCAAGAAAATTAACAACAAAGCAATGTAAACATTCTTTTACCCATTTCCCTAAGGTAATGTTTTTCACAGATACATTAAGGGAAGCATTGAAATATCTCAGAAATAAATTTAACTTTCTTAAAATTTGTAATGATTGACTGTTAAAAATGTAGTAATTATCTTAAACATCACGAAAATTTAGAATTTTATCTTCATGAGAAACAAACTTCGAAGTTGTGTCATTTTCATAGCAACGACACCGAATGTCAAGACTTCCAACATTTTCATCCTTATTTCTAAAACATTCACCCGTGTTATTTAGTTGTTTGCGTTTTGTCATTTTGAAATAAAGAGTTACATTTTACTACCTTAAAAAACATACTTGCAAAAGGATATAAAAAATAAATGCAAAATTCAAGATTTCCGAAAGCGAGTGTACATATTTTATTGTAAATATAGTAATGATTAGGTTGCCACAACTACAAAGATAAATTAAAAATATTAATTTGTTATTTAAAAAATAAAAAATAAATTAATTATATATAAGTTTAAAATATAATGAAAACCGTTAGAACAACAATTAAACCCTTTGTGAACAACAAAAATATAAATATTGTTAAAAATAACACAAAATTTATTTTTTAAATTCGTGTTATAAATAGAAAGATGATTATTTAATCTATTTGAATACTAAAAAACCAGTGAAATATGTTTTCAATTGTTTTAAAATTCATAGTTTCTTGCTTTGTAACTGCGACCTTATCCGAAATCTAAAAAGAATGGAAATATTTTAAAATTGAGATTTTTTTTAGAAATTCTAAAGGCACTTTGCACATCCTCAAAAGAATCCGGACAGTTTGATACCAAATATGTGTTATACGGATCAGTAATTAAAAAGCCTTTCTCTGGAAACCGTTCACCAAAAACTTTTTTTAGAATAGAGAGATACTGGTGTCGGGTGGCAATCCACATTTTTTTTATTAAAATGAGTTCAGTGAACACAGCCCCTCCCTTTTTTCGATAGATATAATTTTTTAACGTTAAAGGAAATTTTGTTAACTTGTTTTTCCTGCATTTTAAAACAGCTAATAACTCTAGAATAACTTAAAAACCTGAAATCAGTTCCATTTTTTTAAATTTTTTGTCTTTGATTTGATGTGGATCATGACCATCATTTTCAAGAAGTTTTTTTTTCAAAATTTAAAAAATGAAAACAAAATTTCATAATTTTTTTTGAAAAAATAATAAAAGCCTTTTAACTCTTAAAATGAACATTACTACCAAATTTCAAGTTGAAAATAAAATTTAATCATGTGTAAAAAAATATAAAAATTTGAAATTTAGGAATGCTCTTAAACTATCCCTAAAATTATACAGCAAGAGCGATTCACTCATGGAAAATTCATAAATTCGCTTGAGGGTGTTCATATTACTTATAAAATGCAAAAAAATTCACATAAATTTCAGAAAATACGAAAACTAACAGATTCGGTACAAAATCTTACAGTTCTAGTTCCCAACTTTAAAGTTAATTCAATTTGCATACATTTCTCCCAATAATTCCTTAAATTTATGTTTATATCTAATTGTTTTTACTTTTAACACGCCAAATCAAAGTAAATTAAAAGTTTTAGAACATAAAAAAAACACATTTCTAACACATAAACACATTTCTAAGGAACATTCAGGCAATATTCATGCACATCAGAAAAAGATGATGGGAATATAATAAGCACTCCAACACAAAAAGAGCATTAAAATAGCCAATATTAGTACAAATAGCAAGCCGTACCTATTAGATCTCGATTTTAAATTTTTTATCAATGTCTGCTCAACGCAAGATTTTTATACGTCCGCTCACCGCACGACACCTAATAAATGAACAGACTATAACAACAATCTTACCATCTTATTTTTTATTACAGGTTGTTAGTCGGGTAACACTATTAGAAAAATAATTTAATGTTACCAATCAACATAAAAGGATGCAAATAAATTAGAATCGAAGGAATGAATTATATATTAAAAGAGGTACTTTAAAATAAATTTTGAAAAACGTTTTAAAGAATCGATTTATGAGATATTCAGAAGTATACCAAACATATAGAGGGCTCAGAATAAAAGTAGACCAAGTCCACTTTTTGTCATTTTTGAGTTAGTAACGTTATACTCGAATGCAACTTAAGTTGAGTATCACGTCATGACCACGCGAAAAAAAATCTGAGTAAACAGAAAGCCTGCTGGGTTGCTAGAAGCTCTTATTGCTGGCGAGTTTGCGAGCGAGTTGTACTACAACGATTTACGCCACTTTAAAAAAATAATAATACTGAACATTTTATGCATATCGGGATGAAAAGATGAAGAAACGAAACAAAAAAACAAATCCGAAAAATGTTTTTAATCATTATGTACAATTTTAAAGTATATTTCGACTTGTAATTTTTTTATTTATCAATGTAACATGGAATATTACGTTTTTCGAGTAATTAAAGTGTAAGTTTTATGAATAGCTCAAAATTTTACTTAATGATTAAAAAAATTCGGATTCGTTTTTTGTTTCGTTTCCTTGCATTTTCTGAAAAACATTTACCATTGTAATTGTACCATATTTTTTGCACCATCAGAAAGTAGAAATTTCAACGAACAAAAAGCCCACCGACTTTTTTTTAAAAAGCAGATATTTTGACGTGATAATTTTGAATTGAAAATTAGGGTGCATTTTCGATATAAAGTCAAAATAAGGGGAAAAAGTAAATATCTAAAATAAAAAAATTAAATTGTGTTTGGGACATCAAAAGGTACGTGTTCACCGAATTTCATGAAAAAAAATTTCTGTAAAAGATAAAAATAAAAACCCAAAACTTGATTATTTGAATTTTTCCCATAAAGTTTGAGGTTATGTGAAAAAAGTGTGAATACAAAAGCGTGTATTTGTGGGTAATAAAAATACATCTTTTTATCACCCACAAATTTGTAGTTTAACTTTTTTCCATAGGACTTGTAGTTTTGCCGGAAATTGAGTACCGTTTTTTATTCTATAAAACCCCCTCTTCCCCATCCCTACCTCAGACCACCAGTAATTTATTTTTCCTTTCGCTTCGGTTATATTATCTTCCTTTTCCAATGTGTTTCATTCTACTTTTATTTTTTTCACTGTTTACCATTTTCAAAGGCTTCGGAACTGGTCTAATAGATTATCTCAAGAACCAGTCTTTAATTAAAGACTGTTTTAAAAAATGTATTATTTCTGGAAACATAGAGAATAACGCATTAAAAGCCTAAACGTATCATTGAATTCACTTAATGTAAAAACAAACACAATGTTAAGCAATAAAGACATTTCAAGAAATCTTTAAGGAGTTTTTTAAGTATACTTTATTTGCCTTTCAAGTACTTAAAGCTGTTATTCAGTTAGATAAAATAAAACCACTCTAGTTCATTCATTACAAAAACAAAGATAAGGGGGGGAAATAACCAGCAAAGTATTCTGTTGTAACTATTGTTATTTGTTCTTAAAATGCATATTTAAAATAACATCTAAAAAACTATCCTAAAATTAGGACTGAAATTTTATGACGACGGTTAAAAAAATCTGATCTTAAGCATTGGAGTTTTTAGTGCACCATTTTAAGAGTAGGATGGGTATGTGAAGACAGGACTCTAATAAAAAGATTAGCTTGATTAAATTGATTATGGTGGTGTATTTTATATAATTACTTTTAAATATGGTCTTTTTTAAAATTTAGGTATACGTATTTGATTTAATGATGTTCTAACTTTTGTAAAAACGTAATGTTTATAAAATATACATATTTTTGCTTTAATTTGTTCCTATAAGTTTCAAAGTAAAAATACTATTTTAAAATAATCGAATAATTGAAGTATAAAAAATATTTAACTACCAGATAGTTAAAATTACTCTTATAAATGCATCTTAAATAATTACAAAACTACTTTTATGTGAAAACAAATATTACTGTTATCATAAAAGGTTCACAGTGGTAACACGTGTATTAACAATTATTTTTAGGCTCATATCTTTTTTCCAACACAAGAATGTAACCATTTATGGTAACGTTATACGCTTTTTAAAACAAAAAATATCAAGAAAGATTTTTAGAGAATTGCGTATCTGAATACCCTATTCCCATTGAATTGATAAACATTCGGAAGCATTACCTCCCAAAGTATGAGTCTATGCAGCAAAATAAAAAGCACATAAGAGCATTTTGTCCCCTTTTTCCAGCTAAATGGATCGTAAGCGATAGAGTGAAAATGTATTTTCCTCGATATGCATAATAAGCATCAAGGAGTAAATTTAACTCCTGGACCTTAAGCGCTCTCAAAATTTCCAGACAAATTGAGTTGCCTCTAAATGTCATATCAGCACACTAACACAATAATTCCAGTCAGCGAAAAACAGTCTAGAGAATCATTTTTAGATTATATAGGGAATGAATACACCCGTGTTTATTAAGTGCGTTTATGTTAATTCATGTGTTTATGGCATCGATTTTGATAGGGAATCTTGAATGGATAATGGCATCAAAGTGCTCAAATTCATAGTTTTATTCTTTAGGAAAAGCGTTAGTGGGGGTATTTCTTTAAGGAACTTGATGGACGCTTAAGACATTTAAGATTTTAATGATCCAGTGCGAAATGTGTTTTATGCTTTATGCAAATAACTCTACATCTGGGATGGATCGTCAAAGTTAATGCCCTGGTGTAAAATATCGAGGAAATTCTTTTGAATAATTTTATGGGAACTGAAAAACGTTTGAAAACATGATAACACGCATTAGATAGCATTCTAGTTGTTAGACATATAAGTATATATAAGAGTGAGGTATGCGTTTTATTTCCTCTATTGAATAACAAAATTATATAAAAACGCATTTAAAAGCATTTTTTCCTCGGGTTTGTGTACTATCGGGTTATTTATAGGTGATGTGAAGAAATGAAAAGTAAGATTGAGGACTTAGTATAGTATTGTATAATATATTTCCTGAATTACACTACGCTTTAGTCCGGTTACCTTATTTGAAAAAGGAGCATGGTAATTTCACTAGTTCCAGTAAGAATAGCTGAGAGAGAAGAGTCCATAATGAAATAAATAGTCCAGTAAATCTTCTAAACACAAAATAGTTCAAATCGGTAAAAAATTGCAACATATGGTTTTTCAATGGTTTTGACTTGAGAATGATCTCAAACACAACATACTAAAAAATGGACAAAATACGTCCACGGGAAGTTAATTTTTTTTCTTATTTTTTAATGACCCCAAAAAATTTTTCGACAAATCAATTTGTAGTAATTGAGACTTGTGATACATGTTTATTGGCTATTTTTAGTGCTGAATACAAATATACCATTTAAACTTACAAAACAAAATTAAAATATTATATTTTTTAATTATTTATTTAATAATTTTAATTATTTTTATTTAATTTTTTTATATTTTTTTATTTTTAAAAAATAATTCAAAATTAGGAAAGCCGAAAAAATTAAAACATCGCTCAAACCACAAAATATTTTCAAATGAAGTAATTTAAAAGGTTTTCAATTCAAAATTACTAAAATAATAACATACTAAAATTGGAAAACATTAATCTACCAAAAATTTCTTTTTAGGTGGTTTAAATATTTTTATGACAAGCCTGCGGCTTTCCTTTACACACAATATTTTATGACAATTTTAGAACTAAATTTAGGACGTTCTGGTAATTTACAAAACCTTAGGGCGGTCTAAGTCGTGTTTAATGAGCTAAATTGACACAGCCTTTGGCGTCTATTTCATCATTAACCAGTTTATCTCTATCTCTAATAGTTTTCGGGATAATGATTCTAACCCCGCTGATATCCGCTAGAGGGCGTTTTAATTAAAGGGGGACCAACTAGAAACTATTCCTAACCATATAAAGCAAACTGCATCTAAATCGGCTGAGTACAACATACCAAAAGGGTCTAGCAAGTATTCAACATTTACAGCCGACGAATTGATAATAGCCTCCTTCTTTTGTGAACTGCATTAGCTCTTAGCCTTCATAAACAGTAAATAAACTTAAAATATTGATAAACTCAAAATAAAAAAAAATACAATAAAATATTCAAATAAAAGAGAAAGTACTCTCCGTAAACATACTTAATACTTCTTTTTTTCTTGTCTCTGAATGTGTTTCTTCATTTTAGAATCCTTAAACTACTATATCTCTAACAGTCGTATGCGTATCAAAATAAAAACGGAACTCATTTAATGAATTTATCAAAGAAAAACAAAACATCGCATTTTCAATCACTTCGTCAAAAGAAATTTAACACTTTCTACGCCCACTTTCACGCAGACGAACCTTTTGAAATTTCAAAGAAAACAGTTATAAACAACTTACTACAAAAGCCCCCCTCCACTTTTAATAACAAACACTAACTAACGTCATAGAATTATAAATGAAACGAATTCTTTACATTTAAAAAATGTGTTTTTCAAAGCTGAGGAGCACATTGCTTACTCCTTCTTCGAGATTTGGAGCATAATTAACTACGAGCAAAAAACCCTTCAACTTCGTAATGAAACACCAGTAAGTACAGACGATGAAAATCATTTAAACAATCGCAACCCAGCTGCGTTAAAGGTTCATTATGCTTGCTTTGTTTTTATAAGAGATTCATTAGGTGCTAGAAATCCATTTAATACTTTGATAAATGACATTTGAATAAAAAAACACGCAAATGAAATACTTTAAAAAGAATGAGAAGGCATTTGAAGAGGAGGATCAGCGTTATTAATGGTAGTGGAACTTCCTGAAGTATGAAAAGAGACCCACGGTGCTTGTGTTTGTGATAGTAAGCCTCACCTAATTGCATTGATCGGGTGGAGCAGTAAACATTTAACTTCAACTAATGATAGTTGCTTATTTTTTGCTAACAGGTTTTGTTTTCCCAAATAAACTGTGTACTTAGGAGTGCTATCGTATCTTAATGGAACTGGGAGTATTTGAGTAGGAAAAAAATACTGTACAAGCCGCGTATTCTTAAAATTAACAAAGACCTTTTTTGCAATGTTTTGATTAATATTTCTTTAAGGCATGGTGTGTGTATTTTTTATCATGGTCTGTTCTAAGAAATGTTTTTGTAAGACCTTTGTTTACTCTTCCGTATTAAAGGTGAATACCGGTAATGAATATTTTGCTAGATATATAAAAATGAAATTTCAGGGATAAAAACAAACCATTCATTTTAATTATTGTGGAGTTCCTTAGGGTATTATATAGTTTGATGTGATGCAGTGTACTAAATAAGATGTTTAACAGAAACTCATGAACTTTTATTAAAAATAAGTAATCAATAAGAACAGTTGTAAACTCACTACTCTCAAGCGTCGCCCCCAGCCTTGGACCAGTTTCGTCCTTGTTAGGACTCATCAGCACGGCATAGGGAGCGGAGGGTAAGTACTAGTCTAGCCGACTATAACTGAAAAAGGTGGTGGCCATTGATTAGTCCTCCACTCATCTGCTGGATCTCATCTTTCCCTATACCATGCTGATGAGTCCTAACAAGGACGAAACCGGGCCAAGACTGGGGCAACGCTTGAGGATTGTGAGTTTACACTTATTGTCCGCTAACCAGCGATAATGGTGAAATACTATTTTTATCAACCCATTAGCGCCCAGTGATCTATTTTCAGATCGATAAACATAGTGTCATAAATTATCTTTAAAATGTCCTTAAATTCATCCAACAGTAACGAAACTGCACGTATGGCAAGAGAAAACATCCCTCAATTCTAATACCATGAGTTTTTTGTATTTGCTTCATTTATTTTGGAACAGTGATGGGTTAAAGTTTGTCTCAGAGTCTCATTTTGCAGTTTTTTCATCTTCATTTGCGATTTTTAAGAAAACAGTAAATTTATACCGCTAAATGAATCCTTTTCCAGTTTTACTTTATCTTTATAGATGTAGCTATTGGAATATAATGCAAAGTTTAGTCAAAATTAATTTATTTAGTGAAAAATCAAGTACAAATACTGCTGATCTAAAAATAGATCACTGGGCGTTCGGCCATTCATTTTTTCTGTGTTACTTACAATACGATTATTTAGTTTTTTTCCACTGAAAACGGGTAAAATGTGTCTGAGAATACTCGGTAATGTTCAAGATGAAGTCAACTATTAATTTTGTTACGAAGTTGAACATTATATTATTGGAAATTAAATTTTAGAATTTATTGTGAATAAATGGAGGGTAAACCATTATGATTAATTTCTAATAAAGCACAGCATTGGAACTAGTGGTATAAAATTATTGGTTTTTATTCACATAAACGTATTTTATTCGATACAAATAGTTTTGAAATAATTCACAGGGGAAATTATAAAACAATTAAAGGTTATCAAGAAGCTATGAAAATCTCAAATTTTGAATTACAATATTTCTTTTAATTCGCCCTTATCCAGCTTTTGCAACTTTAAATTGACGTTATGCCAGAGTAAGAAGTTAATTGAATAGGTCAGCTAAAACAAGCAGCAATTTCGAATGTTCCCGTGTAAGACAAAATTACATTTTATTTCATGAACGGTGAACCAATTTAAAATTTACATGGTAAACCAATTTACAAAATTATCAAAAAATTAACCCAATGCATTTTATTTTACTTATTAGCTATAATTTTATGTCATGTCATAAGATTTCTATAATATGAGCTGGTCAGGATGAAAGTGGTATAAGTCCAAAAATTACAAAAGTTGAGTTAAGAGTGGATTTGGGTAAAGCCCTAGATCCTCTACCTTAAGTAGCGACATCACGCTCAATCGGCCGCCATTGTAGGGAGAACTCACTACTAGTGACGATAAGCAAGACTATCCAGACTAGTAGTGAGTTCTCCCCACAATGGCGGCCGATTGAGCGTGATGTCTCTACTTAAGGTAGAGGATCCAGGGCTTTAGATTTGGGTAGAGTTTTATGTCCTTTGTTTAGTGCAGTGGTTGGTTAAGCAAAATGTTAAATTTTCACTCCTACAGCGCGACTTAAAAAATCACTACTTATCGAAACAGCACTTTTTGTCAGGATGAAAGTGGAATAAGTCCATCAGCCCGTTTTGCTCGGTGCGTGTTTTGATAAGAGAACTCAAGGTTATAAACACAGCTGCATACTGCGTGAACGAGGGGGGATCCTTTTACTAATAATTGGCATATGTTCACAACAGAGACAGGCTTTTTTCTAAACTTTAATTGCATATTTTTGTATGACCCCTTTTTGTAAGAATTTATCCGAAAATAAATCCGCGCTTTAAGTTAGGCGGGAAAGCTATAATCCCTTAATCGCCATGGCTAATACAGAGGATATAAACATCAAATCTCACCCATTACAGTCATTAACATGAAAATAATAAATTTTTTAATTTTAAAATTAAAAATTAATGGTTGAAAAAATAATTTATTGTTCTAAAAAATAAATTTTATTTCATTTAAATTTATATTTCATAACTCAAAATCATTCAATTTGATACTATATTGCTCCACCATCTGTCATAAAATCTGCAACAGTTTATAAACGGCGGCCTTCTTGGACGCCATTTTGAAAGTTACCCTAATACCGAGTTATAATGAAATTGATAACGCCTAATAACTCAAACCGAAGTATTGTAATTTTTATCAAGTGTCATAAATGAATATTTTTGTTTTGGTAAATTTAAAAATTTTTAAAATTTAAAATTAATGGTTGAGACAATTATTTATTTTTGTAAAAAATAAATTTAATTTAAATTAAATTTCCATTTCCTCACTCAAAATAAAAAAAATGATATATTGCTCAATCATCTGTCCTAAAAACTACGACAGTTTATAAACGGCGGACATCTTGGACGTCATCTTGAAAGTTACCCTATAGACAATGTATAGTGAAATTGATAACCCATTAACAGTGTCGTAATTTATATCAAACTAGCTGATATGCCCGGCCTTGCACGGGTGAAGAGTATAAATTTATTATTTGAGGCGTTTGCTATCAAAACCAGCTCATTCCATATTTTTCTGAAATCCACTTTTTTGCATATTTTGAAAGTTTAGAGGGTCCTTCATAACCTGGCGAAGGGATATAGCTCAAACCCAGCTCATTCCAACCCAAAATTAGATTAAAAGTGAAAACTGTGATCTCAACTGTGAAATTTCAGATCATTTGAAAAAGTTAAGTGAACGTCATTTATTTAAAACTCGTAAAGACACAAATATTAACTGGTAAACTGGAAAAACCAATTCACAACTTAATTGAACAAAAAACTGAAAAAAGCATGAAAAATCGTGTTTTTGCATCAAAATCAGCTCATTCCAACCTAATTACTGTAATTACGCCCAAGGTAATGCAACTGAAATGAAAATGAAAAACTAATCGAATTTTCTAGATGGTTATACCTACAATTAAAAATTTAAAAAACAAATTTAGCTTTAGAACTGTGGACGTGAGAAGTTTTTTGTCTCTCCTGTAAAATTTCCAAAAATGGAATAAGCTGGTTTTGATAGCAAACGCCTCATTTTTAAGTTTCCCAAATACATTTCGAATGTACAATCAGCATTTACCAATCATACCGGTATCCCAGGCGTCTTTTTCATATTCCGGTGTTCCCGGTAACTTTTCCTATCCCGGTGTTCCTATAGTAATTTTTCTTATCCCGGTGTTCCCGGGTTGATTAAAATTCCTTCAGTTCTCAAGCAATATAATTTTTGAATGATTTCCAAATTTACATGGAAAATGTATTATAAAAATTATTTAAAATGCTTAGATCCCTTGATTAATCATATCTTTAGGAATTAACGTTTTCAGTGATATTATTCAATAATTAAAGCTTATTCCATTTTGCAATTTAAGAAAAAAATCAATCTTGTTGTGTTGTTGCTAATCCCAATTGGCCTAATAAAGATCAGACCAATTCCAGGAGCCCATGAACTTTCAAGAAGTCAAGAAATAAAAATCTGTCAGAAAGAACCTCGTCAAGTTTAAAATCGAATCGAACACAAATATTAACTGGTAAACTGGAGCCTGAGCAGCTCTGCACTTCGTGCAAACTTTAAAAACCTTCTGTCTCTGAAAATCAATCTTTTCTAGTTGAAAGGGAGTTTTAATAGTTTTTTGTTTGTTAACCAACTTTCTTAAAAGCTAAAATATTATCACCTTTTGATTTTACATTATCGTTTCCATGGATACTATTTTAACAACAATGGTATTCCATGAAGCTTTTAAAATATAAAATTAGATAAACTCTCAAATTAAAATATGTTAAACTATACTTAAAACTTTTAAATTTCACTGAAATAGATTTATAAATTATTAATATAATTTTTAAATAGACTTGTACCTAGTGTTTCTATTAAAAATTGTTGTTTAGCATTAAATTTTCTTTGTAACAATGGAGTAAGCAGATCTCTTCTTGAGGGGAAATGAAGCTATTTCAGCAAAATGACCATAAAAAGGGTCGAAAGAGGGTCAAGGGGTCATTAAAAGTTTTCGAAACATAGCCTATGTTTTTTTCTGAGTTTTTTTACGTAGGTATACCAAGTTTGGTGCAGATCGGAAGTAAACTGTGGATTTGTATAAAAGACAAACATATATATATACATACATACCCACACTTTGTTTTATTATATTAGATGTTATATATTAAAAAAACAGTTAAAAATATTTTATTTTTTAATTTTAAAATTAAAAAGTAATGGTTGAAAAAATTATTTATTGTTGTAAAAAATAAATTTTATTTTATTTAAATTTCTATTTCCTAACTCTAAATTAATCAATATGATATATTGCTCCACCATCTGTCATAAAATCTGCAGCAGTTTATAAACGGCGGCCATCTTGGACGCCATTTTGAAAGTTACCCTAATACCAAGTTATAATGAAATTGATAACGCCTAATAACTCAAAGCGAAGTGTTGTAATTTTTAACAAATGTCATGAATGAGAATTGGTAAAATGTATTTTTATTTTGGTTTAATTTAAAATTATTAAAATTAAAAATAAATGGTTGAAAAAATTATTTATTGTTGTAAAAAATCTATTTAATTTAATTTAAATTTCCATTTCCTCACTCAAAATAAAAAAAATTGATATATTACTCAACCATCTGTCATAAAAACTGCAACAGTTTATAAACGGCGGCCATCTTGGACTCCATCTTGAAAACCCCATCGGTAAAAAATTTTAAAAAATGAAAACCAATTTGAAGTGTACATTATCTTCAGTTTAATCAATCCGAAAAAATTAAAGAGGAAGACATATCGAGCGAACAACCTTTCACGGTCGCCATTTTGAATATGACCCCCCAAAATGGGCCCTAAAATTTTTTTCATTAAAATATTCGTAATCTACGCATCAAAATCTATAGAAAGAAACAACAACATCAAACTTGCTGCTTACCAGTCGCTCGCGAAGTCATATTAACTATATCTCAATAACAATCTTCCTTTCCGAAACCCATCAAACTGTTGGGATGAAAGTGGTATAAGTCCATTAAAGTCAATTTAAAGCTCTTTCAGTCGAAATTTGATAAAAGTTGATTCGCAGCAAAAATTGTGCCCATGACTTAAGACAAATCCACCCCAGAAAGTAAAAATGCAAGCAATCCTGATTTTTTTGGAGAAGTTTTTAGAAAACCTTCAATTACACAAAACGGAGTTCAGTGGACTTATACCACTTTCATCCTAACCAGTTCATATACTAATAAATAAATTTTAAGTTCTGGGTTCGATTTCCCCCTTTTCCTCCTAAAATTACTTACAACATAGGCTATTAGTGTACTTAATTTTTGGTAAATTATTCAATTTTATTACTATTTAATTATTTCTCTTCATATTTATGATTAAATACGTGTTTTTTAAAGAGAAATACTACTATTTGTATTTATTTTATAATTTTAAGTATTTTTTTGAAGTTAAACTAATACTTAGCTTTGTGACAAAAAATATCCTCCGAACGCCCAGTGATCTATTTTTAGATCAGCATTTTTTGAAAAAACTAATGACTCTTTTGACAAAATTTGTTCATAATATTCATATTATAGGCAAAATACACAAGATTCATGATTTTTATTCATTTCGCCCCCAAAAAAATTAATTTGGGCGTTAATGGGTTAATAAGAACGATTTTAGAGTGACTTAGGTGAGATGAATGAATTTTAACTTGCTATGACGAAATCAACAACTTCAACCAATGCATTTGCATGTTCTTACAATGACCCCGCATAAAGAGCAACACACATTCTAATTATCATCCCGAATTTCATTTACCCAATCGATATCTGACCTTCACCAAGAGTTAGTCTCCTTCGCCATTTCCCCTCAAGACAAGATCTCGCTCGGACGCCTACAGAAAGCCACCCACCAATCCGCAAAGGGAAAATTAACATTCTAAAGACGCATTTCAATTGACTTTGTAACTTAAAGCCTCCTTTTATCCTGGGAAGACACCCGGAGTCAATTATGCCCGCTGAACAAAATGGACGCTCAGATATGTTTCAGCCCAACAAAAGGAGTCCAGGACTGAATGGCATCATTTATTTTCAACTAGGTCGAGTGTCTCTTTTTGAGGTCGAAAGGGCGGAAAATTCAGGGAATACCAAACTTAAACTTGATTATCCAAACTGTCAACATGATGACATGGGACAGGGTTCCCCTCCTCTCTATTTGAACAAATGAGGAAGGGAGGAGGGATTATGGGATGACTCCCAAAAAGCAAATAGAATCAACGGCTCATGTGAGAGGTAATTAATTGTTGGATTTTAATTGAGATCAAATTTCGCTTTTGCTTCAGACTGTGTAAACCCGTACTGTGTGTTATAATTGGAGTGTTTGGTGAGTAAATTTAAGATTTTTACGCTGTCTTACTTAGTGATATTTATCTAGTAAGGGAAGTTAAGGTTATTTAATTAAAAGTATCGAGAATAACTAGTAATGTGATGATTAATCATCATCCATAATTAATCATCGTTGGTAAACTGTAATGATTATCTTTAAGACTTAACATACTTTGTTTAAAATATAATTTAAAATTGCAACATCAATTTCACTTATATGCATGAAACAAAAATCATTAATCTTACAGAAAATTTGGAGTAAGGATACCTATTATTTTTAAACGACTTAAATCATTAAATTTTCATAGATTAACTAACTTACTTTAGTTAAATATTTATTCCTATTTAATAATTTTAGAGAAATAGTAACTTTTATTTTAAAAATCTTACAGTGCATAATTTACTTGTAAAGGGGTTTTTTAGGGGGTCGTTGTTTACATTTCACTAACTAGGCACACCGTTATAGAAAACTCATTTTCAAAACTTAGGTCGTTGGGCCTAAGTTTTAACTAAGCTAACTTAGCTCTAACTAAACAAACAAGTTAGCTCGAACAAACTTAGGTTGTAAAAATATATTATGTCATTCTAAGGAGCTCATTTCGAACATCATTTTGCATAAACCCACGCAAATATTTCAAAATCCTGCATGACAAAGTTTATGTAAAGAAAGAAATAAATTCCTTCTAATCATTAACGGCAGTCAAACTCTCCGAAACTTTAATATAAAACAACTACTACTTTTTCAAACATAATTTCCCCTCATTTAAATCGAAATTGGGTGATTCTTATTATCTCTCACACGGAAATAAATTCAAAATCCAATCTTCAGCAGCTCAAAATCAATTTTCTCGGCAGAAACCAGCTAAAAATTTGAATTTATAAACGAACCTCATTTGGGAACCCAAAAACAACCCCAGCCAAATCCATCTACACTGAAGTACGCTCGCCAAACATTAAGCATTTCGCCGTTAATGTCCATGGAAAGTTAAGCAAAACTAACAGCACCTGCGATTTGCTTTCCTTTTTTTGTAAGTAAATCGCAGGTTGTTGCTTTTCTTTCCGTAAATCGCTTTATCAGTTCCGCAGCGAAATCCGAAAACCATTACTATCCATTACGCATTCGCAGGAAAATAATAAGATTTGAGAGAGGAAATTGAATCTTAATACGTTCCGGATAAAAACGGAACACCAAGCTCATTTCCTCCATAGATTGTATCGTTAGTGGATAGGTGAAAGCTCAAGCTCTGAAGTGTGTATGCTGATAAATAAGAATCACGATAGAAATGAGCCTTTTTAGATAGAGTAGGAGTCAATGAGAGAGTAAAAAGGATTATATAAGTAGTCCTAACGAACCACTTTTTAATACGTTCTAGCCAGAAGAGAAATTATTTTTATGCATAGTAAATATGAAATACTAATAACTGGTATTGGAAGTTCTAGGAATAAGTGCAAATACGAGGAATAGTATGTCTCAAAAAATTTCAACATTTTTTTCCTTTGCTCATTGTGTACTCAACTTTTACATTTTTCATTTGGAAAGGATATTTGGGTTTCTCTTCTTTAATTTCAGTTTTGAAATTGAAACTTACTCAAAAGTTTAAAAAATGTCTCAGTTTACGCAAAAGTTGAAAGCGTGAGTGTTTTTTTTCATGCAGCAATATCATTACCAGGGGGAAAATATGGAAGGTAAATTGAAGGAATTGGGGTGAAATGTATTTAAAATATACTGTTGGGTTTCATATATTCCTAGCTAGTCATTTATATTCTTAAATTTTGAGGTGAAATAATTTTTCAATAGGATAACCTTATATGTGTATGCGTAATGTGTTTCATTAAAATTGTGAAGCATTCAAGGAAATGCATTATTCTGAAAAGTGTTTACTTAGTTTGTTACATTCTCCGAATTTCTTAAATCGCAATAGTAATTTGAAATCTGGCGAGAGAGGGAGAGAGAGAGATACGAAAAAAACCCCTAACCATAACCAATTCCAAATTGTTCCAATAAAATTATTCTACTTCTAGAGAAGATTTTCGATTTTGAAACTAAAGTCATAAAACAAAACACAAAACAAGGCGAAATGCCCCTCTACCCAATAAAGAACTTTCTAAAACATTAAGTAGATTTCATCTAAATGCGTATGAAATGACTCTGAAGCGGGGAGGCATAAGAAGACACCCGAATCTGCCAATAGTCAATAGCAGAAAATTATCATACGACAGCTCCATCTCAGATGTCGGAAAAATAAATTGAGCTACAGAGTCTTCAGGATAATGTGACAGAAATCCGTGAGGCGGCAATTTGAATCGGAGAATGCGTATTTTTTGAAAAGATCTATGACCAGTCACTTTCATATTCAGTTTTAATGCAACGTTCTGCTTTCGCATAAATCCTACAGCTGCCCACTGAAGGTGTTTTTAAATCAGAACCATTCCCGCATTGAAACGAGATTCTGCGAGAATAAATCATGCCTAGTTTCCCGCTTTTTGACAGTATTCTTCAAAACTACTATACACCAGGGACATGCGCTTTATGTCCGCGCGTGTAGAGCTGTGTTTTAGCCATTCGGCTCACGTGTTCTGCGCTGCTCTGCGCACCATTGCAACACTGTGTTGTGTAACAGATGGAATGGATAGCATGTGTGGATGGGTATGACGGATAGGGGAGTAGCCGGTTGGGACGTAGCATATATTGGAGAGTAATTGGTACAATATGATGTTTATTACCTCAGGGACTTGGCCAAGGGACTTGGAATGTAATATTCGGTGGGATTTGCTTTTAGAATCCCGATTTTTTTGTTTGAAACAGTGATTTTTAAGTGAAACCCCTTTTTCGTATTGACTTTGTGAGATAAATGTTGAGGGTTTTGCAATGTTTTAATTTTTGAAGCAATAATGTCTATTTTTTTCGATGTGCATTTTTATTTCTTTTATTTTACGTATTGATTAAATTGCTTTGTGTCTACGATGTTTAACGTTTATTGCCATGTGAGTTAAATTTATAAAATTACATATTTAAGAAGTTAAGAACAATGAAAACATATTTTTTACTTTTATCATTCAAAAATTCAACGCGTGCCTAATTTTATTTATTATTTTTAGGTATTCAATAAGATAATTAAAAAATAAAATCACAATACTTTTAACGTTTTTAGATATGATGTGTCTTAGGTAGTTTCTTGTTTTCATACGATACATTTTCACTAAACTTTTATCCCTTATAATTAAAAACTAGGAGGATATTTTAATTGCACTTTTGATTCCCCTTTCCATATTTTTTTTTCATAAATTTCAATATCAATTTAAAAAGATCGTATGTTCTCCATTATCCAAGTACCTAAGATACTTTAATAAAACTGAGGTAAATAACCTTTTATTAGTCCTCTCTCGGTTTTCAAAAGGAAGAAAATGGTTAATTTTTCTAGATTGCCATGCTCTAATGGTCCTTTTACATCATTATCATTGACAAATTTGATGAAAGTAATGTTGAATATAGCCCATTCTTTAAAATGGTGGGTATTGATTATCTTAAATCACTTAAGACATCAGTCCCATCTGTTTTATGGTTCATTCTTGACACAATTTGTAGCAAATGGATAAACATCTTTTTTACAAGGTTTATTATCAAAATTTTCCTTGAGGGTCAATGGCCTGAGTCAATATTCGATTTATGCAGACCACGCATCACATTTAATTTTTTTATTTAATCAATCAATTAGTATGTTAAAAATGCCTAAAAACATGTACTATTTTTATGGTAATTTTGTTTTAAATCTATCATAGATCCTGTGTTTCCCAAGGTCTGAACTTCTTAGCTAGAAATTGGATTTCAGAAAATGCATGCATTATTAACACTAGGAATATAGTTCGACAGCCATGAGTAAAACTTGGACTGGAAAAAACCTTGTAAAAGAAGTTCAAAATTTACATGATTGTCTCAGGATTTTCCACATAACCTTTTTTCAGCGTTTAGGAATTCCCACAAAATTGACTGGAATTAAAAGGATCTTTTATAATCGCTAAAATATTGCACAAAGTTAAAATTTTTTCTCATGGCGGTCACACTACATCTAATTAGATTACCTACCAAAAATTAAGGAAATTTATAAGTATTTTAATAGCATGCACATTGCACAGTCATGAACAAGTAAAAAATATGCACTATATAAAAAATTGGACATTAAATCGTTACGAAACAACTATGCTCAAGTAGATGAAAATATAGATCGCCTAAGGGCCCAATTTAAAGAAGAATCAGAAAGGACTATGAAATTCCTCAAAAAGAAATTGGGAATACCATAGAAAGTTTAGGAACTTCTATAGAATGATTAAGAATTATTTCATAATTTTAATCGCATAAAATCCTTTTCAATCAAGTTTTCTTTTCATCATCATCATCATCACCTTTCTTTATTATCGTATCATTTAAAAAATAATCTTTAAAAACTTTAGAAGAAGAAGATGAAACGGCTCCCTGAGAGCAAGCAAATACCTTTAACACCTCAACTTGAACTTAAATATTTGATATTAGTTATTGCCAATCTGGTCTAAAAATTCATAGGTAGTAGGTATAAACGTATAATTCGGACAGCAATAAGCTCGAAATTTTCTAAAGACCAAATATATCATTTAGATATTCATTTCCGATAGTATTATTTTGGCATTTGAATCATATCCAATGCAAATAAAACCTACCCGAACCCATTCACCAAACAAATCCAACTCAAAAGTTCTCGAAATTCCCCTCTAATCAACAGCCACCCGTCCACCCAAATAAGTCCCATTCCACCGACTGTCCAGTTCCATTCCAAACGTCATTGTTCCAATGCATAACTCCAGTCCAAATATTTATCCAACATAAATTATTTAATTCCGCGACAAACGGAAACTCATTCCGCCAGGGAGGAAGGTTTTACCGTAGAGAGACTCTTTGCCGGCGACCGGCTTCGGTCATTTAGGGCAAAAGTGTCGGTTGTGAATCTAATGAGTTGGCGGTTATTTAGAGAGAGGGCGCTCTCTCCAGCGGGATTAATGTCCATGAAATAAGCTTTGTGATTTAAGGTATGCTGAGGACTGCGCAAAATAAATCAGAATCGTCATGGAATGGGCAGCTGGGAGATAAATGGCTCACGCGTGAGAGAAGCCATGAAGTGAATTAAAGTATAACGTTCCCATTAAATATTCCGTTGAGATTGGGTAGCATCAGATACAGCTTTATCATTTAAACCGACTCGGTAGAACGAGGGAATTATTTGGAGGTTTCGGAGTGATAGTGATATCTGATATTTCCTTATGTGTTATTTAGGTTTAAAAATTCCGTAACTCAATGTGCTTACTTAACATCGAAATTATTACAAATTTACAAGTAAGGAAGGTAAGATGCGTACAATGTGTATATTAGGCTTATGCTCACAAAATAGGTTACAGTGTGTGGTAGTTTGTTTAACTAGGACGTAATGATAATTTAACTATTTTGAATTGCCAGATTTCAAAAATAATTAACCTAGTTCAGTAATAAATCCAGCAAAGAATGGCGGTTTTAAACGCGGTAGTAACTTAGGTATTATTTTCTTATAAAGCAATCCTTTGGAGTTACTTAGGATTAATTTTGGGAAATTTTAGGGTAATTTTGGTCAGGCAGAAAAGAGGAATTTTACAAGACAATGAGAGTAAATTACATTTATTTATTAAAATTAACTTAGATAATAACTCCCTAATTGTTAATCAAAGGGAAATGCTATCATTGTTGACAGTTAAAATTATTGAGCTGAATTAAAAGCTATTGAACTACATTGGGGGAGTTTATATATTTCTCTTAAAAATACCTACTTTTCTTTAAAATTGTTCATAAGTAAACAAACTAACTCGTCTAATATCGATTCCATTAATCTGTTTTGACAATTTTAAACACGGCTAAACTTTCAGCAAGAGGTAAAAATTGCTCTAAAGTCAGGAAAAGCCCATTTAGTAATCTATCAAATTGGAAAATAAATTACTGGACAGGGAGTGTAAGCTGAAATCAAGAACTTCTACTAAATCTCGCTCATTGTAATTCTTTCTACGTATTTCTCGTTACCGTGACTCGTCTTACAATAGCATCCATTCGAAGTAAACAAAGTGTTTCTTTCATTGTCCCTCGTGGATCTTCGTCTTGACTCGATGAAGATAAGGTCCATCATTTTGTCAAAGCAACTCTTAGGCTAAGCGCGCACAGACTTTTGTCACGGCGACAGCTACAAAATTATCACCCTGGCTATTGCAATAAGTTAGAGCGAGCGCACAGGCGACGAGACTCTTGGCCGATTGCCAAGAATCTCTCCATAGAAATGTATTGCTCTCGAGTGACTAGTGTTTTAAGTCGCCGTGACGGAAGTCTCTAGTGCGCGTTTAGCCTTAAGATAAAAATATCTCTCACAGAAACTTTTAGGGAGACAATGAGACACGAATAAAACCAATTTTCTATAAGAAATAAACGCATATTAGACTCTTAGATCAAAATCAATCATTCTCGGAAAGAAAAAAAAATACAAAATACTTTAATTACACTAAAGGAAGTATTTCTTAATTTTATTGCTATTTATCATGGAAAGTTTATAAGCATTGAAGAACCATATTCATCCTGCTTATACTCGTTTAGCAATCTTGATAGTAAGAAGAATGTTTTTTAATATTAAAAGCATAGCAAAATATTTACTAGTACTAAATATTATTTCTTTTAATTTTATTTCCCATTAAATGATAATACAATTACGATTACAAACACTTAACACTGAATATTGTCCACAGTGTTTTTTTATTTATAGAGAGTTCCTGACACCTTATTGGAATTGTAATCTTAAATGACGGATCACACGTCTTCAAATCGGCATACCATGGTCGTAACAATTTCACAGTGACGTGTAAATCTATTTAATCGAATATACTGCTATATTATGTGTATACACGTAGCATACCAATCCAATTATAATAAAGTGGTAAAGTTTAATAGTTAATGTAGGTTGGAATGTAATAGTTTTATAGAATAGTTACCTAATTCTATAAAAATTATTAGGTTATTCACACTTATACACTGTTGAGGTAACAATGACATCTAAATTCAAAGTTAGATGGTTAAGATAAATTAACTCTAGTTTGGATGATATACGTTAGTTTTAAAGACTTAAGTGAGGAGCGTGTTGATTCTCAAATAGTGCTGCCGGTTTCATGTGCTTAACCCTTTTAGTCCTGACCGCCTCAAATTTTCCATATAATTTAATGGTAATCTCATGCAGTCTAGGTTATGGTTGCTAATGTAAAATGGTTGTTAATGTATCGGGATCTTCTAGAGATCTTGATGAAGTTATAAACTCAATGTGAGATAAATCGTGCTTGTATTTTTTACACTTACCTTATGAAACCTTAGAACGGTGTTTTAAAACAGTTTTGCAAAAAAAACTAAAAGCTGTGCATTATCTTAATTTATCCTTGGAAAGAGCAGGTGTAGTAAAAAGGTACTAAGCTAAGTAATTGTTTGAAAAAACCTTAAAAAACTCATTAAATAATTTATTTTGATGAAACATACTATGCATTTTACTTACATTAGAATGATACAAGTTAAAAAAACACGCAGAACATTTTTTTATTTTTCTTTTCACTATGATACATTAAAACTTCCATGGTTTTTGTACGTAGAAATATTTAAATTCCGTATCAATATTTCTAGATTAAGTACTAGATAGTAGTACTTGATACCTAAGTGTTCGGTACTTTAAACTATATGTTTACACATCGAATAAATAATTTTATGTATCTTAAAAAAACTTCACTTTATGTATTGAATTCAAAACGTATTCGATGGTTTAGTTTTATATACTTTAAAGGGAGTGATATATATTTTATATAATATATTTTTAAATTTCCCTCTGAATTAAATTGTAATCAATATTATATTCAATTGTTTTTATGTGATTAGTATATTAATAAAAAATTGTGTAAGTTATTTGACTTAAGGCAAACAATTTATCATCTCTTACTTTTTTACTTGTCTTTGCATTTTACACAATTTTATTTTTGTGAGTGTGCACGCGTTTAGAACCTGACATAAGTTGATCAGACCCAATGAGACTTGGCACCAAGTGAAAGATACAAAATAACCTGATTAAAAGTATGTCATCACGTATCAAGTTCAATACCTGCCACTTAATGACACTACAATGTTGTGAAAAATAATAGAATCGTCAGTTTGAAGAAGAGGATAAGTCCAAAAACCATGATTATGGATTTTATTCCTTTTTCAAGCTAACAAAATTTCAGCTTATAAAAAATCTTAAAAACCACTATTGACGGTTGAGTTATATCTACACTCATTTCCCAGCACAAAAGTGAGCAATAGAAAGACTGAAACAAATAAAATTCAAGATTATTACGGAGCTGAGTCATTAATGCAGTTATGAGTCATTCAGTGGACAAAAAAGCAAACAATTTTAAAATAAAAAAAGTATTGATATTGCTTTTTTTGCACCCAAATATAAGAAAAGAAAGACTTTTTGTAGGCTGTGTTTGTAGTTGTTAACAAATTTCATATTTCAAATTCTCCCTCCCACTTCTCGCTCAATTGGCAAGCGAATCAGGGAGATTTTTTTACCCCAAAATTTTAATTTGCTACTTTTCAGATGTATTTTGTTTTTCAAACTGCCGATTCAATTGTTCTTCATGTACGGTCATGTACCAAGTTCAAGTCTAGGAATTTCTAAACAACCCTAACAAAACAAATTAAAAATCCCATTCAAACATCAAGATATCCTTCCCCCCAAAAAAAAACTTCCCCCCAAGACGTCCCATCCCGTCTGGGCCACTCATCATAGACTTTCAACTCTAGTGTAACACAGAGCATCGATCCACCGCTCCACCCCCCTCCCCATTGGAGCACTCCTCGGCAGTGCTCCCAAACGCCCAAACCCCACAAACACCTCGTGCTCTGGAGCAGTCAGTCGCCTCTTAGGCTCCGGCTCTAACGGGACGCAAGGAGAAGCTGATCTTACAGGAGGAGACACGCTGTGGTGTGGGGAAGCCCGCTTTACAGGGTTCTTTCTCTTCGTCGTGGAGAACTCGTTGGGGTGGTGGATTTGTGTCGTGTCACGATGCGGACTGTTTGGATTAGATTAGCTGTTGCTTTTTTTGGAGGCCTACTTGGATATGAGTGTTCGACAGGTGAGTTTTTGTTTGGATTTTTTGGTGTTTTGAAGTTTAAATTCTGATTTTTGTGGGAAGTATAATAGGGAAAATGTGATGTTTTGATGTAAATATGCTAGTTTTCACGGGATTATGAAAAAAATTATTGAACTGATATTTAAGGATGGTGATATGATTACTTAATTCAACTAGATTTGAAGGAGTTTTATTCATAAAGGGTGAATTTCAAAGACAATAAGGAATAAAAATGAATGAAGACATATTAGTTGGCATCAGGCTGTTTGGAAAAACTAGTTCGATGCTATAACATTTCGATATTACACAATGCTATACGATTTTCGATGCTATGCTATTTCTATTACATAATTTGTGAAAGCAAATGAATTCGTAATCAATTTCTACTTATTTTAGGGATGAAGTAGTTTTTACGTTTTGCAACATATTTAAAATTGGGATACATATTTTTTTGATTACGTGTGTTGAGATTTTTAGTTTGATATATCTTCAAGATAGTTTAAATTCAACCATTATCTAAAATTAATACTTAACTAGTCAAGCTGACATTTAAGTTTTTGGTTGGGAACTTAGTTCCCTGAATGATATTTTATTCTCATGGTTACTATATCAAACGTTTATCTACTCAATATAATAACCATAAGTTACTTTGAATAAAATAACACTGGAAATCACCTTTAATTACGTTAATTAATTATTAAAATACCATTTTTCTAGACAATTATTTATTTTCATATTCTTCATGGTTTTGAGTACAGACATTTAAATCTGAGTTAGTTTCATAAAATGTTCTTTGAAAACAAAATTTTGCATTTACCAAACTACTATAGTCTTTCAGATTTTTTACATACCTCAGAAAGATCAAAACCGAATTTCCCCAGCCTGCGCATTCCGTTCATTAGAGAGATTTAATGGTATAGAAAATTTCCTCAAACTCTTAATTTAAAAAAAATTGCATGAAAAAACAGCCAGCATATATCATTTAGCATTAGGCACTTGTAGGTTAGAGAAAAGTTTAAACAAAAATAAAACAACATCCTTTAAAATTCAAATGTGAACAAATATAAGAGCGGACAAGCTTAATTATTAAGGGCTAAACGAAAATTAATGACTAGGGGATAATCCTTTTAAAATCGTCTATATAATAAATTCATCTAGTTTGAAAACATAATTACATGAATTATAACTACCCACAGTATTAGTAATGTTGAATTTTACATTTCTTTTAAACTTATATTCTGAATTTAAGGTGATTAAAGTAAAAATGATGAAAAACACATTAATATTTTCTTAGTATAGTACAACTTGGTTATATGCTGAGTTTGTTTTACTACTGAACCTTATACTGATAACATTTTTGCAAAAATTAAGAAACTCTGTTTTCAAATATATTTATATTTTAAAATAGAAAATCCAACAAAAATGTTGCGATATTTCGCTGAAATATATTCAGTGAGTTAATTGAATTAATTATAATCAATGAAATTATTACATTACTCAATATTTACGTCAGACAGAATTATTCATTTGGCTAAACGCAATGTGTATAACTATCATGAAATGTACAATTCAAACTTAATTCGTAGCTTTTAAGCTTTTATTTAAATGTTTAATTACCAATTCAAACTAGTTTTAAACAAGCATTTACTTTGTGTTACAAATTATTGAAGTAATCTTAGTTTAGAATAAATATTTTCAAGAAATATTTTAAAATAAATCGGAATTCCTATAAAGCACCAAACAAATTTCTAAGAAGATAAGACCAGCATTTTTACTACGAAGGGTTTATCTTTTAAAATAAATCTATTAAAAAGATAGACGATGCATATGTCTCTATGCTTCTGATTCTTAAAATAAATAAATATTTACAACTTAATTTAAAATGTATTCACAAGGAGTTTTTTGTTTACAAAAATTAACTGAATGCAACACAGATTTTATTTCAATTTATGTCATCGTTTTCTTTTCTTTTGATACACAGAGGAGATATTTACTAATTTAAAATCTTTTATAAAAGGTCTACTATTTACAAAGCTCAAACAAAAAGAAAATGTTAAAGTGCTTGAAATTACTGAGTAAGATACGATTAAAAGTAATAAAATATAATCGATTTATGTTTCCCTTTAACATTTAAAACTATTGCATAAATAATTTATATCAAATAAACCCATTAACGCCCAAATTATTTTTGATTGAAGGAGCCGAGAAGAACTTTAGCCCATCTCTGTTACAAAATAAATGAAGCAAACTAAAAAAAACAGGGTATTACGATTGAGGGATGTTTTCTCTTGCCATATGTTCAGTTTCGTTACTGTTGGGTGAATTTAAGGTAATTTACGAGAGCATTTATGACCATATATTTAGCGATCTAGAAATAGATCACTGGGGGGGGGGCGCTAATGGGTTCCAAGATGCATTATTTAATCACATTTAAAACTAATTTCATTTGATAATTGGTGGATTGAAATAAAACACAAATAAAGATTATTATGAACATATTTTAAATACAAAAAGAAAAATTAATTTAATTTATGATTTACACACACAAAAAAGACAAAGCTAACTATCCATTTATATTCTACTATACTATAAAATAACTAAGGCTTCCCGTCAAACTCAATATGGTCCTCTTAACTCTATACAACATTACTTAACACAAAAACTACATTGAAATAACTCAGCTTGCTGGCTAAGTTAATGCAGTTTCTTACATGTGAAAGTCATAAAATTCTCCAAAAGAGTAGCAATAAAACCTTGTAGGAGCTCTTGATATATTTATCCACTGTCTTTGACTTAAAATTCAGCAAATCAACTGCGGGGAGAAACCTCACAACTTATTTAAAAACATTGAATAAAGTAAAAGCAATAAATGGCACTAGGGTTATTTTATGGCAGCTTTTATGTTCTTTATCATAACGCCTTGATGACCTAGATGACAGAAAAAGGATGTTTAAAAGTTGATTATTTTCAATTTATCGTAGTCTTACAGCTTTAGTACTTATTTCATATGTTTAAATGAGTACTAATGTGCTACTTTAACTACACTTTTTCCAAGTAAGAAGACCTATTAAATTATTGTTTTCATATTCTGTCGTAGTATGTAAAGTTACTATTTCAAGATAAAACAAACCAAGTTTCCTACGCAGAAAAAATACATTAGTAAAAGTTGATACAAAAAATATGTATTAAAGAGCGTCTACCCCATATCTATTATACGATGGATAAAACAATATATTGGATCAAAACGGTATGGTTACAGTTACATTTTTTCGCACATAAATTTATTGTGCAATTTCTACACTTTATAACAAAATATATGTTTATAAATATAGTAGAGCATAAAAATACTTCAATTTTTAACAATCGACAAGAAGGAAGACGGGTTTATTTGCATTTCAATATATTTCATATTGGAAACAATACATTTCGTGTTGCCTTCTCTTGAGACTCTTTAAAGAATGTTCACAATGCTCAGGAACAATAGGGAAGTGATTTGACATCAAAGAAACCACGGTGTAAAGAGAAAAGTGTAATTTTACACCATGTTCAGATGAAAGGAATTTCTGCCGTGGGAAAATAATTGGAAATTAAGGGGATAACTTTAAGACTAAATGTGTAGCTAGTTCATCCGAAGCAGTGTTAATAATAGAAACATTGTTTCCAAAAGGAATACCTTTGTTATATACCGAAGGAAATATGTATAAACGACCACATTTCAATACAAAATGAATAAGAAATTTTTAAATGAGCTAGTAAGGGTGGTGGAGAAGCTCTTACTGTTTTACAAAGTAACATGGCATAAAACGATTTATAATCACTGACCTATTTCTGTACGCGCATTGTTTATCCCAGAAAAATTTCGTTTTATGGAGCAGATGTAAAAAATACCTTAACTGTGATGAAGATTCATCACATATTCGTTCTCAATCTCTAGTTTCTTTTTCCAATTCAGCACATCTCCTTAAACTCTCCAAAAATTCCTTTCTCACTCAAAAAGACCACCTGCAGAGTACTTGAACGTGCTAAGCATCTCATTCCCCTTCTCTCTCACGACATACGGGACCTTCAAATATTACGTAAGCACATTTTTGTTCATTTTTAACCCCCTCCCCTCTTGTCAGCAAAGATAAGCAAACCTCAAACCCCCCACCATAATTCATAATTACGAAAGAAATTGCCGGACCCCCCCCCGAAATTTCGACATCCCTATTAGTAAGTACCCAGCTAAAAAATTTAGCATGAAACCTTCAAAAAAAACCTGCAGGTTTTCTGCAGGGAATTCGGACAAATAAACCTGCAAGAAACCTGTAGATTTTGACTGCAGGTTACCTGCAGTTAGGTTGTCCGAATTTCATGCAAGGTTTTTTGAAGGTTTCATGCTGATTTCTTTGACTGCAGTTAATTTGCTCGAATTTCATGCTAAAAACCTGCAAGTTTTATTAAACGGATTTTTTCCAATTTTTAATGTTGGATACGGTTAAACTGTATCTAGCAAAAAAAATCAGCAAACTGGTATGAAAAATCAACATAATAAAATCTAACACACATTAATAGGAAAAATAATTTTTGTTGATTTTTTAGAATAATAAAACATTTTTGTATCAATACCGTTTCAACATTTTTAGCAGCAGCTCAGTAAAATTCTACTTTCATCAACACACATTATCATAGAAAAATAATGGAAAAGGAAGTTTTAAGTATTGAATATCATCCACATATACAGAGCTAGCTCAAATTGAAAGATTTCTGAACTGTAACCTAAATATAAAATTATCCTTAATTATAAAGTGACTAAGGGGCTGACGCCCCCTGCTTGCTTCGCTCTTTAACGAATCCGCAATTCGTGGATAGCTTCGCGATCCAGTCTCGCTGCGCTCGCTAATTGGATATTAAAATATTTTAGTCGGGCTTCGGGAGTTTTATTAACATCCTGGTTTGGTAAGAGTTAAATGGTACAAAACCCTGCGTCATACCCTACAAACATACTGCACCAAAAACACAAACAATCTTTAAAAACTTTGATTTTCATACAGTTACATAACTCTCGTATACCAAAAAGGGCCAAGCATAAAATTATAACAAGCTGAAATGGGCTTACTCTATGGCGGGAAAGCAAATGTGGAAATTTTGATTCTGTTTTTTTATAGAAAATTCATGCTTTCACCTCATACGCGGAAATAAATTAATGCTCAAACTATTTCCAAAAAATAATAAAGATATTTATTTATATAATTTACTTACCACTCATATTGCATTGAACAGTGAACCAAAACATAATCATTGACTCAAACCTCGCTTACATTGCTAACATTTGTGTTTTTGCCTAATTTTATCCCAAAAAATTAAATAAGTGGCATTTTACCCATTTCGTAACATTTTCAAACGGAAGATAAGTTCGGGTAAATCAAGACAACCAATATACATTGTCATCAAACTTCTCCGATTGCCATCAAAATTAACGCGTGATTTTCATGCTTGCAAACGTTTCCTCTGTGCAAATTTTGGGAGATCCGATCATTTTAAGGGGGTAGGTGCACACCTTTCGACCAAAACACACATTTTTCAATTTTTGTATTTTCGTTTAGTATTACATTTTACGCTTCAAACGACACCAAAATTATTACTCTACGCGGATTAGAAGTATTTTTAATTATTTTTTACGGAAATAATTAATGCACTACTACTATGCAAGATTCTTACTAAATTTCCATTTTTCTCAAAACTGAATTTTTACCATAAAAGGAACATTTTCTCAAAATCTATTATAGCAAACAACTTATAACTTGGTAACCTTATTAATGACACTATGTTACATACTTTAACACAGGGGTTTCTCAAAAACGTCCTTTAAACTGAAGTTATAGCATAAAACATCATGAAATTTCAGTCTTTTTGAGAAAAACCCTAAGTTCATTCAGATAATTTTTTTTAAAAAAATAACCAGACATAATAGCCCTAAAAGCTCATGTTAAAGTATGTAACATAGCGTCATTAATAAGGTTACCGAGTTATAAGTTGTTTGCTATAATAGATCTTGAGAAAATGTTCCTTTTATGGTAAAAATTCAGTTTTGGGTAAATGGAAATTTAGTAAGAATCTTGCATAGTAGTAGTGCATTAATTATTTCCGTAAAAAATAATTAAAAATACTTCTAATCCGCGTAGAGTAATAATTTTGGTGTCGTTTGAAGCGTAAAATGTAATACTAAACGAAAATGCAAAAATTGAAAAATGTGTTTTTTGGTCGAAAGGTGTGCACTAGGGCGGAGCGAAAAAATGATATTTTTTATTTTGATTATGGCCTAGTGCGGAAAAGTTGTGTACTGGTGAGTTAACCACGTGTGCAAAATTTCGGGGAAAACAAAAAATATCTTCCGTCTTTAAAATGGCCTTGAAGTTTCAAAAAAGTGGTGATTTTTTTACAAAACAACTAAAAACCCAAAGATTAAACTCTCAAATATTGTTCATGATTTTTTTATGAAGAACTAATATAGTTATAGACATAATCTTTCAGGTTCCATTCATCTATCACTCTTTTTTCGTTAGATATAATTTTTTAATGTTCAAAGAAATCTTGTAAAGTTGTTTTTCCTGCATTTTTAAAAAGCTAATAACTCTAGAACTATACAACTTAAAAACCTGAAATTAGTCCCATTCAGTTCGTAAATTTTTTGTCTTTGATTTGATGTGCATCATGACCATCATTTTCTAAAAAATATTTTTCAAAATTTAAAAAAAGTGAAAAAATTTAATAAAAAAATTTTTTTTTGAAATTTTTTTTGAAAAAAATTTTTAAATTCCTTTTGACTCATAAATGAACAGTACTACCAAATTTCAAGTTAAAAATAAAATTTAATCATGCATAAAAAATTCGAAATTTAGGCAAGTCCCTAAACAATACCCAAAATTATACAGCAAGAGCAATTCACTCATGGAAAATTCATAAACTCGCTTGAGGGTGTTCATATAACTTAAAACATGCAAAAAATGTCTCAAAAAATTTTCTTAAAATACGACAATTAACAAATTCGGTACAAAACCTTACAGAGCTAATTTTCAACTTTAAGTTAATTCAATTTGCATGCTTTACTCCTGAAAATTCCTAAGAATTATGTTTATATCTAATTGTTTTTACTTTTAACAAATCAAATCAAAGTAAATTAAAAATTTTAAACCAAAAAAATTGGATATAAACACATTTCTTATGAATATTGAGTTAAAATTCATGCAAATTAAATTAACTTAGAGTTGAAAATTAGCTCTGTAAGGTTTTGTACCGAATTTGTTAATTGTCGTATTTTCAGAACATTTTGTGACATTTTTTGCATGTTTTAAGTCATATGAACACCCTCAAGCAAGTTTATGAATTTTCCATGAGTGAATTGCTCTTGCTGTATAATTTTGGGTATTGTTTAGGGACTTGCCTAAATTTCGAATTTTTTATAATTGATTAAATTTTATTTTTAACTTGAAATTTGGTAGTACTGTTCATTTATGAGTGAAAAGGAATTTAAATTTTTTTTTCATTAATAATTTCAAAAAAAAAATTTTATTAAATTGTTTCACTTTTTTTAAATTTTGAAAAATATCTTTTATAAAATGATGGTCATGATGCACATCAAATCAAAGACAAAAAATTTACGAACTGAATGGGACTGATTTCAGGTTTTAAGTTGTATAGTTCTAGAGTTATTAGCTTTTTTAAAATGCAGGAAAAACAACTTTACAAGATTTCTTTGAACATTAAAAAATTATATCTAACGAAAAAAGAGTGATAGAAGAATGGAACCTGAAAGATTATGTCTATAACTATATTAGTTCTTCATAAAAAAAATCATGAACAATATTTGAGTGTTTAATATTTGGGTTTTTAGTTGTTTTGTAAAAAAATCACCACTTTTTTGAAACTTCAAGGCCATTTTAAAGACGGAAGATATTTTTTGTTTTCCCCGAAATTTTGCACACGTGGTTAACTCACCAGTACACAACTTTTCCGCACTAGGCCATAATCAAAATAAAAAATATCATTTTTTCGCTCCGCCCTAGTGTGCACCTACCCCCTTAAGCTATATATACCGGCCGCCATATTTTACTACTCCTCAAATGATAACACTCAGGTGCATTACGATTACTCCGATTGAAGTGAGAAGAAATACTATAAGCTTGTAAATAATACTTGTGCGTATAAAGCACGGTACCAAAGCAATAAATGAATCAGTCATTTTAAATACGATACCTTACAATGTATAAGTTTAATAACATTCTATAACAAAAGGACAAATTTTGATGAGTACATAAAATAATATTAATCATATAATAGCAAAAAATAAGTATGGAATCATTAAGATTCAGAGAAATAACTTTCCGCTCACCGATTTCAACGCTGCTTACTTCATACCGCCATTATCACAATAAACAAAATCTTTAAACAACGGGACTGCGCAGAACATCGTCAGAATTCCGGGATGATTAAAATAAAGACAAAAACTAATTTGATTAATTTTATTTAATTATTAAATCAATTAAATTATGTGATTAATAAAATTATATTATTCATAAAAATGTTCTTACTTTATTTCGGATATCGGATTCAGCAAACACTTGGAAATGCGCATGCGTCAAATCTTCGTCGAAAATAAAATTAATAAAAACTGAAGTTTTTATGAAGGAAAAGTAAAGTTTTAAATCTTCATTATTTGCTCTGTAGAAAAATGCAGGTTTTGTGAAGGGAAAATAGCACTGCATAAAACCTGCAATATGTCTTCACAAAACTTGCAGTTTTCTTGAAAGAAATATTAAGTTCAAAATCTTCATTCATTATTCTGCATCAAAACTACAGTTTTTATAAAGGGAAAAATGCTCTGCATAAAACCTTCACAACGCCTTCAAAAACACTGCACATTACCTATACAAAATCTGCATGGATCTGACTTCCTTCAAAAAAACTGCAGGTAACTTCATGAAACCTTCAAAAGGGGTTCTTTTTTGAAGGTTTCATGCTGATTTTTTTTGCTGGGTACTGTTTTTCTTCCCTTGAAAATTAGGTGACTCGTACAAGGAGCTGTTAATATATTGTTAAATATATTTTAATAGTTAAGATTAACTGTGTTCTCTGAGGTCTAATAAGTTTTCAATAGCTGTAAATCCAATTATTCCATATTACCCGACTTTTCCATATTACCCTCCATTTGTAACTTTTTCTTAAAGTACATTTTTTACAAAAAAATAAATGCTGATTTATTTGACCATTGGCACTTCATTGTCAATAGTTATAGTATGTACGTAAAATGATTCGGCGGATTTTTATTAAAACCCAATATTCTTAAATATACAGGGTGTCCCACGAGAAGTGGCCCAACCCCTTTAACTTTTGAACCCCTACAGATATAGTCATGAAAGTGGGGTCTAGGTATAGTAAAAGGACCATGTTCTATCCGATGAGATAATTTTCAACGCCCTCTAGCGGAAACTTTAGGAGTTATAATTTTTATTTTAAAAACTATTTGAGGTATGTGAAAAAAGTCAATGACTAAGTTGTAGAGCATCATCGATTTAGTAGGAAAAGACATCTTAAGCAGAAAAATATCTTGAATAAAATCCCTAAAACGCACGCTCAAATAGGTTGAATTTACCTAGATTTTACGTCTTAAAACGCTCCTCACGAGGCGAAAATGAGAAATTTTCAATTTAATGAACTAAGAATACTTTTAGACATTTACTTAAATCATAAAAATAAAAATTCCTCATTTTCGCCTCGTGAGGAGCGTCTTAAGACGTAAAAACTACGTAAATTCAACCTAATTGAGCGTGCGTTTTAGGGGTTTTATTCAAGATAATTTTCTGCTTTAGGTGTCTTTTCCTACTGAATCGATGTTTCTCTACAACTTAGTCATTGACTTTTTTCACATACCTCAAATAGTTTTTAAAATAAAAATTATAACTCCTAAAGTTTCCGCTAGAGGGCGTTGAAAGTTATCTCATTGGATAGAGCATGGTCACTTTACTATACCTAGACCCCACTTTCATGACTATATCTGTAGGGGTTCAAAAGTTAAAGGGGTTGGGCCACTTCTCGTGGGACACCCTGTATAAAGAGAGTGTTCCATAATACCCTCCTCTCCTCTATTTCTTAAAGTCTCACTAAGTAATATTTATTTTATTTTAAAATTAAAATTTCGTTTTTTTGTCTGGGGTTCAAATCCGCGGTTGGCATGGATATCAGATTCGTTCCTTGGGTGAGTGAATGTGTGTGGCGCTGGTAACAGTACCTCACCTCCATGCTCTGATCCAGGTGCTCGCTGGGTAACGCTAAGTAGGTACTTCTTAGGGCAGTTCAGTGGTCAAGGATAATGTCCGGTAGTACCCGCCCATTAGAAAAAAAATTAACTTTAGGAACATAACACAATATGTCTAGGTATGGAATTCCCTTTCTGGACTTAAAACAAGTGGAAATAAAACTGTATAATCGCATTCTGTTTATTAAGTGTTTTAAAAGGTAAATAACATTTAACCAATAACCAATTTATTCGGAAATATTTATAGATTTATTAGGGCTTATTCAAAATGTTTACGTAAACATAAATCAAGTGGGTAATAGGATACTGAATTTATAAATATTCACATGTCTTCCCTTTCCTACGAGATTTTGCCGTGAACAGCGCTCTTAGGACCGCATAGTTAACGAAGTTCGGCTCTATAGTATCCGCTTCTGAGAAAAAGGGATTAAGTTGTTTCACGAACATCGTGTGTTTCTAGATGATGAACGTAAACATCTAGTTACACGAGTAAAACAGGAAAGCGTAGACCTTTGAATATTGATATTTAAGCATCTTCTAGTGCATCATAATATCCTTTAAATTTCTAAAACAAATGCATGTCTTGTGTGGGTTATTACTCAGTTTAGATTTACCTCTATATATAGGTATATAAATATACCTGTTCTCAAAATTTATACCATGTAGATAAATTATTAAGGTATAAATAAAACCTACTATTTTAAATTTATTCTTTAAATGTATTAAACTACTGAATATCTGTTTGTTTTGTTAGAGTTACTTTTACCCTTTCAGATCATTGCGCCCGAGATTACCATTGGATCCTATGAAAACTTTGAGACGGTTAAGAGTGATAGGGTTAAACTTAAAATTATTTACATACAATGCTTTTAAAAAAAACTTGATGCATGATCACCTTTACGAGTACAAATATGTTATAAGTATTAAGGTATCCGCCTACCTTTGAGACCATTTTTTTGAAATACTACTTGATTTACAAATTTTATTTTTTAATTTTTAGTTTAAATGTACATCAAAACCTTGATCAATGCTAAAAAAACAAAATTAATTATATTACTTTCTAAAGTATGGGGTAATTAGTGTTAAAATTTAAGTGAATTTTTATAAAACCCCTCTCACTCTTGCCCAAAAACTATTACCCCTATATAAATTTCCTTTGGACACAAGTATCCTATAACACTTATCTTCAGAATGGACTATTTTCTAAGACATATTTTGAAAAGTAATTGTTTCACAGCATAAAATGTAAAGGTCAATGAAAAATTTCAAAATTTCTACTACTGTTTAACAAAAAAACATCAATAAAAACAAAAATAATAAACTTACATAAAAATCTGAGGTCCATCTGGTTAATAACAATATGATTAATATACTGTTAAAATTTGGAGTGAATATCTTGGATAGTTTTTGAGTAATCATGTAAACAGTGGAAGGTTTTTATGCAAAATTTAGTTCCGAGAAAATTAGCTTCAAAGTTTATATTTGTATACGATCACACACGACTATCTGTTTAAAAAAATGCCGTAATTTCTTTTCTAATTCACCTATAAGTAAAATGAAAACAGTTTTGGAAAGATAAAAGTCTAAACTACTCGAAAAAGTAAGAAAAAAAATTTTCGACGAAAAAGTCGAAAATCGTCATTTTAGGGGTAGGCGGATACCTTATAATTTTAAACGTTGCACCACCAATTATTATTTCTTCCTTAAATTTACTAAAATATATAATGAGGCAACTGCTTCTTAGGTCATGAAAATATACTTTGCAAGTAATCTTAGACTTTCCAGAAAAAATTAAAATTTACCCGACGTATAAAAAATACTTTTACTACTAAAAATTTAAATTAACGCATAAATAAACACTAATGAAGCATTCCCCTGCAAACAATCTTGATTATAACGCCCTTACGCATCAGAATGTTTACGCAAGAAATCGATATAGAACAAGCCAAAAATAAAGATCTCGCTAAAAAGACAAAAACATGTAATACTAATCTCCATAAGCATGTTTTACTCTTTACCTTCGTTATTCTTACTCAGCAAGAGCAAACGTACATTCCAGCCTTACCTCGAAGCAACATTATGCAAAAAGAAAAATCCTCCTCCCCAAAAAATTAATTTCGCTATCATAAAAACAATCTTTTTTTACCTCGACGGAAAAACATTACTAAGATAAAAACGATTTCAAACTGATGAAATCCTTTACCACACCGTAACTGTTTGGAGTGTTTTTTGGGCACCCATTCCCCTCCAGAATAAACACATGTTCCATCATCATTCAAAACTCGTAATCATTTTGTTACTTTTAAGGGAAGTTTAATATTCACTTCATGTTTATTTAGTGTCAGAATTATCTCTTTCAAGTATTTAATTATCCCCAAATGAGCGTTAAATGCAGTGCTCATTATCAGCCGTACTTGTTTCGTTTTTGGCCGTGAGAGGGAAAAGACTGTTTTCGTAGCCCCAAACCTTTCCTCTTTGTTCGGAGGTGGAGGAGGGTTTAATCTTTTAAAAGATTTCTCCTGGGCTTTTCCAAGTGAATCTTTGAGAGATTCTAGGGTGTATAGTTGATTATATTTGTTTAATCCCGATGAAAGTGATTTAGAATGACCATATAGTAGTTTTTTTATTAAATAACTTCTCCTTTCTCCTGAAAAAAAGGAAAACAATTGTGAAATGATTGTGTAACTGGTATTAATGTATACATTAGGGTGGTTACAAAAAATCAACTTTTGAAATTCTTAGGTCTCACCCCCCTAAAATGTGCCAATAGGCTAAAAATGAGATCGGCCAAGTTTCAGCTCAAACCGATAATATTAACCCGTGCCTCATCGAGGTCAAAGTTCAGAAAAACAGCGATTTTTAACAAAAATTGGGGGTTTTCACCCCATAAAACTAGAACTGTTTGTCCCAGAAACCCGGTTATGGTGTCATTTAATAGGTAATTTTATACACTTTAACTTTGATATAAACAGATTTTATTTACTAAAACGGATAGGGCGCTACTTAGCATTTTCATAGTGAAGGTCCTTGAAAGCGAATTTCCTTGCAAGAACCTTAAAACATTACGAAGTCACAAAAAATTTTCTTCTCGGTCTATCCCAATTGATTTTGGCTCCAATAGATAGTAAATGAGTTTTTAGATCCCTAAGATAATTCTAGGCTATGATTTAAAACCCCGTAGTTTTCCGAAAAAAAGGGGGGGGGGAATATTTTTATAAAATTTTTTTTTGATTGTTAATGTGTTAAAAGTTATTCAAATACATTATTAATTAGTTTAATTAGATAGAAGACCAATGATAATGGGGATTAACCTTTCGTTATAACCCTTATAATCTAAGTGAAAGAAGCGTGACTGTGAGAGATTTTGCTAATACCCATTAATACCCATTAAAGTGATAAAAATAGCTAAGGTGTTAAAAATGATGTTTGAGATTGTTTATGTGTTTTAAAATTATAATAATAGCGTCCTTCTGGACTCTAAATTAAAAAAAACATTTCTACCAAAGTTACTCGTTCCAGCTAAATAATATAAAAGTATGATCTTAGAAAAATTCATAAATAAATTTATTTGTAAAATATGCTTCAGTTTTCATTTGCCTATAGTTCCAGAAAATTCACTTTTAATAAAACATACATAAATTGTCATCAAAAGTTTTCTTTCTGTACATCGCATATGTTTTTATATTTCTACTTATGTGCGTAGTGTGAATTAAGAAAATTAATTTTCTTTAAAAAAGTAATTTTCAAAAGAATAGTCTCAAAATTGTTCAATAATTATAATAAGGTTTTTCTATAAATTAAGCTTATCACTTTTTACGATTAGGACTATAACTTAGATGTTTCTTAGAGTAATCCAGCGGAAATTTAAAAGTGATGTAGTGTTGGAGTTTCTCAACCATAGTATTTTTCCGAGAAATCTTGTTCTCATTTTATATCAAATATTTATCATGGGAAAAAATAATTTACTGAGTATATGAAAATATTTTAAAATATTTCCTATTTTACGCGCTATTTTTGTCTCCTTCAACACAGTTGTGATTATAATTGGTGACTAAAGAATAAAATATTAAGTAATTAGATTATAGATCAAATATATCTAATGAAACGTTTTCCATACCTATTAAAAATTAATTTTCCTCAAATGGTAGGCAAATGAAACCCCTGAGGTATATTTATGAAAAATAAATCAATTTATACATTTTTCTAATATCATACTTTTAGGTTAATTAGCTGAAAACGAGCAACTTTGGTAGAAATAGGGTTTCTTAAAATTTAAAGTCGGTAAGGGTGCTATTATTATAATTTCATAGACATAAATCACCTAATGACAATTTTCTAGAGGTTTTTGCAAAAAAAATTTGTTTATTAGACTTTTTTATCACTTGAATTCCTTATCAAGCCTTTCTTAGCAAAATATATCAGTCGCGCTTCTTTTGCTTAGATTATAGGGGTTATAACAAAAGGTTAATCTCCTTTATCATTAGTGTTCTACCTAAATAAACTCTTAATAATGTATTTGAACCAACTTTATCACATTAAGAATAGAAAAAATTTCTAAAAAAATATTATTTTTCCCTTCTTTTCGAAACCTAGGGTGGTTGAAATCATACCCTAGAATTCTCTTAGGGGGTCTAAAAACTCATTTACTATTTATTGGGGCCAAAATCAATAGGGAATGACCGGGAAGAAAGTTTTTTGTGACTTCGTAATGTTCTACGGTTCTTGCAAGGAAATTAGGTTTCGAGGACCTTAACTATGAAATTTCTAAATAGAGCCCTATCCGTTTTATTAAATCAAATATGTTTATATCAAAGTTAAAGAGTATAAAATTACCTATTTAATGACACCCTAACCAGGTTTCTGGGACAAACGCTTTTAGTTTTATGGGGCGAAAACTACCAACTTTTGTTGAAAATCGCAATTTTTCTGAACTTTGACCTCGATGAGGCACGGGTTAATATTATCAGATTCAGCAAAAAATTGGCCAATTTCATTTTTTAGTCTATTGGCACATTTTAGGGGGGTGAGACCTAAAAAAATACGAAAAAAATTTTCCCCATGTTTTGTGACCACCCTAGTATACATCCTATTCTAGACAGCAACGTTGGTTGTCCTATGACGTCACTAAAAAACAAAGTAATTCCCAACGTGGTGTCTAAATTTCGAGTGAAACGAAGAACGTCAATTTTAAAATACGATTATTTCGTTAACCCATGTATATAGTATTGTGTATTTTTATCACGATTTGCTTACCGAAACTCCTCCTAGCAACCTAGAAGGCTTTGTGTTTACCAATTTCTCCTTCCACGTAGTGACGTAATTGGTTCAGGAAACGTTTCTGTTGAGTATAGACAACTAATTTTTGTCTAAAAGTGGACCACTTTAATTTCTTTTTGAAAAAATAGCTTAGATGCTTTTTGAAAACATACATTTAGTTAATTGGAATGTTTGAAGGCATGCGTACCTTCGTTTAATCCTTCCAGTCCTGACCACAAATTCTCCCTAGAATCCAATAGAATTCTCGGACGGCTTAAGACTGAAATGTTAAGAAAACTGTTGTTTAGAATTCAAATAAGGCTTGATTTCCAAGGCCTCTTGGAAATCTACTGTATATTTAGAAAATCCATAATCACTATTCTAGAACTTGCTATGATATTTTGTTCCACTATATGCTATTAATTTAAAAAAAATTTATGTGATTAATATACTATACTAGCGCTGACGCGCTAGACCCGGGCTTCGCCCGGGTTTCAGTTTTTTGATAAATATCATCTGGTGATTTACAGATGGACTTCGTCAGTCCATTTTTAAAGAAAATTATTCTGGTGTGTTACAGATGGGTTCCACCAGTCCATTTTAAAAAAAATTATTCTGGTGTTCTGATGGGCTTCGCCAGTCCAAATGGAGAAATAGTTAAATAAAGGATCCCTTTTTATTTTTATGCTACAACAATGGATTTTAAACTACAACAATCAATTTCAATCTACAACAATCGATAATATGCCTACAACAATTAAAGTTACATCCTCTCTGACAACAATGCGGGTTTGCCCTGAAGTTAGTCACGAAATATGGGTTTTTAAGCATCAAATTGACCAAAAAAGTTGTTAGGACGCTTCTATTTTAATGTTTTTTAAAAAGAACTAACTTCAACACTGCTTCAACAACTACTTACCCAGTGTTTTGAGGAAAATTCTCGCATAAGGTTATGTTGAACCAAAAACAGTAGCAGATAGCATAAAAAACACACAAAGTTCAAACCTTAAAAATAACTTTAAAACATTTATGTATTTTAAACAACGTTCAAAGAAAAGAAAAATCTTTCCAGAAACCACAGAAGAAATTTAAAGTATAACAGTAAATACGTACCGTGAAATTTAAATTTCACTTAAGAATTCAGTTTTACTTTAAAATGTTATTCAGGTTTTTATAAACAAATATTTATCTTCATCATTTGCTCTAAACTTACATATTGTTGATATATACACAATGAAATACAAATATTTAGAATCTTGGGAAAATTTTTATCCAGCACATTTTCAAAAGATGTTTTTTCTTTTATTCTTTGATATCCATACACAAAATCTTCGAGCAAATGTATAAGGAATAGCCCATTCTATAAATACGAAAACCCAAATTCCTTTACATATCTGCTGAAACATTTTATCAGACTTGTGAAAACGATTTATTTTCTGTCATTTCGATGATTACTTTTCTTTACCCATATGCATAAGCAGCTTTCGGTCTCACCTAAAATTTCGTTTCAGTATGCGTAGTGAGGGAAAAAACTCGCACTAAAATTTAGCTGAAGTTGTCAGAAGGAAAATAAAACACACAACGTGAGAGAAATTCATTTATTTTATCATATTTTTAGGAAATGTTTGTTTTATCGAATCAGGTTCGTCTCACCTGAAGAAAAATCCTATCATTTCTTCTTAGTAATAACTATATTCGTATTCAAACTTTATCGCTAGATTACATTTACATAAAAAATGATGCAATTCATTGTATATGCTGAGTAAAACCTAAAAAAGAAATAAATCCGGGTCAAATATTTATATAGCATTATTTTTTATAAAAAATCCGAACTATTCGGATATCTTTGTGAAAATTGAAAAATGTTCAGGTGAAAGGGTTTGAGTATTCGCTAATACAGCAGTGATTTATGTTAGGAATTTTCAGTAGAACCAAGTGGTTTTGCATTCACCCATTTCGTCTAGTGAAAAGGAATCTCATCTCATTTGTTGGGAAGACATGAGAAATACCTTCGCTTTGAAATGCCAGCACAAAGCGTTCTTAGACATTTTATGTTTTTAAAGTAAGCTGGCATAAACCTCTGTGAGGAAAAGGAACAAAAGGCTTTCTATGGGTCTTATAGTGGTAGCATCAACATTGCTAGTTTCGAATGATTTTAAAATCGGGGTATATCCTAGGATGATCATGATGTAACATCTGAATGCTTTTAGAAAAGAAATTAGGGTAAACGTGCTTTGTAAATGATTGAAATGGATATTTTGAAATATTACTTTAAAAATTCGTTTCTTTTTATACATTTTAAAGGGTGTTTCAAAATTGCATTCCACGGCCTTAATTTGGAACCAAAGAAAGAACCAAAGAACTAGGGTCATGAAAGTAAAGTCTACCCCTAAGTAAGTGAGCCTGGATAATGCACTGAAATGACTTACAGCGCTCCTAACGGCGAAATTAAAAATTTAAAAATTAATTTAAAAACTAAAAAAGAAAGAGCAAAAACCTCAATCAGAGTATTGTTGCCAACGTCATGAAGAACTCACTGAAAAAAAATTCATGAAAACATCTTCAGGGGTCAAAAAAGAAAAAGTTCGCATATTTGCAAATATTTTTGATTTTTTGATTAAATTTTGTGTTCTTTAAACTAAAAAAACACAAAACTACAAAATAACACTGAAATATTTGCAAGTATGCGAACTTTTTCTTTTTTGACCCCTGAAAAAATGCTATTTTCACATGCTAATATCTCCGCAAATATTCAAGATATTTTGATCAAATTTTTTCAGTGAGTTCTTCATGACGTTGGCAACAATACCTTACTGAGGTTTTTGCTCTATCTCCTTTTGATTTTAAATTATTTTTTTTAACTTTTTAATTTCGCCGCTAGGGGTGCTGTAAGTCCTCTCATTGGATTCTCCAGGCTCACTTACCTAGGGGTAGACCTAACTTCCGTGACCCTGGGAGGCGTTGGTTCTAAATAAAAGCCGTGCAACGCTATTTTGAAACACCCTGTATACAGGGTGTCCCATAAATGTTGGGACATTTCCAGGGAGGATAGTAGACACCTAGACGAGTCAGAATCACATAGGATTTGGGGGTCCCAGACCAAATCCCAGGGAGTTAAAAATGGAGTGACATCCGCAAAAAATCATTATAAATTCAATTTGTAGAAGAATTACTATTGGTAAAAATTTAATTATGGTCTCAAAAATTGTGGTTTAATATGATCTTTAAAATTATCTCAAAAATCTTCACTTTAAAATCTGTTTCATTATGAAAGAAGTTTAAAAAACCACAAAAAATGTGAAAATTCTGCCATAACTTTATTTTGTATTTCGAAATCCTTTCTTTTGATTTAATAATCTGAAAGATCATAGTCAAAAACCCTCAAGTCCAAAGTGTCACGTAAAAATCATCAATATTAAATACTTGAGAACCTGTTAAAGCATGGTTTAAGTCCATTTTTTGCGTCCGCCAACTGCCGTTTTGGAAACGGCTATAGGAAACCAGTTTGCGCTCGCAAAAAACGAACTTTAACAGGATCTCAAGCATTTAATATTGATGGTTTTTACGTGAAACTTTGGACTTAAAGGTTAACAACTATGATCTTTCAGATTATGAAATCAAAAGAGATGATTTCGAAATACAAAATGAGGTTTTGGCAGAATTTTCACATTTTTTTTGGTTTTTTAACTGTTTTCATAATAAAACAAATTTTAAAGTGAAGACTTTTGAGATAAAGTTAAAGATCATATTAAACCACAATTTTGAGACCATAATTAAATTTTTACCAATAGTAGTTCTTCTACAAATTGAATTTTTCAATAGTTTTTTTGGGGTGTCGCTCCATTTTTAACTCCCTGGGATTTGGTCTGGGACCCCCACATCCTATGTGATTCTGACTCGTCTAGGTGCCTACTATCCCCCTAGAAGTGTGACCCATTATTTATGGGACACCCTGTATAATTAGATGTCGAAAACCTGCAGAGGTTCTATTTAACTAAAAATAATTTTTTGAGTGAATATAACTGATTATCTGCGTTTTCTTGACTTTAAATGCTTATATTGGTGGAGTTTGTACTAAAGGAAATGTCTCTCTTGCTCATTCAATAATTTTCTCCTTACATAATTTTATTGTGTCTATGTTACGGGCAAAGTGATTAATTGGGCATTATTAATAATGACCGAAGTAGAGGCGGACAAAGTGATAAATTTTATGGGGATGCTGGTCTTAAGTAAGGCTGCACCACCATAATGACTCCAAATAAAGGCCAACATACAAAGTTAACAATAACAACAAATTTATTAAGTTAACAAAATGTAAAAAGGTAATTTAGAATAAGCGACACAGCAGTACACGTGCACAGCACGCAGGCAGGCAAGTAAAAAGGTAAAGAGGAAGAGAAACAGGAAGAGTGCTACGCACTTATATACAAAAGTATAGAGATGTTGCCACAAGCTTCCTAAGTAAAGTTCTTACGAGTAGTCATAAGCACAAGGCTAAGAGTTCAAGTCCACAGATGCCATAGGGGTCGAGGGAAAGAGTTCGAGTCCAGAGATGCCACAATTTCATTGATAAATGCCATTGAATTTATCACATTGCCCGAAACATCTATACATTTTTATTGTTCGAAGATGAAGATGTTTGAATTAAGCATGTTTTATGAATCAAATAATAAATATAATGCGTATTAAGGGAGTTTTAATTAATGCATTTTACACTGAATTTCCCAAACTAATATAATTATAACGTACATAAAAATTCAATTACATATAACCATTTTTCCTTTTTCTGTAATTTAATTTATATGAATAAATTTCTTTACCCATAAAAGAAACGGATTCTAAAATTGTTTTGTTTAAATTCCTAAAATACTCAATAATTTTTATTAAATGCATTCAATATATATGTTATTAAGCTTTGGATTTCTTACATCTTTTTATGTTTGAACTCCCTGATATAGTTATGGATGGTAGTAACATTATGCATTTAAAAAAATATAACTTCAATTGAATAGAAGGATAAGGCTTAACTGACTTAGTTACTCTCATACTAAATCAAAATTTTATAAAGTTTTTCAATTCAACGAAAAAGAACAATTAAAGGCAAAACATAAAATATTCAAATAAAAGCAGAACAATGGAATAGGTTTCAAACGCACGGATGAGGGAAATTATTTATGTTCTTTATGCCATAAAAACTCATAAAACAAATGTAGTTCTACATTTTGCTACTTTTGCGTGAGAAACAACACGATGCTTCAAGGAAATGGCTACTGTCACGGAAAAATATGCAGCACAAAATTCGCATTTGGATCATCTGTTAGGGAGATATGTCCAACCAAAACATATAAGTCTTCCTTATTGATTCTAAAAACCAGTTTCACATTCATTTTTACACCCATTTTCTGTAAATGAAAAAGATATAATCTCATGACGGTAGAGAAATGTACGTGTTCCTTATAAAGATAAGCACAGATACCAACATAATTATCTTACTTCAAGTATTTTCAACAAAAAACACTAAAACGAATTCCTCAAATTATTTTTAGGAAAAGAAAATGTTTACTTTGTATAATATTTCTGAATTTGATGGAGTTTAAGTATTACTTTAAGGAATAATTCTTTAATTTTTATTTCAGTTTTTATTCGGAATGGGGTTTTAAAATAGTTACTTTTTAAATAGAAGACTCACAATGTGTACACTTTTAATATTATATTTTTTATAATTGTATCATAAGGAAATACATATTTGAGATTTCATTCATCTGAAGTGTATCAAAAGAATATAAATGCAAAGTGATTATTTAATTAAAACTTTCCCTCTACTAGTTACCATTACAGTAATGCGTCGCTGTGGCTTTGAATTTTATCTTCGTTATTTATAAAATGCAGTCTTATACGAAATCTCTTGAAAAATAACGCATTATGTAATATAAATTGGGTTTTTCTCCGGTTTCTAATTCAAATCGTTATTTTTATGTTATTTGAGAAGCTGAAAATGGCAGAGGTCCAAATCCAAATATACAAAACTTGAGATACGTATGAACTTGGGTCTATTTTTAGAGCCTTTATTTCACTCAATGGTTATCTATTTAAAAAGTTAAAGAAAGTTCAATCAACTGGCCCTCAAAGAGCGACCCCAAAAACTTCCTTCTCCATAAGATTAATATGGATACCACAGCAGAAAAATCTTCAATTATTTTCTCAGAACAATCAACTAGGTGGACTAATAAGATAATACATTTGCCCTTTTTAGCTGCCTATTTAATACAAATTTAACTAGTTTACTCAAAACTTAAAGCGAGACTATTTCATTCAATAGTTATTTACTGAAGGTGCACTATACATTGATTTGTATATAAGTTCTTTTGAAAATTTTAACCAAAATGAAAGTCCAATCCTTTTAATTGCATCATAATTTTTGAAGGATAATGTGTACAATAATTCCTTATTTGCTTTTCTTTTCTTGATTTTGTGGCACACAATTTAAATTTAGAGGCAAATATTTCTAAAAATCTTGAATTTCTATGCATTTAAATAATAAACTCATTGTTCAGTAACTAATTTGTTGTTATTTTCTACTTTGCATCTTTTGCACACAAGAATCATGTTATCTAATCTGCATTAGTTCCATTACTCGTTTAAACGTGTCCCTTTCCTTGTATATCAAAATACACCACCTTTAAGTTCTCAAGAAAAAAATATTGACGAAATCTATTTATCCCAAAAAACTCCAACCACCCTATTTCCAGAAAACCCATTCCCTTCAAATTCACAACCGCTCGTCTCCATAAATCAATTAACTGCCTATCCAGCAAAATCCGATCGACTCCGAAAAAAAATCGAAAAAAAAAATAAACACCTACACCTACTCAACCTTCTAAAAAGTTTAAACCGGATCCTCACCCCTCCCCCGGTTTCTGGAACCGGAAAAAAGTCGAGTGCGAACCGGGCCGAAAAGGATTTCCGACAGGAACTGAGTTGTCCTATGCCTGCTTCTCCCTCGGAGGCATATGTGCCAGTTTAGGAGATGAAGTTCTTGTCTACGGGGATAACGGAAAAAAGACGCTATATCCAATCTCGCAGCTGTTTCGCGATGGAGATAGCGGATGGTTTTTATTAAGGAATACGGGTGGAGATGTTTAATTCAGAGGGAGATATAGGAAAAGAGTCAATATGTTTTTAAGAAATTGAATCATAAAGAAATGAAGTGTTTTGGAAGTCTGGAGTGTTCCTCTTTTAGATAGATCAGATTGGATTCAAGGATGAATAGTCTGTAATGCACATGCCCAAGTCTTAGGAATTTGTGAATGTGTGTAGGTGGGGAAAATTCTTGGAAATCAGATTCTTCTGTTCAATATTACGAAAGTGTAATGTACAATACTGGAAAAAAATCGAATCAGACCCTATATCTCCGAAACGGCTTGTAATATTAAGAAAAATAAGGTATAATTTTGAATGATTTGAAATATTCAATAAACAGAAAATGTTTCAAGTTCTTAGGGGATCGTCTTCATATTAAACGAAGCACCAACTTTCGTTTTTCCTATGGGTGACATCAAATATTATTCCCTATTCTGAAAGAGCATCCCCTAAAACCTCCCAAAACCAAGTTTCATGTCATTTGGTCCCCAAACAAAGCCAGGAGTGGGGGTTGAAGTTCGTCGAATTTACGTTAAAGTTCGTTTTTTACGTTGAATTCTCGATTTCGATCCTGCGGGGTTGATGGTTGTAAGGATTATTTAATTATAAGGATTTATAAAATATTTTGAAGCGCATTTTTAAATTGCGAACGGAATTATTTTCATTATAAAATATGGCGTCGATTGGTCGTTTTGATTGGAGGGATAATAAATTGTGAGACAGTTTCTGCAACCTTCCGAGAGCCCCAACTTCAAGGGGCGGGTCGGTCTTCATCCTTATATTAACCTTTTACAGGCCAATGTTCCCAATTGGGAACATCGTGTTTGAAAATTCATAAAAAATAACTACTATCAGTATACTGTTGAAAATTTTACCATATAAAGTTGAAAGATGACTTGATTTTTTAAAATTCAAACGAAGTTGCTATCTTTATGAGAAAATATACAAAAAAATCTTAAAATAGGCCATTTTTACGCATTTTGATAGAGGTACACAAAATAATTCATGAAAAATCGAAATATTGTCCTAAGTTTCCAAAATTTGGGAAGGATATTGGAAAAGACTTACCTTAAATAGATATCCTCAGTATAATTAATAAATAATAAAAACACGCTTGTAGTAGCTTGCGAAACATGCATGTTCCCAATTGGGAACATTGGCCTGTCGCCGCTATACACGGGAAACCCGAGTTTGTGGTATGGCGTTGTATTATAGAACTCAGTAGAACGGGAGTATATATTTTTCGTAAATAATAAAAAGGTTATATAATTGCTTAAAGGGGAATCCCCTTTCAGAAAGGAAGTAGCTGGTTTGTTTTTGGTTTTGATTGTATTTTTTTTTCGTTTGAATCTACCATTTTGTTCAGAGAAATGATGAATGTGTATAAACATTGAATAAGTCGGCTTCCAAAGTTGATAACTTATCGCAGAGAATTTATGCTAGTAAAAAAGAAAGGTTAGTAGCTTCACACGTCTAATATTGTGTTATTTATTATCCGTAAGAAATAAATTTCGAAAATATGGGATCCAAAATGCGTTTTGTATAAGATAATAAGAATACAATGTTTCAGACTTTATTTAGTAATGACAGTGAAATTTCTTATAAATGTATTAATGCTACATTCAAAAACCAATTATTTCATTCATTACATAAATGTTTCATCATTATTTTTGTACAAATTATTATAATCCATTTTAAATCCTATTTATAAATGTACAATAATTTCAATATTTTTCTTGTGTATAATAAAATAAAACTTGGCTTTCGATGATAGGAAAATTAAAACTAATTAATCCCTCATATATGAGCTGGTCAGGATGAAAGTGGTCTAAGTCCACAAATTACAAAAGTTGAGTTAAGAGTGGATTTGGATAGAGTTTTAGGTCCTTTATTTAATGCAATGGTCGGTTTAGCGATATGTTAATTTTTCGCCCCTTAAGAGCGACTCAAAAAATCACTCCTTATCGAAACAGCAGTTTTCGTCAGGATGAAAGTGGTCTTAGTCCATTCGCCTGCTTCGTTCGGTGAGCGTTTTGATAAGAGAAAACTCAAGGTCGTTCGCACAGCTGCAGGAGTGGAGGGACCCACGCCTATTTTACTAGAGAGAAAGGCTTTTTTTGTAAACTTTAAATACATATGTTTGGCTGACCCCTTTTTGTAAGAAAATATCCGAAAATAAATCCGCGCTTTATTGGATTAGGCGGGAAATCCATGGCTAATACAGAGGATTTAAACACCGAATCTAACTGATTACAGACAACATCATGTAAGTTTTTTAGCATCCATTCTATATACAGTATGATAGTAACTTTAGGTACTGATATTGGTTTTGGGATATATGTATTATTTTTATAAGGTATAAATTTACGTTTATGGTACTAAATTTTCATTATAAAACTTGAGTGAAGTTACCTTTTTGATAACATAATGCTTAATTTCAGAAGGATTTTTTGGGGGTTCTGATAAATTCAAGTTGCTATTGACTAAACAGTACTTCTGTTAAATTAAAGATTTTTTTATTTTAAAAATATCTTTATAAGCAATGATGCTTACCGTGTTATGGTGTAGAATTTAGAGAAACAATATAACTCCGGCACTACCTAAACCATCTGGGTTTGTAGAAATTACCCATTGAAATATAAAATAATCTTCATAATGCTTAATGGTTTTTCTCTAACTTTTTCTATTCGGAAAACATTTTATCACCTGATAATAATTAATACGAAACCAAATTTTTAATTGGTGTTTCAAGGAAAAAATTTTATTATGCCTATTGATCAGCATATTGTGCAGTTAAAGAGGGTCCCAGAAAAAAAGAGCTATAAAGTCGAAAAATTAAAAGTTTACCAGTGGTCAAATGGAATTGACCTCAGTTCAGGGATCTCCTAAACAACAACGAGACAGAAAGAAAAGGTCAGAAAAGCTATTTAGGGCTAGAAAAAGTATATTGACCACTGGTCAAAATCTCTTGACCACTGGCCAAGACAAAATGTTTCGTGTCTCAAGGCGTTTGGTTTTAACCCCTGATGACCTTCTGCAGTGCCAAAGCATAGAAGTAGCAAAAAGTTAACCGGACTGACCAATGGTCAACCTGAACTAAAATGACTTGTTATAACAATAGGAAATACAAAATATTAATTAGAAACCCCCTACATTAATTTATAATGATTTTAGCCACATAGAGCAATCTTGACCAGTGGTCAAGCAACCCAAAATATTCGTAACCTACCTACGCATCAAAATCACAATGGAATAGAACAATAAAATCAAGTTTCGTACAAACCAGTCCCCCGTGATGTCGTATTTACTACATCCCAATAGCAATCTTCCTACCGAAACCGGCCAATCTGTTAGGATGAAAGTGGTCTAAGTCCATTAAAGTCAATTTAGAGCACTTCCAGTTGAAATTCGATAAAAGTTGTTTCGCAGCAAAAATTGTATCCATGGCTAGAGACAAATCCACCCCAGAAAGTAAAAATTTAAGCAATCCTGATTTTTTTGGAGATCTTTTTAGAAAACCTTCAATTACACAAAACGAAGTTCAGTGGACTTAGACCACTTTCATCCTAACCAGCTCATATATTTTAGTTGTTTCAGGTATCCGAAATTTAACATTGTATTTTTAAGGCTAGTGAATAAAATTTACTTACATAATAATGTATAAAATTTTGGTATTTTGCTTATATGTCACATGAAATTGCCATGAAATTGTTTTCAAATTTCTGAAATTTCTATAAAATTACAGCTTAAACACAAAGATAAACTATAATTAAGGTTGATTTTGTTAGTTATTCCCCAAAATTTGGGTTTTATTTGATTTGTTTATCATTTGAGTCTACGCTTGCTTCCCCGGTCGAAGTATAGTCGGAAGTGGCCAATGTTCCCAATTGGGAACATGGTGAAAATCACACTTAAAAATTTTTTACCGCCTTCACATTAATAATTTCTCTTAATTGAACCATTAGAAGGTATTTTATGTGAAAAAGGTAATTAAAATATACCTGGATCTTAATTCGGCCTGTAAAAGGTTAACTGCAACCGTATCCGTAATCCAGAAAAATGGAAATATTTTAGAATTGAGAATTCTTTTAGGAATTCTAAAAGCTTATTGCACATCCTTAAAAGAATCCGAACTGTTTGATACCAAAAACTTGTTATACGGATTCGTAATTAAAAAGCCTTTCTCTGGAAAACTTTCACCAAAACTTTTTTAGATTATTATTATTATTATTATTATTATTATTATTATTATTATTATTATTATTATTATTATTATTATTATTATTATTATTATTATTATTATTATTATTATTATTATTATTATTATTATTATTATTATTATTATTAAAAATAGTTTTTGTATATTTTTTGGATCACGGCAGGGGTACTTTAAATATACTTACGAATTTTTTTGAGTTGACTCTTTATTACACATGCCGTCTGCTAAAATCTAAGAAAATTTTTTGAATTGAGGTATTTTTTAAAGCGATTTTACTTGATTTCAATTGTTTTTACTATGAATTTTTACTCTTTTTGATTTCAAACACCTGAATTTAATTTCTATTTCCAAAAAGCTTGTAATCCTGCAAAAAAGTTTATTTATATCTATAAAAAACATTTTAGTAGTTGTTGGCAGAATTGTTAATTTTGGCTTTATTTTTATTCAAATTTCTCAATATTTTAAATATAAGGTACTTTCGTATTAGCCCGTCCATCGTTTTCGCCAAATTTCGCCAAAACGCGCCAAAATACGGGATTTCATCAGAATCGCCGAAAAACACATTTTTTAACATCAGAAACATCTTTATAACATCAGAAAATAAAAAATAAAAGTTTCATGTGGTTGGGGGGGGCTGCCGCCCCCCCGAAACCCCCCCTGCCCTATCTATAACCAAACTCGTTGTGGGGGTAATCAGACACAGTAAGGATTCAGAAAAAGGGGAATCAGTATTCTTGGATGAACCAAAACTACGGATATCACTCGGTAAGAGCATAAAAATAACTTTTTTAGCACTAACTTACTTGCAAAATGGTCGATCCTACCGCCGGCGATCCTTTGTCGATTCTACCACCGGCGTGCACACGCAAAACATTGAAAGACTCTGGGGCTCGGCAAAATGGCGCAACAAAGTTCACCGTGGAACGACACGAAAGCAGACTCCTACCTTTCAGATGCAGTCTTCGTTCTTACCTTGTAAACACTGTTGAATTTACGTTCAAAACAACCTGCGGGGTGCGCACATTATTTCACCCATGGGCTTACCGATTTAAATTGCACGCGCATGCGCCAGTTATCGGAACTAGCGCGATTTCGATACGTTTTCCAGGGTTACCAGAATCAACGGTAGTGTTGCGGGGTTTAGCAGACTTGGCGACTTATCGCCCCTGTTGGCGAATGGAACGGGCTAATACGAATGTACCAAATATAATTTTTAATAAATACCCTTTAGCAGGATTTTCATATTTTTGGAGTATTAGCTTTCAGAAAATAACAATTAACTAATTATTTAGAGTTCGTATTTAAAAAAAATACCTACCAACCCAGTCAGTTACCTTAAGAGTTGTAAGGCTAGATTTTTTCAAATCTAGACACACAACAACAAGGCTAAATTTTTTCATATTTATAGATTATAATAGTTAAATATTAAGGATAAATATTTTAAGTTTTTTGTTTTATTCATTGGTTGAAACTGATGAAAACTGAGAGAAAATGAAATTTCAATTTAAGGAAATAAACAATTTTTCAACCAAAAATGTAACACTCTCATATTTATTTTTACATTCACAAAGAATAATTTTAACTTACGGGAGTTGCATTGAAATAAATAACAAGTTAATGTTCAATTATTTTGTTCTAAATCCATCCATATAACACATTATATCTCCATTTGTAAAATAACCCCACTAAATCTAACATTATTCCCCTAATAACTATTTAACTCTCCACTTTCACTAGACTCAAATTATTACCTCACAGCAAATTTGATCTATTTCGAACACACATCAAATATCCTACTAATTGTTCAAATACCTCAATCCCGACACCTCACTAAACCAAGTATTATCGAAGACTGTTGAACCCACTCAATCTCAAAATCCAACTCCTCCATTAATTACAAATCAGACATTACCACTTTAATTAACTGGGGATGCGGCGCTAAATGTTGAGCCGCATTAATTTGACACTCAATAACAGCGAAAGGCGAACGACATTCCTGGAATAATACTATCAGAGCCACCCACTGATCAACAGTAGGACAAATCACTTAGCCGAGTCCATGGGGCCAGTTGCAATTATGGAGTTGATTGCGAACGATTACAAGGATTCCGCAGGGCCGATTCATGAAAGTGTGCATCGGCATCTGGAATTAAGATGAGAAATTCGCTGTTAAGTGGTGGTAAGGGGATGAAGTCTCACTTTGACGGAAGCTGGGACGTCACTGTGTTGGTAAGCCGTCAATTTGAGACTTGTTTCATGCAACATGCATAAGTAGGCTGTTGGTGAATATTTTTATGAGTACAGTAATGATGACGTTACCTTGGTATTTAATAAAATATACAGGGTATTTTAAAAGATCCAGGGCCGTGGAGAGCCTGGTGGTTAAGGCATCGGCTTTGTGATCGGAGGGTCCCGACTCCACCAAAGACCCACCGAGTATATGCGGAGTACGTGCTCGTTAAATTTGTGGGTCTGAAAGTCTTGTGGTCAGCCATGGCGCAGAAACGGTTGACTTGTTGAAACGACTTGAGTTCTACTTGAGGTGCTTACAACAACAATGCGGTTAATCTGCTGGATTAGTTCATTGTTGCTACAAGCTCTTCCATTCCCTTCTCATCATTTAGGAAAATTAAATGTCAATCGCAGAACAAGAAATATTTCCTTTCACAAAGAGATGAAAACCAACTTTGAACAACACAATAAAATTCACTAAAACTTATGATATTAAAAGTTTATAAAATTATTGATTTTAAAACCCTAATGAAGTGTTTTACACAAAACTTCTAAAAAAATATGACTGGACCTAAATCCAGAATATTATAAACAAATGAATAGGTAAACTAATATCGTGTCTCGATTTTACTGTTAATTAATAAAATTTCTTTTAAAAACTTGATACAGGAAATTCATTAAGAGATGAAATATTTTACTAGCACCATTAATTTTCTTCCTTATGTACACACAAATATTATAGATACCTATCAATTTTAATTTAATTTATTTTGAGTTTATTGGAGCTCATGAAAATAAACCTTACAAACATCAACACAATTAATAATCACAAAATTAGATTACACAAACGCACATAAATTATAAATAATTTTAGCACGATAAATCTACATAAATATTCATATTTTCTTTTTGAAACTACAATAATCCGGAAACCTAAACCCTTTAGATGCCAAATATAACTAGAATTCTAATATTTAATACGAAATCACTCTCGGAATTCCTAGAACAAGTTCTTGTTCAATCTCATTTGCAGCGGATAGATTTTCCAAAGCATTAATATATTTTTTTCTCTGGCTATGCGAAAGTGCAATCTAATATTTACCGTTTACCGGTGAATGCCCGGGACTAAAACACGAGACGAAAGATTGCTTTTATCCTAAGTCTGATGAAAAATGCTGCCCAAGTACTTGTTTGCTAATTAACCTTGCTTCTCCTATCTTTCTGGATGCTTAAGGATTTTTAATTTTCGTGCTGTAATGGTTGTATTGCTGGTAATTTCCTAGGAAGAACCGTCTTTCGCAAAGGACTATTCTTCGTTTTGAAGATTCCTTAGGCATTACAAGTAATAGTATTAGAGTGGTTTTGGTTAAAGGTAAAATTCCGGCCTTCGACGAAAATGTGATGTTAATATGTGAAACTGGCTCTCTCGTAAAAAGGGAGTTCTTTAATTTGTGGTTGGATTTACTAGAGAGGAGTGCTAAAGTACTCTCCGAATGATTTTGGTTCCGATACTTATTTTGATTGATGAGGTGTGAGGTTTTTATCGCCATGGGATAAAATGTCTAAAAGTTTAATTGAATTCAGATCGATTTTAAACCTGTTTTTTCCCATTTAACTCTCTACTTTGAAATCCCTCATTTTGAGTGATGCAATGCATGCTGGTGTATTGTTAAAAACTACATTAGTTTGTTTTCAAGTTCCTTAAGAATCCACGCATTTAAATATAAAGTTTATATGTTTTATAAGAAAATAATTTTAACTGTTAATGTTTTAAGTGAAATAGTCCATATCCAATTGTAAATTTTAGATCGATAATAAAAATAACTTATCCATCTCACGTTTTCTCTTTTTAAGGGACATTCATTTCTGACGATGCAATGTGAAATGCATTTTGTAGGTGTAATTAGAGTGTATTTATAATTTGTGAATCATAGTACGGTGGTTTGAGTTTCCCGAACACTTAAAATATCCTTTAATGTTCTAATACTACAGAAGTGCAAACTGAATACCTTAATATGTAATAAAAATAAACTTATATTTTGTGTGTGAAAATTCAAACTGTAAAATACATGGTAAAATTTCTCAAAATCATAAGCTCAAAATTAATCTTAAAAGTATCACCCTCTTTGTAAGAATGAAAAAAAAACAACTCCCATAAAAGTTAAATTACTTAAATTAAGAGATCAAACCATGATGTTTAATTAATTATACAGGTTTCTTAAAAAAATATTTGTTAGAATGCGTTTTTAACATGGATTCTCTACATATATCCCTGTATCCAATCTATCCTTGAAGTTTTCTTAAAAATCTTACAACGCCTGTCTCCTTTATATTCCCAAAACACTTCGTCACAAAATTTTTCATTTTTTCGGTACATTTAAAACTAATATACTGTTTATTTGGAACAAGTTTCTTAAAACAGTTACTTTTTCGTAGAAAATGTTTGGAGACAAACACAGTTATTTTAAAGTTGTCCTTCTTTAACTATCACATAATTTGGAAGAGACCCAAGTCCATTCAGTGAGTCTCACTTCCAAGTATCATTTTTAATTATCGGAGTATATGTATCACAAGGAGTTTGAAGCGCATTTTTCGATATACACAGTTTCACTTAAAACTCTTACAAAGCATTAATCTTTAATGTTGACCATGAAGCAACTAACCATCCAAAAACACCCACATGAATGAATATAAAACAATTGAAAAATAAAATTTTTCTCAGCAGAAAACGAATCAACATTTTTTTTAACATTAGCAAGCCATTCGTTTATGCTTTGTGTATGGTTTTGGAAACACAAAAGGATGTAAAACGGGGATAAATAAGAATATAATGGTGAACTTCATTATTCTCCTGATGGATATTTCATTAAACATTTCCCCCTTTTTTTCTATTTAGCTTCGTTTGAACTTTCATTCATCACATAGGAATGGAATCTCTTGTTCTGTTCTTGGCATGTGTTCAAGAAAAATGGCCAAAGATTTTTTGAGTTCCCGTGATCAGTGGGAGCTTTGTTATCAGTTTCCTGAGAAACGTCTCTAAAATTCGTTGAAGTCAAGCAAAAGAACATAATGCGGTTTTGTTTATGGAAAGCATAACTTATTTATTTTGTCATCCAGTCTAAAATATCCAAATGGATTTTGGACGTTCAAGATTGCAGCTATCTTAAATCAAAAATTGTTTACGAAGTTTTATTCCAGGGAGAATTAGAGAAATCGAATAAAAACGTTCTCGTCAAGTCTTTAGAATAATTCCGAGGGAGTCTCTGAGGAATGATGCAATTGTCGTAATTTAAGAATTTTTAAGAGCATTTTAAGCTTTATTCAAATGTAAAAAAAAGTAAATTGAGTTGACGTACCTAATTTTATTTATTTTTCTTGTTGATTCGGATTGTTTTCTAGCAAACGTATGGAGAGAATATAATATGAAAAAAAAATTGCGAATTGGAACATAATATTTTGAAGCAAAAAACTTAACATCTGTAGTTTGCTTTTTTGGCCCTTGTTCTTTTAATTGTTATGGAGATAAAATAGTTAAGTTTTAAAAAGGAAAAGACAATCTTAGTTAGGGATATTATTATGCTTTGTAAGAAGGCATTGTAGAATAAGAATGAGACTACAATGAGGTTAAAAAGTTGTAAAACTATTTTACACAGCGTGGATTTTTAAGTCTAGATTTAAAAGCAAAATCGTTCAACTCGGAAGGTAAGGAGACCAAATTCTGAAAATTTTGGGTGGCTATGCAGTACAACCTCAAAAGCATGGTACACTTGATATAGTTCGTTTATGTTGAATACCTTGACATCAGTGTAAGGTTTTATAAACCTTGTAGTAACTTTATTGCGTGCATTTAATGTTCTAGTAAGGTTGTGATTGGCAATTTCTAACATTGTGACAATGTAAAAACAACCTGTGCTTTTAGACGTTTGTAAGGTCAGCGATAACCTTACTGAAAAACCTTAAAAAATGGTTAGAAACTGAGATAATAGGTTTTTAAAAAGAGTTTCTATCATTTTTTATGCAACTTTATTGTCATACAAACCCTAACACAGTATTGCGCAAAGGATTTTTGCCAATTATTGTTTTGGGAAACCCAATAAAAAGATAAAAAGAGAAGTTAACCCTAAGGTTACATACTATTTGGGAAGGGGAGTTTGATTTTTACATAAGTATTATAAGTGTCTGGGCCTCGCAGACCCAGCGCTCGTCCTCGTGGGTTAAGTAAGTCAACCATTCCAAACAGACTGTGGTAATTAACTTAGAAATAGCCTTTAGCCTATCTCCTACCTGTTCTTAACCCATTAATGCCCAACTTTTTATTTGTCTTACATATTTGGTAAAAACGTAGTAAATAGCCCCAAAACAACAGGAAAAATAGTGAAAAAAATTCCACGTTAAAATTTTAATTTCTACACCAAAATAAAAAAACGTCCCTAAAAAGGGACGTCAGGCCCCCGTTGGTTTTCAATATAGTAAACGCATGGTAGAAAACTTTTTTAAAGCCTCAAAAACATCTTCTACCTTTTTAAGTGCAGCAAAAGTGATTTGAACCATACAGTAATATGAATATGAACAAAAAATATTAATTATTTATCCAATTAACTGTAAAATTAACCCTAATTAACGTTATTTGAGCATTTTTTATGCTCTAAAAGACGTTTTTCCCTCCCAAATCTATGTTAATTGCAAATTAATTAAGGTTTTTAATTGAAAAAGGCATTCCTAATATTAAGTATTAATTACTTTTACACAACTCAAATCCATCAGAATATCTCAATTTGTGAAGTTTAAGTCTTTCAAATGCCCATACTTTTTTCATTTTATTTAATTTTAATTGTGCGGAACACGAATTTCTCCCCAAAAATCAAGCATTAGTGGGATGTGCATTAGCAAGCCAGATGATATAAATTGATCTGCAGTATAGAACACAATAATTAGCGACATCTAATTAGAAAAAAAAGCCCAAAATTTAACACAAAAGCGACGTTTTTGGCAATTTTAATGACAAAAAGTCATTATAACTAATAATTATTAAACTTTTAATTAAAATATAACCATAATATATTTGCATAAGTAATAAATAGAGTAAAATAATTTATTCCTTTTAATTAATACAAATTAATTAATTCCTTATAATTTAAAACTTTTTATTAAATTAATTTAGCAGAAATAACACTATTTTCCAAAAAAAAAATAAAGAAAAATAATAAATTGATTAGCTAAAATTAAATTGATTTTATAAATATCAGTTATTTAATTCATTTCATAAGAATCGAACGCGTTTTCATGAAAAAATAAAGGAAACACAAGCATTTCACTATGGGGAAAACCACGGGGGCATTCGTGCCTGACGTCCCTTTTTAGGGACGCTTTTCGACGGTCCAAAATAAGGTCAAGATAAAATATTTTGGAAAATAAAAAAACACCCAAGGGCAATTCAACCGTAACTCACGCTACATTTTTTCCAAAATTGCAATTTCAAATAATTTTTAAATATAGAAATAACTATTATTTTCTTTCTAAAAAAATCATACATATTGAAATTTATGTTAATAATTTAAAATAAGTATTGCGAATCTTTCAAGAATTTTAGTTTTTTAAATATTAATTAAAATAGAGTCGTAACTCACGCTACAAGAAAAAGACATGGATTTATGAGTATAAAATTCAAATTTGTTTTTCTGCTTAAATAGTGTTTCAATAATTCTATATGCTTGTAAGGTGTTTGAATATACTTTCTTTATTCTAAAATAGAAAAAAGTTTTACTGGGAATGCTTTAGAAAATCAGAAATAAAATAAAATATAGAGAGCTGTTCGTAACTCACGCTACAGTACTTCGTAACTCATGCTACATGTGTATAAGCGTTCAGTTATTCATGAATATAAATATAATTAAATTGATTTAAACACTTTATTTCATTTTTACTATAAAGTTTATGAGTATATTTAACAAAAAAGTTGTAAAAACTAATTAATTTATTTTTAATTTTCTAAATAAACTATACATTTTTCATTAACAAATTAACCTATAAAACAAATATTTCTAAATATTGACTTTAAATGCTGACATTCCGATAAAAATAATTTTACACAAAATTTAAGCAATGCAAAACACAATTAGATCAATACTGCATAATTATTCCCTAAAATAATTTGAAAATTTTATTATTTTATTTTTTCATTTTTCTTGATCATGTCCCTGTTCATATGGAATAGCCGCCCAACTGATTTAATGTATAAACAGTAATATATATCAGCATTGAATTTTTTTAAATAACAACTAGGATTTTTAAGCTTTTTCTTTTAAAATAAAAAAAAGCACTTTTCTGAAAAATTCTATCTTCCAACTTTGAAATAAGTGAAACATTTTTAAAATTGTGCTTTCTTCTTGTGTTCTTTATATTCTATGAAGATCAGAGATACATCAGTGCAAATTTTGATTCAAAGGAACAATTATTGTTGAAATAGGAGGATTTTTAAAAAACGTCCCTAAAAAGGGACGTCAGGCAGTAATGGGTTAAATTTGTGAACACTACTGTCAGACTGCGACAAGATAAACTGAAAGCTGGAATTTTACACTTACACAAACTTTGAGTGAACTATAAATATATATTTCTATATACTAATGCAAATTACACCATTGAACATTTGAATACAGCTATTAATTATTGGAAGCCACCGTGGCTAATAGTCATTGCACTGGAGCAGTCCCTGGCGTCACCCCGCATTTGCTAGGGGGAAATATACCACCCCACACCCCACATGGGACGGTATCCGACTCAGACAAATAGAGTTCGAATTGATTCGCGTGTCGTCCCTAATGCAGGTTTCAGACCCTCATTTTCGAGTTGCTCAGAGCCCTTTTGGAGTGACGGCCCACTGCGCAATGGTGAATAATGGAGCGAAAGTAATGAACAATTATGGAGTGGCGCGGCGTTACGGCGCGTTGTCCCACGCAAATGCCCTTGATTTGGAATCACAAGTGGTCTATGGTGATTTATTTCGCATGGATTGGGATGGAGTGGAGGGTTATTTGTCAGGTTTTGGCTGCTTGGAATGGGTCTCATGTTGGAATGTCGAGATCGTGCTTGGTGTTGAAATAGTTTCGAGTTCTCGCAGTTGCGATGGGGTATTCCTGATTGAAGATCGTATATTGTGTATTTGCCATCATATTTAAGCACAAAACTTGAATTTATAAATAAAAATCAGGATATATGATACAATTCAAACGTCTATACTCTGTTCATTTAGAATCGGTCCTTGAGAAATAGTGCTTTCCCCCACGCTAGAAGCGTAACCATAGTTACGCTCTTCGAGCAGCCAATAGTAAGCCTTCTTCGTCACTTTGACGAAGATAGTTGCTATGGTTACCGATCGGTGGTGGTGGAAGGAAATGTTTTCAAGCACCAGTTCAAAATGAACCGAGTATAGTATATATCAAAGGAAACAAAAGGTGACGAAACTATCATTTATATAAAAAAAACGCTATAATATATAATCGTATTTAACATCCAAAAAACAGTATTTAATAATGCAAAATATTTTGCCCCTTTTTCAATAAAAACGAGGGAAAATCTCAGAAAACACAAATTTCGAGATCCCACTCACTTTACAATGATGGCAACCCATTGTTATGAACAGTCCACATTTACAAGATGACGTATAAATTGGAACCTAGAAGTTTGTACCATTAATCCAGAATCACAATACATAGTAAAATCCGATATTTTTGTGCTTTCCGATACCAATATTTCTACAACCTTTTGAAGCTGTTCAATTTACATATTAAATCGACCTGCCATATAACAAAATAGGCGAAAGGTAAAATTTGTCATTATTCTCAAACTTCAATTAAATTTTTAAAAAATTAATTGCAGTGTTCCGAAAATCAATCTATAATCTACTTGATGATTAGTTTGCTTTACACTAGGCATGTAAGTAAACGTGAAACAATTCATAAGTATTATTCTATACAAAAACGTGGATAAATTTATATTGTAATGTATCTTAATTTATATACCTACAAAATTGAGTAAATTTTTCGAATAAAGTGAGTTTAAAACATAATATAAGTCAGTTTAATCTTATTTGCAAATCTTAAAAAGTTTTATTCAAAATACGGCCAGACATCTAATGGCATCGAAAAGTAAAGGAAATAAACTAATTTTATTTGGATCTGCTGCAATAAATCTGTCAGGATTACAACTAGGGTGTAAAGATAGAGGATTAAATTCCACACAAAGCTTATTTGTTTTTCTTTAAATCGGCATTTGTTCATATACTATTTCAGGTACTCATTTTATGATAAGTTAAACCCGACAAACCCAGACTCGCTTTGTATCTTAAGCTCAACTTCTGTATGACATTTTTACTGCAGCTAAAATTTGTATAACAAGTTTTTAAAATTGTTAAGAACTTCAATTATAAAACGGCAAAGGTTGCGCAAACCCTTTTCCAAATGCATGGAATTAATTCAAAACTCAGCTCAATAAATTTACAAAATGTTTAATTAAATTCTAATGCGATAAGAAACTATAGAAGACGATCCATTAAAATTACCGTTTTAATTCCCCCGTTTCTAAGTCGGTTTTCTATCAAAAATGCAATTCACAGTCTCACCCTCTATGAACCCCGATAATGTACTAGATAAAATTAACTTATTATGGCACTTAAAATATTCATATTGAAATATTTCACCAGATTTCTAACATAATAGACGTTAAAATTAATAACGACACCACACAGACAGTACTTAATGTGGATTAAACATTGAATTGTTAGGAAACGAAATTAGATTTGAAGGAAGCATAAAAATAATTTATGTCACCTATTTTAAATGACTCCCTTCGGTCAGTATATTTCGGAAAATTCTTAAAGGCACCAGTTTCCTTACGATGTTTATGAATATCTAAGCAATTCAGTTTAGTTATCAAAGGAAGTCTTCCTAGGTTTAAGAATTTTCTCCTTTACACAAGTTTCAATCCAATTCAGTACAGCTTATGCTTCATAAGTTATATAAAGCTGTTATAAGGATAGTTATTGCTCTTGTTCAGGTTTTAAACTATACATACCCATTATAGAGTAAACTAGTGAATTTATTTGGGTTTATAAACACATTTGACAGAAAAAAAAAGTGATGTGCAGATTTCTAACTCCACTCTCTTCATTTTGAATAGGGGCCTGAAAATATTTCCTTCCTCCACCACCGATTGGTAATCATAGCAACTATCCTCAGATGAAGAAGGCTTACTATTGGCTGCGCGAAGAGCGGAACTATGATTACGCTTCTAGTGAGAGGAAAAGCACTATTTCTCAGGAACCAATTCTAAATGAAAAGAGTGTATAGCCCTTAACTTCTACAGTAACTTAGTGTTATAAATAGTGTTGGTTATAAAAGTAAAAGCAATAAAAAAAGAAAATGAAGTCAAATAACTTAGAACAAAAATTATTAGAACTATAACGGAAATTGAAATTATAATAATTGAATTGACAGTGAACGGAATAAATAGAACATTTCTAGCCAAAATAACGTTCGGTCTTTTCGATATACTAAAAAAGAGTAATAAATTTTTTTTAAATATTATTTACATGATAGAACGTTTGGTAATTTTTCTACTGATAGCTTTAATTTAGGGGTCACTATATCAGTGGTATTTTAAGATCTTTTAGATCGTGCTCATAATAAAAGAAATAACCTTACTTTAGAAAAAAATGAACAATATTTCAATATACAATGCGAGGTTTTGATTTCGTTCACCCAACTTTAGGAAAGGCTATTATTCTTCAAGTGCGACTTAAAATTTCACCTTTTAGAGATTTTCAATATCGTATTTTTCTTCCCGGTTTCATACAAGAATAATCAGAAAGCTCTCTTTACGGTGCCCCCTCAAGGCAAATCCGTTTAACAAAAAAACCCAGCACTTTTACACAATGAAAAAAGCAATTAACGATCCATACCGAAAGAAAATACATCACACGTTATCTCAGCGGTTGAAAAACGGAAACATATACCCACCCAAACAACCAAAAAAACCTCACCTCTCTCAGTCGGCGAAATTTTCATTAACAGTGCGAACACATCGGATCCTATTGTTAAGCAGCATCTGCAAAAAGCCGCTTTTTGACAAATGACAAGAGCACGTATACAAACGATTTCCTATAATCACACACACAGCCGAACCGGTCCCAATCTCTGGCTCTAATATGCAGAACCATGTCATCCATCAAAAAAAGATGTTCTTTTTTTGTTTTGTTTTTTGCAAAATGGCTTTTGCTTCTGTGATATCCTTTATCGCATTCGCATCTTGCACCCGCATATGAACAAAACAAGTAGCGAATTCCTGTTATTTATTGCATTGAGTCGCGATAAAACATATTTTTGAGCATTTTATACCCGGCGAATGTGTGTGTGTAGGAGAGACTTTCTGGTGAGCGATATTTTCTTCTTGACGGTTCTTTTTATAACGACATTTTCCGCTTGAAATCTGTTACTTGGCACCCTTCATTTCTCTGATACTCATGGAATTTTCCTTTCCAGCAGTTTTTGGTTTTCATATTTCATTGTAGTAGAGTTGAGAAAAATGAAATATCGATAACTTTTTCGTGGAACTCCCTCGGACTTTGAGACCATGGTAATATTGCCTCTGAAACACTTAAGGAAGATCGTGCGGATTTTTTGTAGTAGAAAGACAGGTCAGAAAACAGTCAACAATTTTGTTTTTTGTTTAGGTTGGTAATATTTCAAAATTTCTCTCAAAAACTGTATATTTGACAGTTTCTCGAGAGCTTAGAACAGAAAAATGCAAAATAATCGCTGTAATTAACTGATATCAAAGTTGGCAAGAGTTTTTTTGTTCTTTAGATTATAAGGTATTGGTTGGTAGGGCTGGGTTGCTAGTAACAATCTTATGATATAAATTTTTAGCAGCGGAGGATTTATACTTTTTGCTTTTTAAACAGAATGGTGCTTTAGAGACAACATTAAGTGGTCAAATTTAAAAAGTAATCTAAGGATGTCACACAACAAAAATATAGATAAATTCAAAGTATTTTCCTCTTATAATAGAAAATTGTACAAAATGAACATGCAAATGGAAAACTGCTTTAATATTTAAAAATATATAGGGGAGAGTGTTGTACCTCTGGACAAAAATCTTGTTTGGATTTTTCTAAGACAGGTAAAATCACATTTTGACCATTTAAAGTGCCCAACCTATAGTCCTAACCTTTGTGAGTACAGAGATATTTTTTAATAGCCAAAGTCTTGAAAATTGTATTTTTAATCATTTATAATAACATGGAAAAATTTTTGTCCAAAGGTACAACAACCTGTTGTACCTATGGACAGACCCAGTTGTACCTGTGGACACCCTTAAAAAGGGAAATTTTAGTTGAAAAAAGCTAAGAATTAATATTTGTATTGATGCATTATCTTTTAATAACCTATTTCAAGCCTTTTTAAAATTTAAAATAGATTTTTTAAAGTAATGTAGTTTTAGATCGTAAATGATCATTAAAACGAAGTTGAATGATAAAAGTCTTGATTTTTTTTACCAAAAACACAAAAATCACATGGTATTTTCAGATCAGAATTTAAGATAATAGTTTCATCAATCATGCTGATTGATCTGACAACTTCACTGATCCCCCCCCAAAAAAAACAATTCGATCAACACTTAGTTGTGCAAGCATTTGGTGGTAATAACAATAATAATTTGGTGGTAAATCTTCTTCAGTGGAAATTTCAAGTTTTTTTAATCATCACACTTAAATGCGATAGGGTTCTTAGGATTTTACACCATATTTTACATTAAATTCCAAGTAGAATCATAAATTTAAAAAAGTAGTTAAGATCACAAAATATTTGATTTTTCATCTAAAATTCACTTGAAAATAATCGCTGACAAATAGATTACCATTTAGAATTAATTGAACATTTATTAAAATGTATTTAGTTAAATGAAACCTGATTCTAAAACGCCGATTAGCTACAGACACCCACAAGAATGTGTCCGTAGGTACAACACTTATGGTGTCCGAAGGTACAACATGAGGTGTTTTTGCATTCAAAGTTCTATAAAAGATAAAAGAATTGAGATCTGACGATTTCTAATATCAAAAATAAAAGTTAAAATCTCGGGGATTCCCCCCATGTATACCATTTTATCATGTCATAATTAAAGTGGAAGAAAAGAGTTAATGTAGTGATGCACTAAAAAAAACTTTGAGCACCTAAAAACAGTAAATTTATTATATAAAATTTAAATAATATTTTAAAGAGCTGATTTCACGTTAGCATCTAGATAGAATCTGTTTACATTCAAAATCGACCCCAAATTCAAATTTACATTTTTTCCCGAATTTTAAAATGAGGTGGCTGAAGGTACAACCGTCCGTAGGTACAACACTCTCCCCTATACTTTATAAACTCAATTACTGAGAAAATTTGTTATTAGAAAGTTACACAACATAATATTTTACAAATTCTAAATCGAATATGATTAATATGCATTACGTATATAAAGTGAATCACGTAATTAATCAGCTGACAGTTTGATGAAAAAATCCATTGGAACCTATGCAACAATAAAAATGAAAAAAGTAAATATTATTACGATTGGGTTATTGCTGTTATTATTAGAACCTGGATTTGATATAAGTGGAGCTAAAGTTTGATATGGTCAAAACGATTAAAAATAACACCTTTAGCACAAGATCAAGGAAAAATAAACCTTTTTAGTACACTCTTCTTTATAACAAAGTATTTCTTCAAAGTGTTAGGTCAAAATTTATGATAATTTAATGCAGGTATTATTTGCATAACGTTTCAATCAAATGTAATCATTGCAAAAAAAATTCATAGTTTAAATATTGCTATGCATAAGAAACCCATTATATACACAAATAAACCAACGCCTGAGGGAAATATGTTACGAAATTATTAAAAGCAAAAAAATCTTAACAAAACGTCTAAATAAACCTTTAAATCCTTTATATGGTAATTCAAAACTACAAAAACAAGCCCTTGAGCATTAAAGAATTTATTTAAAAGCGTATTAGAAAAAATCCCATCGCCGGTTCAAGTTTCTACACGGAAAATTTCAAGTTTCGAAACTTTTATATGCAAGGTATATACCCTGTCCATAAAAAAGCTTAGGCATCGCCTGCATCTTACCCATCTCCGTTGAAAAGGAGAATATTCTTCTTTCCTCTTCCGAGAGTGTTACACCCCGTACGCCATTTAATATATATTCCAAGGACTTGAAAACGGTATCCCATTTCATGTTTGTCACGTTTCCAAGGTTCTAAATTTTGCTCTTTTCGCCTAGAAAGGGTATCCTTCTCCGAACGGTGAAATGTGGAAATTTTATAACCACATGGTTAAAATAGAAGAGTTTTTACGGTTGTTGAGCGATTTTGTTGATGTGACCTGATGGGAATATTAAACGGGTGAACTTTAAAGGGACTCTGTGTGGCACATGAAATTCAGCAGGTAAGGTGTTTGGCTTTAAAGTTGTGAGGTTGTCTGTCTCACATATTTTTTAAAAGAAATGTTCGGTTTAATTGGCATAGCAATAATGTTATGAATTTGTGATTTTCCGTATTATTGTAATAAGTTTGTATTTACGTGATTTTATGATATCATATATCTATAGTACTATCAGTGATGATTGTGGAAAAGTATGTTCGACTAAATAATTGAAAATGTGTATTTAGGTAGTTTCCACAAAATGAAGAGGTTATATATAATATTTTTATTTTTCTTATATTGGGCTTAACTTCTAAGTGCTATCATACTCTTAAGATAAGTTAAGTTTGATATTTTGAATAATCACGGGATTTTCGATTAATAAAGAAATAATATTTCACTCATAAAATCAAATATACTAGACGAAAATAATTTCTTCAATGGTACTGTATAAATAAATTCAAATTATTCATTCAGAGTTATCAATATTAATTAAGATTGATCAAAGGTCGAGCATCAACTTTTTCATTTACAAACATTTATGTTAAACTGTCTTATGCTAAAATTGTACTGTAATGTACATTTATAAAAATAACCCATAGTAAAAATAATCTAATGTTCTTATAAATATATTAAGTTCAGTAAAGTACGTAATTAAAAATGATCGACGAACAAATAAAAAAACGTTTATTTTTCTTTGTCTTTCGGACTGCACTACTACTAACATTATACTACTCCTTTTGATATAAGGTAAATGTGGGTATAGTGGACACTGTACTAATAGTGGCCACCTAGCTGATTAATTTTAAAGTGAACGAGCTAGGGGCACCAAACAGGGTCAAAATTCATAGGCATAGTAGATTGTGCAATCAGGTAAGCTGGAAAATTACCACCGATACCACAGATCAGCATGGGAAGGATGTTTAAATATTTGAAAATAACAACATCGACCGAGTGACTGAAATTTGATTTTGTTGCGCGTAGGGAAACTGGTATTTCGGAACTGATTTTTTTTTTGTATTTATTACCATTTGATTGACTTTTAAATTTATATTAAGATAAAAAAGAGTGTATGAAATGATACTGAATAAAATTTATTTGAAAATGTTGACTTTACGAGGATGGGGTGGCCACTTTACCAACACGTAATCTTAGATTTTCCAATAGCGGCCACCTCAATGGCTTCTAATAGAAACTTATATAATATTTAATTTGAATCAGTTTTTCTTCATTAACTGTGGATTGTGCTTTAAAATGAGTGTTGTATTAATTTGGTTTCATTCTGGCTTCGAAAACCAAAGTTTCTAAAAAATTAAATTACATGCTAAATTCCTCTCAAATCAGCTACATGCTACAGCGTAGGCTTTGGGCTGGGAACTATCAAGTCTGTTATTCTAAATTAAATAAAGATAATTTAATTTGATCTAAAATATATTTCGTTGAAAAGGCAGATTTAATCAGAACAAAACATCTATAAACATCTGTACATACTTAATTTTATGCATGAACCACTTCATATAGGCATGGAAAGAGAGGTTTCCACTTTAGATACAAGAGGTGTCCACCATAGAAACAACAGCTACATCTATGTGGCCACTATAGATGCAATTTGGAGTACTTTTTAAAAATTAATTAAAAATACTTCATCCAATCTAATTAAAATTTTTAATGGTAAAATCGAAAGAAGGAGATCCAATTAACCTAAAAATAGGAAAACAGTTTCCAAGCAAATAGGTTGGTATTTATTGAGAATTTAAGCAAAAATTTTCCTTAAATTGTCCACTATACCCACATTTACCTTAATTAAATAAATTATTTCTTAAGAAAACTCTGGGGAATTCATTGTCACCTAAATAACTCCACATTATAATAAAAACAACAGAAATAAAAATTTATTCCCACAGTTGTAACTTCTGATTACAACAAATGCGTTTATCATTGTGTCTGCCGACTGTAAACTGCAACATTGTATGTGTGCAGCAGCTGTTCCCTTCCCTTTAATCAATCATCAAACTGTCGTCGAGTGACGTCACTTCAGAACCGATCATTCACTATTATTTCTCCCTTGTATATCGATACTACACCAGAGAGCAATACGGTGATATGCCACTGACAAGTTCCTACTCTTCCTCAGACACGGCGAAGCGTGTCATTGCTTGCAGTTCTCTTATTTGGTAAAAATAGTAATGAGTTGCTGTGGATGGTACACAGCTTTGCTCTAACTAAAAGTAGTTTTTATTGTGTTCGGTTGGCTTCAGGAAGATAGAATGCAAATTTCGTGGTTGTCTTTTGGTGTATTTAAAGGGCTACTTTCGAAATGGGTCATTGATCAATGTTATGGTTGGAAAATATCCAAATGTCGATGTAAATAATTTATAACAGTAGTATAAGCGTGCTTTTTGGAAACATAAAAAGTATTTCACTTCAACCTTTTTTATGGGTATTTTAGGACACCTTCATCAAATGGAATTTAAATAGTCACTGATCAATCTATAAATGCAAATGCTAGTGTGGATATAGATTATGATAAATAGAAAAGGTTAACTTTCATATTTATCATAAAGTCAATAAAGCACCCTATTTATATTTCAGATTCATGTTTAATTCAGTAGCAGTTAAAGGTTTTATTCTTTAAAACTGTTACGGAATGGTTTTGGTTAGTAAAATAAATAGTAATATTAAAATGTAATTCTGATTTGATATGTGAAATATAGTTGGTTTGGGCATTTGGGAGGAATATCATTGAGTTTACTGAAGTAAAAATATTGAAGCTGGAAATTAAATGAAATATAAGCATTTTAATTTTCTCGGCTGGAATGTCATTAGCATTCACGGGAATTTTGATTTCATGGCATCCCTGTGTCTTAATATTAAATACTCACTATAGTGATGCGAACCCTATTTGAAAATTGATTTTTGTTTCGCAAAACTAATGAAACTGAAACAAATAAAACTAAAAATTATTAATTTTTATATTAATTACTCCTTTTTATTGAATTTTACTCACAATTAATGTCATTAAACATGTGTAGTATAATCCATTTTAAACTATTACTTCACATTTTCATTAAAACATTTTCAGAAATTGATTCTTTACAAAATACTTAAACGCCAGAGATTAAAACCGCCAAAAATGTCTTAAAAAACGGGTCGGTGATAATATGGATTATACAGCATCTGCTTCCATGTTCGATGTGGCGTTTCTGAAAGCATACTTTCTTATCCTACAGGGTAATATTTCCACCAACAAATAAGATCGAATGCAGAGAGACTGACAATCCATTGTTGGAATGATGTCCTTCCAACGAACCAATCAACGCTCTCTCCTAAACTTTACTTTGTTTAACCGTTACTTTCTTTAGTCGCCCCAAAGTTTTCATACAGGTTTAACGGTTATCTCGGACGCTTTAGGCATGAAAGGGTTAAATTGAAAAATATGCGTTCCCAAATGACCATATGCGGAACGAAAAACGTACCACAAAGAGCATACAGCTGTCTGAATCAGCGCAAAATAATTACAAACTAAAATGGCAGAAACCCAAAACACCCAGCACAACAAATTGTACCCTTCACCATACATAACGACCATCTCTCCAACGCACCACTGCCACTATTAAAAGAAATCATCCAATGTATCAAGAAAGATACTACTACAGGTCAGCAATAGTCGAATTCCTTCACCGGCGCCTTGTCTGATGTCGAGGTACCTCGACACATCTTCCAGCGTTGACGAGGTTAATGCTTCTCCTCAAAGACTTACACCTTCGCCTAATGACACTTGCTTTTCCAGACTTGTTACAATGACATTATTATTATTATGGGAGCGGCATTCGTTCATTGTCATTCCCATGCAGTGTGGTTGTGAGTGATGATAACGAATACCAAGCCATTAAGATGAAGTGCGTGTATTTCGGAAAATGTTGAATTTTATGATTTGAGATTAAAATTATCGGTAGAGGGAATTGCTTTAGACGGCGTTCATTGCGTATGTATGTTCCGGAATTTATTTCCATCTAAATAGTGCTTTGTGTTATTAGAGTTAAATAATTGCCAAAGTTTGTCCTTACATGTTTTACATATATTTGCCTATTAATTTATAACTCGTTAGTTCTGCATTAACACTTTCTTGGTGTTCATGGGATAAGTAGGATAGTTTAGTAGATAACTTTTTAATTGTTATGTGTGTCTAATATAACTGAATTTAGTATTTCATTGGTTAATACTTCATACATAATAACTGAATATTTTTTTAAAGAATGCATAGATATTGCTCCTTAAATTATATATTATAAAGATATATATTGCTCCTTAAATTTAAGTTTAAATATGGGCCAATGAAACAGAATTTTTCCTACTTATTAAACTTGTATTTTCTAGTTTTTAAATTTCATCAAAAACAATTTTGTTTTAAACTTCAATATTTCATTTTTTTTCTTATGAAACATAATTTCACATTTAAGCAAGGTAATTAATCAGAAAGTAATTAAAAAATACATTTTAGTTGTTTTAAGTAATGTCTTAAGTAGTTTATAGGATTTCTAAAATTAGTATATAAGATTTAGATAAAGAACTTTTAGTCCCATACTTAAAACTGTTTTTCATTCTTAACTCAAAGAAAGTAATAGGAAGTTTTTTATTGGAATTTTAATTGTTTACTTGCAACTATATTCGTCTTACTGCTTAATGGAAAAAAAAATATTTAAATATCGGATATCAAAGTGTGAAAAACAATCCTTTTTTAATTAACTCATTGAGAAAAACTTTTCGAAAGAAGGCAATCAACTAATCGGAATTCGTAGCACCCACTTCTAAGGACATGATAAATAATTCATACTGAATTATATATCAGTATCACGCAGGCAAGATTAAGAAAGTCTTAGATTGTAAGGTTTTCAATTATAGTTGCTTGTTCATGAAAATAATCCTAATTTAAAGTTAAGAAGATTACACAAAAGTGTTGTTTATTCATAAAAAAGCTTTTCGGAGAAGAGCTGAAGTGCATCACATCAAACAAGTTTTCTATTTAAAGTTTAATCTAGGCAACGTAAAAGTTTGCTTTTTGGTATACATAACCTCATCAAATATGTTTCTATGATGTGTTTTGTTTTATGCTATGGCTTATGGTTAATGTAAGACTAATGCAATTGTGTTTCATCGTTTTAACTTTTTTGTTGTGTATTGATTAAGAGAAAGTACGCCTCTCTTGTTGTTGATTCACTTTTTCATAAGTTGTCATTTTGAGCGTTTTTCAAACATAAAAATAATTTTTTCAAAGCTTCCTTAATAAAGTACTAATTTTTACTCAAACATTGTAACATATTTTATAAATCATGATTAGAATGTTTATATTTTTAATATATAAATCAGGGGTTCTCAAACTTTTTAACATCGCGACCCACCTTTGAGAAATAAAATCTAACACGACCCACCGACTCCAGTTAATTATAATTAACTGAACTGAGATACTTATATCATGCCCCCCACAGAATTTTAACTTCTCTGACTGGGGGGGTGTTCACAAGGGGGGTCAAAAATATTTTTTTACATTTTCCCCGGGGCACAGCGACAAAAAGGTGCCAAATGGCCTCAAACTAACATGTGTGAAATATTATTCCATTACGATAACTCTTTTTGCCTCCGGATTGACGTCAAAGCTTCGATTAATATAGTAATTTCATGTAAAAATGGACAAACGAAAATCGGACTTTTACCTCGATTAGACGAATTTGTCATGAATGTAAACGAGCGAAATGATATAAAAATCCTCATTAAAGACTATAAAATAATTAAAATTGAAACCAGAGTTGATATACTTGAGTTGTAATCCAACGTATTTGGAAGTATCTCAATGATTGGAACTGCCAATCAAAGATTTCTTTCTGGAATCATAAAAATGTGCGAAACCTTTATTCCCAGTTGAGTATATAGGATGGTAAAAAAATTAAATTAAAAAAAAATGGAAATGTCAGAAGAGGGGTACCTTTAGTGGGTTATATAGAAGTACGTCCAACTTCCTACCAACTTGGACGAAAAGTAGACCAAGTTCGTCCCATTTTGCTGTCTGGGAAGATTTCAACCCCCGGAGGATATTCGGATAATATATAAAGGTTGAGGTTTTCTTTGAAACTGCAGTGGCATATTAGGGATAGTCCCAAGTGTCCCCGTAGGAGTCCTTAATAATAAAAAATAAATTGAAAACATTTCTGAAGAGTCAAATTTTGAAATATTTTCTTAAGAAGAGCGATAGATCAGCGTTTTCAGCTCAAAGCTTAGTATTATACTAAAAATTTTTAAATTAGCTACATAATTTTTAGAACTTAATTGTGTTTAAATCTGAAAATGCATTTATTAATAAAACAGAGATATCCCAAAAGAGCAATAAACAAGGATCACCAGTGAGTAAAAATATTTAGAGTAAGCGTTTAAAATAATCACTTTCATTCCATACTATTTATCACCTTGGGAAGAAAATACCGCACAGTAACCTGATCTTATCAATTACATAAATGAATTCTAATAGATTGAGAAGTTATCTTTCACTGCGACTGTTATAAACCATAGAATAAATAAAAGCCGCCCAACGTGTTGTTATCTTCACCATGACTGTTTATCATTGAACGACTGAAGGGACTCCCTTTAATATTTATAGTGCATCCAACTCTTCAGTACCGTTCGAGGTCAACATCCAGATATTAGAAATAATTTATGGGGGATGCTTCGGGGAAAATTGGTTTTCTTTCAGCTACTGGAAGCGAATAGTGGATAAGAAAATGGATGGCGTTATAGTGAATTATTTTATTGTGGGTTTAGAAGAGGTATATGGGAATTTTGTTTTATTATGGTGGTTTTAGTACACAGACACCCTTGACATCTTAATATATAAAAAATTAAGGGGTGTTTTTGGTTTGTGAAGGGAAATGTATGTAAGATGAAATTAAGGTATTAAAAATACATAGATAGTTTATTGGCTAATTTATAAGTTGCTATGAAACCAATAAAAACCACATATTTTTGTGCGTGATTACTGCTTTTGATGGAATTATCCAAATGTTTTTCAGTTTAGTGGGGCTGTGATCAGATATTTCAGGACACTCATTTTCTTTATATCCACCCTTCTTTGATTCTACGAGAAGCTGCTGTAAATATAAAGGTGCGAAATGGAATCTTTTGAAACATTCAATATACTACTATCTGAAACCAAATTTTATTAGTTAGCCCTCACCCTTATTAGATACGTGTTTGATGTATTAGACGTAGATTTTTCTGCATGTTCAAACTGAACAAAAACAACTTCAAAAATTTCAAATCTTAACACGATTCACTGCGATTTAACTGCAATACTTTTAGCGAAACATTCTATTTTTAATTTCATTAATTTTTTATTTATTAAGACAAATGGGAGGTGTGGCATGGGTACTATTTCAAAAATTTACAAACCATTGTGTTAGTCTTAATGAGGTTGTGCACGGTAAAATTTGTAAGGTTATTAACCCTTTTAGTCCTGACTGCATCAATCCATTACACAGGATTCAATATAAATCCGGGCAGCTTAGGAAGAAAAGGGATATATTGATTATTGTGTTTACCTATAAATTTTTAGATACTTAGTTTTTTTTTTCAATCGCTTTATTAACTCAAAATTAATACCCTTAACGGCGCTCGTTTAAAGCGAAGAACTTTAAGAACATGCCGTTTATATACAAACAACATTAAGCCTATTCAGCCATTCAGATCCCGAAAACATTAAAATTCACACGGACTTAATTTTTAGAATAATAAATCAAACCATCCTTTGAATAAACTTAACATTTGATAAAAAATAAAAAAACTGTACATTCCCTTTATGTATTTCAAACCATAAATCAACTCAAAAATTCGATGAAAAAAACATAACGACAAAATAAAACATACACCCCCCAAGTCCACAAAAACCCCATCACTTTACATTCACTCCACACCCCCAACACCAATATACACCGTGCATGTACAAGAGCCCCAAACAACCCGAATCACAGACAAGCATCACCCCCTTCCCCATTTCAAACTCCCATTCCCCCTTCCATAAGCATAGATTCAAGAGATCCGAGCCGTCGTCGTGTTAAGAGCCCTCCCATCGTCGTCTTGTTTTCGCTACCTTGGATTCCGTGTTTGTTCTTGGGGAACAGATCGCGCAATTAGTTTTGCTGCTGTTGAATACAGAGGCGCTGGATTGTGAACGGGGGCCGAATGAGCTTCTCCGAGGAGACAATACCAAAGAAATGACACCGTTGTTCGGAGGCGGCTAACTTGTTTAGTTCGACTTATTCTTCTCCTTTGGTGACCTCGGTTGTTTGGGGAGAGGGTCTTAAGGCGATAAAAATGCAGTCGGATACTTGTTTGTGGGTATTTTTACCATGGTGATTGATTTTCAGGGGGAAAGGATTCCGGGAAGCTATTTGTTTCCTTAATGAATATTTGAGTGTTATTTGGTAACGAATATGTGATGTGTTTCACGTTGCTTGATGCGGAATATTATCCATTTAAAGTTTACAAATACAAATACAAATTCAGTCGACCAACTACAGGCGTAAGCCCAGCAAGGTTGGTCTTGTCTTTTTAACCTAAACTACCGGAATCCCAGTAACTGTCAATTTTCCTCTTGAACTCGTTTACCCCACTTGAATTTACAATTGCTTCAGGCAACAATTGTTTCAGGTTTACAGAATGAAAAATATTTCTAATCAAAGGGAATAACGATATTTTTCGGAATAAAAGGATTAATCCAAAGTTATTTCGTTAAAATAATATCAAAGGGGTCAGACTTTAATATAATTCAATCACAAAACGAAAGGTTCAAATATTATTTCTCTAAAATAAAAACTCAAACTAAAAATAAGTTTAGATTCCATATCATTCCTAAAGAAAAAAAAATATTGTAAAAATTTGAAGAGGAACACTGGGATTCTAAAAACACCTATTCGTTTTGGAAGATGGTATATTTTCAATATTTTCTCCCAGATGTATCATATTTTCCTCTCACATTCGTTTACTCTTTCTCTTTATGAATGCCTTAGGAGTCCTTTGAGTTTTATACATGAAAAAATATTAAAAACAGTATTTTTAGTATGCGGTTGTATTTTCCTATTTGATTCAGATGTGAGTCTGGCTCTTTCATTTTTTCTAAGGTTCTGATAATTTTTTATAAATTTGGAGTGACTATCTCATTCAGTATACATGTATTATTTATGTTTTAGTTCGTGTTTTTAATTAATTAGAAATATAGCTGTGTTTATATTCTTTTGTAATGTATCATTTTGTTATGAAAGTTAATTTTTGTATTTTTTGAATGAATCATTTACTATTATTTGAAACTCAAAATCAATGTTATAAATTTACCATGATTTTTTTTAGAACTGGGAAGGATACTTTATTTCAGTAAAATAATCGACTAATAAGGTTAATATAATTTAGCATTAAACTATTTGTATAGTTCCCCTGAACATTTGAACGACTAACTAAGACTTAGGGAAAATACTATCGAGTTCTTTAAAGTTGTTGAGGACAATACATCTATATGATTGCAGCACGAAGGGGAGTAGAAACTCAGGTGTTCCATATTACCCGACTATTCCATATTACCCTCCTCTCCTCTACACCTTTGAAAGAACATTAGAAAATGCAACACAGCGTATTGCTTCCTTTATTAATTTTGATTCTGTTTTCAAAATGCAGATTTTTATTTTAAACTATGAGGCATTCTTAAATGAGACAGATTTTTAAGAAGGATAATTTTTAAGAGAGAGATATTTTCACATTAGAAAAAAATTAGAGGGGGACCCTTTTAACTCCCTTATTTCAAGGTTTCCCCTTCATTTCAAGGTTTCTTTTCACCCCCTTTCTTTTCTAAAAAAATGGGAGTAAATATTCAAACACCCGTGCACCCCCGGCAGAACTGAATATCGAAAAGTCCCGAAATTACTTTCTTAAATATATCCTTGTTGTTGTTGTTGTTGTTGTTGTTGTTGTTGTTGTTGTTGTTGTTGTTATTGTTGTTTAGGTCACTTCATAATATCAGTATTGGTATTGTTTTCTTCCAAAATATAAAATTGTGTTTATGCTCGGCAAAAAACAGGTTTTGGAATTTTTAGACACCCTAAAAATTCGATTATCCTAAATTTGAAAAATGCTTTTCTAGATATTGTTGCTAGGTACCTGCCTCAGAAATAAAGATCTGGAGTTATTTGGGACGCTTCTAGACTAAAAAACGTAGAAACACACCAAAACCATCTGTTGGTCAGAAAAAAGAAATTTCGAAAAATCCCTTCTAAGTGCGCATAAAAGATCTTCCATCTCACCAAGTTTAGAGTGTTTAGCCCCGGTAGATTTTGTGGAAGAATGAGTGATAAAGCTCTTTTATTATTATAGACTACGTTACTAGAAAAAGTTGTAAAAAGTTGGGATTTTTCTAAATCATACTGAAAATTAGAAAAGCAGTGATAACAAAAAATTTATTATGGTTTAGTTTGTATTATTGGTGTATTTCCTTTCTATAAATGAGTTGATTTAGGTTTTTTGCAGGGAAGGTAAGTTAAGGAATCAAATTTTGTTGAGTTTAATTGTTGCGTACTTATTTTTCTCCCATATGTATTAAATGTATTCCAAAGTATTCCAAAAGTATTAAATGTACTGCATATACTTCTAAATATTATATATAAACACACATTTTTGATATAAGTAAACAAATTGTGCAAATATAGAGTACCTACAGTTACGTTTGAAAAAAACGTATTACACCCTCGTGATATAGCATAAAATGCATATATTTTTACATTTTTTATTCGAGTACAAACACGTGCATCGTATATGAATACTATATTAATAAATAAAACATAACTGCTCCAAAAACTTATCTATCTTACTAACACATATAAAATGAATTTACCTATAAAAAGTTTTTTTCTTTTACTTCTATTATAATACCAATTCCTTCAGAAAAATAATATGATTTGAAAGATAAAAGAGAGTTGAACCCACATTTTTGACTTGAACTTATTAAGGTACCCTTGCCTTAGCAATAAAAATGTACTGACATTTGAACTCAGCAATTACAACATATTTCAAAAGAGTACCACACGATTTTCACACTGAATACCCGAAGGTAATAAACGGTTCCATCATAAACTTCTTATCTACATAAGATAAAAAGTAGCTTCTAAAATTTGATGCATTAAGTGATAAAGTGATTCATAGGTATCAGTACCATATACGTAACGAACATACTAATACTTAGATCAAATCTGCCTTTACGCTTTAAATCTATAAAGGAAAAAGCTCATAACTTCGTTTCGGAATTTTATTGCATTAGACTTCTGAAATACTGAACATGTCCCGCAGGGAGTTAGGAACCAAAAAGACTGCTTTGCAAATTCTACCCACTCTTCATTTAAACCACAGACTGTAAAAGTAAGAGAAAGAGAAGAAAGCGAATTCTCCCATCCAATGGGAAACAGGAATTGTATTCTATCGGGCATTAAATCTTTCTCGAACGCCGGCACACTCTTGGAAATAGATGTCTGGACTTGCTTTCCTGAAATTGGCAACGCTAAAAATACTCGTCCCTTGTCTCTGCTTTTAACACTATTGGATGAAACGGTATCAATTTTGAATTCGTGAAAAAATTTGGACGTTTTGTGGAATCTGAAAAAAATATGTTAAATTTGTTTTATTATAAAAAGAACTTGCATCTTTAAACAATCTGTTTGTAAGTTGCTATTATTACAAAAAAATTTTAAATTTGAAATAATTACCATCAAGGTATCATAAATTAATTAAATAAACATTTATAATTCACACAGCAGACCATAAGTATCTTATATCGTGTTCAACTTTGTTCCTTTATTAACAATAAGAATATTTTATGTCTAGGTCTAGATAGTTATCAGTATGTTTCACAATACACATAAACAAATAAACTCTTTAAAATATTATATTTACTCATTTAAAAAGGAATGGCATATTAAAATTAACTTGATATAAAGTAAATTATTTACATTAAAAAAACTAAAATACAATATTAATTTTCCGTAAGGTACAGTCAAAAGAATAAGCCATCCTTTTATTCCAACTCTTTGTTTCAACAATTTTCTTAGTTTTACCTTTTTCAATCCTAAGTTGCCCGAGATTACCATTGAATCCAATGGGAAATTTGGGGCGGCTAGGTCTGAAAGGATTAAATGCTATTTGTTTTTATTATGGGTCAAAAAAATTTACTTACACTCATAACAAAATATAATGAACTAATATTTTTAAAAATATATGAGACTACAGGAAATTGATTATTAAAAAATCGATTGATAGTGGATATGTATCTTCGAGGTCATAGAAATCAATAGTGGATAGGGTTGAAAGAAAAATAAGTATAATTAGTTAACAAAATTAATAACACTTAACCTTAAAAATAAATTAAATCCTAAGCTTTAAATATATAAGTTTGAAACTTTTAAATATAACATGGAAATTTCTCCAGAAAGCTTTCACTGAATTCCGACATTTTCGAAGTGTTACCAAAATTGAAGGTATCAGCGTAGATTTTATTTTTGCGAAAACCATAATGAAAACCTCAGGTAGACCCACCAGGATGTCTATATAAGTGACGGGTGTTGGAAAGGAAGTCAATTTGGAAGCGGGCGGGGCTTAGTGTCACAAAATTCAAGCGAAAAATGAGGGTTTTCGGATACTAGGTGACGGCTTCAGGAATTTTCGGCTTTTTGTGGTCTGGCGAGGTAAATGATTTTTGTCAACAGCGTCAGGGAAAAGTGAATAAAATAGAGGGTGACGCGTGAAGCTTTTGTCAAAATAGTTCGGATGAATTATTCGCAATTTTTCTTTCAACCTGTTCTTTTTTACCTGTTTGTGTCATTTCCCCCCTAAATATTTAGTTAAATATCTATAACTTTTTACTTTATATAATTAGGGATCATTCAAATTTGTTTGTAACATTGAAGATGGAATTGAAAGATATTAATGAGGTATTCTCACGTTTTGAGATTAAATTTTATTAAAATAGTAGATAAAAAACCATGAAAAATAATGAAGTTTACATCAAGTATTTTCGCAGCCTAGTTTCTGAGATATAAATTTTTGAAATTTCGTTTTTTGTTTGGGCACGAAAACACTTTCGAATCACAAATCATGCGCTGTGAGGTCACATCCTATAGAAGCCCGTTTTCTGATAACGTGACTTTTCTGATGTTTTGGCAAAAATAAAATTGAATTTTAAATTATTTAAAACATATTTTATGAACTTATAAATCAGAAATTTGGGAGTTTTAGACCATAATGTATCGAAAAAGTAAAAATCAAGCAAATCCCTCACTCATGCAAATACCTCATTTAAAAATGAAAGACTTCCTGAGGTTTGCAAACATAACAATGTGTATTAAATATTAAAATCAAATATACATATTGGAACAGTTCTATATTACTACTATATTCATATTAAATACCAATTTTTAGCAATATAAATGGATTGATTCAATATTCTTATTGCAAATTCGTGGTACAAGTTGTGCTTAAAAGCTCTTTTAATCATTAGAAACTTTGTTTAGAATTTTAAGTTTCATTTTCTATTTAATGTGCTTTGAACAATCGAATAATTAATTTATAATTTGGATAAACAAAAGATATAAATAAATTATCGGAACAAATTTTCTTTCTGAAAATAAGCGTTTTGTAAAATTTGAAATTTGTCTTGAATATTTACAATAAAAGAATGATATATATCTTCTTTGATAAACAAACCTCAACTTTTTTGTTAGATATGTTAGACCAATGCTTTATTTTTAGAGCAATTTTTTTTAGTTTTAGCAGTTTTAGTTAAGTAAACAACAATATATTTGAAATAAAAACTTTTTTTTACTTTTTTTACAAAATGGTCATACCATTCAACATTTGAATACACGACGTTTCTAATAATAATACTCCTCCACAAAAACTTCTCACATTTATAAAAACTAGCATCCATTTTAAAAAACTCCAGCAAAATCCTCTGATATTTAAACATCAACTTCCCGCTACTTTCAAAAAGCACTTTGATAGACATTTAATCCATTGATCCGTCTCCATTTACCCCCATTATGATCCCTAATACTCGGCTACCGTTACCGATTAAAGTTTCAATGTCATTAGGCTTGTGGATCACCCTCCATCTCTGCATGAATTATGGAGATTTCAATTATCAATTCATGTATGCAAACATCTGCCTTGTTCACTGAGTCTATCAATACCTCTTGAGAAAGGGCTGCAGTAGATACACAGTTTACGTTACTACATACGTAGGAAATATGAATGTCCATTGAACTGGAAGTGACTAGATTTTAGGATGTTTGTTCTGCACTAAAGGTCCATTCGTTTAAGGATATTTGTGTTTGAATTAGTCATAGTATTAAGCATATAAAGCATGTGAGCTAAAACACTCTAGGGATAGATCTTGTTTTGAAAGAGAGTTTGAAATAGAATGAGATGTTTGATGATTTAAATAATGATGGATCTATACATTTTTTTTCATAAGTATATTTTATAATCTACAACTCAAAGTTTTAAAGTTAAATGATGATTATTGTGTCAGCATATTAATTTTTGTGCACCTTTTTATAGAGAAGTCTGAGTTCCATGCTATCTAAAGCTCGTACAAAGGTGTCCACTGGATAAATCTGAGCAGGTATTTATTTGGGAAGTTCGGTGAGCAAGAACAAAATCCTGTAGTACCCGCCCCATTGCAATCTTTTGTGTACAGATGTTTTGCTTTAACAGTTACAAACTTAAAAAAAACATGCAATTATAAATCAAGCCGCTTGAAGTGACATCGAGCTTCCTACTCCAACACTACTTTGAAATTACAGATCGCTGTTTATACAGGCTTTTTATTTGAATTAAAACTAATAACTGAATGTGGGCAAATTTTCATTTCTCTTATGAGTTTTCTTTATTTTTTGTCTTTAAGTTTTTATTCTCCAATCTGTTTAAAGAATCTATAAAAAGATACTGAAAAGGGAAATGTAAATGAATATGTTGGTAAAATTTTGTTGATTAGAGTCTAATAATATTTTTTCCACAATGGGCGGGTACTACAGGATTTTGTCCTTGCCCACTGAACTTCCCAATGAAATACCTGCTGAGATTTATCGAGTGGACGCCTTTGTACCAGAACCACGGATGTGAGGTTCTTATAGCCACGCCACACACACATTCGCTCGGACAACTATTTTTACAGGGAGGGCACACTCGTTCATCACACAAGGACAGAAACTTACATCCATGCCAAATGGGGATTCGAACCCCCAGACGTACGGCTTTTCAGTCAGATGTGCAAACCACTAGGCCAATACGTTGGAAAATCTAACAATATATAGAAACGTAAGTGCAAACCACGCTCATACAACGAAAAAATACACTCTATTTTCTAAAAGAAAAAACAATTAAACCAAGTTCTAAAATGAAAGTTCAAACTAACTTGTTAAAAAAATCTATTATATATTATCACGTGGCAGATACCTATTTTTGTGCACTTAGCAAAACAAAATTTATGAAACTCCATTAATTTTAAAGAAAGAAGGCGGACTCTTTATTTCCATTTTATTTTTTACTTCCAGCTTTTCATGTTTTTGGCCAATAACATGGTTCATCGGATCTGTGTCATGTATGTAATGCATCTTGTTGTGATTAGAAAAAGGCGTAACCAGAAGTTTTATGGTTCAACCTAACAATGGTGGGAGAAATTACAGACTTAAAACCCATCAAAAACTCTGAAGTTTTAATACATACATCTTAGGAGGTTCTTCTTGGTATCCTCGGTAAAGCAAAAATGATTAAATTGGATACAAAAAAGTAGTTTTCATAGAATTATACGGTAATTCGTATTTATGCTGCTAAGTAAAGTGTATTTTTTGAACTCTTTTGGGTGAGAGATGAAATAAAATGATCTTATTACTTTGAAACAAAAAAGTGAATTGGGGGAAGATTTTATGAAGATAATTTACTGTTCTTTTGGAGAGAAAAATAATTGAAAGATTCCGAAACAGTTAATTTGCTGTTGAAGGTAAAAGAAAAACTGTACATAAAAATTAATTGGTTTAATTTAATTACAAAGTTGTTATTAGCTAGTTCAAATATTTGTTTGATAAAATTACTTCTCGATTAAACGTATGGTGAACATTTGGTTTGTATTGCGCGAATTGATATTCATAAATTAGTTCTATCAAATAAACATTTTTTAACATAAATATTTTTTACTTTTTAGTCATGGTATTTTTAAAAAAAAACTCACAAGAAAAAATGTATTTATTTCAACCATATTTAATCTTATGTTATGATGGAATTTTAGTTTTCTGCAATATAATGGTGAAGCATAACGCGTATCCGCTCACTCGCCGATGAAATCCATCGATATCAAAAAGATTCACAAGAAAAGAAAAGGCATTCAATAAAATAAAAATAACCAATCGTAAGCTCAGACAAAAATAAAACTCAGAATTAGTGTGTATAAGGTCATCCCAAAAGTTTTGTCGCTCTTGGGAGCATCTGTATAAAAGATATTTTTGACACTTTTCCATTATGTGATACCAATATAAGCTGTAATTTTATCTACCGTCAACTTGGCATCTTGGCTTGATTTTGGGGACTGATCGACAACTAGGCCTTCCTTAAATCCATGATAACATGTTACTTCATTTCTTTTCTGCTCAAAATTTTGCAGTTTTCCTAAAGTTAAGGTTTTAAAATTAAAATTAACTGGCTACTTCCATAAAACAATTAAAGTTTTAAGTATTTTTAACAAGTGTGGAAAATTTAACTTAGATTTAAATTTTTTCTAACCCATCCGGAGAGTTTGATCACAATCCTTCATATTAAATTGCTGGATTGCTACTCCTAACCCTCTATTGGGAAAGGCAGGAATCTAGATAGCTGTAAATTCTACCGCCGCTCTTCAATAGTAGTATAAAGTGAGTTTCAATTTTTGAAATAAATAAGATCTTCAGTAAAATCTTAATATGACTTAAAACTAAAGTTAAATTTCTTTGAATTTTAATTTCGAAAGTTCTCAATTAATGGCAACTTGAGGTAAAAAATTCTTATAATCGTAGAACCTAGGATAGCTGGAAAAGTGAGCCAACAAAAAAAGAGCAAAAATTCGCCAAATTGGCTTTAGATAGAAGTAGAAGTACTTTACTGGTTTACCGTAATGGGAAAAGTACCAAAAAATACATTGTATACAGATGCTCCCAAGAGCGAAAAAAATTGCGGGATGACCTAATATCAAGAAGCAAACAGTATTATCCAGTCTTTTCAGTAGTCCATAAATTATAAAAGTAGCATATTTTCTTCTCTCGCGATTCCTCGGGATAGGACACCAATTTTCGGCGATTTCTCGCTCTTCTGGCGATTTCTTTCTCGCGGTTATAATCTTAAATCGCTAATTATCTTAATTGTTAATTGGAAGGTAGGAAATCACGTTTTGAAGATTGAATATTGATATACCTAATAAATTATCCTACAGGTTTTGGGATCCATTGACTTCAGGGAAGTGTCTCAAATTTGAATTAAACGGATAACAAAAAACACTAGTTATTTACCTTAATTACGGAGGTTTTGACTCGTTGATTATTGAATATTGCATTGTCATCGGGTTTACACCATGGTGCAAAGTTTCAGATTTTTATATCGTTTGGAAGTGCCTGAAATTTTATGTACAAGAATCCAAAACATGCATTCAAAAAAAGTGATTAATCATCTATAATTATCATAATTACTTAGAAATTCTCGTTTTGACTTTTGAATATGATGAAGTTATGCCTAATACACAATTATGCACGTTTTAGGGGGCATAGACCTTTGGGAAAGGTCTCAAATTCCGGTTTTTTTGTTAATTAAAAATACTTGTTAATTAACTTAACCTTTGGTTGTTTGACTAAATAATGGTTGGATAATAGTGTCATGAGGGTTACATCGATGTGTAAAGTTTCGGGGCCCTAACATATCGGGAAGTGCCCGAAAATCGAGTTTTAAAATTCCACCCGTAAAACACTGCCAAAAGCAAGTAGAATAAAAACGTTTAATCTCTCTATATTAAAAAAAAGTAACAGTGACCGTCACCGCCGCCGCCGCTGATTTTGAAAATTTTATTTTTTAACACTTTGAACTATCACTACACAAAAACTATTTGAAGGAATATTATGAAATTTTGACCATTGGTAGACAAATGTATGAGAGTCATTTCAGTTTCCAGACCTAATTAATTAGATAATTAGTTCTGGAGTTATTTATTGTCAAAGTCGAAAATTATTTTTTTCGGCTGCGAGTTCGCCCCCAGCAAAATCTATTTACAGCAGAAACATGATTTTTTGCAGACACATACTCTTAGGTATGAAGTTTTGCACCTCGTCACCCTTTTTTCGAATTTCGAATTATTTTTGGAGTAATTAAATTCTTAAGTTTCGAAATGTTTTACTCTTTTTCGGTTTTTTCGTTTTAATACAAAAACTAATCACAGTAGAAATATGATATTTTAAACACGCATACAATTATTTTTTATAGAAAGATTGGCGTTTACTTTTTAAAAAATTCGAATTATTTTTAGAATTATTAAGATTCAAAGTTTCAATTTTTTCATGTCTTTCTGGTTGTTCACTAGAGAAACAGCCGATTTTTATGTGAGTCTGATTTCTTTTATTTCCAACGATTCACTAGATACACGTGCATTTCATAAATTTAAAATATATTAATGGCATGCTTTTTCTCTAAGATAGTTGATGATATCTTGTAGACTTGCTGGATATTTTAAAAAACATTTCGATTAAATTATTGACAAGTTAAAACAAGGATATTTCAGTTGCAGTTTTATTTTGATATTTTTGTAGTTATGGTCCGAATTAAGTTATTGATAAGTTCGAGAGATAAAAGTTTCGATTTTAAATTATCATAAACTAAGCCGACAAGTTCCAGGTTTTACTGGATAGTTGAGATGAAACAAGCGAGCTCTGCTCGAAAATGTAATTTTTGAACACTTTGAACTATCACTACGCAAAAACTATTTGAAGGAATATTAAGGTGGACACAAATTGGAGCCGAGCGGCGAAACGAACAGCCACGAATACGCTCTGCGCAAGCGCAACTCGGAGGCGCTAAGAGCGGCGCTTGCGCAGAGCGTGTTCGTGGCTGTTCGTTTCGCCGCTCGGCTCCAATTTGTGTCCACCTTTATGAAATTTTGACTATTGGTAGACAAATGTATGAGAGTAATTTCAGTTCCAAAACCTAATTAATTAGATAATTAGTTCTGCAGGTATTTATTGTCAAATTCGAAAATTATTTTTTTCTGCTGCGAGTTCGCCCCCAGCAAAATCTATTTACAGCAGAAACATGATTTTTTGCAGACACATACTCTTAGTTATGAAGTTTTGCACCTCGTCGCCCTTTTTTTCGAATTTCGAATTATTTTTTGGAGTAATTAAATTCTTATTTTTCGAAATTTTTCACCCTTTTTCGGTTTTTTTCGTTAAAATAGAAAAACTAATCATAGTAGAACTATGATATTTTAAACACATATAAAATTATTTTTTTTAGAAAGATTGGCGTTTCGTTTTTTAAAACACTCGAATTAGTTTTAGAATTATTAAGATACAAAGTTTCAATTTTTTCTTCTCTTTCTGGTCGTTCACTAGAGAAACAGGTGATGATTTTTATGAGTCTGATTTCTTATTCCCGATGATTCACTAGATACTCACGTGCATTTTATAAATTTAAAAATTTTTTAATGGCATGTTTTTTTTCACTAAGATGGTTGATGATAATTAGTAGACTTGCTGGATATTTTTTGAAAACATTTCGATTAAATTATTGGTAAGCTAAAAAGAAATATTTTAGTAACAGTTTTATTTTGATATTTTTGTAGTTATGGTCCGCATTAAGTTATTGATAAGTTAGAGAGATAAAACATTTCGATTTAAAATTATCATTAAGTAAGCAGACAAGTTCCAGGTTTTACTGGATAGTTGAGATGAAACAAGCGAGCTCTGCTCGCTAAGATCGCGAAGCGATCTTCAAAGAACTGCGAAGCAGTTCCGGGAGTTGGTGAGCGATAGCGAGCAGGGGGCAGAGCCCCCTAGTTTCTAAAAAAAATATTAAATGAGACAAAAAAAACAAAAAATACAAAAAATAAGATAGTGAATGAGAAAAAGAAACAAGAACCATAAATAAATAAGTAATATAAAAATATAAATATAAAATAAATTATAACGACCTGACTGGGCAAATAATTCCTCGTTTAGGATAGAATATGTTAAACCTGACAAATTAAAATAGAGACTCGATGTAGAAAATGAAATGTAGATCTTTCTAAAATGGTTAATGTTAGTTTCTGATTGTATTTCATTAGGCAGGTTGTTAAAAATAGCCTTCGCAAGTTTCTGTATTATGATGAAAAATACAGGAAAATGAGGTTTTTCTTTTATTCTACGACCACAGGTATAAACCATTGTAAAATCTGATACGTGTCTGTGTGGAGCAGTATTCAATTCATAGTCATCTCTTACACAAAGCAGTTTATTGAATACACTAACTAAACCCACACATTTTCTTCTCTACTTTTTAAAATGGTATTTTAGTAGACTAAATGAGTAGAGTAAACATTATTAATTCTTAAAATTAGCATGTGGGAATTTCACCATATTCAGGATTGTGATTTCCTTAAAAACGGATCTAAATCTATCAATAACATCCTCAAAACCTATATAAGTTCTGGTCAGGACAATCTAAAAGTTTTATAAGAACCTTTAAAAGTGTTATCCTATCTGGGGGAAATTAGGCTCAATTAAACTGAATTCTGTAGGTTCTGTTGGTGAGGATGAGGACTTTTCATTATACCCTAGTGAATATAACAATCTCAAACATAACTTTAGTAATGCAACATTCTAGAAAAAGTTCCCGCGTCTAGTGATATTTATCAGGCTGAAATCAAGGGGGAATACTTGAGGGAGTACTTAGGTCTGAGGACCTTTAAGCTTCCAGTACAACTTAGCCTCACTGGGTGAGGCCATTGACAGATCCGTTACAGAACGTGTGACTGAATGTCACGGTCTGCTGAGTGCTCTAGCTTGATGCTAACACCATGTTGATTTCCCCAAGTAATCTTGGTACTCATTATATCGACAGAATACTCATTATACGACGAATGAAAGACTGGGTAATCAGGCTGAAGCATAAGACTGTTTTGAAGTATTTATTTATAAGGAATATATTAGCAGTAAAGTTAGTAAACATTTATTTTCAAATACTAAAAACATTCGTGATATTTCCTGTATGATATACTTCCTTTCTGAACTGCCTTACAATGGCTACAGTCCCATATTAGAATATATCTTTAGGCTTCAGGGCTTTTTTTGCAGTGTTGCTAGATGAGAGCTATTTTTTGGAGTCATGTACCAATACTCGTTTCTCTATCAAGCAGAAACAAAATGTTGCTGGGGCAGGAGTTTTGTTTTAAATAACAATAGTTCACCAATTTCAACATAATGAAACGTAATACTACCCATTTAAAAATATTAAATTAATCATAACCCCATTCTGCATATTAATTCCAAATTATAAACCACAGCTATTAGTTTCTAACTTTCAGCAGACATGAATATCCAAATACTTCCTCAAGTGGTGTCTTTCTACCCAACTCTCAAACCCCGTTATTTCATACCATACCAATACCCAATTCTCTCATCCCTTCTCAAAGCCGGCGTTCCATTGGACCTGCACCACAAACATGGTTTATTTAGCACTCATAACCGCCTCATGACCAAAGGCGTCAATTAGGCAAGCGCGACAAGCCCCGATTCGTATTCCGGAGGCAATATCCTCCTTCAGGTCGGTGCGCTGTTTGCTGACCGGGGCTTAAGGACATAGTTGGATCAGCAGCCCGTTCTTGAGAGAAATTCGCTGATTAGCTGATTATGGCCGCTTGGAAATTAGACGCAAATGACGTAAGATCCGGTTGGTAGTAGTATTGCCTTTTAGTGGGAATCGTCAGCTTTAGGAAAGGGGTGTAAGAAATTAAGGTTTTGAGAGGTTAAAAATTAAGTTCAGCCAGTCTTTTCGTTGTGTGAAAGTTTAAAAGCTATATTTTTACTTCGTTGGTACTATAAAAATGCTCCACACAAAACTAGGCAGACTGAGAACATTTTTTGGTTGGTCACTGAACTAAAAATACTGACTGGAATGACGAGTTCCTATACGGAAGCATTAGCGCCACCGGTCCGCGTATGAATACCGGAAAGGGGAGGAGTTTGAGCGAAGATCCCACTCAAAGAGGCAAAACAGACGTGTTTCAGTACTGGGAAGTAGTGTTGGCGCGTATTTTCATGGTCTTGTCGGTTCTTTTTTTAAATAAGTTAAGTCTATATCGTTGTTTTATTTCTAGATATAAGATGGTTAGATCGTGTAGTGCATACCATTGCACAAATAGGTTCGGAAAACTCCGAGAAAATGGCAAAAAACTGCAAATTGTAAAGAGCATATTTAAGAATATTACTTGTAAATCTTGTATGTCCATGTTGCAAAAAGAACCAACACACCAAACAAAACATATATCTACATTTAGAGATCCTAAATTATTTTGTTCTTTCGTTTCAAGAGGTGGACTAATTATGTGTTCAATGACTGTTTTTTTTAAATTAATTCTGCTTCTGAGAGGGCCTTTAAGCATTTCATGTCAAACGAAAAAATGGACAAAAGCTTAAATAATATTAATTATATAAGTTAAAATTAATAATTTCTTAATATTTTTCAAATGAATGTATTTGATTTTATCATCCCGTTGAGCATGAAGTTGGGTGTGAAGACCTTCATGAGTCACACATGACTAAACTAATATATATTATTGACCGGTATATAAATATCCGAATCAAACATTATGGTAAAAATCCAACTTTGAAAGATTTTCACAATAACTGTGCCACAAAAAGACAAAAAATAACAAAACTAATATTATTTCAAAATATATAAACATTTGGATGGAAAACAGTTTTTATATGTGGTTCTTATATTTACCTTGAAATATAAGTTAATTTACCTGGCTGGGAGCCTAATAATAATGTAAATAAATGTGAGTAAGTAATGTAAATAAATGTTTGGAAAACTACCTTGTTTGATTTGTTTATTAAAATTTCGATAATGATTTTTAAAGATTTTCTTTTTAAATACAGGTAAGTTTCAAAATTATTCATGCAGTTAATTGTAGCGAAAATAAATATACCAGCTTTGTTTTGTGATAGTACTTAGATCCTTGTTAATTATGCCTTGGAATCAGTTAACTGGCTTAAATACTTGAAATGGATTTAAATTTATTGTATTAAGAGTATACAAATGCTCCATTTAACCTTCCTACCCTCTTGAAAAAATAGTCACATATTCCCCTCGTGGGGTCTCTGAGGACCCCATGCGTAAAACATGCCTATGACTCTAATAAAGGTTAAAAATTCCTTAAATGGAGAAGAATTGTCATTTTTTATTTCTAGAAAGATGCTTCAGAATAATTTATCCAATTTTTTTGGTATTTTTCTCATTTTTTTCGTCTTATTACGGCTTAATTGGGTTTCTTTTGATACACGTTTTTTATAACATCTGGACCTTCAAACAAGAATTAAATTACAGAAATGAACTACATTGAAGTTGTTTTACTTAAAATATTTATAATCACACTGTTTAAAGCATACTAGTTGATATACCCGGTCTTGCACGGGTAGAATTTAGTAGTTTATTTTAAACGATTTATGAAGCTGCATATATTCTCTATTCTGCATTATCAGCTACCTGTCACCCCAGATTAATTTATTTAGTATTATGAAACATGTAAAGTTTGGATTCTTCTTTTTAAAATTGAAATAATACAAAAAAAAAATGATCGGTTCAGATTTCTTAGTGAAATCAGTATCTCGCTTGCTTATGTAAGTTTTAACATAAAATTGGTTTTTTTCTTGATAATTCTTCGAAATCAAATTCTGGACTTCCGTAAACACTCATAAATATTTGAAAGCATTCTTATTTTTCAAAGAAGACTGAATATAAAAACCTATTTACAATCAACCATGAATTTATATTGTTTTTGTAAAGAATGTGTTCAACAGGAAGTAATGGCGACAGTTGTCTGAGTTTTTTTTGCTGCAACTGTTTGATACTCAAAAGATTTCTATAAATAGCATATTTTTCTTAGAATGTGAATAAAAAATTTAAGAAATAGCGAGTGATTCAATGTATTTAGCCGCAATCTTCTTTTTGTAAAAAAATGACAATTTCTACGAAAATATCTTTCTAATATTTCTCCAAACGTTCTAAACAAACATGCAAACCTTTTTTTATCTATAATACAACAAAAAATAAAATACTAAACTTTATTTGATACTGTTTTACCGCCATTCATGGCTGGGGTCTCAGAAGACCCCAGAGGGGGAATATGTGACTATTTCTCCCAAGACACTTAAAAATGGAATAATAACTCCAAAATTTTTACTCATTGTAAAACTTTGCGTAATTAAGGAATAGTAGCATCGGAAATTGTCAAAACAAAAATGCATGGGAGATATCAAGCGTCAAAGTGCGTCTGGGGTCGAAAAAGACCCCAAAGGGGTAGGAAGGTTAAGTTCAATCAAGCTTAACACTAGATTTTATCTTAAAATTTTGCTATATAAAAGAATAAACTTGTGATATCTACGAAGTTTTTAGTTGCTTTAAAATGTTGCATTAAAAATTATTAAGCAAAATATATTGTTCTTTGAAAATCTTGAGTAATATAAACAGATTCAATTAAGTAGATTTTCAGAAATTTTTATCATAATTTAACAAGGTAATGTATACATATTTGAATTGCTTGTTTAATTTTCTTCAAATTCTTTGAATACAGGTAAATTACATGTATAACAGAAATGTCAAAATAATTCCTGACAAATTATCTGAGCATCCAGGATACATTAAGTCCCTGCGGAGAACTAGTATGTTATCAAATGATAATATAAAAATGCTTGCTTGGTTTTCCTGCACTTAAATCCCTGTTAAATATTCCTAGCAAACTGGATTAAACACTCAAAATTGCTTTTTAATCTAAAGCTGTTTATTGTAAAAGTACTAAAAGTATGCAAATACTCCATCTAAGTGGAAATGGTACTTCCCACTAGATTTAAACTAAAAAATCTTCTTTATTCCTTAAATATTATTAAAAAAAAACAATATTTCCCTTGTCCGAGCATTGCGAGAAAGGGAAAGTAGTTCCTCTTCTGCCTCTTTGCATTCACACACTCCGGAAAGGGAGTGATGCGGTTTCGGACCGCGAGGTACGCATTCCAGTCTCAGTATACAGGGTGTTTCAAAATTGCGTTGCACGGCTTTTATTCGGAACCAGTGCCTCCTAGGGTCATGTGAGTTTTTCTTGACGTTGGCAACAATACTCTCACTGAGGTTTTTGCTCTATCTCCTTTAGTTTTTAAATTAATTTTTTTAACTTTTTAATTTCGCCGCTAGGGGCGCTGTTATTCATCTCAATGGATTCTCCGGGCTCACTTACCTAGGGGAAGACCTTACTTCCATGACCCTAGGAGGCGTTGGTTTCGAATAAAAGCCGTGCAACGCAATTTTGAAACACCCTGTATAGTTCAGTGTGGAGCGAACTGTTTCAGCTTTTCAATGCCTGGTACTTTTATAGCCTTTCTAACTGGGATGATTGTAAACAGGCCTATCTCTTTTAAACAGGATGTCAAAGACTAGATATACAACCGAATCGAATCATAGACCGTTTTTCAACAAGGGGGTGTGTAGATAAAAACGTGAGTCAGGGGGTCATTTTGGCGACATTCCGCTTCTCCCCATTGTAATTCAAAATATAGCAACCCTACTCCAATGTTGAGACAGTTTTTGGATCTTGGTCGTCGGGGTTAGTCGCAGTCTGATTTCTCACTGGAAGTGGTACTATACAGCGTGGTCTGAAAAGAAGAGACATGTGTAACTCATCTGTTATTGTCTATTTCCTAACCGAATTTCATGTGCTAAAGAAGTTCCTTCGTAGAATACGTTCCCAAGATTGTTGGACACGGTGTGAAGATAACTCTAACGACAATGTAATAGCGCTCGAATTATTCGTTAATATGACGGACGGAATGAGCAATTCGGAAATACAAATTTATTTCGAAAACTGGTTGGACGCGTTCGGAAAAATTTTAGGAAGGTATTACAGAGGTGAACAGAGGTGTTACAGAGGCCCCGCTCTGGGGGGGACTATCTGGTATTTGCTGTTAAAAATTGAAAAAGTTTTCCCGATCGAGAAATCTTGGATAACCGATCTGTTCGTGAAAGAGTGTGCGAAGAGACTGGAGGAGACAGAACAACTGCATGACTGCGAATCGGGCACTTGGAGCGTCAGAATGAGTCGCGTACTGCTAATGGATGAATTTAAGCTAGAATACGATCTTCTCAGCTCAACGCTCATTAGATATGGATTTCAGTACGGATATAAACCAGACTACTACGAATGTTTGTGTCATGAGCTGTTTGAAGCCAAGTAAGTCATTTTTTCTTCCTCCTAATAGAGTATTTGAACTCATTTTGTATCAGTATCACAGTGGCGTTGGCGAATATTGAAATTTATTTCAAGGGGGCAAAAATATTCGTCAACCCCTTCAATGCATATTTAATAGGTTCAACTTATAGCTTTTCAATACATTTTTACAAATTTTGGACATATATTTTCAGGTATGTTTTTTAAGGTAGTTACAAAAAATAAACTTTCGAAATTCTTAGGTCCCATGGATATATCCCAGAGAACTTACAAAACACCCTCTTAGTTTTAAGAATTGACTAATTTTTAAATAAATGCATTTAAATTTGAAAAAACCTTTAAAATTTAAGAAAGCTGTCTAACTTTGAACAAACCAACATTTTCCTTTAAATTAAACGAACACATTAAATTCGAATGAATGTCCTAATATTTGAAAATAAAACCCACACAACAGTCACTTAGTGTTGAATAAACCCACAAAAACTCCGTAGTCCAAAAAACCCCAACCCTGTCTAAAAGGAAAAGGGTACCAAAATTTCAGGAAAGCTGCAAATTTATGAATAAGTCAGTTTGTTTTCAATACCTTATATATATATATATATATATATATATATATATATATATATATATCGCTACCACCACGCCAGAAACACGAATCTTTTTTGAAATGCAGGCGAAAGCCTAGAAGCTGGTTGGGTTGGCGCTGTTTGGCTACACTGCTTTCCCGCCAAAAAAATTTTACCTTTTGGTGTGTTTTCTTCTTGCCGGTGTTTCTGATGTATTTTCGACTAGTCCATGAATAGAGTTAATTTCTCGATTCCAACAACATGAGACAAAAAGCGATTTGGAGCTAGGTTCCTCAATTCAGCTTGCTCAATTGGCAGGCGATTCAAAATGAATCGTTTCATTTACTCATTCGTTCTTTTATAGGCTGCTTTCCTCACGTGGTCTTTAAAGTTAATACCGCCTTACTCTTAAATTTTCGATCCTTCACTTAATGCAAACAAAATACAAAGTTGAAAATTCATAGAAATATACTTGAAGCGCGATCATTCCCTAAAGGATTCGAAACCAAACCCTTCAAACCAAATATTAAACTCTTCTTGGAAAGCCGACGTGATTCTTTACACCAATCAAATTGAAGATGAGTAAATGAGACAATCTCTGGATTGAACCACCAGTATTTTATGATTTCGATTTTTTTTTATATCGTAAACGCGCAACTCTTATCATAAGTGCGGTGGCATCAAGATGTAATTGGCCGCCAACCATGTCAATTGGGTTGCCGATTGCTGCTCACTTTGGACTGATTACTGCTCACTTGGCGACTGACAACTATCTCTAGGATGGAGCCAATTTTCGAATGCAGATTCGTGTTTCTGGCGTGGTGGTAACGATATATTAGGGTGTATCGAAAAAAAACTTTTTTTCGATTTTGATGATGTAATAGTTCGGAAAAGTTCTCTAAGGTGCCAGAGAGTACCTGTGAATTTTTTCAGAATTTTTGGATAATTTCTTAAGGTGCCACATTGGTCCTGAAGTTCCCCATGTTAATCCAATGGGGCGCGCCGCCAAAAAAGCCGAAAATCGGTTTTTCGCCCCTCATTTCTACCCTAATCACACGACGAATGTCTCGTCTCGAGTTATTGACTCTATATGATGTATGCTACCCGAAAAAACTTGAATAACGACCTAAATATCTATATTACGTTAACAGTGAGCTCTAATTTGAACGAGGAAATACACGATTTTCGACGAAATTTGAGCATACAAAAAAAACGTAATATAGATATTTAGGCTATTCAAGTTTTGTCGGATAGCCTAGATCATATAGAGTCCATAACTCGAGACGAGACATTCGTCGTGTGATTAGGGTAGAAATGAGGGGCGAAAAACCAATTTTCGGTCTTTTTGGCGGCGCGCCCCATTGGATTAACATGATGGGGAACTTCAGGGCCAATGTGGCACCTTAAGAAATTATCCAAAAATTCTGAAAAAATTCACAGGTACTCTCTGGCACCTTAGACAACTTTTCCACACTATTACGTCATCAATATCAAAAAAAGTTTTTTTTCGATACACCCTAATATATATACGTAAGGCACCGTTTATACGTCTCTAATTTATACGTCTTTTACATTTATACGTCGTTTTCGCCAAGTCCCAATTAATTCAAATAATCAAAATTGTTTTCAATTATACGCCTTTTCATTTATATGCCGTTTTACGTTGGTCCCTTCAAAGACGTATAAACGGTGCTTATATATATAAACGTATATATATATATATATATATATATATATATATATATATATATATATATATATATATATATATATATATATATATATATATATATATATATATATATATATATATATATATATATATATATATATATATATATATATATATATATATATATATATATATATATATATTCTAAAATGTACTTTTTGTTTAAATGTGCTCCCTAACGTGTATTCTTTCTTTTAGTTTGGAAGTTAAAGGAATGCCGTTTAGAGGATATTTCAACGACAGCATTTTCGACAGTGGTAACTTAAGAATGCAGCTAGGTATAGAGCTTTTCCTGACTCTATTTTCCGATTACGAACATAGCCCCCGCAGACGTTTGCGGAGAGTCACAGGAATCCTCAGATGTTTGTGGAGAGCCACACCGTTCCCCTTCATAACAGGCGAGGAACTGTTCAATATGTTGAAGCCTCATTGTCATTATGAAGGTGACGGTCCCAGTCTTCAAGACATGTGTGATGCCTATGTGGAGTGTAACACTATATTCGAAGTTCCAGTGAAAACGCAACCTCGGTCCCTCAAGGTCTTATCCAAGATCCAAATCCGAAAAACTTTGCATGAAGCCGAGGGCATCAATGATGAAGCCATTGATAGTTTCCAGCTCCCCCGGACCCTTCATAATTACTTAAAGCTGGGAGAGGACTGAAAACTACCCAAGTCATAACTTTGTTTAGTAAAATTCCTGAATGTTTGGACATTTAAAAATTGTCGACAGTGTAGTTTATTTATGTTTCAATTTAATCATCATTCTTGAATTTACTAGCTGCAATAATATGTAAAGTATTATGAAATACTGAATATTAAAAGTTCTTATAGGTAAACTGTTGTAATAAGTATATCACCCCTTTTATTTCATATTTATACTATTACTAGCCAGGGTTAGCAAAAACCTGGGTTTTCTTAAAAAAAACCCAAGTGGGTTTGGTTTTTTCAATAAAACCCTGAAAAAAAACATATAAAACTGGGTTTTTTCGGAACAAGTGTGGGTTTTTTCAGAATTAAGTGGTTTTCTCCTATAGAGTAAGAGGGGTTTTTTTCAAATTTTAGCAAGTTCTTTGTTCTTTCTATGTTAAATGTGTTCTGTCAAAATAATGTCCGTGTTTCTATAGTTAAGTGAGTTTTTTCAAAGTTGAAACTCTTTATACTTTGAAAAAACCCACTGAAATCGTAAAAACACCCCTTATTTATTGAAACCTGGTTTAAATTTTGAAAAACTCACTAAAATTTGGAAAAGTATATCGAAAATATGTCAGATTACATCGTAATAAGAATTTCAAAGAAAGGAAAATTTAAAATTTCGTAAAGAGGACATCAACTGATTAGCCATAATCACTAAACTTTCTTCTGAAACTTGCGGACCTGGAAAAAGTTGTAACCTTCCTCCGAACCAAATAGAATTTCCCCAAACCTTATGTATTGCTCCTATGGAGCTGGCAGGGGCTTCCCAGGACATTTTCGCCCCAACCATTGTACTCGACCCCGGCGACCATCCCTTTCTCATCCATCACACCTGTCAATTAACGAAGGGTTTTGTGGCGCGTCTTTCTCCGTCCCCGTTTGGCGAAATCAGGGTTCCCACGGTCCTTGAAAGTCCTTAAAAGTCCTTGAATTTTTTAAGGCTAAATTTAGGTACTTGAAAGTCCTTGAAAAACGTTCTAGGTCCTGGAAGGTCCTTGAATTTTCACTCGGCCACTAATCAAACTTAATTTTTTCAGATCTTTCTTTGTTTTTTTCTAGAAATTTTCTTTAAAACTACTCTAATGAACATAACTTGCGGCCAGTTTTACAAACTGACAGCAAAGAGCGACTTCTCCTCTCGTTCCGATTGTATGCGGGAAAAAAGTCTTGTTTTGAAATACGACTAATTTTTAAATGTCTGCGAAAAAGGTCCTTGAAAAATTTTGTCGAGGTCCTTGAAAAGTACTTGAAAGTCCTTGATTTTCAATGTTTTCAAAGAGTGGGAACCATGGAAATGGATGTTGCGCCAGGTTCGCCAATTTTAAGTTTGATTGCAAAAGGCGTAACTATGGAGATGGCCCCCTAAGGAAAAGGGGTGTTGCTGTTTCTTATCTCTCACATGATCTGACGAAGTTAGACCATGTCCAAGCAAGAATCCGTTGTATGTACGTAAACATTTAGGTGGCGTGGGAATGAAGAGCGATGAACATTTTAGTACAGAAATTGACTTTGATAAACTGGTAAAAATGAAATACAGAAGAAATAATTCAAATAGTCCACTGAAAATAGAGTTGAACCTCAAACAAATTGCAATGGAAGGTTTCTCAACGGTTTTCACTTAGAAATGACCTCAATAATAACATACTAAAAATCGGCCGGGCGGAAGTTTAATTTTTTCAAATTTTTTAAAAATGGCCGAAAAAAATTTAAAAAAAACCCAAAACAATAATTTAGACATGTTGTGATACATGTTTATAGGTTATTTTTGAGTGCTGAAACTGAATATTGCATTTAGTTTGAAAAAAAAATTGAAATTTCAATTTTAAAAATTAATTTGAATAATTAGCTATATGAAAAAATTAAACCCCCTAAAAACCTAACAAAACCATCACAAGAGATAAATCCAATGGTTTTCATTTAGAAATGACCTAAATATTAACATACTAAAATTTAAAAATTTTACGAGTTAAAGAAGTTAAATTTTTTTTCAAATTTCCATTTTTTTTGCGAAAAATGCATTTTTTTTTTCAAATTCGTGGCAAAAACTTTAGAAGTTTTTGAAAAGGTCATTTTTCGGTGGATATTGTCCACAGATAGTTATATAATGGAAAACCGGTGGAATTGACCCTCAATGAATTAGTTAATAATTTTATATTCTGATGTAAATATGCCAAAGTATTACCTTTTTTCACATTTGTACTACATTTTACCAATTTCAAAATTTTAAATAAAATACCAACTTAACCCATTACTGCCTGACGTCCCTTTTTAGGGACGTTTTTTTAAAATCCTCCTATTTCTACAAAAATTGTTCCTTTGAATCAAAATTTGCACTGATGTATCTCTGATCTTCATAGAACATAAAGAACACAAGAAGAAAGCAGAATTTTAAAAATTTTCACTTTTTTAAAAGTTGGAATGCCCCCGTGGTTTTCCCCATAGTGAAATGCTAGTGTTTCCTTTATTTTTTCATAAAAACGCGTTTGATTCTTATGAAATGAATTAAATAACTGATATTTATAAAATTACTTTAATTTTAGCTAATAAATTTATTATTCTTGTTTTTTTTTTGGAAAAAAATGTTATTTCTGCCAAATTAATGGAATAAAAAGTATTAAATTATAAGGGATTAATTAATTTATATTAATTAAAAGGAATAAATTAATTATTTTACTATATTTGTTACTTATGCAAATATATTCCGGTTATATTTTAATTAAAAGTTTAATAATTATTAGTTATAATGACTTTTTGTCATTAAAATTGCCAAAAAAGTCGCTTTTGTGATAAATTTTCGGCTTTTTTTCTAATTAGATTTCGCTAATCATTGTGTTCTATACTGCAGATCAATCTATATAATCTGGCTTGCTAATGCACATCCCACTAATGCTTGATTTTTGGGGAGAAATTCGTGTTCCGCACAATTCAATTAAATAAAATGAAAAAAGTATGGGCATTTGAAAGACTTAAACTTCACAAATTCAGATATTTTGATGGATTTGAGGTGTTTAAAAGTAATTAATACTTAATATTAGGTAACACATAAACAAAGAATGCCTTTTTCAATTAAAAACCTTAATTAATTTGCAATTAACATAGATTTGGGAGGAAAAAACGTGTTTTAGAGCATAAAAAATGCTCAAAATACGTTAATTAGGGTTAATTTTACAGTTAATTGGATAAGTAATAAATATTTTTTGTTCATATTCATTTTACAGTTTGGTTCCGATCACTTTTGCTGCACTTAAAAGGGTAGAAGATGTTTTTGAGGCTTTAAAAAAGTTTTCTACCATGCGTTTACTATAGGGAAAAACAACGGGGGCATTCGTGCCTGACGTCCCTTTTTAGGGACGTTTTTTAATTTTTGTGTAGAAATTAAAATTTTAACTTGGAATTTTTTTCACTATTTTTCCAGTTGTTTTTGGGCTATTTACAATGTTTTTACCAAATATTTAAGAAAAATAAAAAGTTGGGCATTAATGGGTTAATAGTAATTCCTGCAGAGTAGTCTCATTTGGAATTTTAAACTAGAGATACTTCACTAGTGTTTTTCAATGAAATTTTGTTTTTTGGCAATTCGCTATCATTAAAAAAGGAGTTTTAATACATTTCTTAAATGGGGAATAGAGGAGAAGTAGATTATATTAAGGTGTAAAAACAAGTTGTAGTGGTGGAATTGAGTAAGGCAGGAGATATACTCTATGAGTCAATTTTCATCAACTTTACAATATTTTAGCACTGAGGAAGGGTATCCTCTGATTCCTGAAAAAACAATTGTTCGCGAATCTTTACTTCTGTTATTGTGGAATAAAACGTTGTCTATACAAGGTGTTTCAAAAGTCCGTTTCGGGGCATTTATTTGGAACCATCGCCTCCTAGGGTCACGGAAGTAAGGTCTACCCCTAGGTAAGTGACCCTGGAGAAATTCAACGAGAGAGAAAGGAGATAGAGCAAAAACCTCAGTGATAATATTGTAGTCAACGTTTATGAAGAACTAACTGAAAAAATTTCATGAAAATTTCGTGAATATTCGCGGAGATTATCAAGTTAACGATTTTTTTAGTTATGTTGCGAGGTAGAAAACTTATTCTGGTGACAGTATTCTGAATATGTTTGATAACGCAAATTTTAGACATAAACTTCTTTCTTGGAACCTTGCATAGACCTAAAACATAAGTTTAAAGTTTTGTTCATTATACATTGGGTATAGAAAGATTACTACTTGTATGTTACACGCAATTCTTTACGCCATCACACTGGAACTGAATAAAAATGACTCAGACTGAAATAAAAGTACTTTACTTGCTGCTTAGTCAACGATAGTAAAGAAAAGGGTCACGTGATTTTTACAGACGTTACGCGGCCGGTAGTACTCGACTTGTATGAAATAAAATCTCCATATTGGTATGAAACAGTTCTTCCCCTTGGTTAATACACTCACTTCCAAAAGTTAAGCACGGAATTGTTTTTTTCAACCCAACACCTAGTAGAATTATTTTTCATACATGAAAATCATACCACAAGATGTTCAACTAGTGGGAATACAGGGCAAGAGAACAAATTTTCCGTACCAATAACTTAAGGGTGTTAATGGGACCGAGTTCCATTACACATATGGAGCAGTGACAGAAACGTCTATGTGAGAGGTTTTTAACTGAAAATTTCATGTTTTTTCTGAAGAATATTGTTATTTCTAAACTCTACGCATGTTTTCAAACGTGTTTGCTACATTTAAATGGCATTTTAAGGTTTTATTGAGAGATATCGGTCTAGTTATCATTTTGGCAAGTTTTAGCCTCGGGGTAATTTTTGGTAAGTGGTATCAGACCTTCAACGATGTTATTTAGTAGCTCTTACATGTGCTTGAAGGTTTTTAGGTCTGGGGACTATGAAAGTACCCTTATTCTTTCAATATCGTTACTTACGAAAACACTTTAAGATTGCCAAATTGTGATTTTTTGCAACTTTGTCACTCTTAAAGATAAATCCTTGACCCAAAATGTCTTCTAAAAGGAGAAAATGGGACATGGGAACACATGTATACAATTGTAGACATTAGTGAAAAGCTCTGTGGCATATAGGAGGTGTTGAAAAGGCACAAAAAATTGTATAGTTTTACAGGAATGGCATCGGTTATAAAGGTTCAAAAAAGGAACATTTTTTAGTTTTTATGGACGTATACATGTCTAAAAAGAAAGGTATATCTCTAAAAATATCTCGATTCTTTTTTTTAAATGAGTTTTTAAGAAATCGAATTTCTTCTCTGAAACTATTGCCGTTTCAACACCCCCTTATGCCACAGAGCTTTTCACTGATGTCTGCAATCATTTACAAGTGTTCTCATGTCCCATTTGCTCCTTTTTGAACACATATCGGGTCGAGGATTTATCTTTAAGAGTGAAAAAGCTGCAAAAAATCACAATTTGGGACACACTTAGAGTTTTTCATAAGTAACGATATTGAAAGAATAATGGTACTTTCTGGGTCCCCAGACCTAACCACCTTCAAGCACATGTAAGAGCTACTAAATAACATTGTTGACTGTCTGATACCACTTGTCAAAAATGACCCAGAGGATAAAACTTGCCAAACATGATGATTAGACCTATATATCCCAATAAAACCTTAAAAAACCTATTTAAAGTTAGCACACACGTTTAAAAACATGCGTTGAGTTTAGAAATAACAATAATCATTAGAAAAAACATTAAATTTTCAGTTAAAAACCTCTCACATAGACGTTTCTGTCTCTGCGCCAAATTTGTAATGGGACTCCATTATCAATGGAGGGCCCATTTACCCCCTTAAGTTATTGGTAGGGAAAATTTGTTAACAGGCCCTGTATTCCCATTAGTAGAACATCTTGTGGTATGATTTTCATGTATGAAAAATAATTCTACTAGGTGTTAGTTTAAAAAAACAGTTCCGTGCTTAACTTTTGGAAGTGAGTGTATTAATATGGAGATTTTATTTCATACAAGTCGAGTACTATCGGCCGTGCAACGTCTGTAAAAATCACGTGACTATCATTGGTTAAGCATTAACTACTTAAACAATGTGTTTAATGGAGAATTGCAGCAAATCTTAATATTCTAAATATTCAGTTTTAATTTATTAAAAATTCTCTCCTGATTCCAAAAATACGCTTGTCTTTCCCCACAAATTTTTTTAAGGTAATTATGACATAGTTTAATACAGAAAGCTCCTAACAATGTGACGTCACATGTGCCAGTGGCAACAACTGGGAACAAAGCACATTTCACGTCACAAGCTGTTTCAGCTCAGACACAAAAGAGGCTGTTTTTAATTGAAAATAACTTAAAATTTAGGGATTTGAAAAGCAAATGAAAACATTTTTTGGAGGTTTTAGGCCATTCTGGACACATTATGGTTAAAAAAATTTAACTGCAATTATCCATTGATACTTGATTATGTATCACATAAAATATATATTTACCTTATGTTTTAAAATAAATCTGTAAATTTTTGAAACGGATAGAATATTTTTAAAAATATAGTTAATAAATCCTAACGTTCAGTTAAAAAATAGGACCACCTGACTCCAAAGTAAACAAATAAAATATGTTTTACAATATATAATGCATATTATAGAATAGTAACCATCAAATACTGAAGTCTATTCAAAATAAGCTGAATGTGAAACCAGACTTAACAGCCTAAAGAAACCCATTCTTGCGCAACATTCTTTCCCTACCAAGTAGAATAAATCACAAAGGAAGGAGATTCTACTGAAGCAGGGAAATTATTTTTAGAATAAAAGAAGTTCTTTTTTCGGAAAATGCTCTCCTAGTTTTTATGTCAGAGTTAATAAAATAACATCATTAAATAATTACATGTGCTGCCCATGTTTTGCCACTACTTATTAAATTACATAAAAGAATCACTTCACTTTGATTTTGCAGCCGTAGCAGTCTGTTGGACTATTGTCGAGAAACATTTATGCATAATTCATGATCTCAACGCCTATAACCATTTATTACTTACTGCATTTTCTTTCGCTAACTCTTATAAATATTCATCGCGAGTTAAGGCTGGTACCGCTAAATTCGTAGAAAGAATGAGAAGGGAGAATGTTATTTGATAAAAAAAACCTGGCTATCACACCTTTTTAAGATATTTGCCACTTGGGAAATTTAATGCTATTTTCGTTGATAACTTGGTTAATACGGTCGTTAGGATCTTTGGATGCGGCTAGTCTGTTGTAGGCGTTATTAGTTTTGAATTTTGAAACAATTTCGTATCCTCTACTGAATGGAATAGCAAAAGATCATAATACATTTTAAAATTAAATAATGTAAGCCAATTTATATTTTTAAAATAATTTTGCATAGTTTAGTAAATTTTAGTATTTTTATACAGAGTGTTTCAGATAAGTGTTTCATAACTTCTAGGAGAGGTAGGACACTACGAGACGACGACTCAGAATCACCATCAAGGAATGCGAGGTTGGAAGTGCACCCCTAGCGACCTATGAGTTTATATAAGCGTGCATGTGAAGTTGTATATTCCCTAGTTGAAATTGACATGTAACCTTTTAAAATTGGATTAAACCAGCAAAATCGTTCGATTCCGGTGTTTATTATATAAAACCATTTCAGGAGCTGAACTTTCAGCTCTTTAAGGCTACACATTACCCTAAAAACTTCCAAAATGTCGAAAAAAAATTTTTTGCATTTTGCAATGCCTCATGCCATTAGGAATCTATAGACAAAATTTCAGACCTGAATTCCGTTTAGTTTGGAATATATCTTAAGTTTTCTAAGTGACATCAGGCACAAATGTGTCTAGAACTTTAAGTGCATTTTTCTCAGACTTCGTTTTCGGTGACAATGACTGGTTTCTATTCCCTAAGGCTTTTATACTGCTCATGATAGGATAGAGTATTGAAATTTTTTATGTGTACTTATAAATATATATTCTTAAAAAGTTAGCTTGTATTTTGTGTCCTATTATGATAGTTATTTTTTTAAGGATGTCAAACTGTACAGATAAACAATTTTTAAGCCTTTTTTCAATGTTCTGTTATAAAAACCCTTATTGAAGTCAAACAAAGAAAACTATTGCTTAAATACTAGCTAGCATTTAAAAAGTAGTATCCAACAATACTAAAAAGACCTTTAAAAGGTTACAAGTCAATTTCCACTGGGAATTATACAACTTACCATGTCCGCTTATAAAAACCCTTAGGTCGCTAGGGGTGCATTTCCAACCATCCTCCCTCCCTAGGTGATTCTGTGACGTCTAGTTGTGTCCTATCCCTCCAAATAAGTTATAAAACACATATCTGAAACACTCTGTATAAACTTTACCGTAGATTATTTTCAACTCAACAGCATTCCGTGGGCGTTATTCACAGAAGCATACACAATGCAGATAATAATGTTACGCAAAAACAGATTTCTTCATTTGTCAATTTTCAATGCATATTTATGTAATTCAAAATTTAACGTCACACTTCCAATGCAAAGTTAAAATTCTCTCTTAAAGAAACGGTTTTCTCCCTTATAATTGTTTGCAGTTCGTTTATCCCTTCATCTTAGGTTTTTAAGTCAAATTCTTTAATACTTATGAAACGCTATGACGCAACTCATAACAATATTTTTTTCTGAAATATCCTATGAAAACACCACTTTTGTGTACAGTTTACTGTTAGGTGTAAATATTTTATCTAAAATTTCTGAAAATGTATCCTTGTTGTAATTATTTAATCATATTAAATAATTTGATCTAATAGACCTGAATAAAACAGATAACTTCTGTTAGTTATAAAATCTATATATTAGTGGTCACATGTTTTTAAAATGTTACAAGTTTATTAAATTGTCACATGTTTTTAAAATGTTACAAGTTTATTAAATTGTCACATGTTTTTAACATGTCTACAAAATGAATGAATTATTTTTTTCAATACCCAGTAAAAAAAGTTTTTAATCCCGTACTTATTTTAATGAGTTCATATTTTTTACTTTCTTTTATACGAAACCAAAATTAAAATTAGAAAGAAATAATTTTATCGTATATTGCATATTAGTTATCATTTATTTCCCCTCATAAAGCGTTTTTTTCAATCCTAAGGGAGTGCAATGGAAGCTACCTCATAAAAACTTATACATCTAAAATTCGTTTATTCAATGCTATTGTAATATAACAGGTAAAGTAAATAAAAATCAGACAATACCAGAAAAATCTCTAAATAGACAATCTCAATTAACCTCAGAATATCTCAGAAACCGCATTTTCTCTCGATATGGATATTGCATTTTTCCCTCTCCTATTGCAAACGGACATCACGTCCGGGTCATAACTACTCCATGACCAGGTCATTCTATCCGAGCTAGGGAGAAATGAAATCCAGTCACACTCCAACAATCATTAACGGGTACGGTTAAGTACCGGGGAAAAGACGCCTTCCGACTCCAGAATGCTTTATCAGATAGTTGGTTGCGAAGGAGATAGAATAACGCAGTGTCCTCGAATTAGAAAGGGCTAATAGGACGCTTTCATCGTCCCTCTGGAGTAATTGAAGACTGTGAGAAACTTTTGTTTAGAGTACAGGCTGGGTTTCTATGAGAGAATTAGTTTCTAGTTGTCTGTGTAGGAAAATGAGTGTGATCGGCCTTGCAAGCTAGTAAGAAATTTTGTTTCAAATATTTAAGTATAAATGTACGCTAACACTCTTGTAGATATAGTTGGATTATGGTTAAATGAAGACTAGAATTGACCAATATTACATATCATCATACAATCATCCAATTATAAACAACTCATTATCAAACAATTTTAATTTCGTCATCGGACCAAAATCAAAATTTGTTTTGAATTACACTAATCATTTTACTTATTACTATCATTTTACTACTCTTTTTATACGCAAGTTTAAAAATTATTTTTTTTTAATATTAAATGTGTCTCTTTATTATAAGCCTTTCATTAGCAAATTTCTATTTTTAAGTCACCATCTAATTTTTATCCTAGCTGCATTAAAAAAAATTGAAGGTTGCAATACATAGTTATGTAGTTCCAAGTAAGAATGTACCATACTTTACTAATGTAAAAGAGGATGCAGTTTCCTTTATGGCTATCAATAGTCCTTTTTATATGAAGAAACCAAAAAATGCGAGTTTCGAAGGATAAAATAAATTTTCAAAATGCATAATGGGTAAAGTGAGCCGATTCTAATATACTACATGCCCATTTACTTGGTTCGAGATCAAAACGTTTTTGTTGTATAATTTTCCCCAAAAAGGGGAAGTAAAAAATATGGTTTCGTCACGCCTTCCATACAGCTTTTTGTGCTTTACAAGCGGGATTTGTATAGTTACTGAATTATTCTAATTTTATTACAAACAATGCAAACATCCTAAATAAGATAAATGAAAAAGAATAAACCATATCCTTTTGTTTGAAGTAAGATATTAAGTAATAAAAGAAAGCAGTAGAAACACTGTAACTTTAAAAAGTTTATCAAACTCTAAAAGTACTCAAGGGTTATTAAATTGGCGCCCGCATCAGTAAGTGGGTTAAAACTGAAAAAAAAACCTTATTTAGTAGGGAAACTCGAATTACTTCAGAACAGAGCGTGAATAAAAATGTTAGTAAACACATCAGATTCGGAGAAAACAAACTCAAGAACACCACTTACACAACAAAAGGAAGGTTAATTTTAAAAAGGATTGGACTCTTAAAGGTAACTGAATGGAACCGTACTGCACAAAGACCCCTCGACATTTCTTAGCTCCAGTTTCCCATACCAAGTTTGTTTCTTCCAGAATTACAAATGACCAAATAAACTCCTGCTCCTTTTTTCAGTTCTTAGCTCAGAAGTAACCCGAGTTCCAACCGTGAGTAGAAATACACTCCAGAAGGTTTTTCGGGGGAATTCTTTTCTTCAGGCATTACCATTTACAGCCCACTGCCTTATTTGATGACCCTTTATGCTTTAGCTGGCAATAAAGTATAAGGATACCTTCCACTTTGCCATTTCACTAGCTGGGGATAAATGTTTCACACTTGAAGGGGTTTCAACCCTGGGAGAGATTTTTCTAGCTCAAGGAGGCATTGTTTTGAAAACTTTCTTTGTGCGTTGGTCACTTAAAGACGGTTTCCTTTTTTGCCGGAGAATTTCTTCCATGAGCATAATGCGCGAAATTCGCGTTATCTCTAAATGGATCTAGTCCTTTATTTGGTAGATAAAAGAGGTTAATTTATCACGAGGCACCATGCACCTTTCCCTGACACTTTTTGCCCCCTCTGACACTTCTTTTTCTTTTAAGATAGCGTCATTTCTCAGTGCTGGCCTTTTCGTGTTTCTGTCAACGACTTGAACCTAAATACTAATGATGTTGGGGATAAAGTAGATAGTTGGAGTGATAGATTATAGTTGGACCCATGAATAAACTGCATTTGTCAGTATGTCCAGAAGTATTTGTTGCCTTTCGGCACATATATGTATGACATCATGAAGGACAATAGTATTAACATCAGGAATAACATTCGTTCAATTGGTTTTGACCAGTTGTTTCAATGAAGGTTAAAGACTTGCATTATGTTGCAGATTGTTTTTCCCCAGCAAAATGAATTGTTGGGTGTTTTGTGTAATAGCATTTACTTTTTTTCTTGTAATTACTGTATGTTTACTGAATAAAACATAGCGGTTATTTCGATGCACTTAAGGTCTTATTGTCTTCTTAAGGATAGAAAAATAACTTCATGTTTCTGAATATTTATGAGAGAAATTAAGTATCGGAAGTTGTAAAAAAAACTAAATTTGCTCAAATTTGCAAAATCCGTTTCAAATTTGTGTCATCTATAATTATCGTTAATTTTATTACAACGTCTTTCAGATTTAATTTTTTTACCCCATAGCAACTTCAAAGAAATAATTTTACAAGTTCTAACGTTTGAAAAACAATGATAACAAAATGTTATTCAGAAGAAAATGTACTAAAATATAAAAAAACATGGCTTACCATGTAAATAACAGGACTTATATTCCAGAAGTAAATAACACTTATTGTGTAAGTAAAAATAGATGAAATATTTTGTATTGGAAAATTATAGATATTATAGATAGAAAATTTTATTTATAACAAATTTCGAATTAAATTGCTATGAGAAATGATAAAATTTTATCTACAGTCTTATTAAGCTGATATAAAGTGAATCTCATCTCCAAAGTAATATACAATTACAACATATACAATAAATAGGGTGGTCCTTATTTGTATGGTAAAAATTTTTTTTGGGAATTCCGGTGGTGACGCCCCCTAGTTTTGTGTCACTATATAAAATAATAATGTATGCAAAATATCAGCTCATTCGAATAATAAACACCCTTGCCTTGAAGTTTCAAAAAAATACTGATTTTTCACAAAACATCCCAAAAACCATAGATTAAACCCTCCCATCTTCTTCTTGATTTTTTAATGAGAATCTAATACAATTATTGTTATAATGTTCCAGATTCCATTCTTCTATCACCCCTATTTCGGTAGTAAAAATTTTTTTAAGTTAAATTAACTCCTGTAAAGTTGTTTTTCCTGCATTTTAAAAAAGCTAATAACTCCAGAACCATACAACTTAAAAACCTGAAATTTGTGCCATTTTGTTTGTAATTTTATTACCTTTCATTTGATGTGCAACATAACTGCCTTTCTTTAATAAATTTTCTTCAAAATAAAAAAAATGGAGAAAAAATTAAATAAAAAAAATTTTTGAAAAAAATTTTTATTAAATAAATATTAAGTTTTTCCACTCCCAAAATGAACATATCTGCCAAATTTCAAGTTGAAATTAAAATTTGATCATGTAGAAAAAAATAAAAATTTCCGAAATTTTGGCAGGTCCCTAAACGTTTCATGTAATTTAACAAAAAAAGGTGTTTCACTCATGGGGATTCCAAAAACTCCCTTGAGGGTGTTCATACGATTTTTACCATGCAAAAAAATTCACTTAAATATCAGAAAATACAACTACTAGCCGATTCGGTACAAAATCTTACAGAGCCCTGTCGGGTACCAAATGGTAGACTGCGTTGTGCGTAGTCATCGGGGTATGATTTTATTTTATTCTTTTATCTTTAAACAATTTTAATTTCATTTGATTTGACATGTTGGAAGTGAAAAAATAACGTAAAAATTTAATTCTAAGGGAAATTCAGGTAAAATATAGGCACATTGAATTAGGTTGGAAACTAGCTCTGTAGGATTTTGTACCGAATCGGCTAATAGCTGTATTTTCTGATATTTAAGTAAATTTTTTTGCATGGTACAAATCGTATGAACACCCTCAAGGGAGTTTTTGGAATCCCCATGAGTAAAACACCTTTTTTTGTTAAATTACATGGAATGTTTAGGGACTTGCCAAAATTTAGCAAACTTTTATTTTTTTCTACATGATCAAATTTTAATTTCAACTTGAAATTTAGCAGAAATGTTCATTTTGGGAGTGGAAAAACTTAAAATTTATTTAATAAAATTTTTTTTTCAAAAATTTTTTTTATTTAATTTTTTCTCCATTTTTTTATTTTGAAGAAAATTTTTTTTAAAAAGGCAGTTATGTTGCACATCAAATGAAAGGTAATAAAATTAAAAACAAAATGGCACAAATTTCAGGTTTTTAAGTTGTATGGTTCTGGAGTTATTAGCTTTTTTAAAATGCAGGAAAAACAACTTTACAAGAGTTATTTTAACTTTAAAACATTTTTACTACCGAAAGAGGGGTGATAGAAGAATAGAATCTGGAACATTATAACTATAACTATATTAGATTCTCATTAAAAAATCAAGAAGAAGATGGGAGGGTTTAATCTATGGTTTTTGGGATGTTTTGTGAAAAAATCAGTATTTTTTTGAAACTTCAAGGCAACTGCGCACGGGTGTTTTGTATTCGAATGAGCTGATATTTTGCAAAAACTATTTATTTGTATGATGGAACAATTTGGGGGGGCGTCGCGTTAAGATTTCCAAACTTAAAAAATAAGGACCACCCTAATATACAATCACCAAAATTTTCCAAGTAAAAAAACTTATTAAAAAAAGAAACACATCTAAAATAAATCTCATTATATCCCCACCGTCTTATCTTACAAATACCAGATTCAAAACAACGAAGAGTTATTTACGTTACCAATTGCCAAAAAAAGCCATACCATGAGATGTTTCTAGGATTTATTTCGACAAGCCCCAAGCTGAACAAAACTCTACTTAAAAAATACGTCTCCAGTAATCTGGCAATTTGTTCTTTTCGACTCCCTTTGGCGAAGCCATTTTTCTACCTTCCCCAATAATCCTTCGGTATGCACTCAGCTGAAGATCAGTAAGATCAAAGACTTTGGTATTAACAGTATCGTAAAGCTCGCTGAAATGACCTTTTAATAACTTACAGACATAACTTTGCAGATCGCTGGACTAAGAATGCTGCAGAAACAGTAAAGCGTAGTTATGTTAGGTGTCTGCTATTTATTGTTCTAGTTTCATCGTCGTTTAGGGGTTTTTTTTTTGTGTCCGTTTATGACTTTCCTAAGGATTGCATAGCGTTCATAGATTATGTCCGAGTAGTTATGATTGGTTTTGTTTACTTTTCGATGTGAAAATATCCGGAAGTTGCTTACTGAATATAGGGTCGTAAATTAAGGTATTCTGACACAATAGATTTATAGTGATAACATATATTGAGAAAATAGTTACATTTAAAGATTTGGTAAGTCTAAATAAAGTAAAACTATTTTTCAGGAAACTATCTTTAATTCCCGGGGAAAAGCTTGTCTTCAGCATTGTACTTTATATCGTTATCACTTACAATCAAATTATGAATAAAATGAATGTTAAAGTAGCTACATTGCTTTTTACTCCCCAATTGTATTCAATGTATTTTTAAACTTTTAAAAAATGTAGAATGTTGAGTATTTAACTGATATTCCTCCAAATATTCTTTTTCATTTTAACCAAAGTAAAATTGATTCGGAATGAATGAACTTTATTGCTTTTCAAATATTGAGTCAATAATACACCAAAGAACATTAAATAATTATAACTATTTTATGGTACTGAATTTATTTAAACAAATACTATATTATATGGCATCGTTTCAAATGCGTTTCTGGGAATCATGAAAATATTCAATCAAAAAAGCATTTGCAAATGCTTTCTATAATAATGCTTAAAATTAATATGATCTCTAAGATTCGAATGTTTTAAATGAATTTTGCTGAAATTTCTCTTTTTTATTGATTAAATGCATATATTGGTAGAAAATACCTCAAATGAGCGTATTAAACTTAATAGCAACTTCTGAAAATTCGATTCGATCACATTTCACATATTTGACACTACCTATTCCTCGTAAAAAAGATTTAATATTCAAGTTTAATTTAAAATTATCAACATTTCAATTTGAAATATATCTTTGATTTTAATATTCTCTAGGGATTGATTCTGTTTAGATCTTTGTTATTAAATAGTTGTAAACAATGAGTAATAAAGGTAACCGTATATACATATCTTCTAATTTTCGTCTTGAAACTATTCTAAAAACCCAAGAACACACTGTAAATATTTTAAATGGGTTTGGTACCTCTTTTTTTCTTAATTAACAGTAATTTGTTACCTTTGAAAATAGCCCCAAATTACCCTAAATTTAAAAAATGATACTCCTCTCTTAATATGTTGTATTTTTGTAACTAAGTAACTTGTATTTTTGTAAGTAAGTAACTTGTATTTTTAAAACTAAGCTATCATGAAATTATTTAAACTGAATTTTGACAGTGTAATATATAATTAGCAAACACCGTGATCTTAAACAGCTGGATAGTTTAAAAAAATTATTTTCGGATTAGATAAAATTTCATTTTTGAAACTAAGCTTTCTAAAAGTTTTGTAATCATTCCATTCTTATTTTTGTATAATTACTTAAACTTAATTATTATTTGACTGAATTGTTTTTCAATTGTTAAGTAAATAATACGTCAAAAAACATTAAAAAACTATAATTATAACAGCCAGGATAATTTACAAAATTATTTAAATAGTGTAAATGTAAATGCTTAAAGTATATATCAAATAGCCTAAAGATATCTAATAATCATTTTAGTCCTTACTGCTCCCAAATCCTCCTTAGAATTTAATAGAAATATCGAACTGTTTATGACTAAAAGGGTTAATATACATGCATTACTTATGTCCGTCAACTGAATGAAAACATGAGATGAAATACAGTTTGGGATTCTGAATATATTTAAAAATGATATATAATTCAATATAGCATTCTTTTTAACAGGTTTTTAGCATAAAATATAGTAAATATAGTTTTAGTGAATTTTTTACAGTGTTATACAGAGGAGATGAAAAATTTGTTTTAAAAGAAATCAAAATAAATTTAATTTTATGTTTCTTGAAAAAGACTTGCTATTTTAAAAGATTTTCTCTTAGTTTGATTTATTATATATGTCATATATGCCCAATATATTTTATATACCCAATATCATTAAAAAAGCTATTTCTCTGGTTCCCCTATACCACTATCAAATAAAAGCAATCTAAATTATTAATTAACTATCGAAAATTGGAAAACACGTTAAACAAAAATCAAATTGATAGTAATTTTATTTACAGTCATATAACCTATCCTTTTAAGTATATAATAATATTTAATTATATCCTTTAAAAGAAAGGTGATATGAAATACATTGATACCAATATATTGATTCACCTAAGAATTATACATTAGAAATCCCGTATGAACTATTACATTATCCTCAATATATTTATCACGCTAACCAGTTTACCTAATTACAGAGTTTATACCCGCGCAATATAATATGCAGAACCTCCATCACCTATTTAGCATGTTACACCAAATCGAAACCTTTCAACTGCACGGCTCAGTTCATGAACCGTGGTTTGCTGGGCCACGGCCAAACGGGGACGTCGCAAGTTAATGCAGGGGCCACTGAACCACCAGAGAAGCCACTCGAACTCGAAATGATTTCTGAAAACCAATAGAAGTGTTGAAATTCCCTGTGTACTTTAAAGGGAGTGAAGCTTCTAGTATTGCAACATTTCATGAGTTTATATTCAGAGAACTGAGTTTGGTGATATTTGAATGCAATTTGGGAATTTTTTTGATGGAAAAATTTTTTTCTGTAAGATATTGTGATTTATTTACATTTGTAGGTCTTACGGTATTATGTAATTTAAATTATTCCTATTTAATAATCCATATTCTTATTAATAATTAAAATATATGGGTGATATGTATTATAAGGGTTAAAGTGTTTTTATTAGGCCCCTTTTTTAGGAATTCCCCAAAAAAATTTATAAAGTTTCTTATTTATTGTTCTTTACATACGTGTCCACATCGGTCACTGGCAGCTCAAATTTAAACTAGTTATTTTATGTAATAAACTACAGGTTATTCAAATTAACTTGCTATGATTATGGAAAATTTATTATATATTATTATTAACCCTCCGTCGGTCGCAACTGTACTTTTTCGCACATCGTATACATTTTCGTTCGGCTTTCCGTTATTTTTGGGGTTAAAAGTCAGATATTCCTGGTAATATCCTATCTTTAACGGATGTATGTCGCCAACTAATTCATAAAATTGGTAAAATAACTGGTTAAGTTGGAATTCATTACGAATTTTAAGGTATACTCAGTTGCAACTTAACTTGAGCCTGAAGAAATATGCTGAGAGCAATCAAAGAAAGTAGTTCCCCGCGAGGTGTCTGAATTTTGAGTGAAATTTAGAGCTTCAATTTTAAATAATGATTAGTTTTTTAAATCCACGTATATTACACATCTTTTCATCCCGATATGCATAAAATGTTCAGTATTATTATTTTTTAAAGTATCGTAACGCGTTGTAGTACAACTCGCTCTCAAACTCGCCAGCCAATAAGAGCTTCTAGAAACCCAGCAGGCTTTCTGTTAACTCAGATTTGCTTCCGCGTGGCCATGACGTCAGGCTCAACTTAAGTTGCATTCGAGTATAGTCTTCAAACTAACATAAGTGTACTACTTTTGATTATCTTTTTCAAAATTTAAAATTTTTATTGTTATCTATTCAAAGAACTCATTTTCACGGTTCACCCGGCGTAGTTGATTTCGGACAGCTTTGAATGAGTTTATAGGTTTTAGTTAGTTTAAAAGTTGTTGAGACTAAATTCGCACTGTTGAAATCCTTTGATTGGAAAGGGAATCTAAATGTTGATGTTTATTTGGTTACATAAATTTCCGGCTTGTGTGCTTGTTCTTAAGGATCCGCTTATAAACCTTTGTCAAGTAAGACAGACACAATATAATTTTTACTGACACAAGGAAGGAAAAATACACCCAGGGCAAGGTCAGAATCGAACTGATGACGGATACAGTGTGCAGACTGCTGGCGTGAAGGGCTGTAAGTAAACTCAACAAACCATCCGTCCCCACGACAATCTTAATTAATGGAAAGATAAATTATTTGAGGGGAACCCTATTGAAAGGTGAAATGACTGTTTTGATTAAAATATAATTCAGTCATAATTTTAACCTCAATATTGCTCTAAGTGTGGAATACATTTATTTTGATACATATTTTGTCATTTATTTAGCACATATGTTTCAATCCAAACTAGTGGTTACATTTTAAAGTTCTGAAAGAGCGATAAGTACATTTTTGATTGTTTTTTAGCACACAATAGCTAATGTCTATTTTTCCCATTTATTATGAGTAGAATACGTAAATAAAAATTGTTTAAGGGGTCATAGGACTGTTAAATCATCAAAAAATTCGATTTTTTGAAAAAAATATATGTGATAGCCTAGATATTTCTTAACAATTTAAAAAAAACCGCTAGCGAAAATTCGTATTATTTCAGAAGTTATGGATAAAATTCTGAAACAAGAAACCCAAGGAGATTAGTAACTTTAGAACTTTGAGGTCATTTTTCTCAAAATGTGATTTTTTTGTGTTCCATGCATGATAAAATTTGAAGTAATAAGAATATATCCTTGGAACTTTGAGAGCATCAATATTTAGTAGTGACAATAAAGCCCTACCTCTTTTTAGAGTTTTGAACCTATATTTCATTTTTTTTGAGATTGTGAACTTATAATTTTTTTGTGTTTTTGACACCTAAGTTCAAATTATAATTAAAAATATTAATTGACTGTCAAACTCAAAATATCTGGTAGGGCTTGATTGTATACTCATATAGTATATATGTGAATTGAAATTTTGAATTTCCATTTAATAGTTAGTTAATTATCTTGCATGAAAGCCACTGCATACTAACATTTAACCGTCAAAGTTGCTTTTTTTCGACTCAATGTATAAACTTAACTATGTCTATTAAGTATTCAATTATTTTTTTTACATAAAGTTTAATACATAATGATTAAAAATATGTTTAAACCGAGTCTTTTCATAAATTAGAAAAAAAGATATTAATTTTTTTGGAAAATGTAAAGTTTTTTTCACTGCATTGCGTTTTAACAGTCCTATGACCCCTTAACTTAATTTTGTAATAAATATGGTAACTATTAATTTATATTAAGGTTAGGAAAGCCAAAGGATGAATTGTGATAAACATACTCAAAAATTTTCAAATTACGTCATTTTTAAATATTTTTCGATTTTACGAACTATTTTAGTATTTCTCTATGAGTTCGTAAAATAGAGCGTCAGCTGTGATATGTTCCAGCATGGAATTTATAAAAGTTCAAAAAGAGGAGGCTTATGAAAATATGTTTTACTTATTATAAATTCTATTCTATAATGACCTTAAAATTTTGTATGAATTTTATCAGTTGTGTGCAATGGGGAATTTCTAAACAGAATAAAAAATATCACATCTTATAGGATCTATTAGGTAATCGTGAATGCATTTTATTTTTACTCAACCCCCATCATATTGAATGAAGAGTAATTCCAAAAGTTCAACCTGTGAAACAGAAAAATGCATCCCAAATTCCATAAAAACCCCCAAAAAAAGGATAACACATCTGACGTCACATCCAACTTTACACACGGTAATCTAAAATCTCCGTCCAAGAAATAAATAGATTTGTACTTATATCTTATTGAAATTTGATGGAAGATATCGCCTTTCACTGGAAGCTTCTTTTCCCAAGAAGCTTAATTTTTATTCTATAATACATCCCTCTGGGCCCTTACCCACCTCCAAGGATGACTTAAGAATCGCTCTCAGCACTTGGACCGCTGCCAAGCGCAAAAATTCTTCGACAAAATCTTTGATTGCTACACATTTTGTGTAAATTTTGCTTCTTGTTATCTCTGTTCGCCCTGTATTCTCTTTTGCTTTATTTATCTAGAGAGGCCGGAGATTATCTTTGTCAATTTTTCACACCGCATTTCACAGATGCTACTGGAAAAATCTTGAGAAAACAAAATGGATGAATGGGGTTCTCTGTATCTTGGGATTTTATTAAAGGGACCAATAAATACTTCCTAGGTGTGTTCTTTTATTTAGGGTTGGTGGTTTCATTTGGTTTCATATAGTCTTTGGTACGTGATGTTTCGTAAACATGCTATCTTGTATTTGTTTGTTGATGCGTTAAGGCGTCTAGACAGGATTCAAATCTAAAGAATTGTTTTGGACAAAAGAATTTATATTTGAAATGAATGTTTATTTCAGTCTTCTTTTATTTAAATCAAGCAATCATGGATTTTATGACAAGTGAACTGGAATAGTTTACTCTTCACTATGTAAAGTTTTACATATTTGATGATAATCTATAGTGTTTCCTGTCTATTGACTTTGTCGAATTAAAAAACAGTTTGAATATCTAAGGATAATTTCCCTAAACCATTTGTCATGATAAGATCAATTGGCAAGAGTGGGGCACCTTGAAACACTCCACTTTTCAGACGCACTTTCAAAGCTGTGCACTCGTTCTTTTAGGTAAAATAATGAATCATACTAAAATCTACTTCTCAATGTGTTTTGGATTCTTTATTTACATAAATTTTCTTCTTTTGCGTGGCGCAAAATTACAATCATTTGTTGTTTGAAAATAAATTTTTCAATAAAAAGGTGCATCTATGTTATTATAATGAGGAAGTTGCATGATTTTTTTTTTATTTTTTTAATCGATTCTTCTTGCAAAAATAAGCAACTACCCAAAATTAAGGCCGATTGAGAAATTTTTTGATTGCCAAAAAAATTAACAAAAATCCCCTTTTTAAAAGCGCGCGAAAACGCCAAGAGTTTGGATGTGACGTCATCTTATAATAGGCATTCTTGAAATGCAATGGACTTGATGGTATTATTGTTGACGTCATCCTACAGTTTAAACAATAAACGTTTTCAGTCACGTGTTTTTTTCTCGACTTTTAAATTAAAATATTTAATTACCTGTACATTTTTTTGAAAAACTGACTAGATATTTCATTTTACCATACAAAAAATCATACGGAACACTTGTTTGTTTTTGAAAATCTGACACATGACATGCAACTTCCTTATTATGTCGAGATAATGCATGTGCATCCATTAATATTTCAGAAAGAAAAAACGCAAATATTTTTTTGCTAAAACTAAAATATTACTTTCTTAATTAAATAACAAAGCGTTAAGTGGGGGACCTTGGGAGACTAAGGTGTGGGACACCTTGTGAAATGTTCAAAGATATCCCAAATAAAGCGGAATACCGATGAGAAACATATTATGTTATACATAAATCGAAAATTTTGGCAATGATTTTTTTTATTTTAGCTAAGTTTGATAGCTTTTATGTGAAACTAGACTTCGCCAAGGTTTCACTTTCTTTAATAAATATCATCTGGTGTGTTACAGACCGGCTTCGACAGTCCAAATGTGTAGCACTGCAGGCCAGGCTTTACCCTGACAATATGCCCGGCCGAGAGAGAAATAATTAAGTAATGGAACGATTTTTATGTTTATGCTACAACAATTGATTTTAAACTACAACAATAGATTATTATTCCATGATGTTAGCCTTAAATGTTGATTTTCAAGCATAAAATTGACCAAAAAAGTTATTAGGATGCTTCGATTTCAAATTATTTTTATTCCGAAACCTTCCCGGGAGTAAGTAGAGTAATGTGGCAAAGTTTAAAAATTAATGTACGTGGAAAAAGTTTAAAAATTTAAAGGCCATACATAAACACATACAGACAGACAAACGAACATTGATGTTTATTTAAATGTGGCCGAGATGAAATGCTGAGCGACTCTGTTGGTGGCTGTATTAATCTCGTATTCTGAGTATCCCGTAATCAGTCACTGAATGTCCAATTATTAATTGTGGTTGTAACTTGACTTTTGATTATTTAAGCTCTGGTATTTTGTTTTACTTACTTGTGCTTGCCTCTCGTTGTTCGCCCGTTAATAAATTTCGTTAGTCAAAACCTGGACTCTTCCTTTACTTTATATTCCAGAGTAAGCTTACTTCCTAAGCTCCTCATATATTTATAACAAGGTAAATAAATAGGGTACTGAAGATTGTACTAATCACATGTTAATCATAGTAAATTTCTAAATATTATCAGTTAGTTTAGTATGCAATACTTAAGTACTAGAAGTAAATTAGTAAGTTAAATGCAAGTAAGCTAAATTAAAATCATGGCTTGTTTTCATAAATTTAAACTTCCCTAATAAACCAGAATTAAATTGACGAATTAATTCCCTAATGGCCCCTCAATAACTAAGCTTTTCAATAAATCTCAAAATACACACTATAATAACATTAAAGTGCAAACTTTATTAACTTGCAAGGCTATCACATTTCCTCGCCTTGAGAGTTATTATTGTAACACTACTGTTTTCAATTTTCTCATAAATCATAGTAATTTGTCAATGCCCCGACTGTCCCATGGCACTTAATACGAACATCTGGAACTTTCTTGGCCCCAATAACGTCAATTTCATCGACATCTTTAGAGAGGGAAATTAATTACCCCGAATTTCCACCGAACTACTTGAGAAAAGGCTATTTAATTTATTTACCACCTTGCCCTCCAAAATCTGCCGTCCTCAAATTAGAGGTACGGCCAACTCAGTCCTCAAGGATCCAGACAACGTTTCATTAAATAAAATAATTAAATATCTTACATTATAATAATCATTAGGAGAAGTCCTTTCGAATTTGAATAATGAAGTCATTCTGCAGGTCTCTATCGTATTCGATAAATTAAATTCCACTGTGTCACCTTCTGTATGGAATACAATGAATGCTTCAATGGGATATTTAAGAAGATTGCGCGTAATACCTGCAGACTTTTCCGGTGAGTAACCCCTCCCCCTTTCTTAATGCATCATTAATTGGATGGATTAGGTATTATATTGGGATTGTGTTAAATCTTACTACCCTATGTGACGCAGCTGATTCAAGGGAAATGGATCATGATTAAAGTTTACGATGATTTTTTAAATAAGTGTCTAATTAAAAGAGCTCTAATAAAATGATTAGGAATTCAAATGTGTTGCGAGTTTAATTAAATACTGGAAATTGTAACTTATTATTTTAGACTATTTAATTAAAATAACAATCACCGCATATGATTACTACTTCGTTTAAACAAGTCTAAACTTGATCGTAACCGTAGGTTTTAACACAGTTAATAAAAACTTCGTAATCCAGTTTAGCATTGGTTTATAGAACAATAATGCTAAATATTTTGAGCCATACCCGCCATTTTTATTTAAAGATATTTCAGTAGACTAGTTAATGGAAAATATTCAGAATTATTATCACAAATTTCAATGTTTTGAATCAGCTATTAGAGAAGTAGATTATTTCTAAAAATAACTTGAATAGATAAAACGAGCTTGGATATGAAGTATACATTTAACCCACATGTTTAAAAAATATTAATAATAATGTGCAAATAATTTACAAGTGTCCAACACCATAAATTTAGTGTTGCGTTTTATCAATTTTACTGTGCGAACATCAATAAAAAATATGAAGCTAGTTTAAAAGAGATAAGCTAAAATTCGTGACATTATGGATGTAAGTAGCACATTTTCTTTGAAACTTTACCTTTCCAACTAAAGAAAAATGGGTCAACGTAGCTCTAAAAGTATAGTTTTAAAGACACGAAAAATAAGTAAAATTATTTAAGTTCTACTCCTATAGAAAAAAAAGGTTAATATACTATTTTTCTGCGTCTTAAATTCACCCTGCGAGTATATAATAAAACAGAATAAGACTGATATAATCATAAAGGATAACGTTACTTACTTCACGGTCAGCTATTTATAACCCTTAACATTAGTAAGGCTTTTTTACATTTTTCTCATAATAATAATAATCATAATAAATAACTAGCTGTTACAACCCGGCAAAGCCGGGTCTTACAGCTAGCCTTCTTTTTGGCGCTGATGCGAGATTCGCTCGTTACTACCTGTTCGAATTTAACACATTCCCTAACATTAAATATGCAGTTTTAATTCATTATCTACGAAAGGCGTTTTGTCTCCGATTTCACAATGAGTTGAGACAAATTTATCACATTCAAATAATTGTCATTTAAATTCGACAGGTCGTCAGCCCAATCCACCTAGCCAGATCTGTACAAACTTGTTTTTAAATAAAATCTTACTGCCCCTAAATGAACCCAGTTTTTGTGGCTTCTCCCAAAACCTTCCATTCCTAAATTATTATAAGAAATACTTCAATCAAATCTGTAGCAGTAAAATTTTTGAATTAAATGTGCCTAGCATCCCATTGGGATAAATCTAGTGAACCGTCAAATCTCTGAAGTTTGTTTAACTTCAAAGTATTTTTACTTCCCGCTCTTTAAAAGACGTTTTGCCAGAGTTGGTAAAAATATTAACTTAAAACAATGGGGCAAATTGAAATAAATTTCTAATTTAAAAATGGAATGCTTTGGAGGAACGTGTTATATTATTGGCTAATCTAGGGGTGGAAAGCTTCCGTTTAAGACCGAGTTTGTCCAAATTGGTTCAGGGGTTCGGGCTGGCGGCCGGCCGAAAGGAACCTCTTCATAGACTAAACAAGGGGACAAAACTAAAAGAACGCATAATTTTAAAATGGAAGGTTTTGGAGAAGCGTGTTATATTATTGGCTCATCTAGGGGTGGAAAGCTTTCAATCAAGACCCAGTTTGTCCAAATCGGTTCAGGGGTTCGGGCTGGCGGCCGGCGGAACGGAACCTCTCCATAGAGTTAACATTAGAGCAAAATGAAAAGAACGCATAATTTTAAAATGGAAGGTTTTGGAGGAACGTGTTATATTATTGGCTCATTTAGGGGTGGAAAGCTTTCGATCAAGACCGGGTTTGTCCAAATCGGTTCAGGGGTTCAGCCTGGAGGCCGGCGGAAAGATCTCCCATTGAGTTAACATTAGAGCAAAACTAAAGGAACGCATAATTTAAAAATGGAAGGTTTTGGAGGAACGTGTTATATTATTGGCTCATCTAGATGTGGAAAGCTTTCGATCAAGACCCAGTTTGTCCAAATCGGTACAGGGGGGCCGAAAGGAACCTCTCCATAGAGTTAACATTAGAGAAAAGTGAAAAGAACGCATAATTTTAAAATAGAAGGTTTTGGATGAACGTGTTATATTATTGGCTCATCTAGGGGTGGAAAGCTTTCGATAGAGACCTAGTTTGTCCAAATCGGTACAGGGGTTCGGCCTGGCGGCCGGCCGAAAGAAAAACCCAATTATTTTAATATACAGGGTGTTTCAAAATTGCGTTGCACGGCTTTTATTCGGAACCAGTGCCTCCTAGGGTCATGGAAGTAAGGTCTACCCCTAGGTAAGTGACCCTGGAGAATCCATTGAGATGACTTACAGCGCCCCTAATGGCGAAATTAAAAAGTTAAAAAAATTAATTTGAAAACTAAAGGAGATATAGTAAAAACCCCAATAAGAGTATTGTTGCCAACGTCAAGAAGAACTCACTGAAAAAAATTTGATCAAAATATCTTGAATATTCGCGGAGATATTAGCATGTGAAAATAGCACTTTTTCAGGGGTCAAAAAGTAAAAAGTTCGCATATTTGCAAATGTTTTTGATTTTTTGATTACATTTTGTGTTCTTTCAACTAAAAAAACACAAAACTACACAATAACACTGAAAAATTGGCAAATATGCGAACTTTTTACTTTTTGACCCCTGAAAAAGTGCTATTTTCACATGCTAATATCTCCCCGAATATTCAAGATATTTTTATCAAATTTTTTTCAGTGAGTTCTTCTTGACGTTGGCAACAATACTCTCATTGGGGTTTTTACTCTATCGCCTTTAGTTTTTAAATTAATTTTTTTAACTTTTTAATTTCGCCACTAGGGTCGCTGTAAGTCATCTCAATGGATTCTCCAGGGTCACTTACCTAGGGGTAGACCTTACTTCCAACACCCTAGGAGGCGTTGGTTCCGAATAAAAGCCGTGCAACGCAATTTTGAAACACCCTGTATAAGATTCATCTTTACATTTTTCAAACAATATCCAGAAAAGTGATTTCGGATATTTTAAAATTAGGTTTTCTATTCATTTTTAGGCTTTTACTGATTAAAGAAATAAATGTTTAAACGTGTACAAAACAATAAAAATATCCAAAATATGGATTTCGGATATTTTTAAATTAAGTTTTCTTTAAAATTATATTGTGTTATCAGAAATAACAAAGTATTAAAAATGTACTTGTAGATATAATTTATTCAGCTATATTTTTTCTCCCTTTTGAAAATGATGAAGAATAATAATTAAATGCTAGTCATATGTGTTAGTTATTTTAGACTTTTTACATTTATAAATAGGATATTTAAAGTATTATGTGTATGAAAAGCTAGTTTAAATAGAAGGGAATTGGAAAAAATGAATACAGGAATTTTATTTTAAGGCACGTCTGATATAAGTTGTTTTTTTTATTATTCCTTCTAAATTATCGTTAATTAAATTTTTGCGTAAAATATAAGTTCCTGAAAATCTAGTCAAACTAGTTAAACCACTAACACGATAAAATAGAGATATAAATTACAATCAAAATTCATAATTAAAGTGTGTCAGAAATTTTAAAATTTCAACAAAGCGATCTATAAGGAATTTATATAAAGCATTTAAATTCATTAAACGTAATCTTTTAATAAAGTACTTAATTATTAAGTGAAATTTTTGGTAATTCGTTATGTTACTCTACGGTAAAGAAATTCCAATCAAAAATACAAGCGAAAAACTTTATATCACGTGATAAAACGCCTTAAATTATAACGTGAGTGAAATCGGAAATTTTCCACACTTTACACTTTAGAACAAAAAACTCCAAAAAGACGGGGGACCCATCGTCCATTCATCTTACTTTAGATAGGGGGACCGCATAATTCCCCATAAGTTCCTCAAAGAAACACAGGGGAGAGCTAAAGCACATCACGTTCGTAGAGGTTGTAATTCATCTAGAAGCAGATCCTTTCCTCGGAAAAGTGACAAAAAAGCGTCAAGAAGAAGATAAAAAATTGCAGCGGTGAAAGGATGAAGAAGAGGAAGACATCAGAGCAGAGGGAAAATTTCATATAGATGTATTTCCGTGAGTCATAAAAGTAGACTGTGGAGAAATGAGGGGCCGGCGATCGAGATTTTCCATCTCAGATTGTTCCACTTTTTCGAGTCACCTGTCCCTAAAATTTTGAATGATGTGTGGAGGTAGGCTCTTACTTGGACTCGTCTGTAGAGGGGATGGCGATTTTATTTGAGGGTGTGTTTTTTTATGGACGATACAGAAACACTAGAGGTCCGTAATAAAAAAAGGGGAATGACGAATGGCTTTCTCGGATTTAGATAGTTTGGAACACGTGATTTGTCACGCGTGAGCGGAAATATTTATTGAGATGTTAGTTCTCTTTCCGTGAGGGATGATTTCCGGAGGTTTTTTTTTCGAAGGGAGGGATAAATTGAGGGGAGAAGAGAGGGATTGATGATGGATGGTGGAGAGGAATTATTCTTTTTTTAAGGAGGTCTTGTGGAGGATTAAAGAAGAGAGGTTGAGTTTTTTCAACTTTTGTTTTTGAGATGGTTGTTAAAACATGATCGAATTTCTTGATCAATAATACTCCATATGGATGGACTTCCTCCTCTTTGTCCATAAGTAAAATTGTTTCTTTTGGAAAAACTTCAAGGATCATAATTCAATTCAGTTGTCTTTTATCAATGTTAATCCATATTAATACTCTATTTGAGATATTTTTAGATAAAAAGGATACAAACTTCCTTTATCACCCTAACTTGTAACAAAAGTACTTTAAAATGACAGTGAAGATTAAGTTACAGTTGATTTTATATTTTGCGTTTATTTATCTACGTGTACTTAACTTAAAATGCTTTAATAACGTGTACTTTTTCTTAAAAACATTTTCATTGGATCCTTAGTCTTTTAAAGCCTTTTGAGGTGGTTCATTCTCTGAATAGTTTTAACATTATTAACATACTTTTTTATTAAAAATCCTAACACTTTCATAAAGTTATTTACTAATGTATCCTTTAAAGATTACCTATTGTTTTATATCGATTTTAAAAAGTTATGATATGTTAAAAGTTAAAATGTATTCATCCCGGTGTTATATTCATGAAATGTATCATTATGTTAAGTTAAAACGGTATTCATCACGTAAGGGCGGTTTTATACATACTAGATCATATTCTAAACGTGAAAAAATTACTCATTTAAACTTAACACATACAAAGGGGACTCAAACGTTTGAATTTTAATTATCTATTTGTAAAAAAATATTCTGTTGGCTTGATAATTTTTATTAGTCAACGTATAATTGTATCTTATGAAATAAACTTGCTTAAGCTATTAAAACAAATAATTATAATAGCTTCTAAAGAAACATTTTAGCTAATAAAATAGTCTTGTTGAAGCTATTAAGCCATTTAAACAACCTATTATGGCATTACAAATCAACCTTTTACGTCCTAAACCTCCCGATATTTCCAATGAAATCAATGATTAGTTTGGGGCCGGCTATGACTGAATAGTTTAATTAGAAGCTGCTAACTGTATTTGGATTAAATTAAAAAAAAAACAGTGCTGAAAGAGGTATTATCATTTTTAGACGTTTAGTTCACATGTCACATTGCTTATATTATAAATACAGTTGTAATAATATTATAATATTGTTATTCCATATTTTACTAATATAGCCCAAAATATTACTCCCAAAAATCTTGTAAATGTGGTGGACAAAATTAACTTCAAATCTTTAAGATATTGCTTCAATGATAATTTATATTATATTTTTTAAATTTAATTTTTTTAGAAAAATTTCATAAAGGCAGTTACGTTAGTGTAAATATATTTTGCAAAATAAAAATAAATATACATTATTTATTCAAAAACTACTCTTCACTTTAAATAAAAAAATACAAAAACTGCATATATACGTACTTTTGTTTAGTGTTATTCTCAGATTTAAATAAATAGGTATCAAAACGTAATGATAAAATCATTCTATATCGTTATACCGTTTTGAAGGAATGGAAAATATTTGAATAGCACAAGCAAAAAAATATATCACATTCCCAAATCTAATTCTTTAGATGCCAAGTTTATGAAAACTTTTCTAACATATTTGGACTGAATCCAGGGAAGCACCACACACACAATTTATCATGGTATTCCAGGCATTAAATTGGTTAGTTACTAAGTTTTATCGGATCATAAACACATCGAATATGGATTTGTGTTGTTTATTTTGAAAAATGTGTTTCCTGGTCAGTTCTTGTTTTCATTAGTTTACTTATTTTTCTTATGATTATCTTTCATTAAATTTTAGAAAATACAGCTTTTTTTCCTTCAAAGAATTAAAATAGATTGCTAAACATCAATGTAAACCAATGAAAATTGATTTTGAATTGATTTTTGTATTTTCGCTTTGTTTGTGTTTCCTGATTAGAGATGTAAAGGCACCGGGGTAAAAACCGGGTTTAATCCCGGGATTAAACCCGGTTTTTTCCCGCCATTACATCTCTATTCCTAATCAGTTCTTGTTTTCATTAGTTTATTTACTATTTTTTTCTCATGATTCTCCTTCATTAAATTTTAGAAAACACAGCTTTTTTTTCTTCAAAGAAGTAAAACAAACTGCTAAACATTAATGTAAACCAATAAAAATTAATTGTTTTTTTCTTGAGAAAACTGCTTGCAAATAAGTATCATTAAAGTTATTATCAAATAAAATATTGGAAAACTGGTCTGCAAAAAATAAAATAAAAATCTATGCAGAGAATAAAATGTTATGACAAAAAGTGAATCCTTAAACCATTAAATCTTCAGTAATAACTAATTTTAAAGACCTATTTTTCCTTTAACTTTGCTTTTATCCTTTATTTTTCTTTATTCAATCCATCACCCTATGTAGAATTGTATAAATTCTAAATTCGCCCTCGTAGCTGCAAAATATCACAGTAAGAAATACATCGCTTTAGATAGAATATGCTCTCTCATGAATGGAATAAAATGGATACAATTCAGAACGTGTGAACAAATGTCGGAGAAAATTGGTCCGTAGGAGATTATGACTATTCATACCTTAAACGAGTTTTAAGACATCTTGAAAATTTGAAAAGCTTCTGAATATTCGCATTACCTATTCATGGGTGGAAAGAGTTTTCTCCTATTGCATGTTTCCTTTCCTAAATTGCTTTGGGTAAAGCGATATGGGGTTAACAACTGGAAAACAATTATTCTCGTTTATATAGAGTATTTTTAGACTTGTATGCGATATAAATCGTGGTATTTTAGAATGGAAGAGGTTTACCCAGTGGTTTTACCCAGTGGTATAAAATAATTGTATGGATCTTGATTTTTCAAACTCATTTGGGTTTGTGAACTTAAAGCTGGATTTTAAACGTGATCCTGTAGAGACTAAAAATAAACTCACAAGTCTTCTTCTTCGTTTAGCCTTACATCCCAGTGTGAGACCGAACATGTTGCACAATTGTGTTCCAAGCAGCTTGAGTTCTAGCCTTTGTTTTCCAGTTTTATACTTTCAGTTCTTTGATATCATCAAGGAAATCATCTTAACACATCCTTGGGCGAAATCTTGATTTAAACTCCCATTTAAAAACTAAAATTTCTTAAAAATCATATCCCTATTAACTTCTTAACATACTTCCCTTTTCTAGATTTTAACGTTTCTTAACATTTACGTCATGAGTTTAAAGGAGGGGTTTTGATAAGATGCCATACTTATTGTACACTTAATTGGCGAGTCAGAGATGGATCTTGCTCGCTCTGTCTAATTTGCCAGTCAGGTAGCTGAAAGTATGACATCTAATCGAAGCTCCTCCTTACGACCCGTGACATCGATGTCACTGTCAAGAAACCCTGCTATCCAGTAAATGTTCACCTTATGTCGTAGTGTGGGTTTTTTATTCGGAAAGGCAAACGCAACGAGAGTATAAAATGTACTGGATTTGTATGTGAAGCTTTCAACTGAGTGATAAATTTAGCACAAATTCTAACCATTTATGTACTATGATAAATCACAAAAAATGTTTCGTTAAAAGATTCATAATTTTGATAATGATAATTTTCAATAATTTTCAAAAATTGTTTTTAAAACAAAAAAAAATGAGTGTCCAACTTGTAATAATAGCTTACTTAAAAATATATCCACTACTTTTCTGATATATCTGTTTCGGGCAATGTGATAAATCCGGGAATATATTAATATGTTCGAGTATTTGAACAAAGTTATAGGTAAATTCTCATTGAGAAATGCCATTGAATTTATTACATTACTTGGATTATCCATACGACTATGTAAGTATTATAAACATTTATCAGTTAAAAATTAAAAAAGATATTATCAGAATGTATCTAATAAATATAAATCTTTGCAAACTGATTTTTTTAAAAAAAAGTATGTGAAAAATTGGGTTATGAAAATGGGGGAAAGTTCTATCAGTCCCAAAACATCCTATTTTACCTACTATCGGAAGAGAAAAAAAAGCTTTCTTTGCATGCCTAATAAAATGTTAACAATATGTTACATTAATCGTCAGTTTAAAAATCAAGGGGTGATACTTGAGAGAGTACCTAGGTCGGTGAAACTTCAAACTCCAGTATAACCTATCCTAAACCGCCAAAAGTTTACTGAAAATTTAGGACCCTATTTAAAAATAGAATTATCATCGTGAAAAATAAAAGTATATATTTACACAGAAAAATATTGAACAGTGATGAAAAAGTTGATAAATTTATTACCGCTTTCAAAATTCAGCTGAAAGAAATCTAAAAACCACTGTAATTGATAGTCAACTTATCTACTTAGTTCACAGCACAAAAATGATAAAAAGGAGACTACGAAAAATGTATGTAAAATTATTATCAAACCAAGTCCTTAAGAAAATTTTAAATTAGTTAAAAATTAACTGAATAAAAATAGTAAAACCTCTTAAAAAAAACAAATTGTACTTTGGCTTAGTTTACAGCACAAATAATAAAGAAATGAATTAACTTGTGTTTCAATACACAGTGAAAGAACATCGATTACCAAATTTAAGGGGCTTTATCAGCATATAACGGGTAGTTATTAGCCAAGTTAGTTAGTAGCGAAGCTTGGAATTTTTTTGAGCACACGAAGTTCATTTGCTACTTTTCGGACCTATTCCTTTTTAAAGCCCAAAAGCTAGTTTTTCTAATTTCATCACGATTTTTGCTTAGTCGTAGACAAGCATACAAAACCAATACAACAAATGCGTTGAACCCAACATAAGTGGATTTCCCCATTCCCCTCGTCCCTTGAACCTTCTAGCTGCCCCAATTATCGATAATGCAGACTCTCGGTCCTGCACAAAAGATCCTTAGAAGGAAAAAAAAATATTTCAAAGACGATCGGAAAGTGAAACTTCTATTGATCTGAATTTACTTCTTCGCAAAGCCTTTTCAATGGCGTATCTTCCAGTCCGGCGAACATGTTTGCGGGTAGCGTTTCCAGAAGTCAAAACACTCTAATTTCAAATTCTAATTAGTCTGGTAAGTTAATTTCGCGTTTTGTAAGAGATCGTTTGAGATGCGGGTGGTTCTTTTTATGGAGGATGTTTTTCTGGTGTGGTTTGATTCCGAGGGTAATTAGAGGGAACAAGAGCGTGTGTCAATTAAAAAGGGGATTGAGTGAACTCGGGATCATTTCTCTGTGTGGGTATGGTTATTTTTTATGATAATTTGATTTTTGTTGCTGAGATGAATTAATTATGAAACTTATCGAGGGATTAAGTTTTAGTTAATCTGCATATATGTAGTTGTCATAAAAGAATATCGAAAACTGTCATTTATTTGAAAATTTGAAATATGACTTATTTTACTTATTATCAGGTAATTGCTGACCGATCTTGAAACTTCTCTTATAGCCGTATATTCACGGTAAACGTGACCGGTGGCAAACCGGAACTCAAATATCTGATTGGCTGAAGGAGGGAGATTAGTTTTCAACCAATCAGAGGTTTTAAGTTGGAAGTGAATACGGCCATTTAGTTGCATCTTGACTTCAATTTTCCAAACTTTTAAATAGAAGCAAATCGTAACTTTAACAAAACTGAAGATAGGGCGTGTGATTCGAGTAGCTCTTTCAAAATATCTATTTATTTCAGGATCTGATGCCGAATTTTAAAAATGAAGAATGATGAGTTTTAAGAATGATGAATAGAATGATGCTGAATTTTTCGCCGATATATTATCTAATGCCGAATTTTAGGAGGAATTTTATGTTTTTAAAGCAAAATGGTCAAAAATTGAGGGTTTTTTGCAGTTAAAGTGCTTAAATCAGTTAATTTACAGATTATCTAGGAAATTTGCAGATTATCGAGGGTGATCCTTTAAAGTGCGAAATTTGTTTTCAATTTCTCAAATTAACTAGGCAATCTGGAAATTACCTAGAGTGAGGACCTCATCATTTTTAAGAAAAACAATGAGGAAGTTGCATGATTGTTTTTTATTTTTTAATCGATTCTTCTTGCAAAAATAAGCAACTACCCAAAATTTGAGGCCGATCGAGAAATTTTTTGATTGTCAAAAAAATTAACAAAAATCCCCTTTTTAAAAGCGCGCGAAAACGCCAAGAGTTTGGATGTGACGTCATCTTATACTAAACATTGTTGTAAAGCAATGGAGTTGATGGTATTATTGTTGACGTCATCTTATAGTTTAAACAATAAACGTTTTCAGTCACGTGTTTTTTTCTCGACTTTTAAATTAAAATATTTAATTACCTGTACATTTTTTTGAAAAACTGACTAGATATTTCATTTTACCATACAAAAAACCATACGGAACACTTGTTTGTTTTTGAAAATCTGACACATGCAACTTCCTTATTGAGGGAACCAACTTTTGAACTTTGACTTTTAAGAGGCCGTTATGGAACAGATTCCCAGGTAAAATGCGAAAGACTCTCAGAAAGACGACAGAAATCAGTCTTAACAGTTATGCCAAGATACTGCTTTAAGATTAAGTCACTTTCGTTTATCCAATTGGCATTTAAAAAAAACCTATTTATATAATGCGTAGGTTATTTCTAAGAATATAACAATCATAATTTTTTAATGTTCTTTTATTTTTCGGTTGGATGAAACTGAGAAAAAACACTTGATGGAATGTAAATAAAAATTCATAACCTTTTAAGAACTTTGTAAAAAAGTGCTTACATATGAAATTCGTTAAAATTAAGAAATACATTTTTTACATGGAACAAAAAGTAATTTGTAGCACAAAAATTAAGTAATGCGTGGGTAGCAAGTTTTAACAATCACGGTGCCAAATCATTTTAATAATGCATTATTTTTCATTACACAGAAAAAGCTTTTTCAGGAAACACAAATTCGATTTATGAGTCTGAATTTACGCATAAAACTAATTCGAAGACTTTCTAATAATATTCCCATATGACATATTATCACTCAAATAAACACATTCCTTTCGTGATTCGTAATTTCTACAAAGAAAAAAGTTTCAAAATAACTCTCAAATTTTATTGTGGGTAGGTATTATGAGACATAAGTAACTTCAAAAGATAAAAACACATCAAACGACTAACATCCCCGAACAAAAAAACCCTGCAGTAATAGGATAAACTAAGTCTCGTTTAATTATTAATGTTTCGCCTATTTAGATCATCGCAAAAAGGGAAATCCAGTTAAAATGTGATGTCTTAGTTTCTTTTTCTGCCTTTAAGCAATAATAATTTTTCGTAACCAAGTTTTGTTTCTTTTTCATCCCTTCCCTAACTCTTCACCTTGTTTACTCATTAGTATGTTGTCACGCAGGGGCTTCTGGAGGGCTTAGGTTGTCTTTGCTTTTTTTACGCTGGTGCTTTGCCCCGGCACAGATGTTTGTTATGTTCCCCTTTAACCTGAATTAATGATGGGTCACTTCATTAACTGTTTCTGTTTGTGATGATAATGACGTGAAAATTGGGTTTCGAACCATCTTTTTCGGCTGTCTGCTATGAGTGGGCTGAAGTGTTAATTTTAAGGGAATTTTCTTTTATTTTCTTCTTCTTTTTTATACTATTGTTTCAGGTAGAATGCAATTCAGGAAAATCTATACTTTAAATTTTAAAACTTCATAGAACATTGCAACGGCGCTAATGCTGCAAGTTAGAGAAAATTCCGTCATAAGTACCTTAGATCCTCATTAAAACAAAACAATAATTGGATTGTCAGTTTTAAAAATGGAATGTGTCCAAAAGTAAAGTTTTGATAAAATTGAAAACACTGTTTAAATAATGGAATTTTTGTTGTATATTATTTATTTTGTATTTTTTTAATTCAGGACCCTATTTAGGAAAAAGGGCAATCATCGAAACAAATATAACTGTAATCAAGTATATTTTACAGTTAAATTATTAAGTATAAGAACGGAAAGACACTTTAACTTTTATTCCAAATTAATTGAAAAAATACATTGAATGGAGATCGATTTCGCAACTTCAAGGGGCTATATCTCCCTATAGAAGGAAGGGGGTTATTTTCCCCCTTACCACTCATGTGTGGAGCAAAGCTTGGAGATTGGTTTGAGCACAAAAAGTAAATTTGCAATTTTTTTGTCTTATTCCCTTTTTCAAACAGGCGATTCATTTATAGTATTAGAAAGGTTAAAATTGCTGATAAATTTGAAAAAAATAAATGGCATTCAGAAACAAAACATCTGTCCATGTACAATCCCCCTAACGAAGGTGCATGGACGGTGTTATGTTTGTCTTATGTTTTCAGATAGAGTAAGGCATCAAACTGTTGAAAATTAGGTTACAGTTTTTACTTAAACCATATTCATTTTTAGAATAAAATTTGTTGACTTAATTCTACAAATGTTTCAAGGTCTTTGCTACAAAGTACTCAGAATTTTTTTTCTCAAAACACAAGAATATATTTTTAGACTGTCAATATGAGAGCGTTGTTTATTTGTGCGTTTATTCATAATGTAATCAAACAAGTTATAAAACCCAGCGGATAGGAACGGAGTGAAGCAAACACATCAAAAATACGAATTTTTATTTACAATAGCAGTAAAAGTTGTCATTTATTACTAGAATTGCAAAATCTAATGAATTTTGGAATACTCCTTCCAGGTTCAACAAAAACATTTATGTTTCTATTACTTCCAAGCATAATTTATTTACAGTGTATGTCATTTTAAGGGTTATTCATGTTGTTATTTGTATCTAGAGAATAAATATCTTGTGTATCAATCTCATAATTGTTATTAATTTGTTTTAATAAGAGGTATTGCATGGTCATAAACACAATTTAATTATCACTCATTCTTCTTTAAATTTAATACAGATAGTATGGACAGTTCAAGGGTCTGACGTATAAAAAAAGAAAGAACTTTCAGAAAGAAAACATGCAGGAATTTCAGCAAAATCAGATGCTTTTAAACATCTTATTTACACCATGAATCGAAAGAAGGATAAAAGAAAAAAGTTTAAAACAAATTTCAAATATTGCCTTACTCGGAGTACTTTATTTCTTTTGGAGTGTCTATAAGAGTTGACATTTTCTTTTGAAATGTTCTGAATTAAAACTACCACTTTCTTGGCGTTTCGACTTTTACGTTTTAAATAAATACCAAAGAGTGGCGGTATTTGGAGTTTACAAGAAACCTTCCATATAATAGTATTTTTTTCAAACTGAAATCCCTTTATTACCTCCGAATGGAATATGCGTTATTAAGAAAAATTTCCCATTCCTAATGCATGTGTCCCTGAGCCCGCTTTAAATATATTTCTTTTGACTTTATACATTATGGATGTTTGTTAAATAAATGTGTACAATGTGAATTTAAACCTCATGATTAGTGTTATATTTCTTATAGATCATATTCATATTTTATGAAAATGCAAACAAGACAGATTTGCTTTGACGACTTATGTAATACAACTTTGACTCCATATTGCAAATATGAAATATGTCTCATAACACAAACAAATGTTTTCCCCCTGAATTTAAAAATGTGATAATTATAGAAAATACGCCGGTATTTTTGTTCACTGCGATTATTAACAAGAATTTTTGCATAAATCTCAGAATATCTTAGGGGATGAATTTTATTTATAAGAGGTAATTTGAAATTCAAATGTAATATAAATATATTTTTTAACAAACACATCATGCACTTAATCAGATGTTTGTGAGATACGTTTTCCACCCGTGAGTTCTAATTTCAAATTACTCCCTTGTAAAATTTGCTAGTAAGTTTATGACAAAAGTACATAACAATTTTGGAAAAAAAACTTTATTGTTTTGTTTTAAAAATCATTCAAAATATTTTATTAGATCATTGAAGTTGTTGACTGGATTAAAATTTGGTTGATCATGTAAGCATTTGTTTAAGTTTTAAGTTGTGCCTATCCTACAATGATTTTATGTTGTTATTACAAGACATTTTCATCATACTATGCATACTTATTAGCTTATTAAACATTGCAATTCATTAGAATTTAGCGTAAGTTTTAATTAAAAGAATATTTAAAAGATTAACAACAATGATTCATATAAACAAGCTTTGAAAATCTTTGAAAAGCACCAGATATGAGTGGAAGAAGCTTGCACTCTTTTAGGGATAAGTGTGAACCGAATTTTAATTGTTATAGAAAAAGAGGACAGTTACACTAATTTAAAGCTTCTCAGGTATTGTAACGATGAGTGTGTTTTTGGTAAAAAAGGAACTGAATGATAACATTGGAGGAATATCTAATTTTGTAATCATGCCTTTTTTAAGGCTCAAAAATATAAATATGTATCGCAAATATCTTTGAATATAATATACTCATATTCGTAACACTTGTTCTATTATCTGTGATGATGCTTATTACACATTTTTTAGTAGAAGTTTTTATTATGTATTATTTTTTTAATTATGTTTTTTAAAAATTTCTTACCTCGCAGCTATGACTGCAGCAAATGGTATCAATTTATTCAGCATCGTCAATTTTTAATAAGTTCCCTTTACTTAAAAGATGATCTTAGTATTGAACTACTAAGTAGGTATATATCTATTTAGCGTATTAAGTGATTTACTCTCAAAGTACTGATATAGAAATCAAAATAACCTTATCTTGTGTACATTCTGACTTACGTAAGTCTATGAATCTTCATACTCGAGAAAAGGATTTTGCCTCATTGGCTTTCAGTACCGATGGAGTCTTATCATCATACATTGATTTCAGATTCTACGTTGCTCCATTAATTCAAATGAACATTGGGAGTTCTTTGACAAAACGTGTAAAGGAATCTGCCAGTAGGTATTGCGAAACTGGATTGAGATATGTAGGGTCTTTTATGGGTACTATACATATGAACTTCATCGTGTGTTATTTACTTCATTGTTTATTTTCATCAATATTTATTTACGCCTGATTTTTTGTTTTGTTTTATTTTATTCCTAAAAATCATATTTGTAATCGGTTAAGACTATTCTCAGAGTGTAAATAAATTTAATATTTATACGGTTTAATCTTATTTATAGTTTTAGTAGATTATTCTATAATTATTATGGTAATTAATATTGAGAGTATACCTGCTATAAACTATTGAGATATTATTAGGGCATTAAAAATATACTTGGCTGATATTAAAATCAAGCTAAATACTCAAAAATTTCATTTGTATATTGGACGAAAAAAGATAACTTCAATCTATGTATGTATTCATAAAACGGGTAATCATTTCAAAGTATTGAAGGAAAAAAATTTTATTAGTTTGTAGACACATTTTTTATGCCCTAAAAAGGGAATTGTAACCAAATTTATGAAAACTCTTATAAATTATTTCGAACGTCTGGAACAAATTAATGCTTGATATCATCTCTATCCTGTGTGCCCTCTAACTAGAAATATCAAAATGAATAACAATACAAAATATGTACATATCAGGACTAAACTTTGATTAATTTGAACTTTTTTTAGTTAAGAGAGAATCCAAAAATTAAAAAAAGAAACTACTGGTTTTATAGAAAAATAAAACGCAAGCAATTAAAAATATCATCTTCAACACTAATTTGCATATTTATTTTTTAATACACTAGGGATCTACCGCCCCCTGCTCACTATCGCTCACCAACCCCTGTTAACTGCTGACGCAGAACCTTTCGAATTGATTCGCAAAACACAAATCACTGAACTTAACTCACTTTATAAAACATTCGTAAAAACAATTTGCAGAATAAACAACAACCAACATTCCAATTATACATCACAAGACCATCTCCATGAATAAATCTCCCTAAAAAAATTGAATATTTATTAATCTCATTATTATTAATAATTTAATCTAAATGGTTTTTAAATATCCAGCATAATTAATTTTATATGTTATTATTATATTAATTAACGATTGCTAACAATAAAAATTGTTAATCAACTTTCTGAAAAAAAAACAGTACTCCAATGAATATTTAATTGTACCTAGTAAAATGTTTTGCAGGTACATGCTTTTTTTAAAATGCTTAGAAATAGTGAATATTTTCTTTTTGGGGGAGGGATATTGTTATGCATTTTTAAGGTAAAGAATAAATTTAATTTAAAAATCTATATCGATTAAAAACAATGTATATCAAGAAGAAAACATTCCAATAATTGTTTAACGCCATCAATTAAATATTTTTTGCATCTGATGTCATTAAAGAATCTTCAATCTAATTACTTGCAATCAAAGCTGTGATGATTGATTACAATTTAAAAATACTGTAACTTAAAACCAATCAAAGAACTTGGACCTACGTTACTGAGTTTCGTATAGTTGTTTTTTTCTTACATCAGCATTCCTTAACTTCACTTTTAATTAATTACGTATTCCGTATCAAATGCAGATCAAAAACAAAATTCCGATGGCGTGAAACCCACCCTCAAAATTTTGCAAACTACGTTTTGAAAAGCATTTATGGAAATCAATCAATGAGAAATTCTCAAGATCGCTGAAATAGTTCTCTTTCGTAACATCTGTCAAAACTAGTTTTTAATTAACTGTTCCTCCAAAGTGAAATTGAAATTCTTTTACCCTACAGTAACCGATGCTATGCTACATTTCCAATTATGAAACAGAAGAACACAAAGAAAACGTATAAAAATACCAAAACTTCATATCAAAGGTTCCGATGCCGTTTTCCTAGTTGGAACATTTATATTGCTTTAAACAAAATATTAAGCTTTCCTATCGGGCTTAGGAAAAAACTAAAACATGTTACAACGAATACGCCCAGAGAAAAAAACTCTGGTACATTTTTTTCAAATGCAAAATAGGAAACATAATAACTGTTAGTTCAGTTTCCTTGTGATTAATTTTACAACTGTCAACGTCCTTTAAGTAATTGCATATCATTAAAGGAATAAATCTTTTCAACAGAGGGGTAAAAAAGCCTCCAGTTCAAGAGGAGATGAAACTTGTCCTTAACGCTTGAGTCAATGGGGAGAAGTCGCAAGAGTTTAGTTTTAATTTGGGATTATTTTCTTAATGGTGGTGGGTTGGTTTTTCAGCGATAGAATAATCTCAAAGCTTTTCATGAAGTAAAAAAGACATCTAAACCGAATTCCCCTAAGGACTGTTGTGATTTTATCTCGTAAATCAAGTGTTTAAGGATAGAAAAATAGTAAATGGGATAAAATGAGGGACATATAAATTCGATTCTCTCCCAATCCTGTTGGGTATTATGTCTTCACTGCTAAAATGTAATGATATTTGGCAAGTATTTTCTTAATAATTTTATTTTGTGTAATATTTTTTTTAATTATAAATTTATTTATGGTTTGCATTATAAAAAGAAGTAGAAAATGCACAAAAGTAAACCATCTACCCCTTAACTCCCACATTAATTTTGAGAAAATTAAATGTATAAAATAAGTGTTTAAACATTATATGGCTTCATTTTTATTTTTTGAACTCTTAAGAAACATTTACTAATGAATACCCGCAGCACGACTCTCACACGTGGGCTAAAAATGCGAGTAGAAAAGCAAACTTTCAGCACCTGTGAGTGCCGTGCTGAGGAGGAGATTAAAGCCTGCTTTGCCGTTTAGAGTTTCGTTCATAAATTTTGACGTTTAATATATTTTATTTAAATTATCATTGGTAAAGTGTATATCTACATTTAAAATAAGAACATTCCTAAAACCAGTAATAATAGAGCTCATTTATGCTTTTTTTCCTATATTTATTTTGTTTTATATTCATGACGATTAAATACATTGTTTATGAGATAAATATTTTGGGATTTTTATTAAATTATTGAAAAATATCATAGAATGCAATATACGTTTATCAAACTTTTTTAAAAGAGTGTCATATCTATGATAACAATTCGTATTTATTTCAATAATTTTATGGAATTCCGAAATATTAAATCTGTTATCCGTTTTTTTTTGTGTGTAGAATCAGAATTTTTGATTGTGTAGAATCAGAATTAAAGGCGTGTTTCACAACTTCAGAAAATTTGATTAGTGATTTTAAAAAAATGAGTAGATTTGAGTAATTTTTGGAACTACCCTTTAAATAGCGTAAATTTTACAAAACGAAACAATGATAAGAATAAATTCCATCATTCTCAAACAAACTGAAATAAAATAAGTACCCAACCTCCACGATTTGACAGCATTTCTAATGGTTCAGACCATTAGCCACCATCCTTAATGCCCCATCACCTCATAACCATAATCTTGATCTAAATTTATAACAAAGAGCATATCTTTTATTTCCACAGAAACAATAAACATAGGAAACACCGGATTAAGGAAAAGACGTGTTCCTCACGACAGTTATAAGCTCAGTTTCAATTACGGTTGATATATTTCATTTTGGAAGAGGTGGGCCAAAGTACCTCGGGATTATGTGTCACGCCTGAAAGAAATTCTTAAACGTATTTATCTTGATAAACACTCATAAGGGTAGATTCAATGAGAGCGTTTATGAGTTATTTATCGTGTGCTAAATAAATTCTTAGGATACCTTGGTTTTGGTGGGGGAATAATATCGTCGGCGTGGGGAGAGAAAGATCGTGGTGAATAAATAATTAATAAGCAGTGTGTAATTTATGAACGATGGTTTCGGTGGTTTGTTTTCTGGAAAAAGAGGTTGGTAATGTTTTTGATTTATGCTCGCGAGAGTTGGTTTTGTTGAGAAAATTGAGGAGGAAAATAATTATCAACAAACAAACCAGTTCGAAATAATATTATGTTTTATATGTAGTGTTATCGAACTCTCACTGTGCAATTTTTTCTATCTTTTGGAAAACTCTTGGTGTCGAAATTCCAAGGCAGCTTATCGGAGTAAAATGTATGAATTTATGTTATTTAAATATTCTAAAATGTGTTTTGGGGTTGCGCGCTAAAATTTTTTTTTAAATTTAAGTTTTTTCTAGTTTTGAATAGTAAAAAAACTGTCCGCAATATTTTTAGATTATGATATTTCTACGAACGGATAAAATGCTGTTTAGTTCATTATTATTACGCAAGTATATTAAACTTTTATTTTGACCAAGCAACACAAAAATTCGAGTTATATTTTAACATTATAAAACCTATATTACGTGCACTCCTACAAAATATGTCTTTTTTTCACAACCAATTACTTTGAATATTTAAAAAAATATTGAGATAGGTTGAGAATCCTAGGTTGACTATGAAATCAGTCTAAAATTACAATAAAAATAGGTTTAACAGTATGCTTAACAGCAACGTTTCTTGAACCCATTACGTCACTACGTGAAATGAGAAAGTGAGTAAACACAAACCCTGTTGGGTTGACAGGAGGAATTTCAATACGTTAATTTTGATAAAAATACACTATTTATACAGGTGTTTAACAAAATAATCATACTTTAAAATTGATGTTCTTTGTTTTACTCGAAATTCAGACACCACGATGGGAACTACTTTGTTTGTTAATGACGTTGTAACTAGTATGTGCTGGTGTTGCTGTCTAGTATAGAAACAAACTCCAAATACATTCCATGTTTGTATATATTTCCTTTAAAATTATATGCAAGTTTTATTTTTAGGAGCAAGCCCATTCATCTGACATCTACCTACCATGTTGCCAATTAGTCGTTTAATGCGACTACATTTTTTTAGATTTGAACTTTTATTATACCAACCGAACTACCCGAATTATAAATTTCTAACAATTAAGACACACTAAGTTTAAATTTAAGTACACATCGCAAGATTTAATGAGGAAAATGATTAAGAGCTTACTTCTCAAAAGTGTATAAAAACAGAGAGCTTGTTCACACTAATCAGTTACTAGCTATTGCCAGATTTGTACAAGTAAATCCTTTTATCTTTAATGTGTATGGGAGTCACAGTTTGAATTCAAGATTCTTCAATTAGAAACTAAGAATTAAGTATGCTTCAAATATTATCCTAAAGATCTTAAGAAAAAAACAGTTATCAAGAAATCGAAGTAATCATCACTAAAGATTTGCAAATGGGCATCCAATGCGATGTAAATGAGCTTATTGGTAACAACCTGAAATTAATTATGATTTGTTCTGATTAGCATAGCGTCAAACGCGATCTTAATTAACAATTTTCTTTTTCACAACAAAAAAATTTCATTAAAATACTATCAACGGCAATAAAGGAATAGAGTGAGGGGAATAGGGGAAAACCTAAATTATTCAGCTACTGTCGTTTATTAAAATACTGTATCATGACAAAAGTCATTAAGCTATTTGTATTAAGGGCGGATAATACTTAAAAGTTATGTGTTAGCTAAAAATTCTCATTAACAAATTGTTGGACGAAAAAAGTCAAGTTCTAAAAAAAATTTTGAATAGAGTTATGAAAAACGAAAAACTACAACATATATAATCAAATATAGTATTTAACATATGAGCAGATGATTTTATTTTTATACGTATTGTAGGTATGGTAATGTTAGTAGTATCGACTTAAATGCATCATGTGCAGTCGAAATTAATCAAAAGCAATATAAACTTTACCAAAGAATTATTCTGATAAGTCAAATTTATCTATTTTCTCAAATCAGTTATAGTTATTTTAATTTCGTATAAATTTTCTAATTATTAATTTAATGACAATAATCAAAGCATAAAAAATCGAGCCATGAAATTAATTGCGCAATCGCATAAGTAAATGTCTTACAAATTTGCTGCTGAAATGTAATTACAGTTATTCAATATATGTTTTTAGTATTTATCATTTCTTATTTATGATAGTAATATCTTCTTAAGTTATGTAAATCATTTAAAGGCTAATACCCAGTGTCCATCTAAAGAAAAGTTTTTAAAATTTAAATTGTATAACTACGCTTTGTGTTTTATGTCCCTGTTATATAACAGTAACTTGAAAACACCAATTATTGCTAAAAAAGATTGTTGAAATCTCCGTCCGTAAGTGAGTAATGGTGTAAACCATAGCACGGGAAAATATATATCCTTTCTGTAAATAAATCCGCAAAACTTCAAAACTAAAGAGCTGAAACCTCTCCGAAAATTTTTCAAATTCACAAAAAAAACTCTCCACACACGTTTCAAAATACCCTTTGAATGTTATCTCTCTAATACTCCCCAAGAAGTTAAAACTTCTTTAATATCCCCTTTAAATGTTAAATCCTGCCGGCCATTCGATAAGTGCTTGGGAGAATTAACGACGCAACCGTGCATAAAATACATCCAGGTAATTAAATCCTGATTTACGCTCGGCGACTCCCAATCAAAGGCTTCGTGTTGCACCCAGCCATCCAATCAGAGGCGCACCTGCTCGGGAGCAAGTGCGCTCTTTAAGGGGAAAAGAAAGTACCTTGGAAATCATAAAAGAACACCTGATTGAAAATATAAGTCAGAGATTAGAAGCTAAAGCCGAGTAATTAAGGCAAATCAAGCGGATACAAAGGGAGAACTTTAATTTGGTTACATTGTTTTACTCTGATTTTGTTGGATATTTTCGTTAATTGTGTGAGGGCTATTTTTTTGTCTTTAGAATTTTGTGTATTTTAAATCTGACCAATCAATCATAAATGTATTTTGAGAGATTTTAAAGCATTTATTTGAATACTTAATTAATATCATGAATGACTTTGTGAGATATTGCAAAAAACAAACCATACTGAAGTATCATTAGTTCAGTAATTTTTTTAAATTGAAAAAAAAAGCACCTGTGCCCATCGGGTCCTTTATTTTTAATTTGCAATAAAAACAACTTAAAATACAAAAACCATAGACAGTGTGTTGATTGACAAGTTAGTTTTTTTGAATCATTAAATTGAATTAAATTGAATCATTATTTGAATTAAAAATATATCAATACCAAAATGGAATTAAAATTTAATAAGGCACACATAAAAGATAACACCACATACTGGCTAAATATGCCTGCGCAAGAAACCTCATTCCATATAGACCAAGGTCTCCTCCAGTTTAAGATGGTATGATAGCATCGTACCGGGCTATGCCTTGGACACAGGGATTATTATTGCTATCATCTGATTTTTAAAAATAGTCTCAAAATTAAAATTCGTAATACTGAAATGCCCTGAATACACCTTGAATAAAGTTGGAAAAGCTAATGGAGAATAAATAATATTGCATAACAATGATATATATATCTTCCACAGTGTACGGTTTTCGATACAGTATAGGAGGATTAATATTGGTGTTGCCTTTGATTTTAGTTGGACGATGGTCAAATTAAGCCATTTGTGATAAATTCACACAGTGTGATCACGGTTACAATAAACATTATTAAACAAACTAGACATTTCAAAAGAAACTGTAAAAGCTAGTCTGCTCGTCATTTAATATGATACAAATGGGTATGTCTAGAAGGATATATTTAAATAAATAAATTGGAAGACATTCAGCTAAGTTTAGTTAGTGCATTTGTACCCGAATTCAGAATATCCACTGTTATATACAGTTTGTTTTGAAAACAAGATATTAATATGCTTTGCCAAGAATGTGTTAGTGAATTTTGGTTATCTGTTTATGTGATTATAAAATTCCTTTGAAAATTTACGACAGTTAGAAACTGTAGATGCTATTTGTTCTAAGGAATTTAGTAAAATGATATTTTTAAAGAAGCATAGTAATGGTTGAAAGGTCTTTCTTAGTTTATTTAGTCGCTGGTTGTATTTGACTGTTTATTTTTAGTTTGATTTACTTACTAAACTCTGTATAGACTTTCGTGCTTAGTATCCCTTTCTTATTTATAAAAAATACGAGACTTTAAAGCAGGTATGGGCAACCTTTTTGAATCCGCGGGCCGGATTCAATGATTATAATGACGTGGAGGGCCATAGAGTAGATAATAGGTAATATTTTTAAAGTAAAAAATAAGTAGTTTTATTATATATATTTACGAAGTTTAATACTAAAGTTAAAATTTAATCTGGACTTATTATATATTGGACTTATCAATATATTGTATAAGTCTACTACAATAATTATAATGAAATTACATTAATCTGGACAAGAATAATATTGTATACAATAATTATAAAGTTAGTTACATTAATCTGGACTAAAATAATATCTTGATTACATACAGTAATTATAATGCTTAAGTTACATTATATGAGCTAAAATAATATTCAGAGCTCATAGGTAATGAAAAAATATTTCAGGACACACGTTTAACAATTGTCATTACATGATACAGGAGAATTAATGGAGGAGGAATTAATGTTCAGGAGGACAAATTAACTTTAGCAGCATTGGGAAAGGCAGTAAATGAATAAAGTCCGTATGGTAGAGCGAAATATTGTTGTACAGCACGATTTAACCACTGAAATTAAGTTATTTTCGGGGGAAAGTTCTGCATCCCCGCTTTCGCTTCGTATTTTTAAAATGTTCCGCGGGCCGGAGGTTGCCCATCGTAGCTTTAAAGGTTTTAACTCATATTTCATGACTATTTACTACGTTTTAAGTTTAGAACCTTCAACCCATTGTTTACCACTTAATTAAGTGAAACACAAAAAATAAACTCTTATACATACTTCAATTTAAATATGAATCCAAGTCTTCAAAATCAACTCACTTTTATCCTCAGCACATTACACAAAATCAAAAAAGCTAATGAACCAAAAAAAATCTACCCTCCAACAAAACAGACTAACAACTTTTTTCGGAATGAATCCCTGCTGAGTCAATTATCAGCCGTTCAGCATCATTACTCCCAAATGGATACACCCCCTCCAAAGCCCCCCCCGTTTTATCACGCATTCCAGCGCAGCCGCTTCCTTCTTCACGCCCCACAAAAAATAGATTACGCCCCCTCTTCTCCGATTCCACCCACGAAGCCTACTTAAACCACAAGGAACTCAAGCGCCTCCATTACATTGCGAGTAAAGGCTTCCTATTTCCGCTATTTTGTCAACTGCTCAACAACAAAAAGCATCATTTCTCTCCTCCAAAGTGGCAGCAGCTAGTGGTTGTACAGTGCGTGACCTGAAATTTGGATGCCAGATTTCTCTTCAGTGGACTCTAATACTGGACTTGAGTGGCGATAGAGTTTCTACTGTGTGGTGTATTGCATTCTGTGCATCGGGCACTATTGAGTGTTATGGGAGTTTTTTCTTTGAATCTGATGTATGGAGGCTTCTAGTATATGGCGAATAGCATTGGGTTGAATGGGATGTGATGGTATTTTTATGACTTAAAAATATGTAGATGTCGTTAGCCGAAAACAAGCATACCTTGAACGTGATTTTATTATTTAGTTGACCAATTTCATTGGCGTTTTACAGATAAGGTTTGGTGGATGCAGAGCTAAGTTAAAAAATCGTGAAATTTAATTTTCAATCTAAAACTGTTCACTAAATAAAAAAGCATAATAAAACAAAATTTTATTGAAATAAAATATTATTAATTATTACTAATGAATATTTGTGTTTGATCGACTAACCATGTGCAAATAATTGAGAAACAAATCCTTTCAATGAAATTATCTTCTAAGTACTATTCAGTGCTATTCCAGAATCCCGGCGCAAGTGATAAAGTCGCCAATAATGATGCAACCGCTGGTAAACCCTGTTTCTGTTTCGGAAGGTCATGTATGAGTTGTCTCCAAAAAATCTGCTTGGCGAGATTTGCGCCGGTATTCTAGAAGAGTACCTACTATTTTTCTGTGTTCATCACCCCCTTGAGATTAAAAGCTATAGGAAAATTCTTAAATCAACTGTGTGTGCTGGATTTTTATCCAATAACTTTTCCCATCCCCGTCTAATTTTAAAGCTTTCTTGGATTTAACAGAACAATTTTCATATCCTATTCTTAAATTTTCCATATTCTGCAAGTACGATATGCAGTTCTTATAAAGCCCTAATACCAGTTAGAAAACTATATTTTACTGAAATGTCGGAAAGGGGGTGATAAGTCTTAAAACTGATGAAAGAATTGTGAAATATGAATGTGCTAAATTGGGGACACAGTTATTATAACAATAAAAACGACAATCGAACATTTTAAACTCACCGAAACGGGATCATATGCTGCATTTTAATATAAAGTACTCTATTATCCACATATTCCCACACCCCACTCATTAATTCACAAGCTAAAGTAATACAAAAATGAATCACTTCTCCCTTTCAATTCCTCCTCAACGTACTTCACATCATTAATGAAATCTTTGGAACCAATTCAAAACCCCGCTTTCCCAAGAAGATAATCTTCCTCAATTGCCATTTCACAGCTCTTTTTACTCCTCCTCGGAATCATCTACTATAAAAATAAATGATCCGTAGACATGGATGAAAGTAAGCTTACTCCCGAGTTCCTTTTAAGGAGAAGAATCCCGTTTACATTTTCCCTCTAATACCCAAAAGCATCGGAAAATATCTGATAGGATTTTCTCGGGAAGAGCCGAGTTGTCTGAAGCCCGCAGTAATACCAGCAGAAAATGTCACTCAATAATCCCAAGGAACTCTTTTAATAGCATCCAGGGTATTTAATGCAGTTCAGTATCAGAGACATATCTGTGCACTGGAAGCGGCAATGTGGAGTTATCGTAGTGTTTTCATCTAATCTTAATGGGGTCTTCCGTGTGATGTTGAATGTAAATGGCAGATAATTACGCAAATTGGCTTTTGTTCGTCGAATTGCGATGGTTGTAATGTTTCTCGGGGTGAAATTGGTTCGTTAAGCATGATTTTGTGGGAAAAAACGCGCTGATTATGAGGATTGGGAGTTATTTTAATGGACGATTTTTTTAACAGTTTCGTTGTGGGATGTTTGCTTGAAAAAATAATTTTTGGGTTTTGTATCCTATCTAATTTGGTTTTACATTATTTTAAATGCTAATAACCAGGGTCATTTAATAGTCCTATCAGTCGTATTTGACATTTTCGAGTTAGGTTTGCTGTTAGAAGACGAAAATTACTAGCATTAGAAGATGAAAGAATCATTAAGGAAACTTAATAAAGGAAATTATAAGGGAAATGTAAATTAAAAATTTATTTTATTGAGCAGAAATAATAATATACATAATGTTGTCTGAAAAGTTCTGATAAATTTTACAAATTTTCGTGTTTGAAAGTGTTTTATTAAAAACTGGTAATAGGTGGAGATTTCAAACAAAAGCGACTTTGACTAAGATATATTTATGAACATAATGTATAATTTTTGCAGTTCTGGTGATATTATTTCCTTTCAAATGGCGGTTTGAAAAAAAAAACCGCAAACGACGATTTTCGCATATTTTTTATTTTGTTTAAAAACTTGGAAGAACGAATAATTCATGGCTCAAAAGGGTTTTATTGTATATTCGAAATGATTAGATTAAGATAGATTAGATTAAGGTTCAAGATGATTCGATAAGTTTCAGGAAAGAAATTTCGGTCTCACACTGTTGCAAAAACATATCTCAGTAATGTTAGTCATTTCAATGAAATTTTCACGAAAAAGGCATCAGAATTAATAAAAAAGCTTACAGATAAACCGAATTATTCAAATACGCAATATTTATATTAAATTATCTCTGAATTTAAGTTCAGAAAGCAGTGCGATATTTAAGTGCAAAACGTTTTAGCTTATCAGTATTACACTCGGTGAAGTTACGCTAACCGAACAAAGCAATTCTTTGCTTCATACGAAAACACTATAAAAATCAATTAGTTGGAATTTAGAAATAAATTGGTTCAATGATATTATAAAAATACACATTCAATGTTTAAACAAGCATTATGGTTCAATAAACATCTGCCTTTATTTTGATTCATGCCAACTGCTTATAAAAATAATAAGGTGCTTTAAGAAACACGTGAAATTACCAATATATGAAGTTTTGAATCCAAAACTAGCTACCATAAACTTATCGAATCATCTTTAAACGAGGACATCTTTGTCTAAACATTTCAAATATACAGTAAATCGTGTTTAGCCATGAATTATGCGTTCTTCTTATACTGTTAAAAAACCAGTTCATTCTTTGTCTAATTTGTGGTGAAGGGTCCCCACTAAAAATAATCTGAAGATTTTCTTCAGAAAAAGCCACTTTCTACAGAAATTCTACAAAAATTGTAAGATATTTTGCAGATTTTGCTTTGTCTTTAAATTTTCTTCAGAATTTTTTAAGACAACTAACAGACATTTTGCCGACATAGCCTTACCTTTAAACTTTCTTCAGAATTTTTGCAGACCATTTACAGATGTTTTAAAGACAAAATGTATGTTCAGAAATTTTGGAGACGTTATGCAGACATTTTTCAGATTGAGCAGAATCTTCAAATTGTCTTCAAAATATATTAACCTTTACAAAATTTTATCATTTTACGTACAGAATGAATAAAACTGATATCGAATGCCTTGTAATCGATTTCAAAAGAAACTAAATCTTAAAAGAATCGATTCCTAGAACTCGATCAAAGTTTTCTTATTGTAGGATTGATTTACAATTTTAATCATTTTAAGATTGTATTTGTGATGTTAATATTTCATAGCGGGAAAACTACTTTCTCATTTGAATCTGACTACATATGATAGAATTAGGTAATCAAATCTGTTGGGTTCGTTGTTCTCAATAAACCAGACCTTGGTAATTAATAGTAAGATTTAATAAGTAAGCTGATAAATTTACACCTCCCGTCGCACACGCGACCTCTCGCTCCAAACTCCAATGAAAAAACAATCCAAAATAACAACAAAACAGACAATAAGAACAAAACAGAACATCGAAAAAGTCTTTTTCTAACTTCCGGCAACCCGCCGGGCTGCCACCGGGGAAGAACTTCACATCTCCCCTCCGGTCTCATGCCTGCCGGACCATGTCCTGCAGGTGAGACCACACCAAAAAAAAAATCCACAAGACAACAAAAAAAAATAATTCTAGACGTACAGAAGCCTTTTTAACAATACCGGATACTATAATCAAAATACAAACATGCAATATCAAAATCTTAAAAATAAAGAACATAGCCAATAAAAAGAAAAATATTCTCGTGAAGAAACATTAAAAAGAAACTAATAATATTCACGCGACTAAAAAAAATCCACACACAACAAACCAAAAGAAAAAAAACATGGAACTCACGAGAAAATCAAAAGGTTTAACCAAAAACAAAACATTACACTTTCAGTTTTAAAAAAACAAGAATTATTCTTATTCAGACAGTCATTTATCCTCATATGTCTTCAAAAATTAAGTAACCCTTCAATTTCATTTTACATAATTATCATTATTGATATAACACTTCATAAAATTACTTAGGAAATCAGATAATTACAATCTTCCCAGTAATTACTTCAAAAATAAAAGTTAGCACAAATTAGTTTCAAATAATAAAAAATGTCACTCATCTGAAAAGGTCCATTATCGTGTTCCAAGTCGTCGGATAGAGTTCCACCTCCACCTTTAAAACACCACAGTTCAGTTTGAAAGTCCAACATAGGGTTCTCCTTGGAGTCAGTCTTCATTTCAGGCTCGCAGTCTTCTTTCTCAGGGGCCTGGCCTTCTTCGACTTCGGAGCCACAGTCTTCAGTGTACTTGGTCGGTTTCTTCTGACGGCCAACACGTCTCTCAGGATTTGCCGGGGCTTTCTTCTCCGCTTCTCGATCCTTCTTTTTAGGAGCTTCATCTTCTGAACCTACATCCCTCTCCTCTTCCGAGCCAGGATCCTCGGCATACTTGAAAGCCGCAGCTTTGCCTCGTTGCTGTGCAGGGGTAACTTTAGCTTTAGACTCCGCAGGTCGCCTTCGACGCTTCTTAGCAGGCTTCCCTACTTCGGAACTGACATCATTCTCTTGAGCATCATCCTCAGATCCAGAGTCCTCAGTTTCTTCCATTTCTTCCGTAGATTCTTCATCCACGTCCTCTCCTTCCAAACCTTGATTTCCACATACAGCTTCTCCAGCATAAGTTTCCTTCTCTCTGTAAACTTCGTTTCCCGTCTCTCCCTCCAGAGACTCTTCTGCAACGTCAATTCCATTCTCGTCAGGAACTTCGTTTTCTCTTTCTTCATCCAAGCGCTCATCTTCGACTACCTTCTCTTCCGTAGCTCTATTTTCTTCTTCTACCTCCATTTCAATCTGATCCCACTGGATGAATTCAACGCCTAATATATCATCGTCATCTTTAGCTTCGGTTTCTTTTTCAGCCTCTTTCTCTTCAGAGTGAACTTCATCAGCGATAGCCTTGGTTTCTTCGTCATCTGTTTCCACTTCATTCAAAATTGCTCCAGATTTTTCCGTAAGAACCTCATCATCTGTCACCTCTATGAACTCTAACGAATCGAATCTAACCTAGAGAATCGATTGCAGAATCGAATCGATAGAACAATGTTTAAGTTTTGTTTTCAACAGTAGTTGCGTGCCTGAATGAATGCTGATTGGAATTATGAATTTCCTGATAATTATGAGACTATCTAACAATATGGTAAGATTTAATTTACCGAATGTCCTTTATTTATATTGTGGTTGAAAATTTTATTTGTTCAAAGATGCAAGAAAACTGCAAAGTGCAAGCATATGTTAGAAGGTTGCATGTAGGAAGTAGGCTTAGGCCTTAGGCTTAAGATTAAGTAATCTTAATTTTTTCTTCAGAAAAAAATCTGCAGACTATCTGCAGTTATTTGGGCCCTTCTTTCTGAAGAAATTTTTTAGAAACCATAATCTAAAGATTTTCTTAAGAACGTTATCTTAAGATTTTCTTCAGAATGAAGGGGTCCAAATAACTGCAGATAGTCTGCAGATTTTTTTTAAAGAAAAAGTGCAGAATTTTTGTAGTGGTTGTTTAGCTATTTCACAACAAACTGGGTTAAATTTAGTTGCAACCGAGTTCCGTAGCAAGTTTCACCAAGTTTTCGGTCCTTTCACTAGTGAAATCTGGTGCTTTCGCTAGTGGAAGCACTAAAAACTTTATGAAACCTGTTACCGAACTATAGGTTGCAACTAAATTTAACCCAGCTTATGGTGAAAGGTTGAAAGGTTTGTGGTCAAAAATCGGACCATAATTACAATACCTACAAGAAAAAAATAAGAAGAAATATTAATTTTTCAGCAACTTAAAAACTGTTAAGTTTTTTAACAATTAAAGTAAAAAACTTAACCAAATGCGTTTCTTAAAACGTACAATATGAACAATACTTAACACTGGAAGCTCCGGGGTGGTCATTTTGACCGTTTTGCATTTTTAAAACTCGTTCTCTTCTAAAATATTTGAGTTACGCACTTCTACTTTTGTGACTTTTCCTAACTTTTGCTGCTATTATTGCTGTCCAAATTTGGTTTAGTTTTCAAAAAGGGTTCCGGAGATAATCAAAGAACTACCTAGAACCCTCAAAAACAGTCATTTTGACCGCTGAGTATTTTACGTTCTTATTTCTACTCCATCACTTAAATTTTGTTATCCTTCGGTTCAACATGGTACCTAAGAGGGTTCCTCCACAAAATAAAAAAAATTACTGTTTTTACTGCAAAAAATCATAAAATACATCTTTATTTTGTTGCACATCCCTTAGGAGAGCTTTTAATAATTCCCACGCCTGTTTTATCATTTTGTGAACGAAAGATTTATTATTTCCTTCATTTGAAGATGAAAATATTCAAGACCTAACCGATTTATTATGTTTCAAAAGCTTTTTATGAGTGGAAATAAAGATACATGTCAAATATCTGTCATGATACATCATTTTGTAATAAGCAGACGGTTGATTTTCATTGAAACGCATTTGAACATTGAAATAGTGTTATTAGAAATGTTTTTAGAAGAGCATATGAGTGTGTTCAGAAACAATTCGACTTAAAAGGAGTATTTTATATGCGATTATGCCGAAAATAAAGCGGCTAGGATTATAAGCGACACAGCAAATGCCGGATCAAGACAATAGCAGGTGAGAATTTTTTGTACCTGAGCATACTTATACTGTGTATTTTGGTTGTACATAAAAAGAAAATTAGTAAAATAAATAGTAAACATCGATTTGCATACGAATCGAGAAAGAAATAGGGGATATAAAGTCTATTATTTTTTCATATATAACATACACTAGTGACGTCATAAAGTCATCCCCACAGGGTCAAAATGGAAAGTATGGACAGTACCAACCTTCTGATACATGCAAGAATTATTAAAAGTATCCGTGTAGTAAACTTCTTTGACTTTACTAAGGCTTTTAAGGGTGTGTTAAAATGGTGTAAAATAGTGGATTTTCCGTAATTTCCTTCATAAATTAGTATTTAAAAATCAAAAAAAGTTTTTAAATGTCATGTAATCAATGTTCTTTACTATGTCTATAACTATCACATGCAAATTTCTGGATTTAAAGGTTATTTTCGGTGGTTAAAGGTTATAGCGGTCAAAATGACTGTCTTTGAGGGTTCTAGGTATGAGGCACTTGCCGGAGCTTCTAGTGTTAAACGTGCTAAAATATATTTTAATACTTGGCTTTACCTCAAACTCCCAAGAATCAAAACTTTTAAAATCCTAAAATATTTACTTCTTAAACAGTCATATCTTTTTACTACGAGACATAAAACTTGTCATATATCATTTTTATTCCAAATATACATTTGAGAAAATAAAGTCTATTACCATTATGAGTTTTAATAAACAAAAAATTTACTAGACTTTTAAACAAGCACAGTTAGGAGAGTGTTACGTTACAAATTTAAATATTCCAACACTGAAAACAATCTTATGGACTCTCATAACACTAAATAGTTTTCTGTTTACCTAAGCGCTTTGAAAGTTTAATGTGGTGTAGCGACCTTTTGGCCAGAAGAACTCATTATTCGAAATACCGGCGAAATAAATGATACGTAAATTCTTTTAAAGAATGTTGAAAAATGCATAAGTTTCAAAATATGCAGCCTTGGGCATTTAAGTATAGCCATTTATAACGTTATATGGTATTAATGCTACAGATCATTCAAATGTCCCCGTCTTCATGCATCGAATATCACTTTAGAAAATATTCATGGATGATGGTGTATTTATACAAAGGATGTTATATTGTGTTATAGCTTGGATCAGTATTACTTTCTTACGTGGTGTAGTGGGTATAATTTCGGTTTTCCATGGACCTATGATATTAATTTAGAGAATTATCATTTAATATTATAAATATTAAATGAATATTTTCATTAAAATATAACAACATATTTATGATAATATTATCATAAATATTTTCATTTAAATTATAACAACTAGACTACATTTGCTCAACCAATTTTAAGGTTTTTACACAAACCTGTGAGACTAATTAAGAGAGTTATCATTTAATATTTTAAATATGTTAGTTACACAGTGTCAGGTATGACGTTTGTATTATATGCTTATATTCCATAATTTTTAATAATTTATAGGATACTAGCGATGACGCGCTAGACCCGGGCTTTGCCCGGGTCTCAGTTTTTTAATAAATATCACCTGGTGGGTTACAGATGGGCTTCGCCAGTCCATTTTTAAAGAAAATTATTCTGGTGTGTTACAGATGGGCTTCGGCAGTCCAAATGGGGAAATAGTTAAATAAAGGAGCCATTTTTATGCTACAACAATGGATTTTAAATTACAACAATTGAATTCAATCTGCGACAATCGATAATATGCCTACAATAATTAAAGTTACGTCTTCTCTTGTTATATTTACAACAATGTGGTTTTGTCCAGAAGTTAGGCACGAAATATGGGTTTTTAAGCATAAAATTGACCATAAAAGGTGTTGGAACGCTTCGATTTCAAATTATTTTTATTCAGAAACCTTCCCTGGAACGAGTAGATCAGCGTGGTATAGTTTAATAGTTAATGTAGGTTCGAAAAGTTTAAAACTATAAGGGACATACATACATACAAACATTTTTATATATATAGATATATTTTTTTAGTTTTAACAAGCACATTACAAGTCGTTGATAAGATTTAAAACCGAAATAACTCGTTTATTTGGTTTTTGTTTTGTTTTATTTTATGTGTATTGTAGTGTTTTTCTTGTAAAATTTTAATTACTTACTACTTCTGTAAGCCTCGCTAGGGATATGATGAGTCGGTTTTCGCGTTTATATGTAATACGGGGGTAAGCTCCTTGCTATACATTGTGGTGCACGGGGAGCTTTTTGCTTGTTTTATTTTTAAAAAATAACGCGTTTACAATTAAAGTATATCAGAAAAATGCTTCGAAATATTTTTTTAATATGTCCCAACCAGAAATAACTCATTCAAAAAAACTAACCACACCGATCAATCATATGGTACCCATTATAAATCTTCTTTTCTAAGTCACACATGGGGTCAACAAAACAACAGTAAAACACAATAATACAACTTTTCACTAAAACTTCTCATACAAAAGTTACGTTTTATTTTTCATAAAAATACATCTCGAAACAAAAACGCATTTTGTTATAACTTTTCATAACCCCTAATTCCTGGAATCCGGAAACTTCTGCTTCCGAAAATAGGACCGCAAACGAGATAAACTTAACTTCCTTTGCGGTCATTTCGGCTATGATCGTATTTCCGATTTCCCAGGAGTCTTTACCTTATCTCTCGTTGAAATTAATGGCCCGATTTTATTTGAGGTCATACCTTTTATCAATTTGGCCGTGAATTTCTCTTCAACCTGTTAAGAGATTTCTCCCCATACCCTGTATTTGTTCCGGTATTGTATTCTCTTTAATGTAATGCTGAACAAGTATACCTAAGCTTATTTTTTATGGATATTGTCTTCAGTCAGGGTATTGGCCTAGTAAAAGAAACTACAGTTTATTGGACACTTTTTGTGCTTTTATATCAGGAATTGCTTTTTTCTTATTGAGCAGATTTTTATGGGCTGTTAACTTTTGTTCATTTAAATGTATGGGTTTCATTAGAACTTATTAAGAGTATTTTAGTTTGGACTATTTTGAAATTTACAATTGCATGAGAAGCTTTCTGACTTAAAGAAAATGAAATACTCAAAAGTAAATATGACTCAATGCAAACTCATCTACAAAAATAAAAATAAATTCTGCATAAGAAAAAAATGGTAAATTTCCCCAGATTCTATTATCCCATATTCATCCAACATATTGTTATTTTAGTATTATATTTTTAAGTGTTAGTTTTAATTGCAAATTCTGTATTCAAATCTTGTATTTCTGTGCTTAAAGTATAAATTAATTTCTATGCTTTCAAATTCTTACAAATATCATTAAGATTAATATTTAAACATTACGTTTTCTACATTCATCAAATTCGTAGTTTTAATTTTCATTTCTGGGTATTCTCAAGGAAACACTTAAACATGGAATGTAATATTTTGTTTCTTATAATAAAATAAAATTAAAACTTTTTCTTTCTTTATTTCCGTTATGTTTATAAAATATGTTAATGTATTTAATAAATATTATGGAATTTTAATGTAAACAAGTTAATTACTTAATTAAAATTACTAATGCTCTTTTGGTGCTTAGGACATAGTACTTGTTTGTGGATCATATGATGAAGCAAAAATATTTTAATTGGATTACTAACGGCTGATAAACCAGCTCAATTAAGTACTTTTAAAAAATAAACTAATATCCAAAGGGAGGTCCTATCTCAAACTCATTTATTTATCGAGAGATAGTTAAAGTAAGCAGTATTTATTCACCCAATTGCCACCCGAAGGAAATATTTTAATGAATGTTAAATTATAAAAAAATATAATATGTGTGAAGGTATGTAATTTTTCTTTAGGGCTAAATTTATCAGGGGTATAATTTATTTCACTTTTTTAATATTAGTAGAGTGGCATTGTACTAAAATTGAAAACTGTTTTATTTATTTCAGACCCAGCCAAAATTTCTCAATGGTGATCACGGCGGCTTTGTGGGGTTGAAAAGATTAAATAACTAATACAGGGATGTGTTTATTCGGTGGTAAAAAAAATTATCTGATGTTTTTCGATGCTTTTGAAAACTATGTTTTACACTATTCTAACTCATTCATTTATTTTGGTAACTCTTCCTAAAAACGATTCATTTTATAATGAGGAACTTGCATGTGTCAGATTTTCATAAACATTCAAGTGTTCCGTATGGTTTTTTGTATAGTTAAATGAAATATTTTGTCGATTTTCCATAAAAGTGTACAAGTAATTAAATATTTTAATTTAAAAGTCGAGAAAAAACACGTGACTGAAAACGCCAAGTGTGTTTGCATGCACCGTGACGTAGAATCCATCGAGCCAAATTGCAATCAAAATTGAATTTCTATGTTTTAGTTGATGATTTCTTTTTTCATAAGTGTCCGATATGAGTGTTTTAATAAATATTTACCTTCTAGACACTTCTGGTGGCGGTCAGAAACCCAAGGCAAACATTTTAGGTGAAGTGTGTATTAGTGACTTCACTGTGCATGCAATTAAACGTTTTCAGGTGCTTCGAAAAAAGCGATTTTTGATAATTTTTTTTGCAGTCGAAAAATTTCTCAATCGGCCTCAAATTTTGTGCATTGGCTTACTTTTGCGTGAGGAATAGATTAAAAAAATAAAAAAAAATCATGCAAGTTCCTTATTTCAGGCATAATTTCCATCAGAAATTTGATTGTTTTTCTGGTTCCTTTTCCCCGTGCCAGATGCACGTGTCGTTTGCAATAAATATCCTTATAAACGAATTTTAAAAGAGGAAAACATCATAAATAATAATTTGCTCCACAGTAAATACTTCAGTGAATAAATTACTCAAAACTTATTACTTAGAATCAAATCAGAGAGGGTACTTACAAAACACTGTATAAATTCTTAGGAAATCAGCTGTCTCCTTGGATTTCGAACATTTGGTTGTGAAACAAAAATGCTTAGGTCCAAAAATTAAGGATGTCTTGATTTTTGTTTAGTTACGAAAGAAATTTTAGTTTTAGTTCCTTATCAATGAAATGCATGCTTTAATTCACGGCAACGTTTCCTGAACCCAATACGTCACTACGTGGAAGGAGAAAGTGGGTAAACACAAAGCCTGTTGGTTTGCTCTAGGAGGAGTTTCGGTACGCATATCGTGATAAAAAGACACTATAATCGTAATTTAAAATTGACGTTCTTCATTTCACTCGAAATTCAGACACAGCGATGGGAACTATTTTGTTTGTTAGTGACGTCGTAGGGTCAACTAACGTTGTTGCCTGATTTACGATGTTCTAGGAGTGAAAATATGTGATCCGAGATCAATTGACCCGAATAATAGTTTGAGGCGGTACAGAGGCCCTCCCTTGATAATGGAGTTCCTTACGCATTCGGAATGGTAACAGAATTGTTAATGTAAGAGTCATTTAGGAAAACATTAACTGTTACTTTTAAATAATAATGTATTCCTTAACTCAATTCACGATTTTGTGCGGGGAATACCTTAAAAATTTGTTTTTTGGCCAAATTAAGTGGGTTTTTTTTTTCAATTTTCATGTTGGAAGATTTTATGTGGATGGTAACCGTATGTTTTGAAGCTCTCATAGTTTTAGTATTGACGAAACAAGTCATTTAAGCCAAAACTCAGAACCTTTAATTCGAAATTTGAATTGCGGCGTTTAAAAGGTTAATTTCTGGACACGAAATTATTTTGTAAATTAAGTAAGCGATTGCAAAAACGTTCATTGAGGCCTCATAATTGTACTTATCCTCATAAATACAATTGTAATAGATAGGAACCCGGAAGTCAAAACCCGATTCCTAATTTCACTGTTTAAAAGTCAAACCAGATTTCCATGGCTTGGGATCGTCATACCCACATAGTTCTTGATATATTGCGTGTTGAGCAGTCATGCAAGGTCTCGGAAAAGCTTCTATGAGAGCATCCAGGTCATCAAAACCAAGCACAATTTCACCTTGGATTCTTTTGGAGGCCAGACAGTGAGAAATGATCCTCCTTTCTATTGAGCTGGTAGTTTGTTATTGACTTTTGCGAAGGATTTCTTTTTTGAAACGCAGAAGCACATTCGGGGGAAAATGATAAATGGCAAATGTAAAGTAACTCGGAATGAGAATTGTATTCGGCCGCGTGAGAACTCGTCCAAATGCAGCAAGCTTGCTTCCTATTTCTTTCTGCGGCCGATTCGGAAATAAATCCTTCGGTATTTGTGGGATTTGTCTGCGGATTTTTCATCATCATTTGAAATGGGGGTTTTTATCCTAGTTTGCAACATCAGAAAGTCAAAATCATCCTTTCTGTGTTTGAAATTACTTGAAAAGGGAGTTTTATGAAACCTTTTGTTAGATTATATTAGGAGAAAATACTCAGCAGGGATTCGAAATATGATTCGAAAATATGTGTGTTTTGTTTTTTAAAGTGATGTTCTCTAGAACCCACTTTCTATGTCATTTGTGATAAAAATTGTACCAGTAGTTTTACTTTAATTTTGTAGTAGTAATTATTTCACAACCAGAATGAAGAAGGAGTTTTTGCGGTTATTGTGTTCTTTAAGTTTTATTTTGAAAGTAATTTAGTTGTTTGCAGGTAACAGCGAGCCTGAGTTAAATGCTCCTTTATACTTTTCTCTTTCTCTCTTAATCTTGAATGAATCTTCCATAGTTTGAATTGTCGATTCACTCTTAAGGTTTTCTTCATATGGTAGCTGTGAAATCAAACCGGCATATCTGCAAAATGCACATTTTTCACTAGATCCCTTTAAAGTTTTCGCATGTGACACTTAAAATGATAATTAAAATGTAATATTGTGAGACAGATCAGTTTTACTTAGATGATTGACATCTTTCCACCTTGAAGGTTTTTAAACAACTGATGATATGCGTAATAGATAAATGTCTTCTGATAAACAAAATGGATATTCCCGATTACATGCATACAGGTCCAACGCGATCAGATGCAGTTTCATTCAACTTAGCGATGTTTGACATAAAAATAGACGGGGAAAAAAGGAATTTTTTGACAGTAATAACTCAAAAACTCAATTTTTGCAGATATGCCGGTTTGATTTCACAGCCACAATATGTGAGTGATTCACCGGAGATAATCACTAATGGTAAACATCGAAAATGTGAAACAGTGTAAAGCAGTCTTAACTGAGCATTTCATTAGAGAAAACTCGTTGATGCTTCAAGTGCCTTAACTGTAATTTTTTGTATTGTCTACTGGCTTCCTCTTCATTGAGTTCTATTCGTGGTAAAAAATTACATTAGATTTATGTCATTTTACTTTTAGTAGTAATTATATAAAACCAGTTTGAACGTTTTCGTTTTTAGTACGTTTACCGTAAAAAGTTGTAACCTTTAAAATGATAGGAGAATTTCACCATTTATAGCTGGTTAAGCGGACAATAAGTGTAAACTCAAGTGTCGCCTCCAACCGTGAACCGGTTTCGTTCTTATTAGGACTCATCATCACGGTATAGGAAGATAACGCAAGAGAGCAGAGGGCAAGTACTAGTCTAGCCGACTATAACTGAAAAAGTGGTGACCATTGATGCTGATGAGTTCTAACAAGGACGAAACCGGTCCACGGTTGGAGGCGACGCTTGAGAGTTGTGAGTTTACACTAATTGTAATCTTTTGTTTTAAGAATAACTGAGATCACCTTTTTGTAAGATAACATTTTATTTGTTCATTTGTTAATGAATTTGTATTCATTGCAGAGAAATTTTCGTTTTGACTTTTGAATATGTAAAAGATAAGTCTCATTCCCCATTGTACCAATTTTGGAAAGGTCTCAAATTCCAATTTTTCTGATGATTAAATATTACTGTTAGTTAGCTTAAACCTTTGGTTATTGACTACATAGTCACTCAATGAATTGGGTATTATAGTGTCGTGAATATTACATTCATTAGTGAGTAAATTTTAAGGGACCTGGCATATCAAGAAGTGCCTGAAAATTAAATTTTACTCTCAAGTTGTACCAAGATCTACCCAGTGAAACGCAGTCCATAGCAATTCTAATAAAATAGCTTAACCCATTACTGCCTGACGTCCCTTTTTAGGGACGTTTTTTAAAAATCCTCCTAATTCTACAAAAATTGTTCCTTTGAATCAAAATTTGCACTGATGTATCTCTGATCTTCATAGAACATAAAGAACACAAGAAGAAAGCAGAATTTTAAAAAATTTTCACTTTTTTTAAAGTTGGAAGATAGAGTTTTTCAGAAAAGTGCTTTTTTAAAAATTTTAAAAGAAAAAGCTTAAAAATCCTAGTTGTTATTTAAAAAAAATTTCAATGCTGATGTATATTACTGTTTATACATTAAATCAGTTGGGGTGTTTTTTTTATTTTTCCAAAATATTTTATTTTGACCTTATTTTGGACCCTCGAAAAGCGTCCCTAAAAAGGGACGTCAGGCACGAATGCCCCCGTGGTTTTCCCCATAGTGAAATGCTAGTGTTTCCTTATTTTTTTCATCAAAACGCGTTCGATTCTTATGATATGAATTAAATAACTGATATTTATAAAATTACTTTAATTTTAGATAGTAAATTTATTATTTTTGTTTATTTTTTTTTGGAAAATACTGTTATTTCTGCTAAAATAATGGAATAAATGTCTTAAATTATAAGAAATTAATTCATTTGTATTAATTAAAGGGAATAAATTAATTTTTTACTATATTTATTACTTATGCAAATATATTCCGGTTATATTTTAATTAAAAGTTTAATAATTATTAGTTATAATGACTTTTTGTCATTCAAATTGCCAAAAAAGTCGCTTTTGTGATAAATTTTCGGCTTTTTTCCTAATTAGATGTGGCTAATCATTGTGTTCTATACTGCAGATCAATCTGTATCATCTGGCTTGCTAATGCACATCCCACTAAGGCTTAATTTTTGGGGAGAAATTTGTGTTCCGCACAATAAAATTAAATAAAATGAAAAAAGTATGGGCATTTGAAAGACTTAAACTTCACAAATTGAGATATTCTGATGGATTTGAGGTGTGTAAAAGTAATTATTACTTAATATTAGGTAATATATAAACAAAGAATGCCTTTTTCAATTAAAAATATTAATTAATTTGCAATTAACATAGATTTGGGAGGAAAAAACGTGTTTTAGAGCATAAAAAATGCTCCAATTACGTTAATTAAGGTTAATTTTACGGTTAATTGGATAAATAATTAATGTTTTTTGTTCTTTTTGATGTTACAGTATCGTTCCGATCACTTTTGCTGCACTTGATAAGGTAGAAAATGTTTTTGAGGCTTTAAAAAAGTTTTCTACCATGCGCTTACTATAGAGAAATACAACGGGGGCATTCGTGCCTGACGTCCCTTTTTAGGGACGTTTTTTAATTTTGGTGTAGAAATTAAAATTTTAACCTGGAATTTTTTTCACTATTTTTCCAGTTGTTTTGGGGCTATTTACTATGTTTTTACCAAATATTAAAGAAAAATAAAAAGTTGGGCATTAATGGGTTAATAGTGAATATAAAGTAAAATGATATTAATTTGAAAGCTTCAATTATAACGGAAAATCATGTTTTAACTACTCTACTTGACATTATATATTATGTTACGTTACAAAATATAACATTTAATAAAAATTTTCTTCCTTTCACAAAAACACTAAAAACAACCGCATTCGCAGAATGCTCAGCTTTTTATACAGACGTACTAACAATTCTGCCAGACACTGTATGTGTTTGGTTCTCTGTCGTGTCTTAAACCTGAAAGTTAATTACTGCGACAGATGTATTCTTTCCCGGAGCAAAGCTCATCAGACTGTAAGAGCAAAACCTCAAATATGAAGATTTCATTCACCAACCTCCTATTTTGTGGTAGACTCATTAAAAACTTTCATATTTACTTTTTAACAACATGAGAAGGGGGAAAAATTTCCATCTAAAAAAATTCGAAGAAAGTATTTATAAAGTCCCACGTCAGTTTTTTATGTCCCTTCTCCTAAAAACTTTCAATTAGTTTTTCTTTTTTTTATATAGGAGAAGTCGACTTTTTCCTTCGCGTTTACCAGGTTAGGTCATAAAAACCCGAGATCAAGCTAACATGAAGCATGTTTCACTTATCTGTTTTCTTTTCTTGAAAGTTCACGCAGAAAATTGAATCTGACCTAGCAGTTTTGAATACAAAAAGTGACGCGGTAGTGCTAAGCATGGAAAAGTTTAATAAAACTTTGACGGTTCCAGTTTTGTTAGATTAGAAGGTCTAGGAATGAGTGAAAGCAAATGAAGCGTAGAAGTTTTATATTTTTCTTTGATAATGATCATTCATCATTTTCTTTGATAATGATCATTTCAATACATTAAGTTGATTTCACACATCAAATTTTATCATCATATCTATATTATTACTTATTGAAGAAGTGTAGAAAACCAGTTAGATCGAAGAATAAGTGACACTTTATACAGATGGAAGTAAAATTCATGGTAGGGTTGGTTTTGGTTTTGCTGTCTTTTAAAAGAATATGGAAGTCCATCACTTTCAATACCGAATCAGAGACGAATGCACTAAATTTATTGCAGAAGGTCTTTGCCTAAACTTTGCCATCAAGTGAATTAAGCAAAAAATATTGATACCCCAAATTATCTCAAGAGTATTAATCACAAGAGTATTATCACAATTATTTATTTTTACAACTAATCACAATATGTATTTAGAGCTGCATAATGTTCCACTAACCATTAATCATCCAATTTGGTTACCATGACGTAAATTAAGATTCATAGTACGTGTCTTCACCATTAAAACCTACTTTGAGAACTTAAAATCTCAGTTGGTTCACCTCAGGGTTACCTCCTTAATTGAAAGACACTCTCATATTTCTGAATAGATCCTTTCATGCCGACAAATTTCATATTGCCTAGAGTGATTAGTTTAAAATGTGATAACATAACGATTTACATGTAGAAAATGGTGATCTTTTAAATATCGCCCACAAATTTTAAACTAAATGCAACTTTTCATTAGTGGATGAATATTTCAAGGGAGAAAATTCAACACTCATTACTAGCTTTATGTAATGATAAAATCCTTATTTAGAGAAGAGGAGGGTATTATGGAATAGTCGGGTAATATGGAATACCGAGGTTTCAGCCATCTCTCGGGCTGTCATGACATGGGAATACTATGAAAGACTTAAGGAAGACACCCATTATGCTGTGCACAAAGAATTAAATTCTGGTTGTTGTCGTTACAGTCGCTGTAAAACAAATATGTTTTGGAATTTCCGAAAGTTTTTTCCGGTAAATGTTCAAAGATTTTAACCTACCACTAATTATGAGACTTTAACTTTGTTGTTAAGCATAAGGTACACTAAAAGAATAATAGTTTCTTGTGCCTTAGTCGTTTTTTAGCTATCATTGTTTTATCCGCCAATAAAATGGTTCATAATCCGAGATGGTGTGTCGGGTATTATGGAATACTAGGTCCATTATGATGTAACATCTGAAATTTACTTCATGCCATCAACTAAAGGACCGAAAACAAAGATGCTGAAGCATCTTAAACAAGTATGTTTTGTAACCGATGATTCTCCAAAGATCAACAAGGAGAAATTTGGATTCAATGCATTAGCTGTGCTCTATGATGGGCTTCTAGACTCAAAAATAGAATACATATGCTCAAAAACATAACTAGTATTTGAACATAATTTTTTAAATATTGCTTTCATAGTACCCAACTATTCCATATTACATTCCACTTGTAACTTTTTTTAAGTTTTTTTTCATAACAACAAAATAAATCAGGTTTTACTCCACCATTGACCCTTCATTAGCATTAATTATAGTATGCGCTTAGAATGATTTTGTTGGGTTTTAGTGAAAACCAGTAGAGTTATTCTTAAAGATATATAAATGGTATTCCATATTAGCCTCCGCTCCTCTGTATAGTGTCTGGTTAAATAACATCTTTATAAAACACTCGTAATACTCTAGTTTCTAGTTCATTGCAATACATATATAAATTCTTAGGTTCGCATTTTTCAATTAGGCATAATGCAATTGAAGAATTTAGTTATATGCTGGATTCATTTTAATTCATTGAAAACAAACGCTTTATTATTATTTTTATTTCTAACATTCCACATCAAAAATTTACAAATATTTTAATGTTTCGAATGAACCGTACTGGAAAAAACCGACTGACTCAGACCCTATATCTCCGGCTTATAAGGTATATAAGACAAATAAGGTATCATTTTTCATGATTTGAAGTATTCTATATACAGAAAACTTTCCAAGTTCTTAGGGGGTGGTCTTCATATTAAACTAAGCACCAACTTTCGTTTTTCCCGATGGGAAACATCAAAGATTATTCCTGATTCTGTAAGATCACCCACTAAAACCACCCGAAACCAATTTTCATGTCATTTGGTCCCCGAATAAAGCCAGGAGTGGGGTTGAAGTTCGTCGAACTAACGTTGAAATTCGTTTTTTACGTTGAATTCTCGATTTTGATCCTGCGGGGTTGATGGTTGTAAGGATCAAATTCGAGAATTCAATCATGAACTTAATCATAAACTTACGATGATATAGCACACATAAAAAATAACAATACATTTTATAGCAATGAGTTATGACATGTATCCGTTTTCACTGATGGGATAAAACTAAATACGATTTTTATAGACGAAAGCATGTTGTTTTACTTCCTCTTATTTTAACTAAAACATAACCAGCATAACCTCTAAAACTCCATCCTATATCTCCTCCCGTATTTCAACTTATTATATTGTATCCTTCTAGTGGTGGATCTAAATTGAGTAAGAAATCTACCTAGAGCAAATAACTACATGATCTTAAGAAACACAATTGTTTGGAACATATAGAAATGCCTTAAGATGAAAATAAGATTTGAATCACACAAAAGAAATAAGATTTTCTTTTGGTGAAGTTTTCAATATCTGCTTAAAACCAAATCGAATTATGAATGTTCTTTTTCCCCTATTGCACCCATTCTGATAAAGAAAAGGAGGGAAAAATCGAAACTTTGTCATTCGATCTTTCCTAAGACCGTTCTTTGGAAATCTTTCACCTTTTTTCATTTGACTTCTCTCTTGTTCGAAAGGTGTTTCTTTTTTACCGAGCTGCGTTGAACTTCTGAGTAAGATTTCAAAATATTTCGAAAGAAAAACTTTTACAATTCTCATAGAAACGGAGGTCAAAAAGACAAGCTTTGAAAATAGGTTTCACTTTTGACGTTCGAACCTGATACCTCAAAAACATTTCCAGCATAATATAAAATTTTTTGACCAGTTTGGCAACATAGTAGTACTTAAAGATAAAAGGTTTCTTTGGATATTCAATCAAATTTGATTGAAACTAATAATATTTTACCTTAATTTTTCTTTTACGGTAAAACAAGAAATTACTTAAATTAAAACGAAACAAATGTATAGTAAGCATAAGAATTTGAAGAAACAAATTAAATAGTTAGTCAAATAATAATAATGAATGCACCCAATTTTAAAATACTTATAAAATCCCTTCGAATCAGTTTTGAAACTAATATTTAATTGATATTTTCATTCATTAATCATTTTTCACTTTCTTACAAACGCTTATACCGTTTCATTATTGCTTCATGTGTTACTATTATAAAATTTATTGAAAACTTATTTAATATGAGATTTTAATAACGTACTTCATTCTTTGTTTCTAATAGTGTTAATATATAACGTCTGTGAAACATATTTCTGGTTCGAAAAAAATTACCTTCTTTGAAGAACACATTTTTAAGTTTAACAAACCTATTTTACGATAGTATTAAGGTTAACATAAGGATAATAAGTTTTATGTGAATACTTTTAAAACAGACAAGAGGTTTTCTAATGAGAGAAAAGGAACTTTACGCATTTATAACAGTTAATAATTCCTTTTAAAAGCATAAGCGTTCAAATCTAAATGATAACCTAACATGCTTAGAGCACTTAACATTTTTTAATAGTATTGTACGGTGTCAAAAAAATTTCTCCTCTCGGTCGGACTATATTCAGTATCAAATTTCAGTATCAGCAAAATGGTTGCCTATTAGTATTTTTATAATAACACTTGCAAAGTTTCGTGAATTTTGAAAAACTCCCTCAGGTCACTTCAAGGAGAATATTACATTGCCAAGAACCCCCTCCACTTATTTTTAAATATTGTCTTTATATTGGTCATTGAATATTGGGTTAACATTTCCTTTTATTTGGAATTCATCTTGAGGGCTCTACATGACGAGAACATATAGGAGATTTTTTTTCAAATATAAATATTCTTATAGACCTGAAGGAATCGCATGTGCTGTTTAAGTACCAGCAGGCAAATTTTGGTCTATCTAAAATGGAAAAGTTAACACTTTTGCTGTTTTCAATTCACCCAACTGTCGAGCCACAAGCTATGAATTGACTACGAATTTGATGTCAAATTTAAAGTTAAAAATCCATAAACTCTATATAGAATAAAAGTTCGAGAATAACAATGTTTTCACATTCTCTACAACAAACTTAGTTTTAAAATTCAAAGTTTCTCCATGTTAGAAAGAGTAAATAACATTTCCCATTTTGTAAAAAATGAGGGCCAGAGTATTATAGAAAGCCCGAACCCCCTTTAGTTCCATAAATTCGTCACGCATACGAACCTTGTGATATATGTTTACCAACATCCTGACAAGAAAAGACTCACTCTACTCTCATAACCCCCTAAAAGTTTAGATAAATATATTTCCCTTGTCCTTTTGAATGTCAACGAGACAATTTGTCCCTTTCACCATTTCGTATCATTTTACGAACCCACAAACCAACAAAGGCTTGTATCTGGCCCTGGGCCAACCCGAATACACTCGTCATCAAAAAGCCTAACTTTCACAACCAAAAACTTTATTCTTAAAAAAGAGATGAACCACACTGCACGCGATGTAGACTAATCGCTAGAACGAAAGAATTAAAAAAAATCACTAACAGAAACCGAAAGTTAACTGGAACTTTAAGACAAACGAGTCGGAGATTGTGAAGAGTAAAATAAACCCTAAAAAATACGAGTTTGGAGAGAGGGAAAATGACTGGCAACATATTATGGATGCACTCAACCGTGATGGTAGCTGAGGCAGTGTAGGATGAAAACAGCAGACATTTTACGATATTCTTCTTAACTTTCGGGCCTAAAGCTTGACCTCTTTCGTCCGAGAAGAATATGGGAGAAAATAGAAAAACTTTTTTATTCTTTCGAAGGAAAACGTGATCCTTCCCCATTGTTTTCTTTTGGGAATCTTCCTCCTGGGGACCATAGGTATGCCTTCTTTCTTTGCTTCAATGGGGAAGAATGGGGAGTGTGTGGACGTATCGTTTTGGATTGAAATCTGTTTCAGGCTTGTATGTATCTTCTTGGCTGAATGGATACCGGATCCCCCTCCCAGGTAACTGAAACTCGTTGGGTTCAATAATAAATGATGGGTTGGATAAAGGTATTGTTCCCCTCTCATGATGGTATTGTGCAATTTATTTATTTGTGATTGTTTGGGAAACTGGAGAGATTGCTTATTGTGCTGTGATAGCTTTGAGCTGAACATGCGAATTAGACTGTGTTGTTTGTTGTTGGAATGGCGTGTTGTAATCATTAGACGCAAAACAAGGGTTTATAAATAAACCTAATCGATTTAATGCTTTGCGCTAGCAACAAATAACACTAATTGGGTAATTTGTTAAATCGTTGTTGTGTCTTTTGATTTTTGTTTAAGGGATAAGAAAAGAAATTAAACTTTGTTATCGAGATGCTCAGTATAGAATGAGTTAATCTAAATGATTAAATTAATTCTCTTTAACTCTTCGCTACTAACATTATTTTTTGATTGATATATAATTTATCTAGATTTTAATATGTTTTAGCATATTTTCTTCAATACTACTTACTTCAGTTTATTAAATTCTAGTAGAACAATTATGATAACTGAAGGAATTATAATTTTTTGTAGATTATATAAATACGGATGAAAATAAAAATAAAATAACCTACATGAGTTTTGAAATTGATTTCATATGATCTAATAAAGGTTTTATTTGTGGAGTTATTTAACTCGTTTTGTTTATTTATTTGGCGGTTATCATCTGGTACTAAGTATTTAGTAAGAAAACCATATATTATTCTATTTATATAAAAACCATTAAAATAATCACAAGAGAGGGATTAAGCTGTCTTTTTATATTCGTTTAAAGCAAACAGTAAAAATTATAATATTAAAATAAATAAACATTTATCATTCTTGTCTTTTCATACATTCTACGTTCAGTGTTTCATAATTAGACGGAAATTCTAAGCTAAGGGTTTCAAGACTTTATGATGAATCTTGTAGTAAATGTGTTTTAATACAGGTATTGCAAGGGATTTGTAAGAGTATTTAAAGCGAGGAAATTTTTCCATGTTGAATTACGTTATATGCAAGTCTTTCATTCTACCTGCTTAACGCAAGAATGTTTGGACATCATTTATTTTTCAAAGAGTGGATGGGCATCACATTTACATTAGAAGAACCCCGCAGAAAAACTAAGATGCAAATCACAAAGGAAGAAACTTGAAACTCAGAAGTTTAATGTTAATTTTTTTAACCTTGGCAAAAATTAGTAAATTTCCGTTCTTAAAACTAGAAACTTAATTAACTGCATTAAAATTACTACTTAGAGACATATTTTATTTTATAACAACATATCCATCATATTAGAAATTAGTACCCAAGATTCATTTTATCAGCGACTGAATCTCTAAAATATATATTGTTAGATTTTTTTTCTCGAATCCTTCTCATCTATATCCCCAATCTTCTGTTGATAGTTTTGCAATTAGGTAGCTTTAGTTATCCTTGGTTAATGACCATTAATAATAAATGTCTCCATCATGTTTATATGAAGCGTAAGTATCAGATTGGCTCGGTTATGGACTAAATGAAACGTGACAAAGTAAAATGGGTTTTTCGTCGTCTGCACTGGTATAAAACGTGTGAAAAAGAAGTATGATATAGTTTATTCCCTAGAGTATTCCTAAAAATTGGGTTGTCTGGAAGGAGCTAACTTTTCCAGTTTCTTACCATCTTTGTTGTTGTGCTTGAAAAATGACAAATATGTTTGAAGGAAATTTGTCTTGCTTTTTCTTAAGATACGAAGCACATTGTTTTCTCGTGAAAAGTTGTTAATCTTGTAATATCTTTTTTTTAATCCGGGCTTTGTCGTTTAATGTGAATTTGACATAGAATTACTAATTATTATTACAAACTAGCATACATCAAAAAACATTGTAAAGCTATTTATCCCTTTCAATTACCTATTCTTTAAAGTCAACTTTTTCTCTTTTGTTGAAAACTCACTATGATGAAGTGTTTAATCCGCTCTTTAAATTCGGTTAAAAATAATATGATCCCTCCAGTCCCCATGAAATAAAAACAAATGTATCAAAAATGCATTCGTTCTCAAGCCACCCCATAAGTATTTCAAACAGCACTATGTAAAATAGCAAAACCGATAAGTAAAAATACATGTATTTTATTAAGTACATTACTTTTATAACTACTTTATCTCCTTACTAGTCAACTTTCAAGATTTTCTCTATATTATCATTCTAAAACTACTACGTGCATAAATGGTAAAATGAACACTAGTTTGATTCTTATTTTAATTGGGTTCTTCATAAATAAATATAAAAAAATATTGACTAATTATTCAGTAAATAATTGCATGGTCTATATTAAATATACTTACACTCTTCAGAAGTAATTATCAATCGAGGATGAAATAACTTTCATAAATTGAATATCTATAGGGGTATCAAGCATTTAAACTTATACCATAACTTGATTCGAAATATCATTTGATTCGAAAAATCATTTATTTGTTTTACTGATTTCGAATTCATCAGCAGTGCATACTTGATAAATTTTGAAGAAGAATGTATTACTCCATTGATTGTGTTTCTTAATCAATATTTTAACTAAATGTAAATCTAGACTATTACTGGAACGCATATATGATTTCCTGTTTTGTTAGTAATATTAGGAAATATATAAACATAATGGATCCATTGAATATAAAGTCCAGGTAAAGTTATTACCAGTAAGCTAGCTAAGTGACCCTGAAGAATCCATTTAGATGACTTACAGTACCCTTAGCGGCGAAATAAAAAAGTTAAAATTTAATTTAATAACTAAATGAGATAACAAACTAAAGGAGATTTAATAACAAAAACCTCAATTAGAGTATTATTGCCAACGTTATGAAGAACTCACTGAAAACAAATTACTCGAAAATATCGTCAATATTCGTGGAGATATTAAAATGTGAAAATAACACCTTTTCAGGCCTCAAAAAAAGAAAAGTTCGCAAATTTGCAAGTTTTCCTTAATGTTTTGATTAAATGATTGGTTTAAAAAAAAACTACCTATTAACACTGAAAAATTTGCAAATTTGCGATATTTTTCTTTTTTGAGGCCTAAAAAAGTGATATTTCCACATGCTGTTATCTCCGCGAATATTTACGATATTTTCATGAAATTTTATTCAGTGAGTTCTTCATAATGTTGGAAACAATTCTCTCACTGAGATTTTTGCTGTATCTACTTAGTTTTTAAATTAATTTTTTAACTTGTTTATTTTACCGCTAGGGGGCGCTGTAAATTATCTTAAACGGACTTATGAAACACCCTGAACTAGTGATGTAGAATAATTATTTGTCTCAGGCCAGCCAGCTAACAAAGAGTTACACGAACTACACAAACCAACACATTTGCTAATCATATTCAAACAAACATTCAAATAATTTCACAATGTTTACACAATACAATAGACCCGCATACAATAGATAGATAGTAAAAAATACAATTCGTCTTTACACATTAAATTTCTACTTTCACAATTCCATTCGGGATTATGAATTAGCTTAATCAACCTGATTGTTATGAAGGTCGCCTCCTGCAAGCAATCTAAAAGAACTGTCAAATAACAGAATGTATCTCATTTGACAGAAAAAAAAATTATATTTCCTTTAAGTACAGACATTATACCCGGCAACAGTGCTTCCATTTAATTTAAGTTATTTGAATATATTTTTTGCAGTGCAAAGAGTATCCGAAACAATCAATTTTACGCCGAAACTCCCAAACCACAGAAAATTATGGTTATATATTGATAAATTGAACATTCATTACTAAAAATCCTGGAAAACTAAATGTTGTGTCACCACAAAAAATTTTCTCCGCAAAAACAAAAATGCACCACCAAGGAAAAAAACCGCAGTCATTCTTATTTCAAACATCCCATCCCTCTACTTTAAAACCCCACAATGGAGTGCATTTTAAGCCCCTCCATTTGGCTGGGGCTGGGACATATATCACCCTCGACACACCCCTCTGTAATGGGACAAAAGGGGGCAGTCTCGTTTTGTCAAAGGCTTCCAAAACAAGAGGTAGCCCGTCAGAGAATAACATGAGTTACTGACAACTACAGACAACAAATAATCGAAATGTCAGAGACAACTTAATTAGTGTTATGTCGAGGAGGTGCTTAATATTCGGAACATGCAGAGGTATTTCGATGGCAAATTAGATTTAATTCTTGGGATGATTGCTGGCTATGATTGGTGATGTAATATTTATGGAAAAATGGTCGTTGTCCTTTCGTATATGGAGCCGTTTATTAGGTTAGGGTTTGGGTATAGTGAGGTTAATTGAGTAACGTTATTTTTACCCTGTATTGTCTTTCACGTTAACATTAATTTGCATTTTATTACTATGGAGTTTTTATTGAATAACTTATTCTTTGGATGACATTTTTAAATTAATATTAACCTAACTAGAATTATTAGAACAAAGAAAATTGAGCAATGCGAGTCATTTCCCCCCGTATATTGAGTTATGGAAATGTGTCAATCTGGGGTATAATGATGGAATATATTCTAGATCCCTTAATATAAATATATTTTTGGGGGATTTACACTGAGTAATTTAATTATGAATCGGTAGTTTAAAGATTATTTAAGTTTTTTTAACTAGTTTTATCTCAGTTTTTTATACACTATTAAGATAAAATTATCTCTAAAAGAGTTTTTTCATATACAGGCTGAGGCCAGGATTAGGAGTTTTCTTCATGAATTATACACTACATGATTTCACAACATACAAATTTAGTACTAAATACTGTTTTCAAAATTAATTACAATATATTTCTGCATACTTTGTGTAAGAGTATTAACACTGTTTAGTCATTTTAAACAAAGTCCCAACACTCATTTTAAAACTTATTAACTAACATATTGACCTCAAAGATAACACATTCTAGAAAAACTGCATATTCTTAAAAAAAATAACTCTTAAATGCAATAGAACAATCACATAAGTGATTACTCATAACATTCTTTTAACTTATTTCTTAAAACTAAAATAACAGTTCCATGATATTTTTTTACATTTGAATAAAAATAGTACATTTTGTAGAATGCAGAAATCAATAAAGAAATTAAAATTGTATGAATGGAAACACGTTGCTATCTAAATTCTCAAACATTCAATTCCTCCCGCTACAAACTTTACTACATCAATGAAATTCAAGCTTTTATATTTATATCCTAGTTTACGAGAATTTAGAACGTATGTCTGCCAGATAAGTACGCTATATCTTAGAGCATTACTCGAATCATTATTGAAGAGTATATTCTGGAAAGAGGATTCCGAATTCCAGAACACGAAATATGACATAGGTTGCCATAAAATCTCTCTAAAGTCCAATTTCAGTATTTTTATCATGACCATCAGTCCAGCATAGACATAACCATAAAGCTACAATAGGAGGAAGACGGATTGGAATTGGGGTTTCATCCTTTTTTCACTCAAAAATATTTCAACGGGATTTTTTTTCATTGATGAAAAGAAATATAAGAACCTGTACAAAAATACGAGTATTTTTCATTTTTTATTTTTAAAATAATACAAAGTTAAGCAATAAAACTTGTTATTTTTCATCAATGATCAACAGTTTTTAGAACATACATCAGTGAACAAAACATTTCTAGGTCAAAAAATATTTGGATTGTTATTTATTATATATCAAAAATGAAGAGTTTTATTCTGAGGATGTTATTATTTTAATAGTTAAATAATGGTTACATATTTTTACTATTTATAATTTAAGCATTTGAAGCTGTATGGTAAAAAAATTATTTTACTAATTTTAAAAGGAAATAATTTATGTTGTGTTATGCAGTATAAATGTAATAAAAAATGCTAAGCATTTGAAACATGCAATGCACCATGACAATCTTCTTTCAAAGTATTTTATTAAACTTGTATCCATTTTAAATTTTTAAATAACACTTTCCAATGATAACACAACTACCTTCCTAATATCCCCATTAGCACAGAAGGTTAAATTTCCGTAAACTCTAATTATTTGAAATCTAACATACAAAACAAAATATCTTCCCATGTGTAAGTTTCAAAAAAAAGTTGGACTTCACCACAGATAAGAACTTACAGCATGGAGGTAATAAAATCCAAATAGTACTTTATTACCTTTTCTCAAGTTCTAAAAAATAAATATAAAAATATACAGACGTAGATAAAACTTAAACAATGTGTGCTTAAGAAAAACTCTGAGTCAAACTGTGGAAACCTTAATAACTGTAATTTTAGAGCTGAATTTTCAGCCTTTTTGATGTTAAAGGAATAATTTGAAAACCGATTCTGTTTTTAATTTAAGGTTAACTCAGTAGCTTTGATGTTAAAAAAGTAAAAAAAAGATTCAGCAGGCGAAATAATTATATAGATTTGAATAGTCTATACTCATTTTTAATACATCTAGTTTTTAACATTTTAAACTCGCTAAGAAATTTCAAGCTTTTTCATTCCTATGAAATGCATTTTTGTTATAGCTAAAAATATTTAAAAATTTTTACAACTGTGCTACCACAGTCATAGTACACATTTTTGTAGCTACAGCTACACATAGGTTGGTTGAGTCATTTTTTTACATCATTTAATTATATTTTCAACTATAGGGAAGACTGTTGTACCTAAGGAAAATTGTATCTTCGACCATCGCAATTTAAAATTCAGAAAAAAAATGATGAAAATTTGAATTGGTGGATTGACTCTCAAATCAAATTGAGTGTAAATGATCATTTACACTCTTAAGCAACTTTACTTTAAAAATTTGATTTTCAATTTATAGCATGCTTGAAAATGTTCATTAAAGAGTATTGCAATGATAAAAAATAATTTCATTTTTAGCTTTTTTCAACTGAAACTTCCCTTTTTAAGGGTGTTTCCACAGGTAAAACTTGGTCTGTGATGATGATGACTAGTTGCTAACGAGAAATCAGCTCTTTGAATTGAAATTTTAAAGTAAATATAATAAATTTACTGTTTTTAGATGATCTAAGTTACTTTTAGTACATCAATACTTTAATAGTTTTATTCTCCTTCAGTGATGATATGATTAAATGAGATTCTAATGGTGAAGTGTTTGACTCAGGAGTTTGAATTTTTAATTTTGTTATTAGAAGTTGTCATATCTCAATCCTTTTATTTTTTACAGAACTTAAAATCTTTATCATCACTAAAACATTTATAGGTATGATGATAACGAAAAACTTCTACCGAAAAATATTTGCAAAAGTTACTCCCATAAAATGCCGGAGAATTTAAGTGTTTATCCAATTTTAGATCAGTGATTTAATCAGATCAATCAACATAATAGATGAAACTATGAACCGTGAATTTCGATCTGAAAATTCCATGCGATGCATGTGTTTTTGTAAGAAATCAAGACATATCAATTGCCTTCCTTTAAATGATCATTTACTCTCTTAAGCTACTTTACTTTAAAAACTTGATTTTCAATTTATAGCATGCTTAAAAATGTTCATTAAAGGGTATTGCAATGATAAAAAAATTTCATTTTTAGCTTTTTTCAACTGAAAATTCCCTTTTTAAGGGTGTTTCCTCAGGTAAAACCTGGTCTGTCCATAGGGAGAGCAGGTTGTTGTACCTATGTAAACAGATTTAATCAAGTTATTAAAATTGATTAAAAATCCAATTTTGAAGATTTGAGCTAATTTTACCCTATGGTTAGGACTATATGTTGAGCACTTTAAATAGTCGAAATATGATTTTATCGGACTTAGAAAAATTAATTAATTTTGTCCGAAGGTACAAGTCTCCTCTAAGTGTTTACTACATTATTCCGCGGGTGTTGTTTTGCGTATTTAAACTCGTTTTAAAATAGAAATCTCTTGCCAAATTTTTAAACATAATTTTAAATTTTAGTTTGCTTTTATAGCTCTCAAACCTAAGCTAAAGGATATATCCATATTACATCCTTTAGAAATTATTAGACTGAATAGAATTTGAGACCAATATTTGGAAAATGATTAGAATCGCTATTAGAACTTAAACTATGCATTTCAGATACGGAATGGAACTATTCGGCGCGAAAACAATTTTGATCCGGGACTTTTGGCAAGAAGATATATTTGGTGATGAAGATTGTTCAGGTTATTAGTAAAACTTCCACCAATAGTTACAAGATTATGTTAAGTTATTTTATAATAGTTCCAAGATTATTTTAATTTCAAAAACTATTTAATCTAAACAATTTGTGATTTATTATTTTGCATTAAAATAGATATTAATTTTCTCAAAAAATTTTTTCACTATTACTACTACTCTGAAGATAATTAAAATCATACAATGAAAATACTAGTATTTCCAAAATAGTCCATGCAGGGTTTAAAGCAAATTATGGAATTGAGTGAAAAACAATGCACTTTTAAGAAAGGTTGATAACAATAAGCAACCTTTCAGGGACATTGTTTCCACAAATTGTATTCCACTGCCTCCATTCAGAGAAGGGAAAACATAAGCCACTCCCCCTCCCTCTAAACATATAAGAACTTTTGTTCCAACATAGTCTCAGAGCCCAAAGAAGTGAAATTCAATTAAACCTCCCGATTAAAGAGATTCCATGTGTGGCAAACAAAAGGGAAATCCTTTGAGCCGCACTTTTTTTCTTCCCTTATTTTCCTTCTCAAATGCAAAGTTTTACTTTAATTATTCGAAGCAGTAAAGCAGAAACGGGTGTGCTAGTTGGTAATTACAGCGGCATCAGAGGAGACATTCTTATGAGGTTGAGAGATTTTCTTTGTAGAATTCATAAGAAAAAGACTCACTTAGGACATAAATTGGGCATTAAATTGTTCTGAATTTCCTTCGAAAAAAAAACGTTTCCGCAAATAGGGCTGTAATTTGTTTTCGGAGACTAGAGTAAGTGTTGTATTTATCTTTGCCATTAGGTTATTGTCAACTTTGTAACTGACTTTCAAAACTGGAATATCATGATTTCTAAGTACATCAATTCTAAAATATTCTTACTTTATGTATTGAATTTCTGGAAGTGTATTTAACCTTTCTTTAAATTTTATCCTTAAAGAAGAAAACCAATTCAAACAATCAAGGAAATCTAAGACGAGTGTTGTTTGTTGGGTTTTTATGGCGCAATGCCCATATAGAAGGACACTTCTAAAGGGGGGGCTGAAGGAGTACACATTTCGTATTAAAGTTATTCTGCGGCAGCTGTTAGTGATAACTTAATAGAATGTGCTAATCAATGTGAAATTAAAGTCACATTATTAGGTATACAGGGTGTATCTGAAATGGTGCAACAAACTTTCAGGGATGATAGTACTCATCAAGACAAACAAGAATCAGTATAGAAAGGGGGTCCCAGACCAAATCCCAGGGAGTTAAAAATGTAGCGACACCCCAAAAAAATCATTGAAAATTCAATTTGTAAAAGAACTACTATCGGTAAAAACTTAATTATGGTCTCAAAAATTGTGGTTTAATAAGATCTTTAAAATTACTTCAAAAGTCTTCACTTTAAAATTTGTTTTATTATGAAAAAAGTTAAAAAACACAAAAAAATGTGAAAACTCAGCCAAAACCTTATTTTGTATTCCAAAATCCTTTCTTTTGATTTGATAATCTGAAAGATCATAGTTGAAAACCCTTATGTCCAAAGTTTCACGTAAATACAATCAATATTAAACGCTTGAGATCCTGTTAAAATTTGTTTTTTGCGTGCGCTAACAGCTGTTCTGGAAACAGCTCTAAAAAACTGCTTGCGCACCCAAAAAACAAACTTTAAAAGGATCTCAAGTGTTTAATATTGATTGTATTTACGTGAAACTTTGAACTTAAGGGTTTTCAACAATGATCTTTCAGATTATCAAATAAAAAAAAAGGATTTCGAAATACAAAATAACGTTTTGGCAGAGTTTTTACATTTTTTGTGTTCTTAACTTTTTTCATAATAAAACAAATTTTAAAGTGAAGACTTTTGAGGTTATTCTAAAGATCATATTAAACCACAATTTTTGAGACCATAATTAAGTTTTTACCGATAGCAGTTCTTCTACAAATTGAATTTTTCAATGATTTTTTGGGGTGTTGCTCCATTTTTAACTCCCTGGGATTTGGTCTGGGACACCCCTTTTTTACCGATTCTTGTTCGTCTTGATGAGTACTATCATCCCTGAAAGTTTGTTGCACCATTTCAGATACACCCTGTATATTGCGAATTTAAAATGTATTTTTTATCATGATAAGTAGAATAACTCGTGTTATTCGTGTAAAAAGTCTTGGTTGAAACACCACTTTGATATAACACTAGGTATGCTAACGAGTTACTAGATACATATTCAAACAGGTCAACATTGAGGGAACCAGGACGTCCAAAACCTTCAAAAATTTGATTTTTTAATTTTTATTTGATAAAATAGTAGGTTTCATGACGATTCCAAAAATGTATAACACATATACTTTTAGGACCAACATCCCCCAGAAAATGGGGGTACAAGATATAAACAATCACCACCACTAATGTTAAATTTTTATTTCTTTCGCATTTTTCTCAAAACCTGTTTTTTTGAACTTCGGGTTAGCTTATACAAAATTCTAATCAATGAAATTATATGAAACTTGGTACAATTATTCGTTTTATATAAGTGCATTCAGTGAATATCATTTTATACAGTTTATGCTGTAATAATTTTTTTAATTAAGCAAAAATAGAAGAAAAATTTGCTGTTTTTTGCTGCGTTTTAAAATTTTAAGTTCAACATTTTTTTATTTAAAAAATAATCATTAAATTGTTTTAAAAATTAGTTCACTAAATTGAATATACATTTCGCAACATGGAAAACTATTTGTTTTGGTAAAAAACAGCATAGAATTTTCTACATGCTAACCTTTCTAACCCCATCCATCGGAAGACTCGTAGGATAATATACTTTTTCGACTTCCTATTTTAAAAAATTATATGATAATATATAATTAATTTTTGTCATTTTAGGATGACAAAAGACTGTTGGTTAACACAACCAATTTTTATAGTATTTGAATAACTTTTACTATATAATTTTGGGTCTCGAAATATTGTAAAATTAGCATATTTTGCATGGCTGAGAACGTCCTGGTCCCCTTAAAGGTGTTTGGAATTCAAGTGAGAGAGATTGCAGGAATGAAACCTTGTAGAACCGAGATTAACCATACAGTGCGCAATGTCAGCTAATTTAAGGATTTATAGCAGGTATTTTAAAAATGTGTGAATGTAACTGCTATTTGTTCATTTAAGTATGAGAATCATCAAGATTTGAAATTTGACCCTTTTCATTGGAATTTAACAATTTAGTACCAACAATATTGAATTTAAAGTATTCATTGGTGTTAGGAATTTTTTTTCGGAATGTTGGATGATTTGGGTACAGCTCTCGCAAAAAAAAACGTTACAGTGGGGTGTTCGGGTGAACCACTTGGGTGAGGAAGACAAAAGAGGGGTCATTTTTCATTAATTAAAGTATTCTTTGACCTTAAAAATTTTCGAGTCCTTAGGGGGTCGTCTTCATATTAAACGAAGCACTAACTTTCTTTTTTCCAATAGGGACCCCCAATTATTATTAGTTTTTCTGAAAGGCCATCCCCCCAAACCCTTAAATACCCAGTTTCATCGAGATTGATTAAAAAAAAAGTATTTTTCAAAAATAAACTTAAAATTTTTTTTTAAATCGTGAATTTTTTTATGTTAATCGATTCTTGTAGTAATTTTATGTAGGAAACCAAAATTTCAATCGATTTTATCCAACAGTTTTTGATAAAAACGAATTAATATCTTAAGGGGCCGTATACCGTTGCCGAACGCATACCGCAAATTCTCTTTCTCGTTCGTTTTATCAAAAACTAATAGATAAAATTGATTGAAATTTCGATTTCCTTCATAAAATTACCACCAGAATCGATTACCATAAAAAAAATTCATGATTTAAAAAAACAATTAAGTTTATTTTTGAAAAATAATTTTTTTTTCAATCAATCTGGATGAATCTGGATATTTAAGGGTTTGGAGGGATGGCCTTTCAGAAAAACTAATAATATTTGGGGGTCACCATTGGAAAAAAGAAAGTTGTGTTTCGTTTAATATGAAGACGACCCCCTAAGGACTCGAAAATTTTTTTGATCAAAGAATACTTTAATTAATGAAAAACCACCCCTCTTTTGTCTTCCTAACCCAAGTGGTTCACCCGAAAACCCCACTGTAACGTTTTTTTTGTGGGAGCTGTACATTTTTATATCTGTATATCATTCCTTCTTAAAAAGTACTTCAACCTTTAACTTAAAAAATAATGGATTTAACTAGATTTAATTCCCTGCGTCTCTCCTTAATAACAAGTTTAAACCTGCTTAAACAGTACTCAAAACTAGATTTAACCCGATTCTCAACTTTGGCAGCAACAAAGTTGGGAAACTGCTTCAAAGGAAGGAAACTCACCCAAGAGAACCCGATAGGGAAACTTCAAGGGCCTCATCATCCAATCGCTAACTCTTCCCTGACAGGCTCGATGCTATCAAATTTCCGTTTTAATCCTCTCCCCTTCTATCGAAAAAAAAAAGCATTTTTTAACACCTCTCCAACAGCACGCTTTTAAAAGTACGCGCTCAAAAACTATCTATCATTTTCTCGTCCTTGATAGTACCCCATTGATCATGATAACACCACGTTTCGCGAACGTTCATTTTTTAGAGGACCGGTACAATAACGACACGGTTGTTTCTGCCGACTTCTGAGAGGTTGAAGGGAAAATTGATTGTGATGTGGGCAGATTTCCGATGCTGTGAGAAGAAGTATCGTCTCGGGATTATTATTTGTTTTGGGAACGAGGAACATGGCAATCCTGTTCCTGTTTTCAGGATGTCTTATTTTATGGGGATCCATTAGTTTCCGGGTGGAGGAGGAGGCTTAGGATGAATAGGGAGCTGGTTTTGGGGTTTAGATTATCTGTTTGCATGACCGGATTTGTTTATAGAAAGGCGATGAAAAATTAAGCTTGTCACGAACTTGATTTAGATGGTGCACGCGTGTAACTGAGAAGAGAAAAAGTTTAGGCTAAGCGCGCACTAGAGAATTTCGTCTCGGCGACTGAGACAAAATTATCACCATGTTAGGTTGTAAGAAACTTGAGCGAGCGCATTAGGCGACGAGACTCTTGGCCGATTGCCAAGAATCTCGCCATGAGATGCATTGCTCTCGAGTGACAGTTATGTTCTAGTCGCCGTGACATAGGTCTCTAGTGCGCGCTTGGCCTTAGCGGCCAATTTTTTAGTTAAAACTTGTGACATATCATATGAGCTGGTTAGAATGAAAGTGGCATAAGTCAATTGAACGTAGTTTGGCTTTGGTAGAATGCAATTTTAGGGAGCTCTTACGGGGCCGCTTATTGAACTTTTGGCTTATGTGATTACCTCACAAGGTAAAGGATCTTAAAAGAAATTTCGAAATCCCCCTTAGATCAAACTTTGCAATTTTTGACCTATACCGTTTTCATTGATCAGCTGATATTTAAAAAAGTTAAAATAATAAGGCGAGTTTGAGCAAACTATTAATTTTGTAAAACTGTGAAAAAGCTATTTAAATCATTGCTATAATAACTAGTTGATTCCGTATTCTAAACATTTGAAAAAATTATTTTAGTTATAAACACAGTGGTTTAGTAATCAATTTTTAAAACCATTGTAAAGCAAAAAGTCCACTCAATCCCGAATGGGTCACATTCTGCACAATAACGAAGTAAACAAATATTTTTTTCAGAAATAAGGATAGTACATGGAGTATGTTTTAACTTTCTTTAGCAATATTTATATGAGTTATGAGTCCACAAAAAAGGATAAGCAGCTTTATAAGTCATATTGGAACAGGTGAAATTACTGATAATCATATAAAATTCCAAACTACACTTTTCATTTAAAAAAGAAAAGTATAGTTAGAAGAGTATACTAGAGAAAATATCCTTAAGTTAGCTCCAAAAAAATCCAAGTTCCTTTGCTTAAATATATTTATATCACTGAAAATATTTTCTTTTACGACACAAAGTTTTCAATAAACCCTCGTTCGATTTAATCCAATCTTTAATTATAACACTTTGCAAAAAAACAAAGGACCGAAATTACTCTAAGATTTTATTTCAAATCATTTCAGCAAGGTTTTTTTTTCTCAGAAACCACTCAAAAAAACCGAACGAAACTTTATGCCATTTAGTCCCAAAGCCAATTACACTCTTAACATACTGCAAAATTTCCATTTCCTCGCCAAAGATATATTGCAAAGTTGTTTGCGCTTGCTCCTTTCCGATACCAAAAAGCCCTTTACCCGAAATTGGTGGAACAGGGTATTACTATCGCTTTGCCCAAACTTTAATTAAGATCCGAAACACTTTTTCTTGTGTTGGAAGAATCAGCATTCCGTCGCAATAAATTCCACTTATGCCTTTTTTTTTCATTGCTGATGTTAGCGTCGCCGTCATAAAAGATTTGAAGGCATTTAATTTGAAACACGTAGCGCTGCTTCTTCCAGGGCATGGCGGAGATAAAAAGGGGGGGAGGATCTGTGCTTTATTATTTCGTTCTTCCAAGGGCCGATATATTCAAAAGCTTTATTGTTGTAATGCACGATTCCTCTCTTTCATTATCTTGTATGGGGACATCCTATTCATCTTGCTTGCTGATGATTTTCAGTTTTGTTGTTTTGTTAGTCATCATCAATTGTGTGGGGTTTAGATTACAAATGTTAATCCGATTTCTGAAATTAAAAGTGCTGTTAATTATACAATCATTGGTTGTTTGTATAAAATACAAGCATTAGATTAACATTCCATCCTATTGTTTTGTTTAGATGCTAAGAAAGACAAAACCTAACACAAGAGCAAACAAGGGAATGCGTAAGTGTAGTCGGTTTATTTGTTAAAATGTAAACATTTTAACTCCTTAAACTACATGTTTCTGTAGGCACGGTTATGAATTAATTTAGTATATTAAATGGTGCATTGTTTACATGGTCCGAGCCAAAAGCCAACACTTTTAGTGTCATATATTTATTATCAGAAATTTAACATTTTATGAAGGTCTAAATCTTGAAAGTTATATAAATAATTAACATTCGTGTATTATGGTATCATTAGCCATTACTTTAGTTAATTTCAATAAAACATTTACAGTTTATGAATAAAACGCTTTTGATCAAAGAATATACTTTTTTATGAATTTCATAAAGTTTCCGGAATTAAAAAAAAGCATCACAAAGTAGTCTCCAGTTTTCTCTTAGTATTTAAAAAGAACTGAGGTAAAAAATGCTTCTATGATATTTTAAATCATGCATTATGTTTACATAAAAGAATCGGTAGTCTTACTGAATTACTGCTATGTAGAAGAACTCGTTCTGAAGAAGACTGGCACTGAATAATGTAAAAGTTTTAAAATTTCCCTTTGAAAATCTTAAATAATTTTTCCACACAAATTTTGCTTCTATGTCGATGTAATTATGTTTATTGTTTCCTCGACTTCTTTAAGAACGCATTCATAAAACTAAAACATTCGTCTCATCACACTTGATGTATTCCGAATTCCTCAATATTTCACACGTTCAATATTTCAAAAAACAACCATGAAAAAATCATAGCTCTCTCTCTATTATTTTTTCATAAATGAAAGATCACAAAAGAGTGCGAAAAGAACGTGATGAGATTCTTTTATAATCCATTTCTGTTGATTCTTTATTCGCAGCATGTTCAAATTGTTAGGACTATTTGCGCTCTCTGATTCGAACCTGGTCCTTCCTGGAGCAAATTACTTTAAAATGCAAATCCGATGCTAAACGGAGTGAATACATATTGATTTTCCCTCCCACCTTGTTACTGGTGCTACTAGGCAAATATTTTGAGTACCACAGTAGGTCCGAACTACTACTGCGGGAATCCGAGAAACAAGGAATTAATAGTGTTTCATCAGTTAAGATACCAAGCTTCGTTTATTCCGTTCTTTAAGTGTTTCTTAACAAGAGTATCAACGCAAGTAAACCCTCTTAATGATTATGTTTAATTATGCATTGTTTGCTCTAGCTTTTGGGACATTAAGTAAAAATTAATGAGGATAATTTGTTCATGTTAGAGTTTATAATCCTTCATAATGATTTATTTGCTTATTAGGTGTTCTGCCATGAAATTTATTATAAATTAAGTACGCAAAATAATATTGAAAGTTTCTTGAAAACCGGATCTTTAAAAGATATTTTATAATCCATTTATATTACTTCATTTTAAAAATTCTTAAATTCATTTATCTAAAAAACGATTTCTTCTACATTTAAGATTTATTACTTATATTTACGGATACTATTGACGCAATCCCTTTATTATTATGCCTACATACACATCGCATATCATCTATTATATGCCTATGAACATATGTATTCCCTCTGTATTGAGCAAAGTTTCAGCGTTATGATAAGTTCAAAAGTCAATTGTTTGGTAAAGAAACGTTTTGTTAATAAGTGAATAACTATTTACTACTCTCAATGTTAGCGAGTTCAAAACTCGCTAACAAAAGCTTTATTCCGTTAACTTTTGTCATTGCAAATACGCATTTATTCATATAAGGCATAGGGCACGTGGGGGCACGTGGCATGTTATAAATGTAATCTGTTTTAATAAATATTGGCAACCGGTTGAACTTCATTAACGATTTTTGTCCAATGAAAGGAATTTTGGACCGACAGGATCCCTAAAGAGGTGAATAATGGTGTCCAACATGTCAAACCTTTACCTCAAACCGTCCTTTTCCCCCTTTTAAAGACAGGGAGGGATGTGGAGCCGTTTAGGATTATGCAGAAATCATGAATCAGATATACAATTGAAAATATGACATAGGGCACGTGGGGGCAATGCCCCGCTATTTTCAATTTTTTTTTAACATTGTGGTCACAAGGGGGTAGATCATCCCAAAATGCCAATAGGTTTAAGTAGATTTAGATCTTACTTATAATATCAGTCCGAATTTTAGCTCTATTTTATGGTATATTAAGAGAAACTTACTATTTAGTGCAGAAAAAATAAAATGGGGCAAAGTAAAAACATGGAATAACATGAAAATAACCCTGGATAAAAAAGTTTTTCATTATGAAAATACTGGAAATAATCATTTTAACTTTGTTTTATCATACTTAAGTTACCCACCAGTATTAAACATAAATGTAATCTAACGAAGAGAAGTTTTCACAGCCGGTTTCCATAATTTAATAAAATCTTTCAAGCTTTTAAGCTGTGGTCAAACGTTAAAAATTATAGTAAATATTTAATTAAAACTCTTGACGTTTCGTCCGAAAGCTTCGCCGGACATCCTACCTACTTAAGATACCATTTTCTCCATCTTTATTACTGAAGATGTCCGGCGAAGCTTTCGGACGAAACGTTTAGAGTTTTAATTAAATACTTACTATAATTTTTAAAGTTTGACCACAGCTTAAAAGCTCCAAAAATTTTATTAAATGTTATAAATGTAATCTGTTTTAATAAATATTGGCAACCTGTTGAACTTCATTAACGATTTTTGTCCAATGAAAGGAATTTTTGACCGACAGGATCCCTAAAAAGGTGAATAATGGTTTCCAACATGTCAAACCTTTACCTCAAACCGTCCTTTTCCCCCTTTTAAAGACAGGGAGGGATGTGGAGCCGTTTAGGATTATGCAGAAATCATGAATCAGATATACAATTGAAAATATGAGCATTCTCTCTTCTGTTAAGTATCAGAACAGTTTAACCACTGATTCTCGATGTAGTCTTGTATGGGGAGAAATGTTGTTTCTTCTCCTCAATCCCTATTTTATACAATGTTAAAGTAAAATATCAGAAAAACTACATCTAATTGATGAAAAAACAGCATTTTTTAAACTATTGAGTGACTTAGAGGTAAGAACTTTCATGGCACAGTGTGAGCCACAATAAGACAAACTAACCACCTAGATATCAACTTTTGAATTGATTATTAACATTTAAAAATCACGTGCATGGTTTTCCCCGTGCGGATTTTACCCCCACCTACCCTATATTCTCATTTATTCCTGACACTTAAATTATTCATTTGATGAACAATTGCAAATTAAAAAAATAAATAAGTGTGTAAATTGTTGGTATAATTTCATATGCATAAATGAAGAAAAAAAGTTTTGATGTATTGAAGTTACGCTTGAATATTTTAGATTTTTCTCCAGAGGGTTTTATTAATAATACCTGCAAAACTCTCTTGCGTATATTTATCTCCCATAAAAACAAATTACATATTTAAGTATTTATTATTCCTACATAGAAAACAAATATTCAGGAAAGGCGATGATGAAGGTTTTAAACAACCTTAACTAAATACCACTTTCGCATAACACATTCATGTAAGCACATTTAATAAATACTAAAAGGCGAGAACAATTTGTTATCATTAAAGAACTGCTATCACTAACAAAAAAATACCAACTTAGTGATAGTGTTACTCAATTTACTTCTCAAACTATCATAAATCATTCCGCTACTTTCACACCAAACCATTAATTTCAGAGAAACAAATGTCTAAGGACTAACAATATCATAATAGAGCTACTCGGGTACACAAGTGGATCGGAGGAAACAACTACATCCACAAGAGCTTGCGGACTTTCATGTATCATCCTAAGGCGCTGTCAGCAATAGGAAAAGAAGTATTATGGAATGTGAGAAGGCAAATCTCCGAGGCGTAATTTGAAAATTCTCAACTTGGATAAAATGTGGAAGTCTTTATGTGTTTTCTTGAGGAGTTTCAGCAAATTTAATATGTAAGAAGGTCGAGAGTAATTTATGAAAGTAAAAATTCATTTTAATATAGTTTATCTATGTGTCCATTGACATCTGGGTTTTCTTTGTGAATCGTAGTGAAAGTTTTGAAAAATTTGAATATCTAGTTGAAAGATTATTGTTTTATGTTATGGAAGTTAAAACTTAGGTATTTTTTCTAATGGACAAATTTTGATAATATTAAGCGGTATGTTGATCACATTAAATGATGTGTTATAGATTAAATACAATGGGAATGATTGGGATCTGTTTATTTTGATAACGTTATCAGATAACCGTGTTCACATTAAGAGGAGTAGACTGTAACTTTTATCAGTAAATTTCGCAAAAGAGCACGAATTAAGTGTTAGACTTACATTATTTTTTCTTAATTTGTTAATAATTGTTGTTTTGGTTTAAAAAACTAAGCTTTTAGTGTAGAATTTCAAAACATGTAAAAATAGGTAAATATTTTTTTAAGAAACTTTGTTTACTTATTTTCATATTTTACACTAAAAAAATTAAGATTATTTTTCTATACCTATTTAGCTAAATATGATGTATTTTAGTAGATATTAAAGTAGAATTCCATGAATTACAGAAAAAAATAATAGAGGAGAGGAGGATATTATGGAACACCCTTTATATTTTTAAGAATAACTCTATTGGTTTTTAATAAAAATCCGCCGAATCATTTTAAGTACATACTATAACTAATGACATGACAATGGAGGGCCAAAGGTCAAATAAATCAGCATTTATTTATTTTTTATCAAAAAATGTACTTTAAGAAAAAGTTACAAATGGAGGGTAATATGGAACAGTTGGATTTACAGCTATTGAAAACTAATTAGACCTTAGAGAACATAGTTAATCTTAATTATAAAAATATATTAAACAACTAGCGCTGACGCGCTAGACCCGGGCTATCGCGGGTTGTTGGAACGCTTCAATTTTAAATTATTTTTATTCAGAAACCTTCCCTGGGAGCGAGTAGATCGGGATAGCGTTTTTCAAGAAAACAGTAAAGGTATACCACTTAAGGAATCCTTTTCCAGTGTTATTTTATCTTAATAGATGCAGCTATTAGGATATAATGCAGAGTTTGGTCAAAATTAATTTATTTAGTGAAAAATAAAGTCCAAATACTGCTGATCTAAAAATAGATCACTGGGCGTTCGGGCGTTCTTTTTTTTGTGTGTTGCTGACAATACGATCATTAAGTTTTTTCACTAAAAACTGATAAAATGAGTCTGGGAATACTCAGTAATGTTCAAGATGAAGTCAACTATTGATTCTCTTAAGAAATGTAATATTATAAAATTGCTAATTAAATTTTAAAATATATTCTGGTGAATAAATGGAAGGTAGGCCATTATGATTCCTTACCAATAAAGCCCAATATTGCAACTAGGTATAAAATTATTGGTGTTTATTCACATAAACTTATTTTATACAACACAAGTCAATGCAAGTAGTTTTGAAATACTTCATAGGGGGAAATTATAAGACAATTAAAGGTTATCAAGAAGCTATGAAAATCTGAAATTGAGAATTACAATATATTTTTTTTGAAATTGGCCCTTATCCAGCCTTTGTAACCTTGAAATTGACGTTATGACAGAGTAAGTAGTTTATTGGAATAGGGTTGGCGAAAAGCTCTAACAAGCAGCGATTTTGATTGTTGCCATGTAAGATCAAGTTACATTTTATTTCATGAATGTAATTAATTCATGGTTAAACCAATCTACAAAATTTTAAAAAAATTAACCCAATTCATTTTATTTTACTAATTACTTACAATTATATGTCATGTCATATGTTTTCTATAATATACTTATATAAATTTAAAGGTCTTGGTTCAATTTCCCTTTTCCCCCTATAATTACTTTCAACTAGGCTATTTGTGTATTTAATTTTGGGTGAATTATTTAATTTTATTACTATTTAATTATTTTTTCCACATATTTATGAATAAATAAGCGTTTTTAAAGAGAAATACTAATATTTCTATTTATTTCAGAATTTGGGACTTTTTTGAAGTTCCAATACTACTTAGCTCTATGACAAAAAATATCCTCCGAACGCCCAGTGATCTATTTTTAGATCAGCAAATTTTATAGAAACTAATGACTGTTTTGACAAAATTTGTTTATAATATTCATATTGAAGGCAAAATACACCAGATTCATGATTTTTATTCAATTCGCCCCCCAAAAAAATAATTTGGGCGTTAATGGGTTAAGACTTCCGTGGCATTGCCTCGTGATAGCAGCAGGAGGGGGAGCAAAAATTCGGGTGTTTTAATTACCCGAGTATTCCATAATACCCTCCTCTCCTCTACCTATATTTTTTGTTGAAAGGGTTAGTTGCATTTTCAAGCTGCAATATATTCCCAACTGAAACTTCACAACAAAATTTTAAAACCTTGCAACAAATTTACCCATAAACTGTATATTTAGTTAATATTATGCTTCCGTATTAATAATATAAACTATTTATATTATTAGTACTAATGCATAGTTGTATTTTCAGGATCAAATACAATCACAAATTAAATTTCGCAACAAAACTTTAAAACTTAGCAACAATTAAGCTGGTTAGGATGAAAGTGGTATAAATCCACTGAACTCCGTTTTGTGTAATTGAAGGTTTTCTAAAAAACTTTTTAAAAAAATCAGGATTGCTTGCATTTTTGCTTTCTGGGGTGGATTTGTCTTAACACATGGGCACAATTTTTGCTGCGGATAAACTCAACTGAATTGTTTCAAATTTCAACTGAAAGTGCTTTAAATTGACTTTAATGGACTTATACCACTTTCATCCCAACAGTTTGATGGGTTTCGGAAAGGAAGATTGTTATTGAAATGTAGTAAATATGACTTCGCGAGTGACTGGTAAGCGCAAAGTTTGATGTTATTGTTTCTTTCTATAGATTTTGATGCGTAGATTACGAATATTTTAATGGAAAATTTTTTATGGCCCATTTTGGGGGGTCATATTCAAAATGGCGACCGTGAAAGGTTGTTCGCTCGATATGTCTTTCTATTTAATTTTTTCGGATTGGTTAAACTAAAGATAAGGTTTAATTTAAAATAGGTTTTCATTTTTTTAAACTTGTTACCGATTGGGTTTTCAAGATGGCGTCCAAGATGGCCGCCGTTTATAAACTGTTGCAGTTTTTATGACAGATGGTTGAGTAATATATCAAATTTCTTTATTTTGAGTGAGGAAATGGAAATTTAAATTAAATTAAATTGATTTTTATAACAATAAATAATTTTTTCAACCATTTATTTTTAATAATTTTTAATTAAACCAAAATAAAAATACACTTTACCAATTTTCATTTATTACATTTGATAAAAATTACAACACTTCGCTTTGAGTTATTAGGCGTTATCAAATTCATTATAACTTGGTATTAGGGTAACTTTCAAAATGGCGTCCAAGATGGCCGCCGTTTATAAACTGTTACAGATTTTATGACAAATGGTGGAGCATTATATCAAATTGGCAGATTTAAAGTTAGGAAATAGAAATTTAAATAAAATTAAATTTATTTTTACAACAATAAATAATTTTTTCAACCATTACTTTTTAATTTATAATTTTAAAATTAAAAAATAAAATATTTTTTACTAATTTTATATAGAACATTTGATATAAATTACGACACTGTACATTTGTTATCAAGTTCTTAATACATTGTTTATAGGGTAACTTTCAAGATGGCGTCCAAGATGGCCGCCGTTTATAAACTGTTGCAGATTTTATGACAGATGGTGGAGCAATATAGTATCAAATTGATTGATTTGGAGTTAGGAAATATAAATTTAAATGAAATTAAATTTATTTTTTAGAACAATAAATTATTTTTTCAACCATTAATTTTTAATTTTAAAATTACAAAATAAAATATGTCCATGTTAATGACTGTAATGTGTGAGATTTGATGTTTATATCATCTGTATTAGCGATGGCGATTTAGAGATAGCTTTCCCGCCTAATTTAATAAAGCGGGGATTTATTTTCGGATAAATTCTTACAAAAAGGGGTCATACAAAAATATCAATTAAAGTTTAGAAAAAAGCCTGTCTTTCTAGTTAACATATGCCAATTATTAGTAAAAGAATCCCCCCTCGTTCACGCAGTTTGAAGCTGTGTTTATAACCTTGAGTTCTCTTATCAAAACACGCACCGAGCAAAACGACCACTTTCATCCTGACGAAAAGAGCTGTTTCGATAAATAGTGATTTTTTGAGTCGCGCTGTAGGAGCGAAAATTTAACATTTTGCTTAACCAACCACTGCACTAAATAAAGGACCTAAAACTCTACCCAAATCCACTCTTAACTCAACTTTTGTAATTTTTGGACTTATACCACTTTCATCCTGACCAGCTCATTTTCACCATAAATTATAAAGTCATTTAATTAACATTACCATTTACAAATAACATTTACTTATAAATAACATAAAATACTTAAAACAATGATACATAGAAAACGAAACCCAGTACGTTTCAATAAATATCTGTCGGCAACCAGAAATCCTCTAAGCAATACCCTCGTAAACACAGATTGTAGGATACATCCCACGGAATTCAAATGTCCTTTAACACGCATCTATAGCTTTCCGAGATGTCCAGAATATTTCCAAATCGTGACCGGAATCGCATGGGAGATACCATCGCTTCTTTCCTCCCTATGAAAGTGTTTCGCCCTTCAACCCGAACCCGAATCAAGATTGAACCAACCTCCTGAAAGAGATAGGTTTAGATCCCTATCACGATCCCTCTCAGTCCAAGAGATCGGATTTGACCTTAAATCCCTTGATGCTATTCAAAGGTTCTATTGACAACTGAAAGTTCTGCCGAATGAAAGGTGTTCTGGGATATATCGATGTCTCTATTAGGGTTTAAAGGTTCTGCAGTGTGATTTATGGTGTGACAGTGTAGGTTTTTGTTTAAGATGGGTTTTTAGGTGGTTTTTTGTTTAGTTGAATTGAATATCAGTGAAATAAGTGGAATGGATATTATTTTCAAAATATTTTTAGTAAAAGCTTATGTTATAATTTCACAAATTAAATGTATTTAAATTTCATTCTTTAGTACAGGAAAAATGTATATATAATTTGTTTAGTATCAAGAATTAGTACCTTTCGTGAATTCAATTTTATGTGTTTTATAAGGCCACAGTACAAAGTAGTTTATCTGTATTAAATGGGACAAAATGGCAGTCCAGAAAATAAAAAATCCCATTGTCATAAGCAAAACTAATCCTTAAATGTGCAGCGGGTTTACTATTCATTAAAATGAAAAAACACCATGTTTTGAAACCAAATTGGATATAAAGTTGTGATAAACCAAAACCATCTAACCTCAAAACTCGAACGTGCGGCGTTAAACGTATTCAGTGAATTTTCAATGTAAAGTCTATGTAGCATGAAAACTTACTTTAGGGTATTAAACTCCTATTAGAATTGAACGATTTCTTGTACATAGAACAGAACTTTTTGAAGGGATACAATGTGAGAGGTTAAAAGAGAAAATTGTTTGTGTTTTATATACCCTTAATATAGTAAATTCAGTAATTTAGTTCGTTTTCATAGGTATAAGAATACGTGCTATATGATAACAAACTTACGTAGAATAAACATATGCGAGTTATCACCATCATACACATACGTTCATTATACACTGTTTGGTGATATATTGTACATTATTTGTGCGGTTATATCCAATAACCAGTTGTTACTATTATTTCAACACGTAATAGACGTTGAGTGCTAATTTTTAACTTCTATGAAACATGTTAACTAAGGATATACACGATATTCCTGTTTAGCAGTTCAACTTTAAGCATGAATTTCAGAGGCATTCGGTCAGTTAAAATATTAAAAAAAACATTTGAGTACGCATTTTCCTTTAGGCGATTCTTTTCTGACATCCTATAACAAACTTTCCTTTTCTAGCTCCATTACGAAAAGAACGTAAAATATTTATTATGTGGCTATACCACACGTACTAGACGTTCAGTGCTAAGTATCCACTTCAATAAAACGTATAAATTAATCAAATACTCGATATTTTTGCTTATGAATTGTATAAATTTCAGTTATATTCTGTCAGTTTAAATAAACAACCCTATATTTTACTATACAAAAAAAAGGTTCCTCGTATACCACCAAGTATTATACGGGGATTACAGAAGACAATAAAATTCAAAGTAATACCACAAAGCTGTCAACACTTTTAAAATATTATGTAGATTTATACGTTTCATCATTAATTTTAGTAAAAATAATAAAAATGCTTTTTTAGAAGTTTCAAAACAATGAAGAGCAGGAGGCCACTCAATGTAAAGCTTTTCAGTGAAAGTTGTAGAGTATTATTCTGTGTGTGACGAATTTCGAACCATTCCCATATAATATACACGAACGCGCGAACGGTGTTTGCAGAAAATTTTGGCCTCTGCAGGAAATTTTCCGCAAGAAAAATAACCGAAAAAACGTTTTTAGAAATTTTTCTGCAGACCCTTTATTGATCGATGAATTTTCTCTTGTTTTTTTGCCAAATACATCGTCCAGGCTTAGTATTTCCGCAACTGCAAGGCGTTAAATCGGATCTTTAGAATGCGTGTATCACAGTTACTATGCTAAGAAGTAGTTGCAATTTAAAAGAAGGGTACATTTTATTAAATAAAAAGGTAATTTAATAAATAAATATGTCATTTTGTAAGAAAGAAATGTGCAAATTCTTGCAGAAAAGTTTTTTGAAGAAATTTAAGCTCGCAGAAAGGTTTTTATTTTATATGGGTATGTTTCGAACAGTGAAATATAACATGCGTCACATCCTCGTCACTATCGACACTGCAGTCACAATAAGTGTTAGGGCAAATTAAATATATTAAGGTATTTTTTAAGGTTTCCATGCCCACAGTTAGAAGTTGCATTATTTTGAAATTTGTTATAAAGTGACGACATAAAAGTATATTTTAATGGATGGAAAAAAAAACCTTTTAGTAATTACCGAACACCTCTATTTGGAATACATGTTTTCCTTTAGGCAATTCTTTCTGACATCTTATAACAAGCTGCTTTCCTTTTTCGGGGATACATTACGAAAAGAACACAAAAAATAAAACTCCTCAACTAGCGAAACTCCTCAAAATTAAGCTCTCCTCCTCCTTAAGTCCCGCTCCTCACGAGAGAGATGAATAGCCCGACATATTTCCCCCTTCCCTCCTCATTTCTCATTGTTACCAATAGACCATCGCAAAAGCTCTTGTTCAACTTCCCTTTCTATTTGTTTCCCGAGCACGCCTTCCCTAAGTAGAATACAAAAGCTGCGAGCGGAAGAAACTCGTAGAAAAAGGTCAGAAATAACGCTGACGTCAGCGCGAAAGAAGAAGAGGATAGAAATAACTGCGAGAGTTCCCCTCAGCTTCACTTTTTTGTTATTCTTTCGTAATAAAAGTTTAGCATACGGAATGTAAACGGTATTAGTATTCAAATGAAGGATTTCGCGAGGCATTTCTCCCGATTTCTTCGTCTCCGGGATATTCCATGAATAGTTCAATCTAGGAAGTATTGATTCGGTTCAGCTGTGAAAAAGGGGTTGGAAAGAACACGTTGGGAATGTTTGTGCTTGGCTCTCTTTTACGTCGAGAAAGGATAGTGTGTCTTGGTGAAATATAAACCTGGGTATTTCTCTGCAATTAGAAACACAGAAGGGTGTATTGGTTTTCTGACTTGGTACATATAGGAGTTTTGGGATGTTTGTGTTGTTTGAAGAAGTTTTTGAGCTTTTAAGCTTTTGTAAGAAAGGGGAATTTCTTAAGGGAATTCCAGTTCTTCAAATTATTGTGTACAAGGGGATGTTTAGAGGAGAAGCGGAGTTCTGGTTTTTCGTCAAATATTTTACTTAAACGTGTTAAAATTATGTCAGTATTGTAACGGAATTTATCAATCAGAATTTCGACACACTAATGAACAAACAAGAATAAGAAATTTACTAATTAAGACGGATTTATGACTAGTTATTTGAAACAATTAGCTGATTTACAAGGATTTCTGATCTTAAAAGATGCTGATGTTTCTCTCTTTAACTATTCAGACTCTTTATAAAATTTAGAAACTATGTTTTTTTTATTAAATTAATGTTTAAGGTGGTTGTGGTTTAAAAGTTTAAGGTGGTTAGAGGGCTGCCTGCCTCAAACCCCCCCCCATCTCTAACAATAACCAACGTCGTTTGGAAAGTAATCAGAAATAGTGAAGATTCAGAAAAAGGGGCTCGGTATACTCTTTGATGTTACACAAAACATGCAAATCACAAAAAAGGGCATTAAAATAACTAATATTAATACAAATAGCATATAAAATAACTAAAAAACTGATTAAATCTCGATTTTTTATCAATGAACACTCAGTGTACGATTTTTAGATGTACCCTTATCTCGCACGTACGCTCAAAGCACGAATAAATTATCTTAGAAGAATAAGAAGAATATGCTTATATTATTACAGTTAATGTAATGTGCATTTCAGTTTTTTCTGTTTCATTAAAGTTGAAATAAGACAACGATAACCATAGCAAAAACAATTTTATCCAATAACACCATCCATATTTTATTGGAAATTTGTATCGTAACCAAGATATTAAATCATTATGTCATTCCGTAATTAAATATTTGATGAGTTTTGATATTTTTTTTAACTTTCAAGATTGATTCATCAATACTGGGGGGAGCGGGTTAAGTATAACTTTGAGTACATTCTAATTAATTTCAATTAAAGAAGAAGAAATGTTATGTACCTTCTAAGAAAATAACAATTTAGCAACTTTTTTCTGTTTTGGACAACATTTTCTATTCATCTAAATTTTTACTTCATCTAAGCAATCATAACATGCAACCAAGCATTGACCCGAAAAGCAATTATACGTAGGAATTTGAATAACCTTTTCATCCATTTAATGAGTTTTCAACCGTATTTACATGATTGAAAATCAAACGTTTTTAAAACTGACATAATATCGAAAAAATACCAGGCGTTTTATAACCATCAAATTATTTGATGGAAAATATGTTTAGCTTCTTCTATCTTCGTGATTATTGCAAAATTAATGCATATTATGATTTCAAATGCACCTTTAAAATATTATTCAAATTAATATGATATAACTTTTTATACACGTAAGCATACCGTTTGTGAAAATAAAACATCTAAGAATAATACGAATTAAACCTTAAGGGTAGTATCAATTAAATCTCAGAAATTAAATGTTTTATGCTTAGTTAAGTTTTATAGATAATCAGTTTTGAAATAAGCAAGAAAAATTAGATAAAATATCATGAAATCAAATTGCATCCTGTTAAAGTACTAATTTTATTCATTATACCTTCTTTATTCAAGAAATTAGAAAAAAAGTACTAGTTTTTTAAAAAATCCTACTATTTTTTATGTTGAGCTCAAATATGTTATCATTTTTAAAATAAAAAGTAGTCAGTCAATAGAAAAAAGTTTAAACGAGAAATAGTTTTATTATTATAATGCTGATGTGTGTGTGGTTTTTAGAAACCAAAAATAAATATCATTTTTTTATTTCAAGATCTCAAAATAATTGCATAAGCACAGGGAAAAACTAAACATAAGTTTATAATGATTAATTTTTATCTTTTTATACGTATAATTAATTCCTTATAACCTGCAGTTATTATTTTTAGATTCTGAAATTTATAAATATGAATAGTTATAAAAATAAGAACTTTAGTCTTTTTTAATTGCTTGTCTCATTAGTTCAGGTTTATTCTTACGAATTAAAAGCATTTTAAATCCGATGTTCATAATAATTATGTTTTAATTGGCACTACTTTTATAAGGTGAACTCTTTTTTTTTCAAGGATTAGAAATTGTAAAAAAGAACATATGTTACTTAAAGATTAAGTTCTATAAAACAGGGGGAAATCTCAATGCTTGATAATAATTTGATGGCTTTTAATATATAGTTTTAGTTATATTTCTTGTGGGCAATTCTTTCTATTTTGATATAATCAATGTGTTTTCACTAATTGGAACTATCATAATAAATCCATATAAATATCTTTATAGTATCCTATATTTTCCTTTTTAGTTCATGGTGTTCCAAAATGTACTGACAGACGTCAGCAATTAACCCTGAAAATCTATATAATTATAATTGAATTAATTATTTTTATCAAATTTAATTTTCCTCTTTACTGCATGTTTACGACGTGCCTTAGAGAAGCATAAAAAATTTTAACTTTTTTTTATTTTAGTGAGAAAAGAGTGGTACACCATATGGTAATGATAGGATCTTACACTATTGTCTGTCTGCCTCAAGTTGTGTTCTGGCTGTGGTTAGTTCACAGGAGCGGTGGTATGGTTTCGAATGATAAATCGTAAATTTAGAGACCACGATCATGAATCACGAACATGAAAAATCATAAATTTATGACTTAGGTAAATGACTAAAATTGTTCTTAGATCATAAAAACAAAAATTTATAAAAAAATCCTTATGACCGCTCATGTAAACTAGCGACGGCCGGAGCTCAACTTGAGGCAGACAAACAATTCCATTCTGTGCATCATACCTTTTCTTTAAAATTTGAGATTTCAAACGCAAAAAAAAATTTTTATTAGCAAAATTAAATAAAAAAATTGAAGAAACTTTGCAAATTTGCGAACGTTTTTTTAGGTCTGAAAAAGTGCTATTTTCACATGCTAATATCTCCGCGAATATTCAAGTTATTTTCATGAAACTTTTTTTCTGTAAGTTCTTCATAACGTTGGCAACAATACTCTCACTGTGGTTTTTGCTCTATCTCCTATAGTTTTTTAATTAATTTTTTTAACTTTTCTATTTCGCCACTAGGGCGGCAGTTCAATTTATACCATTTACCCAATATAATTGATTGAACACGATTAATTCAAATTGAATCTTTGTAATTTTTTTTAAATATTTGATTGAAACCCCCAAAAATTGCATTCAACCATGGTTATATTTTCATCCTCTTCAATGTTTTTCATTTATTTTCACTATATCGAAGTCTTCTTTTTTTTATTAGTATATCAGTTAAGAAAGGGTCACACAATGGCCCTTAAGGCCCACCCACAATGGATCTTTTACACAATGAAACTTATTGTATTACTTTTTGATGTGTGAAATTTGTGATGTGTATACAAAAAACTTAAATCTAATAATTATCTTAATTGGTTGTGTCGCCCTTAGAACTCACATAGGACATAAGGACACCCATATAGGACACTCACGAATGATTTATGAATGTAAACCAAAAAATCCCTCAGCAAGACACTTACTAATCCCCGCCTACGAAAATACATACCAGCATTTAAGAACTTAAATAAACACTCAGGCTTATTAGAAATTGTCAGACATCTTCAACGTCAACTCTCTTTTTTATCGTCCTAGGCGATACCTCCCCTGAAATGAAGTGAAGAAGGAAAAATCGATCCACGAGAGCATCGAGGTCCCCATTTATTAATGATGGTTGATGAGCTAAGCTGTCAACTGATGGCTTCTCCAGTGTGATTAAGGGGACTTTTTGTTTTGGGAGACGGTGAGAAACCGTCAAATTGTTGGGCATACTTTTATTCCGGCAATCAGAACCGGAGTCCGGAAACCGAGCGGCGGAAAAAATGCGTTAGGTTTCTGAGTAATTACTTTCCAGATTAAGTGCTTGCATAACTTAGAGATTTTGTTTGAAACCCTTTAAAGAGAAAATGAATTACTGGTGAGATTTTCAGGTGAAGTGTTTGGGACGAATGCGCTATGTTAGTCAAAAAGCGTTTTTTCCTAATTATGCATAAGTGAAGTATCCTTGAGTTTAGCAATTTTGACGATAGTTTACAGCATCCAAGAATATTTTGACAGTTTCATTTGTGAGCCAACATTTCCATACTTACTCAAAACAGTAGATAATATTTATATTCTATAATCTCGTGAGCATTATTTGAATTTTTATTGGATTTCTCAAATAACATTTCATTGGCAAAAAGTGTAACTGATTTTTTTTCTTCCTGAAACTGAAGATAAGATTTACTGTAAAAGAAGATTCGGTGTTTGAAAAAATATCATCTTGCTTCTAACATTTGCAACAGATGCAGTCCAATCCCTGTCTTTACAATCATTCTTTCAAATGGCATTGAATATGATCAGCAAATGCTGAAATGACGAAAATGGAATATTAAAACCACTAAACATTGCCGCCAAAAAATCGGTGGTAAAAGTATATATTGCATCTGTTTTAAATGTTCTATTCGTTGCTGGTTCTTAAGTGACGAAACTTCGTGTTATTAGAAACTACTTATACTCTTGTTAGTGTATTATCACTCTGTCCCCTTTCATATGTTAGGCCTAAAAAGGACAATATTTACCCAATTAAACTGAATGAATTCATTTATAGATCCGGAATCAATATGCTAAACACAAAATACTCAAATATGCATACGTTTTAAGAGATGCAACTTTATATTTAGTCCTTACTTTTATCTATAACTTAAAAAAGTGAAACAAATTGAGAAATATAATTAGACAAAATTTATTTCAGCCATGTTTTATATATTTAATATCAAGAGGAAATTTAAGGAAACAATATAAACTCTAATCTAATAAGAGATAACTAAGTCCGTTAAAGTAACAAACCCATTAAACCAACCAAAGCGTAATAAGAATTAGTTTTTAAGTTCTTTGAAATTGCATCAGTTGGAAGTATTAAAAAATAGTAAAAGAAACGTACTGTAAAAAAAGTATCTTGTATAATGGTTACCAAAAAAGTATTTCCCCTATAGTTTCTGAAATAAACTTTTTATAGTAAATCCTTTATGTTAACACTCAGTTGCATTTTATGCATTCTTGAAATAATCTAATACTCTTAAAACGTGATTCACAGTCAGAAACCTTTGAAATGTTTTCCCGTATATAAGAAAACTTACAATTGCTGAGAAATCTGAAGTACTCTTTAAAACGTAAAACAACAGTTTCGAGTTATTGGAAAAAAAGTTTGACAGGTAGATTTTTCTTCTGAAATAAGCTTTTGAAATAGATTATGGTTTTTATGTGAATACGTAACAAAAACATTGAGAATCGCAAAAAAAGAGTTGTTAGAAATACCTTTTAAGTAAAGATAAATAATTTTTTTTTTAATTTATTAAGATTGATTTTATGCATTTTATTTGGGGCTAATTATGTTAGGAAATCCATTTTAGTATAAGAAGAAAAATATTCAAAAAACATAGATTTTTTATCAGTCCGTTTTTTTTTGAAACAGGAGAAAGAGTAACGCTTATTTTAAGCTACATATTAATTATTGTATCTACAGCCTCCTTACTTAAACCCAAGCTTGCTAAATTTTACTATATTATTTATATCCTATTCTTAACTTGAAGGTTGTTAAGAGAACTTGATATATAAAATACTTCTGATAACAATTCAGTTTTATGTTAAAATACCTTACACTACAAAAAAGACAAAAATAAAAACAAGTTTCCTCGTTTTTTAAAATGTGCTTTTTTTTCTTTCAAAATGTTTGAGACATATTTTTGTGACCTTTATTAAAGGCAAATGTTTATCGTTTCAAATCAAGCATAAAAATTAGGTTTTATAACTTTTAAGTAATTTTGTACAAAGGTATACAAAAAAATATATCCCTTATGTTACATAAAAACTTAATGATAAATATATAAATATAAATACCTTATGCCATTAATGCCCAACTTGTTATTTTTCTTAAATATTTGGTACAAACACAGTAAATAGTCTCAAAACAACTGGAAAAATAATAATCTATAGAAAATTTTTCAAACAACAACTAGATTTTTAAGCTTATTCTTATAAAATTAAAAAAATCACTTTTCTGAAAAATTCTATCTTAAGACTAAAAAAAAGTGAAAAAATTTTTAAATTCTGCTTTCTCCTTGTGTTTTTTTATAATGTATGAAGATAAGGGATACATCAGGGCAAATTTTAGTTCAAAGGAAAAAATTTTGTAGAAATAGGAGAATTTTAAAAAAACGTCTCTAAAAAGGGACGCCAGAAAGAAATGGGTTAATTCTTGAAACTGAAAAAACTAGTTGAACCCTTAATAAATTAACATTTAATTTTATTTATCGATACATCAAAGAATTATCTTCACAAATTCAGATAGTTTAACAGATTTAATTTAAAGTATGGATATTTAACATTACAACATTATTAACATTTTACAATCATCACCCACACCTTGTGTATCTTTGTTCCTTAAAAGTCAAATTTTATAACCACCCACTAGCTCCTCTGTAATGTTTTGGCAGTAACTTAACTTATAAAATTGAGGAAGCAAAGTTATAACCAGCTAAAACATATTTCCAGACTCTTTGTTGGACTTTCTCAAAGAGTTTAACCCTACAATGCATGATTTTTTAAATTCACTTGAAAATCATTTATGTGACTTCTATTATGGTGTAAATTAGTAAAAAAGTACTAAAAAAATTCATTTAATTTTTTTCTACTTTTTATTGGCAAAAAACTTTGTCCTTGAGAAATTAATTTGTGTCTCTTGTGAAATTAATTGTGAAGTGAAATAAAACCAAATGACCTAAAAATATAAAAAAACAACTTATATTTTCAAAAAATTTTTTTTTTCAAACTGAATTTTTTTTTATTTTAATTTATATGGTCCTTTTATTTTGGCGTTTTCTGTGTCTTGACTTTCGTCTCACTAGCTACTAACAAATGTCTCAAAATAGTACCCCTGCTGCGATCTACTGGCAGTCTAAAGTGCTAATACGATGAAATGTTATATGTATTGTACTTATTGCACGTTGTAGCCGTTTGGAAATGAAAGTTCGAGTAGGAAATGGGGAAAAATGTCGTGTTGCCAAATGGCATCAGTATGCACTGTAGGGTTTCATTCAATTTCCTTTATGTTAAGGAAATTTTTGTTGAGATAATATAAATGGTGTGTTACGAGTGTTACCTCTTGGGAGCTGATTTGCGTATGAGATTACTCTGTGAATAGTTTCGATATTTTATTTTGTAAATCGAAGAAGACGATTTCTGTGCTTTTACTTTTATGATAATTTTGTGACGTCAATGTCTGTCTTTTTGTATAAATACATGTTGATTTTAGTTTTAGATATGAGAATGATTGATATGGATTGAATTGATGTAACTTTGTTTGCCGTAATAAAGGCGATTGAGTTTTACCCAGTGATGCTTCCTTAGTCTGATGAACAACGAGTAACATTTTTTGGTGTCAGAAGAAGTGCGATGAATTGGTGCTGGCCATTGTAGTGTTGTTTAGGAGTTGTAGAGAGGTCTACTTGTGGTTGCTCGTCGTTGTGTAGGGCTACGGAAGTTGGTGTTTGGATTCGCAGTAGTGTTGGTGAAGTCAAGTTGCTGGGATTCTCGAGTGAAGGCTCGTTTTGATTACGTAAGTTGGGTCGTGTATTATCTTTGGTCTAGTTGTTATTTGGATGCAAATGCGATTAGGTTAGACATGGTTGGATTAGATTGTAGTTATTGAATATTGGGTCAATTGGTTTGGATAGGGATAGTGTATTTGATTTGTGTGGGTTACAGATTAGACCTTTAAAATGGAGACTAATATTAATTCCTTGAGTAAGGATGAGTTGGTAATGTTAGCGTCTGAGTTGGGTATAGAGTTAAAAAGTGATAAATTTATTGAAATTAGAAATTCAATAGGCGCGAGTGAGATTTATCAATCGGAAACCGATCTAGTTAAAACCATAATTAAATCTGTTAGAGAATCTGCAGAGGCAGAAAAAAGGGATAAAGCAGATAAAGTGTATTTAGAGAAAAACAAGCTAAAACTAGAAAGTGAGAGGCTTGCAGTTGAAAAAATGAAAGCTAGTCCAAATTCGGAAGTTGAGGCTATTAGGTTAAAACAAATAGAGAAAGAGTTGGAATTGGAGAATTTACGCAGGGATAAATTGCTTGAAAATAAGGGTGAATCGGGTGATGATCTTGAATCCTTGATTAAAAGTGTTAAAACGTTAGCTATTTCTGTACCTACGAGAGCAGAATCATTTAATCTCTTTTTCAAGTCAATCGAGCGGGCTTTCAGAACTAAAGGGGTACCGGAAACTCTAAAAGCAGAAATATTATTAAATATATTAGGTGAAAAGGTAAACAATTTGATGGTTTATGTAAGGGAGGAAGACATAAATGATTACGAAAAACTTAAATCTATTATTTTGACAGAGTTTCAGCCAACACCCCAGGAGTGTTACAACTATTTTCGTTTAGCTCAAAAGAGACCTTCGGAGAACTACGTGCAGTTTGCGACAAGGTTAAGTGCAAATTTTGAGTATTACTGCCAGCTTAGGAAGGTAAAAGACTTTAAATCGTTATGTGAGCTTATTGTCTCTGATAAAGTATTTAGTGAGCTTGATCACGAGTTGAAGTCCCACATAGCTGTGAAGCAGGGTGAGACATGGTTTGAACCAGCTACTTTAGGTAGAGAGTGTGATATATATTTGTCTTCAAAGGGGAAGCAAAAATCGGAATCTCTTTTCGCAAAATCATTCTCGGGTAATGATTATAGGAAGGATGAAGGTAATTATACTAATAGGTATCGTAAGTATAATTCTAAAAGTGTTTCTAATGTATATGTATCGGGAGTGAGAAATCACACTTGTTTGTGTAAGGGTAATCAGAATAATCACGCATTACAGTATTGTCCTAACTTTAAAAACTTGTCAGTGAACGAAAGGTTTGAATACGTTAAACTGAATAAACTTTGCTTTAAATGCCTTTCTTATGGGTGCAATGCCAGATACTGTAAAGCTAAAAATTGTTTTTGTGGGAAACCGCATCACAGTATGATTCATTTTCCTAAAGAAAATAAAACTGTTTCGAAGGATGAGGGTCAAAAAGAAAAAATTGATACTAGAGAAACTCAATGTAATTCTTCGGTTTCGAGATCGAGTAAAATTCCTTCTGTGCTACTGCTCACTTGTAGTGTATATGCGAGTAGAATAGGAAAATCTAAATTTAGTAAAGTAACTCGAATCTTGTGTGATAATGGGTCTGAAAGAAGTTGGTGTACTAAAGATCTAGTAACTAGCCTTAATCTTAAACCGATCAGAGAGGAAAGGTTGTTAGTTTTTTCCTTTGGTTCAACAAAACCTATAGAAAAATCGTATGAGGTAGTTGAGTTAAGACTGTCCAGTCGATATAAACCTAATCGGTTTATAGAAATAGAAGTTTTAGTGTCAGATACTATTACAGCAGCAAACGTTTCTATTCCTAATGTAGAATTACAAAATTTAATCAGTTCACGGGGATTAGATTTAGCCGATTGTTGTGAAAGTGATTCAAACATTGAGGTGTTAATCGGGGCAGATGCGTTTTGGCAAATTGTTGAATCATCTTCGTTTGAAAGGTTAAACCAAACGATTACTTGTGTGCCAACAATATTTGGGTTCGCTTTACAGGGAAGTCAGGATGGGAGTGACCATAGTGTAAAAAGAGCAGTATCCTCTAACTTTTGTATAGCTGCTACAGATGTTCAGGTGTTATGGGAACTTGAGTCTTTGGGAATCAAAGAAAGGGAAGAGTTGAATTTAGCTGATAAAGCCATAATAGATGACTTTGAGAAAAATCTTAAATTTGTAAATGGGAAGTATGAAACTGACTTATTATGGAAGTTAAGTTACCAGGAATTGGGAAACAATTACTTTTTGGCTAAAAAGCAATTTAATGAGTTAGAAAAGAGTTTTAAGAAAAGTGATTGGGTTGCCAAGGAGTATGGGGAGATAATAAAAAACCAAAGTCAAAATGGAATCATAGAAGAGTGTGAGAGGGGTGATCACGAGTATTTCATGCCACATAGAGCGGTGGTTAGAGAGGATAAAGAAACTACAAAAGTTCGAGTAGTCTTTAACTGTAGTTCTAAAACAAAGGGGAATATTTCTCTTAACGATTGTTTAGAAACAGGTCCGAATCTGAATCCCAATATTTTGGATGTGATTCTAAAATTTCGAAGTCACAAAATGGCATTTAACGGGGACATCGAAAAAGCTTTTCTAATGATAGGAATTTCCGAGAAGGATAGAGAGTTCCTAAAATTTCTTTGGGTTTCAGACAACTCTAGTAAAAGGTATAAAGTCATGAGAATGACAAGGTTGCCATTTGGGTGTAAGTCTAGTCCATTTATTTTGAGTTGTACAATCAAACATCACATCAAAAAGTTTGAAGAGAGTAAGCCAAAATCAGTTAAAATGTTAAACACGTCTCTTTATGTCGACGATTTGTTTTTTGGTGCTGATAGTGTAAATAAAGCATTTGAATTGTCCTCAGATGCAGTAGAAATACTGAAGAGTGGGGGATTCAACTTAAGAAAATTAAGATCTAATTGTAAAGAGTTAGAAGAAATGTGGATTGAAAATGGGTTAAGTAAGGAAGAGAGGGAAAATAAACAGTTAAAAGTTTTGGGGTTAAATTGGGATCCCGAAAAAGATGAGTTAACGTTAGAGCTAAAAGGTTTATCAAATACATGGAAAGCCTTGAGAACTAGTAAGCGATGTGTACTGCAGACAGCAGCTAAGATTTTTGATCCAGTGGGTATAATTGCTCCTTTCGTTGTGCGTATTAAGCTATTGTTGCAGGAAATTTGGGAAAGAGGATGCGATTGGGATGATGAGTTACCAGATGATCTGAGATTAAAGTGGGTTGCTTGGTGTTCGGAAGTTAGCGAATTGGGTAACATAGCCATTCCAAGGTATTGTTTTCAGGATTGTACGGAAGGGCAAGTTGAGATACACATTTTCTGCGATGCTTCGCTTTGTGCGTATGGAGCCGTTGGTTATTTTAGGTACGAGGATAGTAATAGGGATATTAGAGTGTCGTTTATCATGTCCAAGAGTAGGGTGGCACCAGTGAAGAAGTTGTCATTACCTCGCCTTGAGCTTATGGGGTTGGTAATAGGTGCTAGAATAGGAGACTATCTTAAGGGTATTTTTAAAGATAGAATTAGAGAAATGGTTTATTGGAGTGATTCTACTATTGCGTTGTGTTGGGTTAGAGGCTGTGCTAAAAGGTGGAAGCAGTTTGTAAAAAACCGGGTTATTGAAATTCAGGGTAAAACCAGTCCGAGTGAATGGGGCTACTGTCCAACAGATGATAACCCCGCGGATTTGTTAACCAGAGGCGTTTCAGCGGAAAATTTAGTAAGTAATAATAAATGGTGGTACGGTCCAGCTTGGTTAAGTTTGGGAAGCGAGAGTAGACCAGAGCAGAGGGTAGAGAATAGGGTAGAGTCCGTGGTAGAGACTGTAAATACTTGTGTCGTAAAAGTAAACGTGGTTGAGGAACTTTGGAATAGGGTGTCAGTCTGGAGCAAGTTGCAGAGGGTTGTAGCATGGTGTTTGAGGTTTCTAAGAATAGTTAAAGGGGATAGGAAGCTGAATCCTTTCTTAGAGACATGGGAGCTACAGGAAGTGCATAAAACTATAATTAAAATAGTTCAACGAAGTGTGTTTAGTGACGAAATAGCACTGCTAGAGAAGTCTAAGGTGGTAAAGAAGAGTCCTTTAAACAGCTTAAATCCATTTTTGGACAGTGACGGACTTTTACGTGTTGGTGGGCGTTTAAGAAATTCTAGCCTACCTGAACTGGTAAAACACCAGTTAATATTGCCAAAAAATCATCCTGTTACGAAATTGATCGTGCGATATTATCATCGCCTACATGCATGGAGGCATGCAGCTGCTTAATTCTGCTATCAAGCAGAGGTACTGGATCGTTGGTGCAAAATCTGCAATTCGTAGTGTATTACGAAAGTGCATAGTTTGTGCCAGGTTACGAGCTGAGACTGCAATTCCATTGATGGGAGACCTTCCATCAGCTCGAGTTAATCCTGGACGAGCGTTCCTACGTTGCGGAACTGACTTTGCGGGTCCTTTCCTCATCACACCTCGACGAGGAAGAGGTGTAAAGCCACTTAAGATGTACGTTTGTGTTTTCGTTTGCTTTTCAACTAAAGCCGTGCATTTAGAGATCGTAAGTGATCTCAGCACTGAAACTTGCATAGCGGCTTTAAAACGGTTCATTGCGAGACGAGGGAAACCTCTTGAACTGTTTAGTGACTGTGGAACTAACTTTGTTGGTTCAAAGAACTACCTAAAAGCGTGTTCTTTAAAAGCCATAGGTGACTTTCTCACGGGGGAAGAAGTTAAGTGGAACTTGAATGTTCCATCTGCACCCCACTTTGGAGGACTGTGGGAGGCAGCAGTCAAATCGATGAAGTTTCACTTGAAACGAGTGATAGGTTCAAATATTCTTTCACAGGAAGAGTTTTCCACTGTATTAGCAGAGGTCGAGGCAGTTTTGAATTCGCGACCTTTGGTTGCTACGTCAGATGACCCAGGTGATCTTTCAGTGATCACGCCGGGCCATTTTCTTATTGGCACGGACCTCAAGAGAGTTCCTGAGCCGGACGTTACTTCTGAAAAGATTCCTTTCCGGGAACGGTGGAGTCTCTTGACCCAGATTTCTCAATATTTCTGGAAGTCCTGGTCAAAAGACTATTTAACGCAATTACAGGTGCGTAAGAAATGGTTTAATGCCGTAAGAATGGTTTAATGCGGTCGTTGCTGGTTTAATGCCTTTTTATTTTCAAATTTTATTATTTTTATTGATTTAGCATAAAATTCCCGACACTAATCCTTAAGTAGCTTTAACTTTTTTAAATTCAACTAGATTTTATATATTTTCCCTATTCTCAAAAATAATGATAATTTCTTGCAGCTTTTGGGACTTTGGAATATTTCAATATGAACCTCAATTTGTCTCCAATAGTTAAGCATATTAATTTTCAGAAGCATTATATTTCTTATAGGAATTAGAGACAACAAACATTTTTTCTTTGAAACAAAAGTTTGTTTTACTTCTCGTTTACAGGAAAATAAAACAACAATTTTCCTTTGATCTCATAATTCCTCCACCTCCAGAGACCTTTCTGCAGAGATCTTTTTATTAGTACATTTCTCGCTTACCCTTTCATAATTTTATAATAAATTTCCCAACATCATGAATCCAAGAACACCATACATCTCATAAACTAATTTTCGCTTCTCCACTTATTTTCTCAACGTTTCTTTAAGATGTTAAAACCCCGTTTTCTCATATCTATAACATTACCGTGCATTACCTCAGGGTGTATTCAATTTGGCTAATGGACTAGCTTGTCGATGGACTTTTTAAGATTCTCCTGTTTTTTTTTGTTTGCCTGAAGATAAAACTTCTATTTTAGTTGAAATAAGGGAAGATTCAAAATTTATGAAACATTCGTCGATTCACCATTCTTTAAAGAGAATTTTTCGTTATAAGTTTTAAAATGTTGTGTGTTGTAGTACATTAATTATTCAGTATAAACCTGATTGTGAGTAATCTGTAGTAAAACATTTAGCAAGATTTTCTATTGATGTTTTCGTTTTATTTTCCCTTTATTTAATTAACCCATTAATGCCCAACTTTTTATTTTTCTTAAATATTTGGTAAAAACATAGTAAATAGCCCCAAAACAACTGGAAAAATAGTGAAAAAAATTCCAGGTTGAAATTTTAATTTCTACACCAAAATTAAAAAACGTCCCTAAAAAGGGACGTCAGGCACGAATGCCCCCGTTGTTTTTCCCTATAGTAAACGCATGGTAGAAAACTTTTTAAAGCCTCAAAAACCTTTTTAAGTGCAGCAAAAGTGATCGGAACCATACTGTAACATGAATATGAACAAAAAATATTAATTATTTATCCAATTAACTGTAAAATTAACCCTAATTAACGTAATTTGAGCATTTTTTATGCTCTAAAACACGTTTTTTCCCTCCCAAATCTATGTTAACTGCAAATTAATTAAGGTTTTAATTGAAAAAGGCATTATTTGTGTATATGTTACCTAATATTAAGTATTAATTACTTTTACACAACTTAAATCCATCAGAATATCTCAATTTGTGAAGTTTAAGTCTTTCAAATGCCCATACTTTTTTCATTTTATTTAATTTAATTGTGCGGAACACGAATTTCTCCCCAAAAATCAAGCATTAGTGGGATGTGCATTAGCAAGCCAGATGATATAGATTGATCTGCAGTATAGAACACAATGATTAGCGACATCTTATTAGAAAAAAAAGCCGAAAATTTATCACAAAAGCGACTTTTTTGGCAATTTTAATGACAAAAAGTCATTATAACTAATAATTATTAAACTTTTAATTAAAATATAACTGGAATATATTTGCATAAGTAATAAATACAGTAAAATAATTAATTTATTCCTTTTAATTAATACAAATTAATTAATTCCTTATAACTTAAGACTTTTTTATCCATTAATTTAGCAGAAATAACAGTATTTTCAAAAAAAAATAAACAAAAATAATAAATTTATGAGCTAAAATTAAAGTAATTTCATAAATATCAGTTATTTAATTCATTTCATAAGAATCGAACGCGTTTTTATGAAAAAATAAAGGAAACACTAGCATTTCATTATGGGGAAAACCACGGGGGCATTCGTGCCTGACGTCCCTTTTTAGGGACGCTTTTCGAGGGTCCAAAATCAGGTCAAAATAAAATATTTTGGGAAAATAAAAAAACACCCCAACTGATTTAATGTATAAACAGTAATATATATCGGCATTGACATTTTTTTAAAATAACAACTAGGATTTTTAAGCTTTTTCTTTTAAAATTTAAAAAAAAGCACTTTTCTGAAAAATTCTATCTTCCAACTTTAAAAAAAGTGAAATTTTTTAAAATTCTGCTTTCTTCTTGTGTTCTTTATGTTCTATGATGATCAGAGATACATCATTGCAAATTTTGATTCAAAGGAACAATTTTTGTAGAAATAGGAGGATTTTTAAAAAACGTCCCTAAAAAGGGACGTCAGGCAGTAATGGGTTAAATTCGTTCAATAATTTCCCCGCATTAATTAAATCATATTACTAGTAAATAAGAGTAGAATAAAGAATTCATAATGTTGTTTTTAAATTCACAGTTTTATTAATTAATTAAAAGATATGTCATAAAACACAAATTGATATTCTGGAATATATTGGTATTGTACAAAAATCTAAGTCTGACAACAATAATGTTATTTGCAACTCTTTTAAATATCTTAAGTTTATTTGGTAATTTAAAAACAATTCCTGGTTTAACTTTTAAACTCCTTTAATTAAGTTTCTATTTCTGATTTAATTAAACTACATTCAAACTAAATTCAGAAAATAAGGTTTAAAGAAAACATTATTTTCATTGAAAAGTTTCCTCAACTTTTGGATTAGTTAGCAGTAAATGGTCTTATATTCTTAACTTAACTAATCTTCTTATGCATCGTATTGAAGCCAAATACGTTATTTCACTGAATTATTGATGTTTGTAGAATTGGGTGGTTTGCGATAGAAGAAATTTAACTCTCTAGATTTAAATTTGTGCGTTAACTGCCAAACGCTCCCACACAGAAATAAATTTACTATAAAATACTTTTGTCGTTAAATTAAGAACATTTTAGTTGCGTTGTTTGGTAGAACACTTTAGCGCCGTATTGTATTGTGTTTTATTCTGAACATGTTTAAAAAGTGTTAAAAATGTGTATTATTCAGGAATGCCACAAGAGGCACACATAACATTCTATATTAAACTTTGTATAGGAGTTAAGGTGGATCTGATTTTGAATTCCCTATGTGATTTCAATTATTTCCAGCTATTTAATAAATTATATTTATAAAAACCACGAACAAAATGATTTCGCCAAAAAAAAGTAATGAATCCTTAGAAATAATGAATTACCGAAACAAATAAACTTCAGAGAGATGGCAACACGAAGAGTTGCCTGAATATTATACAGGGTGTCCCACGAGAAGTGGCCCACCCCTTTAACTTTTGAACCCCTACAGATATAATCATGAAAGTGGGGTCTAGGTATAGTAAAATGACCATGCCCTATCTGATGAGATAACTTTCAACGCCCTCTAGCGGAAACTTTAGGAGTTATAAATTTTATTTTAAAAAGTATTTGAGATATGTAAAAAAAGTCAATGACTAAGTTGTAGAGCAGCATCGATTTTGTAGGAAAAGACACCTTAAGCAGAAAAATATCTTGAATAAAATCCCTAAAACACACGCTCAATTAGATTGAATTTACGTAGTTTTTACGTCTTAAAACGCTCCACACGAGGCAAAAATGAGAAATTTTCAATTTAATGAACTAAGAATACTTCTAGTCATTTACTCAAATCATAAAAATAAAAATTTCTCATTTTCACCTCGTGAGGAACGTTTTAAGACGTAAAAACTACGTAAATTCAATCTAATTGAGCGTGCGTTTTAGGGGTTTTATTCAAGATATTTTTCTGCTTAAGGTGTCATTTCCTACTGAATCGATGCTGATCTACAACTTAGTCATTGACTTTTTTCACATACCTCAAATAGGTTTTAAAATAAAAATTATAATTCCTAAAGTTTCCGCTAGAGGGCGTTGAAAATTGTCTCATCGGATAGGGCATGGTCATATTACTATACATAGACCCCACTTTCATGACTATATATGTAGGGGTTCAAAAGTTAAAGGGGTTGGGCCACTTCTTGTGGGACACCCTGTATATTAACCCGCGTAAATTTCGTTACTTATAGTACCCATTAGGGTCAGTGAAGTTGTACACTGTAAAAAATCTGGGTAAATGTAAAACCAATATTTAGTGCAAAGTTTTTAATTTCCCGAAACTTTGGTGCAATGAACATTTATTTTACACTATAAAAAATATGGGTAAATGTAAAACCAATATTTGGTGCAAAGGTTTTAATTTCCCGAAACTTTGGTGCGATGAAAAAGCTAGATTGTACCAAAAATTGATAATGTGATTGAAAAATACTTTTATGGTGCAATCGGTTGCACCAAAGTTTGGTAAAAATGCTCTTAACTGGGAACGTTGTTTAGTTGTGTTTAGTTTCGCGCGCTCCGCAAATTTGTTTTCGCATGCGTCACAAAGGAAAATGGTATTATAATAAGTTTTAAAGTAATTGAATCCCCGCTGGAGCAGTGGTAGCATGCTTTCAAAGCATGCGGCAGTCCGTGGGTTCTATCCCCGGTGATTATTATTTTATTAAAATTTCCAAAAAACAGCAAAAAGTACACCTTATTATGGTGCAACCGCTTTCTAATTTTGAGTGCCTTTAAACACAATATAATGGTGCAACCTCTTTCTGATTTTGGTGCTAGTGATAGCACCATAATATGGTAAAATTATGAGCCATTTTTTGTAGCCAACTAATAAATACCAGATTTTGGTGCAACACGGCCCAAAATTTTTTACAGTGTAACTCAATGTCACTTATTTCAAATGTGCTCCAAAAATAGAGTTGCAAAAAATAATTTTATAATCTGACTCATACCAAATATCGCTTTCATCATCGGATAACCTAGTATAATCGGAGTCGAGATAGATACAGTATAAGTGAGCGAGATTTGTTTCCCCTCGCCCAAGACGCTTTTTTGCTGTTGACAGATAGGGGGCGAATTTTAATGAGCTGTTTAAGTTTAACAGCAGTTAAAGTTAAAGCTAAACAGCAGGCGTTTCAATCTCTCACAAGGAGACTAAATTTTTGTTCCAGGTAACTGGCCAAATCACGAGCAAAAGAGAACAAATGCAATTAAATTTATGAAACTTAAAACATCCCTGAAAATGTATAGGCATAAACAAAGTCAAGAAAATATTTATGTTTGCTCTAGTAAACTGTCAATAAACTTGGGATCACAGCATTATTCAGAACGCTTTTACAACTCAATTTAGCTTTGAGCATGGACGAATACAACAGTAAGCATTTATCACTTAAAACAGTTGTGCTCGAGCCATTTTGCTGGGGACCATTAGTCTTGTAGATTGTTCACTAGAGGGAAGTAAAATGGAGAAGCAGTCGACCCGAGACAATTGACGATTCTTTCATTTACAGAATGAAAAATCTCAATGTAATTATGGAGAGTATTGAGTTTTTCAATACGAAAATTAATCTAAATTCTGTGAATTGATATATATTTAATGCACTCTTGAACGAAGATATGCTTTTTTAAATTTATTTTGGTGAGTTAAAGTAATGTTGAAATATTAATGGGGATTAAAAAATAACATTAAACGTAAAAACTTCACATGAACAGACATGTTCTATTGTAATTCTTCTTTTGATGCAAAATTAACCATACATATTCTCTTTTTTTAGTCTTTATTACTAAAGGGGGTTAAACCAAAACCCTTTATATACATAGGCCCTATTTTAAGTAAAAGAATCATTCGAAAATCGGTTTAATGCATTTTACCCATTTTTGGTGTCAATTTACAAAACATTTAACCGCAGTTGGTGCAGAAAAGAAATTATTTTTCAGGAGATATTGCTGATTTTCGTAATTTTTTCTTGTCCCTCTCCCTACCCCTAGTGATCGTTGCCAGATTTCTACTATCGCAATTCTTTCTCGCCTGAGAATAAGGAAAAGAATGACACCTTTCATTAAGCTAATTGACGACTATAAGCATGCGCCTCAGAGAAAATAGGCTTACAAATGTTAACTTTCCTCTTTATCCTTCCACCCCTTCGACTGGAGTGAACTGATCCTTTCCAAACACTACGTCCCGTTAGTCCTCCCTCGTCTCTCTCGTATTATGGAGTATTTGAGCAAATTAAAAAATAAAAGGAACCATTTTGGCTCCAAACAACACAAAATCGAAACTCGTCGATTTTCCACTTCTGCGCCTCTCACTATCCCCAGTCACTATCCCCGAAGTGTCCACCATCGCGATTCGTAAACTACAGATTCTAAGGAACAAAATGGCTATTTTCACTAAGCATATTCACGAAAAAGCACAAGAAATGAAGTTAGAAAACTCCCTATTAATTGTATTATTGATAACGTTTTTTACGCAATAATGATTGTCTTTATTTCTATGTCTTTTTACTTTTCCCTTTTTTTGATATTGCCATTTTTGTGTATTCGTACGTAAAAAATATCCAAATAAGTGTTATATTTTATTCTATTCCATCTACTTTCATAACCTCTTCAATCTTCAATTTCTCTCCGTCAAAAAATCATAGATATTTTTTTGTTTCATCCACACACAAAGCATTTTTCAAACTTTATAATGTCCTCAACCAAAACTTTCTTGCCATTAAGAAAACTGTCTTTCCCCTTATAGAATCAATGAATTCCTTCAAAAAGCAACTGTTGAAGCATAGCGTAAACCAGCTGTCTAAAAACGTCGTCACCGTATTTCCAAAAACACCGCGACCAAAAGAAATCCTTCAGATGTCGGTGTTCGATGAAGAAGCTGCATTCATATTTGGGGATTTCCTCCCCTCCCTTCTTGGAACTAAAACGATGGGATTGACATTGACAAACGACTTTTAAGAAATGTGCTACTTTCATGAGTTTCTTTTAAGATAGCGCTCCGGTGCTACGACTCTGAGCTCATGGAAAAACGATATTTCAAAGTTTGACTGAAAACCACTCTTTTTTTTGTTCTTTTTCTTTCCTTTTGCAGCTCTTTATCTTTTCGAGATCTAATTTTAGCTTTGAAATTCAAAACTCTTTTCAAGTTTTTTATGGTTACATTAATTGCAGTTTTAAGGTCTTTTATAAAACCTCGTACTTTTGTTTTTCTATGAAAATATAAGAATCTTCAAAAGTTTTCTTAGCTTGTTTGTAATAAAGAATACGTTATATTTTTTACAATCTTTTTACAATTAAATTGACATTTATTTATTATGAAAATATTCTCATATATTTTCCAATTTGGAGAATTGACAAAGAATCGCAAAGAATTACACAACACATGCATTTTATAATATTCATGATTTTTAAGGATAGTTTGGATCAATTTTATTTCATTTGATTAATGACTAAAAATGTAAAATGAACTGACAATATTAAACCAATAAATCTATAGTATCCATTAATTTTTGAACCAACCATAGAGAAATTGCCTAAACACCAAAAACATTATCTTAATAGTAAACATTATACTTAAATTTTATCGATTTTTTTAAACCAAATATACCATAATGATTAAAAATTTATTGGGCAAATAAGGTTAAAATAAGTAAAAAAAGACAACGTTGTTTATACTGTTCATATAAGTTATTTTAAAAAACGATTCAGACGATCGTTTCGGGGATGCCTGGATTCCCCTCGTCAGTGAAAGATGAAAAATGCAATAATGATGTTACGACCACGACATATAAACGTTTCAAAACACAAAAAAGATGTTGCCAAAGTACAGAAGCAAAATTAATCAGGGTATTTACAGAATTAGTTGTAATTGCGGACTTTTTTACATCGGGCAAACAAAACGTGCATTAAAGTTTAGATTAAAAGAACACGAAAACTATATAAAAAACAGGAATTTCAAAAATCTTCAATAGCCAAACATGCCTGGGAAAACAGCCATAGATTTGATTTTTTATCCGCGACCATTGTTAAAAGGTTCACTTCAACACTTGACCTCGACTTCTATGAAAGTTACTTAATCAACAAATTTTGCCTTTTCTTGTGAATGATTTATCTGGTACGCATTTTCTTTCTCTTATTTGGAAGTCTTGAATTTTTGTATCAATTTTTGATCTCACTATGTTTTAAATTTACTAGCTGTGCTTTTTGCTTCTGTACTTTGGCAACATCTTTTTTGTGTTTTGAAACGTTTATATGTCGTGGTCGTAACAGGGTGATTCTCAAAATAGGAGACTTTTTCAAAAAATAAAATTAAAAAAAAATTTGCAGTTAAAATTCTGAAAAAAATAGGAGTTGTTAATATATTATCCTGTATACTTTACCTGTAGTCAGCAGAGCTAAATATTTAAAAACTCACTAAAAAATATAAAGTATTTCATGATCCATGCTAATGACAGTGAAACCATGCTAATGACAAAAATGATATGAAATAAATATCTTTCTAATAATATATAATTACCATTGTGACTATAATTATACCTTACCTATTATTTATTATTAACTATGTGAATATAATTACTTACCATTAGACATTACCATTGTGAGATACCGTGTCCTGTAATTTTTTGAGATATAATGCACATTTTAGAAGTGGTAAAAATATAATATCTCTCTATATTAAAAAAAAGTAACAGTGACCGTCACCGCCGTCGCCGTCACCGCCGCCGCCGCTGATTTTGAAAATTTTATTTTTTAACACTTTGAACTATCACTACGCAAAAATTATTTGAAGGAATATTATGAAATTTTGACCATTGGTAGACAAATGTATGAGGGGCATTTCAGTTTCCAGACCTAATTAATTAGATAATTAGTTCTGGAGTTATTTAATGTCAAAGTCGAAAATTATTTTTTTCGGCTGCGAGTTCGCCCGCAGAAAAATCTATTTACAGCAGAAACATGATTTTTTGCAGACACATACTCTTAGGTATGAAGTTTTGCACCTCGTCACCCTTTTTTCGAATTTCGAATTATTTTTGGAGTAATTAAATTCTTAAGTTTCGAAATTTTTTACTCTTTTTCGGTTTTTTCGTTTTAATACAAAAACTAATCACAGTAGAAATATGATATTTTAAACACGCATACAATTATTTTTTATAGAAAGATTGGCGTTTCCTTTTTTAAAAAATTCGAATTATTTTTAGAATTATTAAGATTCAAAGTTTCAATTTTTTCATGTCTTTCTGGTCGTTCACTAGAGAAACAGCCGATTTTTATGTGAGTCTGATTTCTTTTATTTCCAACGATTCACTAGATACACGTGCATTTCATAGATTTAAAATATATTAATGGCATGCTTTTTCTCTAAGATAGTTGATGATAACTTGTAGACTTGCTGGATATTTTAAAAACATTTCGATTAAATTATTGACAAGTTAAAACAAGGATATTTCAGTTGCAGTTTTATTTTGATATTTTTGTAGTTATGGTCCGAATTAAGTTATTGATAAGTTCGAGAGGTAAAAGTTTCGATTTTAAATTATCATAAACTAAGCCGACAAGTTCCAGGTTTTACTGGATAGTTGAGATGAAACAAGCGAGCTCTGCTCGCTAAGATCGCGAAGCGATCTTCAACGAACTGCGAAGCAGTTCCGGGGGTTGGTGAGCGATAGCGAGCAGGGGGCAGAGCCCCCTAGTTTATAAATATAAAACTAATGGCAAAAGCAAATTTCTACACCAACTTTTTAAAAAAATACCCAAAAGTAACATTTAAGCACATAGGAGTCATTAGCATGGCTGTTATGCCATTGGCATGGACTGAAAAAACCATGCTAATGACACTAGCACCTGTCCATGCTAATGACAAACTTCAACTAAAATAAGATTATGAACCATAATATAATCAGAATACAATGCTCCTTTCTATAGCTTCTTAAAATACAAAATTTCTATTCAAATCAGTAAAATAAAAATTTTAAATATAAAATAAGCATTAAAATTATTATCTATTCTAATGACATACAATTGATGTACTTTTCAGATATTTAACTTCAATTCAAAAAATGCAGCACATGCTTCTATTCTCACACTAAAGTAAAATGGCTAATAGTTGCCCTGCCAAAACTTGATTTTTTTTCACACTCTTGCCATCATTGAAAATGAAATAATTATTCAAAATCAGCTAATAAAGATGGCCATGCTTAAGAAATCAAATATGGAGGACAAACTTTACATCCTTTCTATGTATTATTATTTCAATGTTAAAAATAAATTTATTGGATAAATAATCTCATTGATTCATTTAAACAAGGAATGAAATTTGTTTGGTCTTATTAACATGATACAAGCACTCAAAATTGTTGATGTGGAGATGCAGAGGCTGCTGTGGACATCCATGCTAATGACATTTTGAACATTTTTCTGTTATTTTAAGGTGTTTTTAACTGAAAAGTGAGTGATTTTTTCAATGTAAATTAAGAATAATATTAAGACAAACATATTTCACTAAACAAAAATGCTAGAAAACCTTCCAAAATTTCTTATATGCTGAAAGACAGAAATTCTCCCCTATTTTGGGAATCATCCAACATCATTGTTGCATTTTTCATCTTTCACTGACGAGGGGATCCAGGCATCCCCGAAACGATCGTCTGAATCGTTTTTTTTTAAATAAACTTATGTGCAGAGTATAAACGTTGCATTTTTTACTTATTTTAATCAAATATACCATATTTTGGTAAACTGTGAACTGTAATAATGAAGAGAATCATTAACTCCTTATTGGGAATCTTACCAACAACTCATTAAAACCATGCATTAACAATTCACAGATAAATGCATCCTAGCAGAAAATTACACATCTGTGAAATGAATAATTAAAACAAGATGCAGCTCCTCACATAAACGGCTATATTCACAACTGCAAATATTAATGATTTTATCTAATTATCTTCAGCATAAATCCTTTAGAACGTATCAGATTCCCTGAACTAGCTTGAAGGAATATGAGAAGGACCTTATTTTCATTGATTAAGAAGGCCCTTAAAGCCCTCCACTTCCGTTAAGTAAGCACTAACTTCTAAATGGTTTATTCATGAGTCAAAATGATGTATGACTTGGTCATGAGATATTAATCATATTTAACAAATGATTCACTAACCGATTATATACTTAACGTTTATGTCTATAACGAGATGAAACTTACCTTTGAAAGATATTTTAGACTGAAACCTACAAGGTAGATTGAAAATTCAAAAGGAAAGTTCGTCCAGAAGCATTTATATACATAATAGAAAAATATTTTAATTAATAAATATTACAGAGGTTAAGTTACAGCTTCAACAACTGCATTAATTCAATGTGATAATCAGGGTTCATACGCTCCTTTAAAACTCCTTAAATACTCCTTGAAAATGATTTTCATTTTCAAGCACTATGGAAACTCCTCGAATTTACGCTGTACTCTTTAAAAACTCCTGATTTTCATCATGAAATTTTTTTTAAATAAATCTATCTTGTCTATAAAAATAATATCAATCCGCATTATTTTCGAGAAAAATAATGGGTTACCGCGGAAAAATCTCGACTTTTCATGAAAGTGAGAGTGATTTAAAACCTGATTCAGGAATCCAATTGGCAAAGCGTGATGCGTTTTAAGCTGTATAAAAATTTTTCTCTCAAATACTCCTTGAAATTTTTAAAAAACATTCCTTAAAAATTACTTGAATACTCCTTGATTTTGATTTGTGAAAAATTGTATGAACCCTGGATAATACATTTGAGTTCACGAATTTATTGCTGGGGATTTTAAGCTTAATGCAATTACTATAAAACTGGTTGTAGATTACGAAATTCTACATGAAAGGGAAATAAGTAAGACACAGGGATGAAACTGTACTTTAATACTTACTGAATGAAAGTTCCTATATTTTACATAATCTAATAAGATAATAATTTACGTTATTATTCTCCATACGTGTATCTTAATTAGTTATAAGTTACTTTTAAAAGGGAAAAAAATTGTCAATCTGTCTTTTTCAATCATCTTACATGATATATTATATAACCCAGATAGCACAGTATGTTGCGAATACGTCCGGATTACGTATTCGCTACATACAGGTACGTTGAAAATACGGCAACATTGGTTCCAGATTAGGAGCAAATGTCAGTACATTTTACATCGCCTGGCTGTAAATGGTACGAAATCAGCTCCAATTTCAGCTTTAAAAGTTAGCCTAATTGGGACGTATTCGCTACATGTTGCGAATACGGACCAAATACGGACGATTTAGGTACACTTTACAGCCGAATTAGAGCCATCCGATGTCAATTGCGCCAATTCGCTACATAAAGTTGATGTACGGTTTTGGTTGTAAATACGGACGATTTAGGTACACTTTACAGCCGAATTAGAGCCATCCGATGTCAATTGCGCCAATTCGCTACATAAAGTTGATGTACGGTTTTGGTTGTAAATACGGACGATTTAGGTACACTTTACAGCCGAATTAGAGCCATCCGATGTCAATGGTGCGAATTCGCTACATAAAGTTGATGTACGGTTTTGGTTGTAAATACGGACGATTTAGGTACACTTTACAGCCTAATTAGAGCTATCCGATGTCAATGGTGCCTATTCGCTACATTAATCTTACGTAGCGATTACGGCCATACTACAGCCACTTTTATTTAAAATATATTTTTTATTATTTTATATATTTTTTTATTTAGTCAACTTTTGTAGGTCCATCTATCAGCTTAATTAAGATTCTATATTAGTGCCATCTTTTCCTACGATGTCAACTGAGATCGCAGGTGGATTAATTGCTTATTTCTTGATTTTATATTAAGGAAAACATGAACTAAAAGTAAATTGATGTAGGAAGCTCCTATAGCAATTTTTAATCTATTCAAACAAACAAGAGTGGAGAAAGAGTACCTTTGTAAATATATTTATCACTCTTTTAAAAAGAACATTTTCCAAAGGGTTTTCCACTTCTTAAGTTCGTTTTATAGACTAAATAGTAAAATTTATTAAAATTGTTATAAAAGCTTCCAACTTCAATATACCTCTAGTTCATATGTTTTTCTTTTATTTAATTATCACCTATCAGCCAATCATTATGCATATTAAGATGCAGTTCTATATGTTTGAGTAATACTGAACTATTTTAATTTTTCAATTAATAAGTAATTCTTGTCAGATCATTACCAACATTATTAAGTGTTTTCCAAGAGCAAATTAGAAGGAATATTTTTTCTATATACATAAAACAGTGTATCATATGTTGAACAATATCTTAACGAATGAATTTCACATTATTTTCCACAATTAGAAAAATTATATTTTAAAATTAACAATTATAAACTTAGCATAAAGATCTAAGGCAAAGATGGGAAAACACTAATTTAAATTTAAAAAAAATAAAACCAATATCCTTGGTTTAATAGGTTCAGATTTTCAAGCACAAGATTGATAAATACATATTATCATATGTAGTTAAATAGAGTAGAACTCATTTTTAATATGTAAAATAAATATTTTATTTTGTATCTTATGAAAATCAATTTTATAGAAGAAATTAAACAAATTTTCAATTTTCTGGCTTCCTGGATCACTGAAGGCTTCATCATTTTAGGGCAAGCACCGGAACACAAATATTTTAGCTACCACATCTAAAAAGAAATAACATAGTTTAGTTAAAATAAGAGTACTAAATTTATTTCACTAAATCATTTAAAACTAAAATAGCAATTTGTTAAATTTGGAGAAAATTGTAGTTTAATTCTATGTATTGAACCTTTTTTAGCTCATTATCTGTCCTGTTAAATATTGCCACGCTGTTTTTAATGCCAAAGATTAAAAATGTCACCAAGAATTCCAAACCGACTATTAATATTTAATTTATTTCTCACTTATTCCTTTAAATACCAAAATAGTAATTTCTTAAATTGGGAGGCTATTTAGTTTAATTCCAAGTATCAGAATTTTTTTCAGTGTACCTTTCCCGTTTAACATTGTTAAGTCAAACCTTTTTGTAACCATATAATTTAGAAACTCAACTTAAAACATTTATAAAAGAAAAAACAATTAGCACCTATTTTTTTTATCCTTAAAAAAATAAATAATATATATATATATATATATATTTAGAAAATATGCAAATGAACCACCTAAAAATATTAAATTTAAAGAAAATAATACAGGTAACAATTACCTATGTATAATTACTAAAAACACATACATTGATTGTATTAAACTTATATGAATGAGAGTAAAATTTCATTGCCTTACCGATGAATTGAAGAGGTCATGATCATCTGGGGGAGTGCCAGGTCAGCAGCACAAGACTTCGGTGGGGGTAAAGAGCTGTGCTCGCAGTCTCATTTGCCTAAAGATTTCTTTTAACTTCTAAAAAAAAGACAAAAGTAAGGAAATAGACTGGAAGATAAAACAATATTTTAAGACAGACAGTTACAACAAAAAAGGATTCTTGCATCCTGCATTCCTGTTGACCATTTAGTACTTAAAAGATTAACAGAGAGATTTGGTAATGGTCTTCAGATTGAGTGGCAAAGGCAAAGAAAAACAAGCAAGTGTCCAAAGTTACACAACAAGATGCTCCCTCAAATGTATTTTGTGTTAATTTCATCTAACAATTTAAATTTTGACTTAAAATTTATGATAAGAATAACATTATTCACCAGAACAAACACATAACTGTTCTTTATCAACAGTAAAGAAACATTAAATTTTTAAGAGATTTTCATAAAAAACTGACTTTTGAGGGCTGAAAACTTTTTAAGGGAAGTAAAATGTAGCTTCTTACTTTCAAGACTTCTTTCTTCAACAGCATCCATTAAAGAACATCCAACTCAGGAAATATTCCAATGTAGCATCTGTATTAAAAAAACATAATACATTATTTACCACATTTCATGAATCTAATCTGATTGAAGATATTTGCTCCCATCTAATAATTAAGTACCTAACCATTAATTTATAATAGTTACGGAACAGCTCTAGAAAAGGTCTGCTTTTGGCGACGGCTGAAAACCCGGCTGCCATGTTAACCTACGATTTTACGGTCGATCGGCCATGAAATACCGCTAACTTGGTGACCGCTCCAAAAAAGGACCTTTTCTAAATCTGTCATAGTTACTTTTACTTATTAGTTTGCAATCTTGGGCATTATTTTTTGTTGGGACACCTAAACAAACAGCTTTTCAATATTTAACGAAACAGATACTAACAGAATTGGGTTGATGAAGCGAATCCGGCCTGCAGATTTTCATTGCCAAATTTGGCAGTAACAATTCAATGCTTGGATGCTATCAGTTTTCCACTTGGCGGAAAAAAAATCATCGCAAAATTCAGCTGCAGGCCGATTCACTTCATGTACCCAGAATTGACTTAAAATGAAACCTACTTAGTTACATTAAACTGTTTCATCATAGAGTACCATTACAATTTTATGGACCTTGCAATGTGGAACAGCTTTAGAAAGAATCCTCCAGCTGCCATGTTAACACACATCTCAAATTATGACAACACTTAAGCATGTTGTTGAGGGTGTGGTTACACAAGGTGGCTGGAGGATTCTTTTTAATGCTGTTCCTAAAATGCGAATTCTTATTCTTACCCTAGTAAATTTTACCTCTTACATGGTCCATTGATGGCTGGTTCACCAGTAAATTACTTAATCTTCTCATTAAACCCTTCACCTAATCCATGAAGATTCAAATTGCAGCACCTGTAGGACATAATCAATTTTGTACAATTAATTTAACAAAAATTGGAACATATTTAGAAAAGGTCTACTTTTAGCGACAGCTGAAAACCCGGCTGCCATTTTTACCAACGATTTCACGGCTGATCGGCCATGAAATACTGCTAACTTGGTGACCGCTCCAAAAGTTGACCTTTTCTAAAGCTGTACCCCAAAATTTATGACTTCAACAGATGTATTTACTACTAACCTAACCAGTAGTAAACTGGCAGTCCCACCTCTGATTGGCATTTAACTAGTTTTAGAACTTTAAGGACTGAATCAAAGTTTTACTGTCAGTTAAGCGCTCGTCAGGTTAGCGGGAATATCAGAGAACTACCCAAAACTTGCCACCTGGACCTGCATAGGCTATCTTTTGAAATCTACATTAAGCATGAAAACAGTTTTTGTTAATCAGCCCAGAAAAATAAGGTAGTAGTAAAAAAACATTGTTTCTCAAGACGAAGAATACAATTAGCAAATGTGAAATTTTTGCCATAGTACAGGAATTTTTTGGAAAAACCTCTAGAATATTTATCATCAAAAATCCTAATGAATTCAAACATTCAATACTCTTGATTTATACTACCAGGTCTCCTTATAGTTTTCAAAACAAATTGATTTTATCAATCTCAGATGACAAATATTGCAAATAAGGTTATATGTGGATTAATGTGCTTAAAAGTGTGTGTCAATCAATGAGATATATTTAGAAAACAGTTTAAAATCTTATTTCGAGAAATGAGACAAAACATGCAGATCACTGCTTAGACTAGGCTTAGGTCTAAACACATTATTCAGAACAGCCAATGATAGTAAAGATATAAACTTGTGACTCACCTTTTTCGTGGATTTATAGCCTCCATATTCAACAGCTTTATCAATCAATAAGTATTCAATCTTTAAAAATTAAAAAAAATGGGTGAACAATTTTATATTTCGCGCTTACGTCCTTCATGGATGCGTATGAGAAGCTCACTTCACTTCACTTCACTTCACTTTTCAAGGGTTTTCATAAGAAATTTCAAAGATTTATATTATAAACTTTTTAAAAACCTTGAAACGAATTAAAAGATGGTACACAACTCATAAGATTTAATACTTCAGTCAGTAAAATATTTTTAATCCATAAATTGGCTTAGAAATCTCAATAGTTTTAAGGGATTCAGGCGGGCGCTCGCTAAACTCATCAGACATCCGTACTTCGTACTTGTTTATTTACAAACATTACTACAGTGACATTACGGACCAATTTACTCTTTGAATTTCGATACTTTTTTTTACCTGATAACTTAAGTTTTTAATATTTTGACGACTAAAAGCTATTATCAGTTTCTATTTTCTCCAATCATCTTTTTTAGTCAAAGATGATCATTTACAATATTGTGTACAATACAATTACATCAATACCTAGTGTACTGTTGAATCACCATAAAAATCAAGCATCATATTAAAAAATAATCAAAATAGTTAGTCTACAATTGTAAATAGAAATTTTTGTTGTTGTAGTTTATATAAAATGTTACCAATTTAAGTCCAATTGGCAACATTTGCACCTGGCTTATCCTAAAATACTTTTTTTTTCAAAATAAAATTTGTATTTTATCTTTTATCACAAATAATATAAAACGGAAAACCCAGACATTGTGTCAGTTACAAAATTGTTATTTATTATTTAATTGTATTTGAAACTGTTAAGAACACAACCCTTCCAACAAAATGTAGTTTCCTATTCTGATTTTGTAAAATTTTTATTGAAATATCATTAGCTTACACAAGAAAGGAACTAAGTCACTTTTGATGCATCTTTTTAAAAGCAGTTAATGCTTAACTAATGCTTAAAAATGCAAGCTAATAAAATGCTTAAAAAATTACTAAATAACTTCTTTTTGAAATTGTGTCATGAATAATCCATTTCCCCTACATTTCCTTACTGAGTGTGTGGAAAATAATGTGAATATGAACATTATTCAAACATAGATTTTGCATTATCAAATCCTCACACAATTTTAAATTATTTAATTTTCAAATAATTAATTTTGAAATTAAGGTTTTATAATTAAAAGTTAAGTTAACTTAATTTTTTTTCAAACATTTTGATTCAAAACTAAATTCACATAAATGTAATTGTAATACAATGCATTGTTCAAGATATTTTATTAGAATGGAATTGATCCGAAGACAGTGCAGTAAACTAGAAAATGTTGAGAATAATATATTCATTATAATTTAATATCAGATCATGACTGTAATATTTTGCTCTAAATTTGCTTTTTAATCAAATCTTTTGTTTGTAATAAATTAAAGGTTTGTAAAAAAAAAGGAATGATTTAGCAGAATTGGATAACTTTAATCAATAAATTTTAAATAAAACAGCATAAATGCATTAAAACTGTTAAGTATAAACTACAAAAATATATTCTTGCTGTAGCACAGCCATTCTATGCCTGTGAGGGATTTTACTCAAAAGAATTGTTTTTAAAAATCAATTAATTGTGTTTTAAGTGAACAAACACGGGTTTCTGTTTTCTGATGCTGTAGGAGGGGTTTTGTCTATTCCTTAAACACAAAAATAATTCACAGCCAACAACTTTTAGAAACTTCCACCATCAGTAAAATTTTTCGTGACATGATAAATATGATGACTTTGATTAGGACAGAAAATGTATAGTCAATACACAAAACTATGTATCAAAATAACACAGTTACTTGTGAAGTAATTTAGATTATTAAATTAAGGAAATTAATATCTCTTTAAAATGAAAACTTTTTTTCAAGAAATTTACATCACCATGAAAATAACCAAAATGTATAAAAACAAAAATTCCAAAATAAGTTATTTAAAACAATCCTAGAGTTAAAATTCAGAATTCTAAAAAACCTCAAAATTTTATTTTAATTCTCAAAATACAGAAATGGCGACTTACCAAAAAGGCGTGTAGCAGACACAATTTTGTGGGTTGGCCAGCTCTCATCAGGGGATATTCCTTTGCAGATTTTAGGCATAATTTTTTGCCTCAACGTTCTGGGGGGCCAATAACATTTATGTCCACTGACAATCCATGAAGAAGGACCACAGCAGTCTCTTATTCAAAATGAATAAGAGCAAACTTCATCTTTTATTTTATTTTTTAATCTAATCTAAGAATCAAAATGTAGATGGGGGAATATTTTGAATGACTATAGTCATTCAAAATATGCAATTCCAGATTATATACTGTTTAGGACAACATTCCCTCTTTGTACGATTTTGGAAATTTTTCGCCCTAACTGGGATGAGCCCAAATACGTGCTCTTTAGCACATTTGACGTCCCGTTTTTGAAATTTCTCGCCGTAAGTCGGATGAGCCCAAATACGCCCAGTTTTGGGCAACAATTGACATTGGGTCGAAAAGCAATTTTCGTCCTAAAAGCGATATCGCGATTTCATTTCTTTTAGAGCAACATTTGACATCCCGTTTTTGAAATTTCTCGTCATAAGTCGGATGAGCCCAAATACGTCCAGTTTTGGGCAACATTTGACATCCCGTTTTTGAAATTTCTCGCCGCAAGTGGGATCAGCCCAAATACGTCCGGTTTTGGGCAACAATTTACATTGGGTCGAAAAGCAATTTTCGTCCTAAAAGCGATATCGCGATTTCATTTCCTTTAGAGCAACATTTGACAACCCGTTTTTGAAATTTCTCGTCATAAGTCGGATGAGCCCAAATACGTCCAGTTTTGGGCAACATTTGACATCCCGTTTTTGAAATTTCTCGCCGTAAGTGGGATCAGCCCAAATACGTCCGGTTTTGGGCAACAATTTACATCCCGTTTTTGAAATTTCTCGCCTTAAGTGGGATCAGCCCAAATACGTCCGAATTTGGGCAACAATTTACATCCCGTTTTTGAAATTTCTCCACATAGACGTAATCGCTACGAATCCGCGACATAGTCGCTGAAGATGGGACGTAAATGGAACATATGTGTTACCTGGGAACCCTTATTATTTTGATAAAAATTATAATTTTGTTACCTTACCTACTCGAAATTACAAATAAATTAGCCCGAAACACTTTCTGTATAGTCCTACTGATATCTTTAGCATTTATTGTATCATAAATAAGCAAATAATAACAATATCCATGTTTGCTAGTAAGCATAAAAAACCTACAAGAACCAAATAACGGAAACAACGTGGTAAAATTATATTTAGATGCATTTAGTCCCACATAGCAATCTATCAATATTCTACCAGTTTGAGTTGGAACTAAATTTTGAAATACTTGATCATGTGTTTTCCTTTTGAATAAATCATTTTTTTAAATATGGCTTTATTGGAATAAATATTAATCCATTGAAAATGGCAAATACATACAGAAAAAGAGTCTGGGTTAACATATAAAGTAATACAAGAGAAAACATGAAAAAAGTATCAAGCAGGAACAAATTCATTAAAATTTAAATTATGTTTATGAGAAAGAGTCGGTCTCAACTTCTCTTTTGCGTTTGCTTTATACAAAACCAAATTATAAGAACTTGATCCTTATATTTCATGCATCTTTTATTGCGGTTCTTCCGTACTAGGAGTAACAACAGCTGTCACCCTTTTAAGACAAAGTAATTTGTGAAGTAGAGTATTAGCTAAATAAAAAAAGTTTTCTGAAAATAATTTAAAATTTATTATAATGCCCATCTTCAGTATATCTGAATCAATTAAAAAGCTCATTAAACACGGTTTTCCATAGTTGATATAAATTCTATATCCTTGTTTGGAAAGGTGGCCTCCTTTATGAACACCGAATTAAAATTTAAATCAAATCACACTAATTCGTTTATGGAATAGCATTACCCGGAATTGTTTTGAAGCTATCAAACATTCAAAAATATTTAAAGTGGGTGTTTTGAAAACCCTCCAAGCGTAAACAATCCAAATCTCCTTCCTTGAAATATATGTTATGAAAACAACTATTGAATTAAACTTCATATAGAATCATTATAACAGTAAATTTACCTGAATTTTTAAAATGATAGGAAATAACACCGAAATCTAATTAAATCCAACTCCAATTTATTGATGGTCAGGCATTCCGAACTTAAAGCCTTATCTGCAATTTTCAACTCAACCCCTGGTTTCCCGAAAAGGGGTGGAGGAGGATTATTAATTTCAACCGAACTCCATTCGTCGAAAGATGCCCGTATTTAACACCCCCGAAACCGAAATCGTGAAACCAATGAACCCTTAAGAGTAATGAAATTTGCCGTTGAATCCCGAGCAACAGAGCTAATTATGATTTAACGCACTTGAGGAGAATTCATGCTGACTTATTTGTTACTGATTAGGCCTGCATTTATGCTGATTCAGTTCAAAAGTTGAACTGTGAGAACGGAAAGGGACTTCCTTTGTTGTGAATCCCTTGCTGGGAGGCTTTATGTTGGAAAGTTTCCTGTAGGGGATGGCTGGAGGGGGGAATATATTCGGATGTTGGATGAGAAGATTCTGTTAGGGTCTCCGTTTGGGCATCATTTCGGCTTTGATATTATGAAATCGAGGGATTTTAGAAGAGGAAGGATGTGGTTATTGCTTCCAGTGATCATTCAGATAAAGAGAGAAGATCCGATTTGTTAAAATACATAAGTGGGGGCAGTGGCGTATATAGAAATTTATTTCGTGAGAGGCCCAAAATTATTTTTCAGCCTCTTTCATGTATTCATGGTCCATAAAGATCTCCACTTTAGCTTTTAAGTTCATTTTTAGGTGGATTTTGCATCCTAGAGAACTTAAAAATAAGAAGTTATAAGTATTTATGTTCTATAACTATTTTAAAGCTAATGACTACTATAAAATTATTGGAAATTCGACTCTAAAGAACAGGTTTTTAAACTAGTTTTGGTTATTTGAAAAATTATAACAATTTTTTACCGGAAAATACTGATATAACTGATTAGTTACATAAACATAATTCATCAGTTAAAATATAACTGTATAACTGATCAGTTATATAAACACAATATCATTTGGATCTAAAAAGTGTAAATATTTAATGTTATAAAACTAAGCTGAAATATTTCTTTAAAAAAAGGGAAGTTTCTCTCCTTAGACAAAAAAAGAAGAAAAATGGATAGTTTTTGAAAGTAAAGAAATTTATTGACAACGCCGCTGTCAGTTTCTGTCTTATAAAAAATAATTTTTAACAGTGTGTTAAATTTTGAGATGATCTCCTAGGAATTCTGGGTGGGCAAATTCGCAAAAACTCGCAGAGTAAAATTGTTATACCAAAAATTTTAAACTACCCTGTGAATGATAGTGCCTTCTATTCGAATAAATAATGAGTGTATTTTAAAGAAATTGAGAACAATTTAATTAATTATACAGGGTTTTTCAATAAGTTTGTACAAAATTTTTCACAGTCCAGATTCCTTGAAACTTTTGGGTAGGGCTTGTTTGTGCGAAGTTTGGCTTGATAAACTCCCCGCATATTACGCAAATATTTACTTTTTCCTTTTTAATTGACTGAAATTTTAGATTTAAATATAAATTTTACTGTGCTGCAAGTCAATATGTATGTGAGGGAATTTTCACAACAAATTACAAACTATAAAGAATGTAAAACTTAATATAATTAATTTTTAAAGGAAGTATTCTACACATACATTGAGTGTTGTTTTAAATTTTCTATTTAACGTATAAAAACCTAATCAAATCATAAGTTATTTAAAATAATGTAAGCCATTTTAACTATATACAAATTATTTATAATGAATTAACTAAAGCTAGATACTAAACTTTCAGTTTTTTATAACTTACACGGAGTTTTCTACCTTTAAAATAAATCCCCCTTTTAAAAACAATCTATTAATTTCAATTGAATTGTCACCCCATGTTACACTAAACCTTTTTCTATGCACTTATTTATTTGCATACTTCCCACTGAATCTCTGAATATCATTTCTCACTTTTTGGTTGAAAGGGACTCTAATACTTCCTTGTCAGATATTGATCTAAATCTTCAATTTAAATTAGATTTAGCTAAATACTGTAGGTGATTCCATTATGTAGGCATGCTGCACAATTTAATCTAGATCAAACGCGGTAATGATTTTATATTAACGTTAATGGAATCCGCTAAATTGCTCACACGATATTCAATATCTGATGAAAATCATATTACGAAAGCTCTAATTTGGGATACCTCCTTGGGTAAAGCACTTGAAAATTAATCTATACAAAAATCAGCCAAAAGCACATAGAAATATTATTAAATTAAAATAAGAAATCCTTATTAAAAAAGTTCGACTAAGTGGAAAATTTTCCTTATTGGTTCATGCAAAACTATTTTTAAGCAATAGGACATTGGTTTTGTCAGGTGTTGTTTATGCCTTATATATTTCTCAGAAACATTAATATGGGAGCAAAAGAAATTCAATTATTTTTTTCTTCAGATTTAATACTAGTTAAGCTTAAGACTACCAACTGCGTTCTTCATAGAGGGGTGGGGGACTGAGCTATTTAGGGTAACTTGACAATTTTGCCAATGGAATATCTAAAAAAATAGCGCAATACACTTGCAGTAAATATATTTTTCAGTGGTGCTTTTTTTATAAGTAAATATATTTAGAACCCCTAATATAATCTATAAAATCATTTTTTACAGTCAGACTTATTTTAATTATTGATGCAAGAAGCATTTATATTCATTTCTGAAAAAAAATGAATGCTAATTAACAAATACTCGTTAATTGAAGGTTAAGTCCTTCATTTGTCACGCTTAAACAATGTTTTTTTTCCTAATGTTCATAGTTACTGAAACATTATAAAAGCACTGAAAAATTTCCTGCAACAAAACAGCCACCAAAAAACACAAGCCCTTGATGAGGAAATTTATAAACGAAAGTTAAAACTAGATTATTTTTACGAAACAATGAAATGATTTGCACTTAACTAAGAGCCAGATGCAGCTTCGTTTTGTGACGACGTGACGTTTATACCGGTAAAATGAAAACACCTTCACATTCCCACTTGGTTTTACCCACTTGGCCAACAACCCGCCACGCGCCTTGCTGACGTCACAGAAAGTCGTATCGCCTCGCCCATTTTCGTCCATCAACATCCTGCTAGAGAGCAGAAGTTTAGGGACGGACCCTTTTGGGCGAGATCCTGTTCTGTAAGTCCGTTGCAAAACGAAGCTGCATAAGGCCCTAAAATTTAGGGCCGCATCCAGAAATTTTAACACGTAGAAAAAACGAGATGGAAACGATACGGAAACAGTGTAAAATCTCTCGTAACGTGCAATTTGAAAACTGTCACTCGGAAGTGTCCATTTCGAGCTATAATCGAGAGCCCATGCTGCCATGTGTCAAAAAATGTTGCACTGATAATACAGATTTATACAAACACTAGATATCCATTACTTTTGTAATGTATTGATGTCTGAGAACTTGCTTTGGTAATTAATACAGAGCCTGTATACGAGAGAGAGACGACAACTCGCTTAAAATCGTCTCTGCGCATCCTTGCGCGCAATTAAAACTGTCCAAATCTCAAATTCTGTCCAAACTGTATCAAGCCGCTGATCTCGCTCCGATGCTAATCGAATGGAGGGAAACCTACGGTGAACAGAAAACGCTGTTGACCAATCAGCGAGCTATACCGGGTTGTCGCATCTCTCGTATACAGGCTCTCTAGTAATTAATAGCTGTTTTAGATTGTGGTTGTTGTTTTGAAATATGTGGAGTTTTGAAATATCTCGTGTTAAGAGCTTTTTCATCGTTTCCATACCATTCTCGTTTCATCTATGTGTTAAAGTTTCTGAATTTGGCCCTGAAACCTCAAGGATCTAACAAACCAAATAACAAAACTAAAACACCCGATATTTCTCTCATTCCAGGCCTTCCCACCTACACCTTCCTCACCGGCGACAAAGCAGAGCTTCCGTGTGACCTAAACTCCAGCGCGGCCGAGGACGAAGTATCGCTGGTCCTTTGGCACAGGGACGAATCAGGCAGCCCTTTGTACAGCGTGGACGCCCGGGACCTTCCCCTGCCCACCGCCACCCACTTCCCCGCCCCCCACATGGGGCAGCGTGCCTTCTTCAACTCATCCGCCATGCCCGCCTTCCTACGCCTCGATGACGTCAAGAAGGAGGAGGAAGGCGTCTACAGGTGTAGGGTGGAGTACAGACGGGCCAGGACGGAGACGCTGGATATGATGTTGGTCATTATAGGTAAGACTAGAGAGCCTGAATACGAGAGAGAGACGACAACTTGCTTAAAAGCGTCTCTGCGCATCCAGTTCTGTCCAAAATTCTGTCCAAACTGTATCACGCCGCTTGTCTCGAGTCCAAAGCTAATTCTATGGAGGGAACCGGCTGTGGGGAACAGAAAACCTGTATACCGATCTGCGCGCGCTATACTGAGTTGTCGCCTCTCTCTCTCGTATACAGGCTCTCTAGGTAAGACTAACCTAATATGTGCTCTATAACTATTAGTTGTGTAGGTGTATATAGCTCACTATCCCTATGGCTTTTTGGCCGTATGTAACTACTTTGAAGCAGCACCATAGTTCCATGTGGTTTCACCCGTGTGATCCGCAGTCATTCTGAGTGGTCACACACCTTCCATGCTCTGCTGACGGCACAGAACGTCGGATCTTCCCCCCCATTTTAGTCCCTCAGCGTCTGCTTGGGAGCAGACGTTTAGGGACGGTCCGTCCCTTGGCAAAATCCGGTTCTGTAGTCCGTTACAAAAGAAAAATACATATGGTCTTTGTGTGATGTTAATGGTAAACCTTACATAAGTTTCAAAAGGATTTTAATCAACCAGCCGTTTAACCATCCCTTGTTATTGCCAAGTTGGCCATTGTTTAAGCTAGAGTTGGGGATCCACTGTTAAAAATTGGCAAGAAAGGCATTACTTAATAACCGCAAGATGCATGGTTGAAGGCCCATTTAGACTTATTACCTCCGGTTTTCATCTTGGAGGAATCATTCAAGTGAAAATTGTCTTTGAACACTACTGCCCCTATTTCCTTCGCACATTCATCGGATAGGTTCACTGATGATGAGTGGGAGTTGGCAGTTACTCCTTCACTTTGCTATGCAAACTGTTGCAATTCATAGAAGTGAATTACCCAGGAAGAGAACAGTGAAAGGTTAAACAATGGTGGAGGTTAAGTACATATTCCCGCATCCCCTAGTTACAGAATGACATATCTTCACACATAAAAAAACAAAGTGAATTCCAACCCCAGTTAGTAACCCCTTCGTAGTCAGTTTTTCTAGCCGCTTGGCCATTAGGTCGGCATTAAAATTTATAAACATTACTAAATCTTTACACAGTAGTATAAGATACATTTTTCAATAAAATTACAAAATGTATTTTAAGTACATAATGAAATGGTAGTTCATCTCTACAATGAACTCGTCAAACGGTAATACCTAAATAATATGTAGATAGGGGCCGTTCAAATATTACGTAAGCGCCTAAGGTGGGAGGGGATTTGCTCTTTGCTTATTTTTCCTTACAAGGGGTGAGGGGGGATATGAGTGATGCTTACGTAAGATACTGCATTTTCGAAAATATCTTGTTTCGTGCATAAATAATTTCAAAACTCAACCGAAAATAAATTTTACAAAAATTGAATTAGGGAATCGGACAATCATCATTTTTTTCTGGGGGTGGACCCCCTAAAAATTTTGAAATTTATCCCCGGAAAGTAGTGCTCAACCCAATAAGAACAGCTTCTCTAATTTTCAAGGAGAAAAAATGGTACCTACTAAAAGTGATGTAATTTTTTTGGGAGGGGGTCCGGTAGTTTCTTACGTAATTATGGTGGGGGGTTGAGGTTTGCCTATTTTCGCTGACAAGGGGGGAGGGGGTTTAAAGATGACCAAAAATGTGCTTACGTAAAATTTGAACTGCCCCTTAGATGATAAAATTAGAAACGTTTCTTATATCCCCGCGATAGCCAGGCGTTTTCAGAAATCTTTTCTCCATATCATCACCCCTTCCACCATTTGATTCATAAACGTCTGCCAACCAACGAATAAGAAAATCCAACCCTCACATGACGAATTCCAAATCATTCCCGGATCTCCGCTTCGGAAACGGTTTTAAAATCACTTCCTCAGGGCAGAACTCGGCCTTCGACTTTTTTCCCGTTCGCTGCACTAACTTTCCCACCCCCGTCAAATCGAGTGTTCTGCCCATCATTAACCAAGAGACAAATCGAACCGCTTCTAGACCCCTGGCATCCTGACCTATACATCGCAGGGATCGATTCGGTAAAGGGCCGAGGAAATTTTATTTTCCCCAAACCACTTCGCGGAGGCTTTTTCAATCAATCCAGCCCATAGCGGGTGAAGGGGAATGTTGATTCGCTTATTACTTTCCTGGTGGGGTCTATGGTCTGCTTTCTTTTCGTTATAGGGGTTGGTCGGATGTATCTCTGCGCTTGGTCTTTAGGAACTATAGACGTTGTTGATGAATGGAGGGATGGTGGATGGATGATGGATATTGTTGTGGGTTCTCTTTTGGGTTCGCTCAGATATTGGGAGATTATTGATGCTTTGAATGGTGATTGTTTGGGATTTTCGGTTAGTTGAAGTGGGTTAGATGTGGTATATACCTTGCGATGTTCATATTAAGGTTTAGTATGTGATGTTTAAAGATGTGAGGCTTCTTAGATGTGAAAGGAACACTCCAAATTGGTTTAAAAATATAAGTTGCCAATCGTAACTGGACTCTTAACAAATCCAGATTTAGTACAGCACACACTTTATTTTGGAGTTCTCCATGATTCGAGCATTTTACCCTTTCCCATCCGATACTAAAATACTTTATACTATTGCTTTGAGAATGATAATAGCGAGGGATAATGAAAATTATCTTGGAATTTTCAAGTTTTTAATCTTAATTATTCTACTTCGAAACATTTAGGTACGTAAGGAGGTATCATTTCGAGAGGACGTAAAATATTCTCAAAAACATAAATAAGTGTGATATCCAAGAAAGGAAAAATTCACAAGGTTTAAGCCTAAAATTTGAAAGTTGTAGAATATATTACTCTTGGAAAAAAATGTACCTACGATATTCACTAAAATGCAATACCCTATTTTTTACACAAAAGCTTTAAAAATGAGTAATTTTAAGGGGAAGCATTGATATGATCAGAAAATGTAATTGGAAATTGTGCATAAAAACATTGGCAATATTTTCAGGAAAGGGTGTGATGATATAAGAGAGTAGGATACAGCAGTAACAGAAATACATTTAAAGATAATCTCCACAAGTTTTATTAAAATAACTCAGACCACATACCATATCTAGAAAGTATCACCCTAATAATATTAAATAAGCATTCCTTATTCCTGTGGGATTATACAATCAATACTTCATAATACAAGTACTCCATCACCTTTCGTTTACTGTCAATCCGCTACATAAGTCTCTGTCAAGCTCATAATGCCTCTTTCACTTAATACAAGCTATCTTCAAACTTCCGTTATCAAGGGGAGTTTCTACAAGGAGAAGATAATACTGGGCTTACGTCAAGGCCTTGGGGTCGAATTGACGATGTCTAGACAGGGTAACTTGAGCGAACGTGATTCAATGAGTTTAGGAAGGAGAGCATATCTGGGGAATTATTAAAAAGTTAGCCTTATTTGATGCGCCTATGTGCTCCTCAAACTTTTAATTCTTAACAATAACAATAACATAAGCTTTATTATCACACAACAGGAAAAGGTAAAAGGTCTTTGCTAAAAGGTATTAGACAATATGCTTGATGTTTGAAAATGTTAACTTACACTTTCCTTTTTTACTGGAATCGACTGACTGGAAGTACTTAATTAGAAAAGTAATAGATACGTGTCTAATTTGTTGGTCGCTGTGTTTTTTCGCTTCGTATAGCTAAAATTTATATATTTCACACAGAGGAATTGTTTTGTATATTAAATTACTGAGGTAAGATGCCAAATATTCTAAGCTTTTTAGCTTGAGATGTGTTTTAGAATTCCTTACTTTACAAGGGTATTGAATAAAGAGTTTAGTTTCCGAGTTCTGCATATTTCTTAGCCATGTTCTTGACAAAAAACTATGTATGATAAATTTAATAAGAAAGTATTGTAGATGTAGAAGTGATTTGGGGATGGTTAAGGAGGATTTCGCTTGTTATAGCAATGACTAAAATCCTAAGGGAAAGTATAATAATTATAACGATATCACAATAACGTTTCTAAATACAAGTCACTATTAGAAAAACAATTTGACAATTTCGCCTAACTCCTTTTCTTTTATGTAAAAGTCAGACGTTGTACAATTGTTAACTTGTGGTTATAGAAAATATATAACAAGCTCTCACTCACAAAGAAGAAACGCTAAGTTTATCAGGTTTTTCTTTATTAACGATATTACACTACATACGCACAAAAAGTTGTTTACTAATAACGACAAAAGCAAAACCAGACTGCCTCAAATATTTTTCATTCCTTAATTAGATAGAAACCGAAAAGCATAGATTTATTACGATGGACCAAGACTGTCATCAAAGGCTTACCGCTAATATCGTACCCCAAGTGTATCCCAAGGGACATTAGAACAATACCCATTGGTCTAATGAATCTAACAGCCTCATTAGCGTAAACGATAAGAGCGATTTTCTAAGAAACAAAACAGGAGAAATCTTCTATAATGTTTGTATTCTTCTGGGCGAGATCCTGGAACAAATCCATCTTCGAGCAACGCTTAGAGCTCAGTTAGGCCTCGCGAGATTCTGCAAAAGAAGTATGTGGGACGAACTCTAACTTAATGATCTGCATGCGCTGAATACAAAAACACTGAGGCTTGCATGGTGAAGGAATACATGTTTCCGATAAATTAATTAAAGGAAATTAATGAACTTAAGGGCTTCAGTTTGTTTTTCTTGCGAGAAGTTTCGTGTCTGCTCGTGTGACCCAAGGGTTGTAAATAAACAAACATAATTTTTTTTTGGGGGGGAGAAGTTATTTGGTTAGGAAAGGGAGTTTTTAAAACAGGCTGATTGGGTTATCTTTGAGTAGTTGAATTTTTGAGGATGGTGCGCTCAAGAAATATGATATGCGGTGCCTATATTTTAAGTCAAACTTATCTCCCGTTGGAAACTCTTTTTATTCACCCATACGTTGTTGTTGATGAAACATTTTCGCTGAAATAAATACCGTCAGCATGGGTAACTTTAGTCTTTGCGAATAACTTGTGCTTAGAAAAGAAAAAAAAACAATTGTTTGTTCTGTAACTAGAGTCTATGAAAAAGGAGAATGATCATTGATTACTTATTTCAAAGGCCAACAGCTGGCATTAAGGTCTTGATTTTCTCCTGGTATTTCTTTTAGTTCCTTTTATACACTATAGTACTGTGTAAATTTTATTGGAAACGTTTTAGTTAGACAAGGAAGGTGACATAAGTGTTTATCCCCTTGATATAATTTACTTTAAAATGTGAATCGATAAAAAAAGATATGAATAAACAAAGTAATAATTTATTCGAAACTAAACTAAAACTTCGAAAACTGTTTATTCTAAACACTGATATAATGTTTGCTATTTTTTTCAGATCCACCTAGAGAAGCTATAATAATGGATGAGTTTGGTCAACATCTGCATGGAATCATAGGTCCTTACAATGAAGGGCAACCTGTATCACTGATATGTGAAGGCGAAGGAGGTAACTACGAATTTAGATATATTTACTTTGAGCAATGGATCCCTGTTTTTATTTCGATTAAGTGGCAAGTCAGACATAGTGACCATAAGACGTGACAGCAATCAATCAAAGAGGGGAAAAAGCATGGAGTTCAGCCTGAGACTCCCCCTATCTTGACAGGAATCTTCATTCCTGTCAAGATTAGGGACTAGGCTTTCTCCATGTTTTTTATGGGGCCGATTTTCATGTTCTTTGCTGGGAGGCGGCGCGCGACTTCATGCTGCGCTTCATCTGGCGGCGCCACCCTATAAGGCGTTCTGGTGCGGGCCACCGGTGGACCGCGCCGGCTTTAACGCAACATGTAAAGTGGTCCTTACACAGGGTGTTTCAAAAGTCCATTTGACGACTTTTATTCGGAACCAAAATATGTTAGGGTCATGGAAGTAAGGCGTACTTCTAAGTAAGTGGACCGTTCTGATTCAATTGAGGCATGTTTCAGCTTCCATGTTCCCTACTCCCAAACAATGTTTATTCAAAAGCTTTACAAGCCTAATAGATTGATTTTTTAAAATCATTTGTTAATAAATTTATTTTAGACTCTTTCACATTTGCTTAGCTTTTTAAGGGTGTTTTGGGAGGCCCTGGCAAGTACTTGCCTCGAATACCTTCCCTGAAATCAGGCTCTGGCTGGAGAGTAAGGATGGTAAGGGACAATGGATGCAAGGGTACATAAGTTATGGCAAGGATGAGTTCCTTTCTCATTCAGTATCCACCGAATTTGATCTACTGGTAAAGCCAGTTTGTTCGCTTATTTCCATAACACAAGATGGGCTAAAGCGTAAGCCAGGTATAGGACTAAAAGTGTCATGTGGGGTCTGCAAGAACAGAAAGGACTACATCTCTGACGTTAGTTCCGAATGAAATCTGTGAAACGGACTTTAGAAACAACTTGTAGGAACATTTTAAAAACACTCATAACCAATTTTAAAAATACATAAAGGTAAGCGTTTGGTATAAAAAACAATGTAAACTGAAAATAAAGTGAAAATGCCAAGCACTACTTAAATATGTGATTAAAAATGCAATAATATTAATCAATATTTTTCCATGAATGGCTATTAGCGCAAACTATTATGGAATTAACAATAACAACCTATTAAGTTTTTAAACCCAGCAAAAAAAATCAGCATAAAACCTTCAAAAAAGTACCCCTTTTGAAGGTTTCATGAAGTTACCTGCAGTTTTTTTGAAGGCAGTCAGATCCATGCAGGTTTTATAAAGGTAATGTGCAGTGTTTTTGAAGGCATTGTGAAGGTTTTATGCAGCGCAATTTTCCCTTCACAAAAACTGCAGTTTTTATGCAGAATATTAAATGAAGATTTTGAACTTAATGTTTCCTTAAAGAAAAATGCGGGTTTTGTGAAGACATATTGCAGGTTTTATGCAGTGCTTTTTTTCCCTTCACAAAAACTGCAGTTTCATAAAACCTTCAGTTTTTATTAATTTTATTTTGGACGAAGATTTGACGCATGCGCATTTCCTAGGGTTTGCTGGATCCGATATCCGAAATAAAGTAAGAACATTATTATGATTAATATAATTTTATTAATCACATAATTTAATTGATTTAATAATTAAATAAAATTATTCAAACCAGTTTTTGTTTTTATTTTAATCATCCCAGAATAGTGAAGACGTTCTGCGCAATCGCGTTACATAAAGGTCTGTTTTATTGTGATAATGGCGGTATAAAGGAAGCAGCTTTGAAATTGGTGAGCGGAAAGTTATTTCTCTGAATTTTATGATTCCATACTTATTTCTTGCTGTAATATGATTAATATTCTTTTATATACTCATCAAAATTTGTCCATTTGTAATTGCATGCTATATCGTATTTTAAATGACTGATTTATTTGTTGCTTTGGTACCGTGCTTTATACATTTTGCAAAGTATTATTAACAAGCTTATTGCCTTTCTGGATTAGCTTCGATTAGAGTCGATCAGCCGCCATGTTTACCCACAGCTCAAATGATGACACAGGACCATATAGATCTAATTTGAGCTGTGGGTAAATATGGCAGCTGGTCGACTCTTATCGAAGCTGTGCCGTATTTCTTTTCACTTAAATCGGAGTCCTCGTAAAGCACTTGAGTGTTATCATTTGAGCAGTGGTGAAACATGGCGGCCGGTATGCATAGCACCAAATGATCGGATCTGCCAAAATTTATACAGAGGAAACATTTGCAGGCATGAAAATCACGCGTTAATTTCAATGTAAATCGGAGAAGTTTGATGACAATGTGTATTGTTTGTCTTTATTTTCCCGATCGCATCTGCCGTTTGAAAATTTTCGAAATGGGTACATGCATTTATTAAATGTTTTGGGATAAAATTAGGCAAATACACAAATGTTAGCAGTCAAACGTAAGCCAGGTTTGTGTCAGTGATTATGTTTTGGTTCACTGTTCAATACAATAATAAGTGATAAGTAAATTAAAATCTATTATTTTTTAGAAATAGTTGGAGCATTATTTTATTTTGCTTAAAAATTGAAATTGAATATATTTTGCTAAAAGCTTGATTTTTCTTATAAAAAGCAGAATCAAAATTTCCACCTTTGCTTTCCCGCCATAGAGTAAGCCCATTTCAGCGTATCATAACTATATGCTTGGCCCTTTTTGGGATACGAGAATTAGGTAACATTATGAAAATCAAAGTTATTAAAGATTGTTTGTGTTTTTCAGTATGCCATCATAGGGTTTAGTGCCATTAAACTCTTACCAAACCAGGATGTTAATAAAACTCCTAAAACTAAACTAAAATATTTTAGTTAGTTGAGAAATCTTTCAATTTGAGCTAACTCTCTATATATGGATGGCATTCAATACACTAAACTTATTTTTCTCTAGATAATGTTTGTTGATGATTGTAGAATTTTACTGCTCTGCTGCTAAAAAAGTTGATACGGCCTAATTAACATTTGATACAAAAAAATTTTTAAAATTCAAAAAATCAACAAATGTTTTTTTAATTCATGCGTATGTTACATTTTATTATGTTGATTTTTCATACCAGTTGGCTGATTTTTGTTGTTGATGGATGCAGTTTAACCGTACCCAACATAAAAATAGTCAAAAATTCTTTTCAAAAACCCCGGCAGGTCTTCTGCAAAAAAACTGTAATAATCCATAATAAATCAGCATAAAACCTTCAAAAACAACACTGCAGGTTTTCTGAATGAAATTCGGACAACTTAACTGCAGGAAAAATGCAGTCAAAGAAATCAGCATGAAACCATCAAAAAACCTGCAGGTTTTCTGCATGAAATTCGGACAACTTAACTGCAGGAAACCTGCAGTCAAAGAAATCAGCATGAAACCTTCAAAAATATCTGAAGGTTTTTTGCATGAAATTCGGACAAATTAACTGCAGGAAACCTGCAGTCAAAAAAATCAGCATAAAACCTTTAAAAAATCACCATGAAACCTTTAAAAAACCTGCAGGTTTTCTGCATGAAATTCGGACAACCTAACTGCAGGTAACCTGCAGTCAAAATATACAGGTTTCTTGCAGGTTTATTTGTCCGAATTTCCTGCAGGAAACCTGCAGGTTTTTTTTGAAGGTTTCATGCTGATTTTTTTTGCTGGGAACGTCTCTAATATTACAGCATTTTCACGCACATCTTGAAAAAAAGTTTTTTTAAACAAAGTGGTCTAAATTGTTAAACAGCTGTTGTATTTATGCGGTAAATTAAATTATGTTAGACAGCATTTGGTAAAATTGAAGCCCTAGATCCTCTACCTTAAGTAGCGACATCACGCTCAATCGGCCGCCATTGTGGGGAGAACTCACTACTAGTGACGATAAGCAAGACTATCCAGACTAGTAGTGAGTTCTCCCCATAATGGCGGCCGATTGAGCGTGATGTCGCTACTTAAGGTAGAGTATCCAGGGCTTAAGGTAAAATCTCCAAAACTGTCTCATATCTTATCCCCGTTCTGAACAAAATAAAAATGACGAAACAATAAGAAAAGTTACTTAATTATTATTTGTGTAAAAAGATATTCTTATCATTATATATATCTCGTGTAATACCTTATGTTTTATAACTAATGGAAATTAACTGGTTAGAATAGCTGATAGAAATAATGCAGTAGTACAGCGTTTATCAAACTGTAGGGTGCACTCCCTAGAAGGGCGCGTTAACTGAAACAAGGTCCACACCCCTCCCGAAGTTTGGATAAAAATGAGTTAAAACCTTGTTTTTAAAAGTCGAATTTCAAAAATTTGCTGATGGGAACTCCAGATCCCCCCTGTACTTGCAACTCTGCATCACTCAATCCTAAGAAATTCTTTCATTCTTTCGAAATCCATTGAGAATAAATTGTGTGTTCTATTACATGTTCGGGAAAGCCACATTTTTTTTATCAAAAATCTAGGTTTGATTTTTTTGCAATATAATTTTTTTAATCCATACAGTGTCCATCCAGAAAAAAAATTCTAGCATAAAAATTACAATTTTCAGAATAATGGAGAGTCCAGGAGTGTCATGTATCTCCTAGAATTAGAATACAGGATATAGAAATAGAAGTATATAGGAAGAGTCCCATGAATGGCTTTTATCACACTAAAATTTGAAAATTTTTAGGGGCAGGGCCTCTGTACCCCCCATTCCCAGTGGGAAACTTATCCTGAAATGTTTTCTTTTAGCATTGTAGCTTTATAGTCTATAAACATTATTATTGTCCTGCATACAATATTACTATATGAAAGGGTGTCACGATGGAAATTACTGTTGAAAATTTGGTCGCCAGTATTGAAAGTTTAAGAAGCACTGCAGTTGTAGGTTCCTTAGACTTGTAAATGGATGTTCTAAGGACTATCCAAAAATAGCCTACTAAATATCATTTTTATAATATTACTAGCTGATTTGCCCGGCCTTGCACGGGTGGAGGGTATTAATTCCTTTTTTTAAGTTCAATGAAGTTAAGTGTCTGATTTTTGTATCAGCAATCACCAATCCCTCCAGTGTGTCCCCAGTATTTTTTCATATCCCCGTGTTCCCGATAATTTTCATATCCCGGTGTTCATGATAATTTTCATATCCCGGTGTTCATGATAATTTTCATAGTGAGGGTGTTCCCGGTAATTTTCATATCCCGGTGTTCCCGATAATTTTCATAACCGGTGTTTCCGATAATTTTCATATCCCGATGTTCCCGATAATTTTCATATCCCGGTGTTCCCGGTAATTTTCCAATCCCAGTGTTTCCGGTATTTTTCCTCATCCCGGTTTCCCGATAATTTCCATATCCCGGTGTTCCCAATAATTTTCATTATCCGGTGTTCCTGGTAATTTTCATATCCTGGTATATCCGCTAATTTGCATATCCTGTCGTTCCCATTAATATTCCAATACTTTTCATATCCCGGTATTCCCGGTGCCTTTTTTTCATCCCTGTAACTGATATCTACCCAAACCCAATCAGTTCGATGTTGCACATTTAACTATTATCAATTCAATAAATACAGCAATATAATAAATAAAACTTACAACAAAATAAATTATTATAACCATCTCACAGACTATTTTAAAAATCTTCTAACCATCCGAAAATAATCTGAAAATAATTCAGGGTGAATTTTATTATGATAACCAACTTCTTTAAAAGCTACTTTGAAAAAGTAAAAACTAATTGCTAACAATAATAAAAAATCTAGTGAACGTATAAGTCTAGTGAACCAACACGCTCTATATTTATTTTTGAGAATATTAAAATAATGTAATTAATTTTTCAAAATTAATTATTTCAATTAATTTAGTTTTCTAATCACTATTTTAACTTTTAATTAGAAATTTACGCTGTTTTTCTTCTTGAACTCCGTTGTAAGTTATACATTTTTTTAAATAATATAAGAAGTGAGGCAAGACTTCGCCTTCAGATAAGAAGTAAACCCTGCCATTTCAACAATGTTATGTAAACTCTCAGGCCTCTCAGGCTTTCACGGCCGGAATTATCAATTGAATTCATAAAATCAAACATAGAACACGGTCCTATATCCCGGAAATGTTTGATTTTATGAATGTGTAATGTTATTTCAATGGGTAAAACGGAGTCGAAAAAGCGTCGAAAAACAGGGAAGGAGTTGTTCGATTTTAAAACCGTTTCTTAGAGCACGACTAATAGCTGAGAGGAAGGTTTCTGTCAAATTTCAAGCCTCTCGGTCCGGCAGTTTTGGAGATTTTGTGATGAGTGTATGTCAGTCAGTGAGTCAGTCAGTGGTATTTGGATTATATAGATATATATTTACATTGTTGATTTCATAACACAATTTTTCGATATAGAACTTAACAAAGAAAATAAAGGGAAAATTATTTAGTTATCCTTTTTTATTCTTTTGAACCTTTTAAAATATGCTTTTTTCATTAGCAATTTCAATACAATAAATATTAAAAATTTCTCGTAAGTTTGACCCATTCTTATACATTCCGATAGAAGCGTATACAGAGGAATGTGGGATCAAAGCCAGATCAAATTCAGCAGAGCTGCCAAACGTGCTAATAGAGAATATCCTTACATGCCTCTTCACAGCATGCATACTATCCTCTATCACTAGGTAACCTGACAAGATGCCCTATTACGAACCTGTATTCTGATCACTGCACTATATTCCGATTGCACCAGCACAAAACATATCTATAGTACATCCAATCTACTAATGCTCTTATATACAACTTGATTTGTTACTCAAAACCAGCTTAAGATATTTATAAAACTAGAAATGAATTCCTGTTTATCCTCTTAGAAATTAATACCTATGAAAATAAATTTAATCTCAAAAGAATTTTGATATTAGTGGTTCTAAGTTTGTAAGCAACAGGAATACAAAAACATAGTAAATAAACCTATATAAGCCTCCACGAAAATGCTAGAAATATATTTTCACTCTATCCAAACTAACTAATATTATAAAAACATTGTGTAAAAATTGCATAAATGTTGAAAAAAGGAGTAATAATTATAGTTAACCAACTAATGCTGCTATTAATGCAGTAACACTAAAAATTACCACTTTTTTAGCAAGTTCATATTTAAATTTAAGAAGGAATAAAGTAATCGAATTTTTAAAAACACCATTTTTATTTAGCATTCAAGTTTATTATTTGGAAAGGAATCCCTCTATAATCCTTAGGATTTATTTTATAATACTACGAGATTTGTTTATTCATCAAACATCATGAGGATCATAGAGAAAAATACCACCTTAACCACTGTTATTCAAACGAAAGAAAATTAGTTCCACCTCTCTTAAGCTTATTATTTATTCTTCCAGAGATTAACCCTAAAATCCCCTGGAGGTTATTTTCATTTAAATTTCTTCAAGAAAACCGTTCCCCGATAAATCCAAGTTAATTGTATCCTCAAAATTCGAGGAAAAATAATGAAATTCATTTAAAATACCCCGGATAAAAAAAATCGCCCTCTCTTTCTAACAAAAATACGTTTTCGTTTTTGTGGAAACAAATCTGTTTTCGATTAAGTTTCCTTCATACCAGGTAACACCAAGACGAAACCTTTGCGTAATCAATAACGAAACTGCAAATGACAAAACGCACGAATGCAGTGAAGCTCCAGCAATCATAAATTCGTTTTCGGACGTATTAACAACGTGAATGGGAATTATCATTAATGGTTTTATTGAATTCTTAATTAGAGAGTAATTGTGTTTTCACCAGATATTTCTTTTGTGAGAGTTACTCGTTAATTGAAATTTTACCGAAATCCTTCATAGGTATTCAAAAACTTCCTTAATGGAATTTAAAGTTCATTTGGGCAAAAGCTTAGAGCTCGAGTACGTGTGACTGAAAGAAATAATGAGTATTCCAAGAGTGAAGTGTAAGAATGATTAATGAAGGTTGAAAAATTAGGTTTTGTGTATATTTCTGATTAACTGTCACCGTTGGGTTTTGTGGGTGATGGAAAAATGAGGGGATTTTCTTTCGGGGAAAAATTTGCGTACTTTTGCGTATATCTTTGTTAATTATTAAATTTCAGAACTTTTCCAAGGTGAAGTTTGTGTTTTTGAGGAGATTTTAATTTTGTTGGGAAAAACTGGATGACAGATGTGTTTTTAGTAACGGTTCAATTTTATTTAGAGGTTTTAATTTTAGAAACTTCATTTAAAACGAATTCATTGTTATGAAGTTATGAAAAATAAAATTGAAAGGTAAACACCACAAAATATTTTTATTATTTGATAAATGCACATATGTTTTCATGTTTATTCATATTACTTACAATGTTATTTATCGTTATTACTGAAAAAAATCTGAGACTTCTCACCATTTGTTTTGAACTTACAAGTAGCATAATAGTGTTAAAAATATTTGTACCTAACTCTGTTGAAATCATAGTAAAAGCTAAATAGTAGGGTAGGTTGGGAAAATGGGTCACTTTTAAGGCGACTGCCTACGTTGGGATAAGGTTTTTAAAAAACATTATATGTAACTTGTTTACATATTTTTCTTAACCAATGTAGTTTAAATGTCTAAAATATGTAAAAATTACCCTAATTTTACAAAAAAAATATTTTTAAAAATAGCAATTTATACTAAAATTTGGCGGAAATTTAAAATTACGCCAACACCTCTATAGGTAATTATATAAAAGTTTTTTTTGAAAATTCTTAAAATCACATGTTCCTTACATAAATACCTGTGCATTAGGGTGGAGCGAAAAAACTTTTTTAGGAAATTTAAAACGCCTGATTTGGTAATAGGTGCCATTTACGATAAAACTTAAGAATTCAAAACTTGAGTTCGATCAATTAATATCTTCAGGTTCCACATTCACGTTAAAGTTTCGATATTTCATCAAATTTTACGTGAAAATGGCTATAAATGATTCCCACACAATTTTAGCTCCATTTTCAAACCACAGCTGGTTCAGTTCATATTCTTAGGATGTCAAACAACATTTTAAGATCTTCTAAGGACCTGAAATAGAGGAAATTTCCAAATTTTCAAGCCCGAAATAAGGGCGTATGTCATTAAAATAGGCTAGCGACCGAAAAACAAATTTTTGAATATCGGTGCAAAATAGAGCTCAAAAGGCTACCCTGCTTATTCATGGAAAAATAATAAAAAAATTCGTAAAAAATAATTTAGGTGTGTTTTGGTCCTAGAATTAGAAAATATGGATATTTTGCATAGCGTATAATGGGAAAGTCTTAATTAATAAAATTCAAGTTTCTAAATGTGATAGAAACTTATAGTTGCCTTTATTTGGTGTCTTAATCGTCAAAAAACGTATTTACAAGGGTATTGCACTGTGATTTAAGCTAAGAAGTGAAGGCATACAGCTTAGAATTGCCAAAAGAGAGAAAAATTCATTTTTATACTTATTTATATTTACTTTTTCAGATAATAGTATTAAAGTTACTTATAGTATATCCTAAATTTTCCCTAATTATATCTAACACAAATCATAACCTTTTATTTTACATTTTGTCGCTTTAAATTTGAAGACTTGTTATAAAAAGTGATAGTCCAGGTTAAAGTTTGGAATAAAATGCCCGTAGTACAATATAACGTTTTTTTGTCTGTTTTCTGCAAAAATATCAACCTTAGTGTTTTAAAAGCATTTTATGTAAACAAGAATGTGTATTACAGACTAATTAAAATATTTTAACTTGAAAGTTTATAAATTTTGGGATTTTTAAGTTTTTTCATTCAAAGTTGCAATTTTAGGCTGTTAACTTGATTTTTAAAAATTTAATAATGAACTCAAAAGTATAATTGACTATTAAGACACCAAAGTAAGGTAACTATAAGCTTTTAGAACATTTAAAACTTGAATTTGATTTATTAAGACTTTTCCCATTATACGCCATGCAAAAGATCCATATTTTCAAATTCCAGAACCAAAACACACCTAAATTATTTTTTACAAATTTTTTTATTATTTTTCCATGAATAAGCAGGGTGAAACGCAACTTTTGAGCTCTATTTGGCACCGATATTCAAAAAGTTGTTTTTCGGTCGCTAGCCTATTTTAATGGCATGCGCCCTTATTTCGGGCTTGAAACATTAAAAATTCCCTCCCATTTCAGTCCACGGAAGGTCTTAAAATGTTGTTTGCTATCCTAAGAATATAAACTAAACCAGCTATGGTTTGAAAATGGAGCTAAAATTGTGTGGGAATCATTTATGACCATTTTTACGTAAATTTTGATGAAACATCGAAACTTTAACGTGAATGTGGAACCTGAAGATATTAATTGATCGAACTCAAGTTTTGAATTTTTAAGTTTTATCGTAAAAGGCACCTATTCCCACCTCAGGCGTTTTCAATTTCCAAAGTTGGTCATTTTTGGCTAGTTTCACTCCACCCTACTGTGCATTGAACTAAAAACTAAGCAAAATTTTGAAAATTAAAGGAGCTATGCTATTTATCGTAAAATTTGTTTAAAAATATCTAAAAAAGGTTCATTTTACGATAAATAGCCCTACGTTAAAAATATGAAATTAATTTGAAACACTTAAAAGCCATCACCTATATAAAGAAAGGTTTCCACAACATCTGCTACACATCAGCTATACAAAAAAGTGTCATTTACAAAATAAAACCCAACCAAAATACACACATTTTAATGAATGAAATTATTCTTTAAAAAATATATAATCATGATGCCTATATTAAGGGTTCGATACCTTAATCTTACAATTTCTACAAACAACCCCCCTTATCATGATATAGTATTTACATTCTACATAGTATCCCAGCAAAAAAAATCAGCATAAAACCTTCAAAAAAGTACCCCTTTTGAAGGTTTCATGAAGTTACCTGCAGTTTTTTTGAAGGCAGTCAGATCCATGCAGGTTTTATAAAGGTAATGTGCAGTGTTTTCGAAGGAATGTGAAGGTTTTATGCAGCGCAATTTTCCCTTCACAAAAACTGCAGTTTTTATGCAGAATATTAAATGAAGATTTTGAACTTAATGTTTCCTAAAAGAAAAATGCAGGTTTTGTGAAGACATATTGCAGGTTTTATGCAGTGCTATTTTCCCTTCACAAAAACTGCAGTTTTTCTACAGAGCAAATAATGTGAAGATTTAAAACTTTACTTTTCCTTCATAAAACCTTCAGTTTTTATTAATTTTATTTTGGACGAAGATTTGACGCATGCGCATTTCGTAGGGTTTGCTGGATCCGATATCCGAAATAAAGTAAGAACATTATGATTAATATAATTTTATTAATCACATAATTTAATTGATTTAATAATTAAATAAAATTATTCAAGCCAGTTTTTGTTTTTATTTTAATCATCCCGGAATAGTGAAGACGTTCTGCGCAATCGCGTTACATAAAGATCTGTTTTATTGTGATAATGGCGGTATAAAGGAAACAGCTTTGAAATTGGTGAGCGGAAAGTTATTTCTCTGAATTTTATGATTCCATACTTATTTCTTGCTGTAATATGATTAATATTCTTTTATATACTCATCAAAATTTGTCCATTTGTAATTGCATGCTATTTTACTTATGCATTGTCAGGTATCGTATTTTAAATGACTGATTTATTTGTTGCTTTGGTACCGTGCTTTATACATTTTGCAAAGTATTATTAACAAGCTTATTGCCTTTCTGGATCAGCTTCGATTAGAGTCGACCAGCCGCCATGTTTACCCACAGCTCAAATGATGACACAGGACCATTATAGATCTAATTTGAGCTGTGGGTAAATATGGCAGCTGGGCGACTCTTATCGAAGCTGTGCCGTATTTCTTTTCACTTAAATCGGAGTCCTCGTAAAGCACTTGAGTGTTATCATTTGAGCAGTGGTGAAACATGGCGGCCGGTATGCATAGCACCAAATGATCGGATCTGCCAAAATTTATACAGAGGAAACATTTGCAAGCATGAAAATCACGCGTTAATTTCAATGTAAATCGGAGAAGTTTGATGACGATGTGTATTGGTTGTCTTTATTTTCCCGATCGCATCTGCCGTTTGAAAATTTTCGAAATGGGTACATGCATTTATTAAATGTTTTGGGATAAAATTAGGCAAATACACAAATGTTAGCAGTCAAACGTAAGCCAGGTTTGTGTCAATGATTATGTTTTGGTTCACTGTTCAATACAATAATAAGTGATAAGTAAATTAAAATCTATTATTTTTTAGAAATAGTTGGAGCATTAATTTATTTTGCTTAAAATTTGAAATTGAATATATTTTGCTAAAAGCTTGATTTTTCTTATAAAAAAGCAGAATCAAAATTTCCACCTTTGCTTTCCCGCCATAGAGTAAGCCCATTTCAGCGTATCATAACTTTATGCTTGGCCCTTTTTGGGATACGAGAATTAGGTAACATTATGAAAATCAAAGTTATTAAAGATTGTTTGTGTTTTTCAGTATGCCATCATAGGGTTTAGTGCCATTAAACTCTTACCAAACCAGGATGTTAATAAAAGTCCTAAAACTAAACTAAAATATTTTAGTTAGTTGAGAAATCTTTCAATTTGAGCTAACTCCCTTTATATGGATGACATTCAATACACTAAACTTATTTTTCCCTAGATAATGTTTGTTGATGATTGTAGAATTTTACTGCTCTGCTGCTAAAAAAGTACGCTGCTAAAAAGATACGGCCTAATTAACATTTGATACAAAAAAATTTTTAAAATTCAAAAAATCAACAAATTTTTTTTATTCATGCGTATGATACATTTTATTATGTTGATTTTTCATACCAGTTGGCTGATTTTTGTTGTTGATGGATGCAGTTTAACCGTACCAACATAAAAATAGTCAAAAATTCTTTTCAAAAACCCCGGCAGGTCTTCTGCAAGAAAACTGTAATAATCCAAGATAAATCAGCATAAAACCTTCAAAAACAACACTGCAGGTTTTCTGAATGAAATTCGGACAACTTAACTGCAGGAAAAATGCAGTCAAAGAAATCAGCATGAAACCTTCAAAAAACCTGCAGGTTTTCTGCATGAAATTCGGACAACTTAACTGCAGGAAACCTGCAGTCAAAGAAATCAGCATGAAACCTTCAAAAATATCTGAAGGTTTTTTGCATGAAATTCGGACAAATTAACTGCAGGAAACCTGCAGTCAAAAAAATCAGCATGAAACCTTTAAAAAAAATCAGCATGAAACCTTTAAAAAAATCAGCATGAAACCTTCAAAAAACCTGCAGGTTTTCTGCATGAAATTCGGACAACCTAACTGCAGGTAACCTGCAGTCAAAATATACAGGTTTCTTGCAGGTTTATTTGTCCGAATTCCCTGCAGGAAACTTGCAGGTTTTTTTTGAAGGTTTCATGCTGATTTTTTTTGCTGGGATAGTTTGGATATCCCGTTCCGCCCCGTATGTTCGGGGCACTCGCCGGGCAAACGCTACTTCGCTTGTAGCGATCTCGCCCGTCTCGTACGATTCCGAGCGAGGTTTTCTTTTTCTTAAGTTGAAGTCTTCTTATAGTTTTTATTAGTACATGAAATTAATATTTTCAATCTGAAAAATAATCAGTAAAAAATAAATTCAACATGCATTATGATGAATTAAAACATCCTTTTAAACAAAAATAAATGCTGCAATTCAATATTCGTGGAGTAATAAGAAGTAACTAGCGAAAGAAGCAGATTATTCGTCTAAATTCAAAGATTTTTATTTTTTTCCTAACGAAAATTCCCACTCTATCATAAATTATGCAGCAATAACTAAACCCAAACGACCTTATCAAATCACAGTTGATTACTTGAACTCCCCTACCTCCCCAGAGTGTTTACCAACACACACACAGTTAACTCACAGCTCACAGTTAACGAACCTCTCCGAGTAACCCCACGGCTAGGGATCTAAGAAATCTTTCGATTCGATTCCGGAATCGATTCCTGAGGTTCGATTCTTGGAGATTCCGGAGGTTTGATTCTAATCTGGAATCGATTTCTTAGGGCCAGTATCGAAAAAGTCCAATCAAATTTCTCTATTTCAATCACAAATCAAGGGTAACTATTAGTTATTGCAAGTAATTTATTTAATAAGCAGCAAAATATTAATTATCAAAATACTAATTAATCAGAGAACAAAATTGTTAATTATCTGTATTAATTAAAAAATTAAGTACGGTTTCTAAGATTCGATTCCTGCTGTAAAATATTAATTAATTTTCAAAATTCTAATTAATTAAAGAAAAAAATTGTTAATAATTAACTGTATTAATTAGAAATATAAGTACGATTTCTGAGATTCGATTCCTGCTGGAATCGATTTCAAGGTATTTGATTCCGATTCGATTCCGGAATCGATTCCTTCAGAAATATTTAGAACACTACCCACGGCAAACCCAACACTCATACCAACACATGTAAATTCAAGACACAACCAAGAAACAGAGTAGAAAAGAACACCATAAACGGGCTCTTATCACACGTCCCCATTGATCAGTATTCAGGTTAGGCTTAGGAAAGAAACCTGTATCATCATTCACTTTATTTACTCGTCCTATAGGATCACCGGCAAAAAAAAGGACGGTACATGGGAGATAGACCCCCGTTATCTCTCCCATCCGGTGAAAAGAATACTGGGGAGTAGAAGACCCAGTTGTGGATTGCTGGGTCTATTGTGGGGTGGAATAAATTTCTGGTTGTTTTTGGTCCTGTGTGCAGTGAGTGGCTGCCATTATGTTGTGGGGCACAGTGCACGTCTTTGTTTCTTTTCATCCTGTTCATGAAAAGGAAATCTTTCGGGGAGATTAATTGCAAGATGAGCTCTATAATCGTCTGTTAAATGCCCTGAAGAGTTTGTGTTCTCAAAAGCCTCTGGTGGCTATGCGTCTAATTGTGTCTTTTGGGACCGGAGAGTCTCAGTAGAAAGGATTATTGAATGTGTAGACAAAGACGATGTACGAATGGATTAATTATTTGCTAATGGAGAAAGTGATATTTGAAGACATGTTATAGGAAACTATCAAGGTTATTTTTGTTAATATTGAATGTCTGTTTAAGGGAATAGATCGTAGGTCATGGACATTTATGCATTTTTTACGAACTATTTATATGATTTTCATTAGTGAAGTTAGGGAGAGAATGTTAATTGCAGTTCTACGTATCACTTATATTAGAAGTGTATTGGTATACCTACTTTTTGTTTAAGAATAAAAAACATGGATTTCATAGAGCCAAATTTAAGTTAAAGTTCAAAGCAAATGTTATATGTATGTTCAGGTAAACTAAAGTTTTTGTGAAATTGTTAAACATTAAAATATCATAAAAATTTCAACATAAAATGCTTAGTATTCAGCCGAAATAGTGATCGTCAAGAGCATGCAAATAAATGAATGAAAATTTTGTTTTTATAGTAATAAATGTGTTAATAATTGTAAGATATAGAATGACGCTTTTGAAAAGACTAGCTGGCTCTAGGTGGGGATGTTCCAGTCACACCTTAAATTTGACTTATAAATTATTTATTTTACCTATATTGACTTATTGCTGCGAGCCCCTGATTACTGCCTCTGGATCTGTCACTGAACTGCTTGATAGAGCCCAAAATCAGGCCCTTCGGATCATCACTGGCGCTGTTAAAACAACTCCAATTGATGCAATGATCTTGTTAACAAAAAATAAACCTTTGAAGAATATCTTCCAAGAGAGAGCACTATTACTATGGGAAAAATTAACGCGTTTACCTGACAGCCCTTCCCTTTTGTGCAATCTTCATCTGGATTCGGAAAGGCGTCTGAAAACCCAGAGTGGTTTTGTGCAGGGTGTTCTAGAACTAAAAGAATTGTTTGATATAGACTTCCTCCCTGAACCTCTGGTGTCATCTTTGGATCCAACTTTTGGTAGAGGTTTTCAAGTCCGCACTGAGCTTACCCAGCTGGTTTCCAAAAAAGAACAAAATACCTCAATCTTAAGGTCCCTTGCTTTGGAAACAATAGACACCATGTATCCCGAACCTGATTGGGTGCATATCTATACTGATGGAAGTCTTTTGAGAGACACTGACAAAGCGGGAGCAGGGGTGTATTGCCAACTTTTCTCATTTTATTTCACAATCGGCAAATTCACAACCGCTTTTGATGGTGAGGTTGCTGCTATTCAAGTAGCCCTTGCACAGTTGCATTGTCATCTAAATAGTTTTGCAAGGGCCGTTATCTTCTGTGATTCAAGGGCGGCGATCTTGGCTGTGAATTCACTTTCTGCTCCTGCCTCCTCTAACATCTAGGAGTGTCAAAAACTCCTGCAGAGCCTATCTGACTACTCTAAGGTAATCATCTTGCAGTGGATCCCTGGACACTGCGGTGTACCCGGTAATGAATTTGCGGACCACCTAGCAAAAAAGGGAGCTTCTATTCTACAGACACCAAGGAAACCTGTCCCTTTTACTAATGCAAAGCACGTTATTAAGAAGAAGATGAATGATTTCATTTTACTTCAATACGCAGAGAAGAATTCACACAAGATCTGGTGGAATAAACTCAATGATCTTCCCATGTGGCCATGACGTAAAGCAGTTGCTGAGTTTCGACTGGCCACAGGTCATGA